>VCMR01000002.1:1200000-1800000 GCA_007113925.1 Teratosphaeria gauchensis
GACTGAACGAACATGACATACGCAAATTCAAGGAACTCCATCGTCACGAGTCGATTTGGGAGTGACTGAGATGAGCGGATGCTCGTTGGGACCAAGCGGGTCATTGTGCTGACCTGAAAGACTGTGGCCAACCTGCTCGGTATCCGATCAGTCATCATGCACAGCGAGCCCGGCATCACACGACTGCATTTCAAGAGACACACTGTTGGATGCACATCGGCCGCCTGTGCAGCCCAGAATGACAGTATGACATCGTGCCGCGCACTTGGTTGGCTGCTTGAAAATGGCCAGAGCCTCTCTCTTGCATAAAGTTCATTGATATCAGCCACGCGAGGCAGTTGCCTCATCCGGCATTCACGACACAGCAGAGCTGCAGGGTAGGCGCCATCGAGTGGCCAGCTCATCATGTGGCACACAGAGGGGTACAGCAGAATGTGTTTGACGCGAACGCAAGGGCTCAGGCCGATTTCAGGACTGCTTCGATGTTGAAGACGGATTGTTCCTCATTCACATTCTCTCTTGTAGTCTCGACGACAGCAAGGCGGTCTCGTAGTACGGATGTCATTGCTGAGCCAGCTTACGAAAGTCCAGAAGCTTGCCAACAGTTTTGAGACATCATCTCCAGGCCAGTTCTATCATTGTGGAGCTTATGGTAGTCTATGCTGGATCTTCTCGCCGCATGAACGGCTGTGACAGCCGTGGCATGCTTCGTCGACTTATGTGCACTGAGGCATCCGGAACAGGACTTCAAGTTCTCCCAAAAGTAAAGACAGATGATCACGATGCAGAACAGATTTCGCACATAGCATCTGTCGACGGTTCAACCATGGACATTGACTACATCATACAAGTATTTGAGTGTCCCTCACAATCGCATCCAACGGCACTGCTTCACTGTTGTGTCCTGGACCCTGCGACCCATTCTTCGACGATTCTAATCGTCCAGCCCCGATCCATGCAAAAGGTCAGTGAGCTCAGCCATCGTAGTTACGGCCGGCTCGTTCGTTCCGTCCTCACCCTCATCTTCACCCTCACTCCCTGGACCATCCTCCTCATCAATTTCCAGTCCGCCACAGTGGAGCTCCTCACCGTGCAGATGCACCCCAGCATGCCTGATCCCAGGCGTGGTGCAAAGCCCCGCAGTCAGCAACATCACAGCACGATTGAACCACCTCTCCAAACCTCCGACCCACGAAGGATCCAACTGAGCATCCTCCGCCAAGCTTCCGGACCTCAACAGCGCATCATTGGCTTTCCCTTCCAAACTCTCGAACAAGCCTTCGGGAGTGTCTTTTACATGCCAGCCGCCGTTGCCAAATGTGTCTTCCAGCTTCGCAAACACATTCTGGGTCTCGAAAGCGCCAAGGAACGCCAACTCAGATGATTGCAGCAGTATTGGAAGTCGGAGGGAGGCCAGCGCGGCGCTCAAAGCGCACAGGATAGAGGTTGTTGGCCACTTGTACTGTTTGCCATATGACACCGGCATATCTGCAAGTCTCTGCTACGCTGCCTGAGCCTCAGTAAAGACTCGAGCTTTGCGGCGGAGCTCTCGAAATGCTAGCTCATGCTCATCGCATGGTTGGAGTACGTGCTTACCACAAGTGCCGTAAGTAAAGGTAAGGCAAGCTTCTGGCGCCAGGGCCTTGAGCTGGGCTTTGCGGATGAGAAGGTGATCGCCACAAGGCGGCTGGGCTGCAAGCATGCCATCAGGCCCACTCATCATGAGTTCCAGACTTTTGATTCCCAAGGCTTGCGGGAACAGTCGAGACCAAAGTATTTGTCGGACGCTCCTGGGGGGCTGCGAGCTCCATGAGTCCCCCCAGCTGCCTTCCTCCAGATTCGCCACTTCTTTCCCGTACGTCTTGATTAGGCGACTCCGGACATGATAGTACGTTCGAGCGCGTACCCTTCGCTTGAGGCTGTTAAGCAGGCGGATCCATGCTGCTGAGTGCTGCAAGCTGAGAAGGCGGTCAATCTCGGTTTCGTCTAGCTCGAATATCTGCGTCAGCTTTGTGGTGTCCGTGCTCTTGGTGTCTAGACTTAGCTTGTAAGCCACTTGCTCGTCCGTACGAAAGCCGATGAAGCGCAAGATGGAATTGCCAGGCTGCATTGAAGCACACTCGATGGCAGTTATCAGGCCATCCGCCTTTGTCAAGCATGGCATGAGAGCGAAAGGGTTCGATGGCTGCAGAGGGAGGCGAGTATAGAAAGTATCGTCGTAAATGCCTACAGCTTCTGGATTGCGTGGAGGCTGATCCCGAATTTGCAGGAGGGCGGGCGGCTCAAGGTGTGGAACAGCGTCCGCGGGCAGTAGAGAGGGATACCACTCGAGCTGGAGCAGATGACTTGCGACTGTGGCGGGCAATGATGACGGATCCAGCTCAACCGCACCTAAGCTATGGGCGAGTTCACCGAGATTCGGCATGGCTTATCGATCGCGTCCGTGACTGTCCTTCGGAAGGAGATGGATCTTTATTCCTGATCTGGGGCTGGGTGTCAGAAGAAGCAGCAGCAAGAAGACAGTCAAGCTAAATGCTTGAATGCTTGAACATAAGCCATGGATTGCCAATGTGTCGTGCTGCGCGTGGACAAAGCATTGTGCAGTATGTTTTTGTTGATCGGCCCCAATCATGTACCTGACTGGAAGTGAATGCGACGAATAACCGGCGGTTGCACTTGTCATGAATTGTGTGAAGACCTGGAATTGGCCACGAGGCTGGACCGCCAGTGAACTGTGGGAAGACCTTTTAGCAGACAAGCAACCCAAGTCGGATGCGGGCACATATCAGTCTGCTAAGCGGCGCGCGATGTCTAGATTCAGGCTCGAATATTCGAGCTATCACAGCAGATGCATACGAATTTCGACGCGGAATGACTTGTATCCATCTTCCCGCAATCCAGTGCCGTTGGTGCTTCCTCTGGCATAAGTTCCATAGCAAGACTCAAGCTGTTGAAACCTGAGTGATCTCAAGTTGGGGACCTCGACGTTTGTGATGCCATTCGCCCATCCTTGATGATATCGATTCAAATTATCGTATGATGCTAGTCAGAAGCATGTCGCAGCCATATGTCAATTCCAGGCGCAATGCAGACGACAGGATGAGTCGAGTCTGGCTGTCCCGAAGACATAAGGTGTCAAAGCCATGACTGCGCGATTCTAGCAGCTTATTACTACCTTGATGCTCATGATCCTTCTTTATGATCCATCTCTCACAGTTGGGTACATTGCTGGGCTTCGCGCTATCCGGGAGCCGTACGTTGTACGAGATGTTTGCACGGTTCCAAAATGGTCTTCTCACCGGGTCCAGATCGAGGCTACTGGTAGCGTGGCAGCAGGGTTCCTTGATTCCGGCTGGGCGGAGACCCACATCATGCGAAACTTTACTCGCGTACCAGACTCTGTTTTGATGATACACTCTTCTTCGAAGGCTGGCTATACTGCGATTTCCCCGTCTTCTCGATGCTTGACCGGTGCCAACATGAAAGTCTGGCTTGCCATGCTGCATCAGTGACTGCACGCATCGTTGTTCGAACGACTCCTGTTCCCGCGGTCACTTCGCAGGACATCATGTCAGATGCCCTCTGACTAGGTAGTGTGAAATGATACAACCTCATCCCTCAAGCTGGCTTGCGCTTGGACTCTCGGAAGTTTTCATATGCTCGCTTGAAACATAAGGGAGTTGCGCAGCTGAGTCTGAAATTGTCCCTCCCTTATCCGCTCGAAGCCAAGCGACGGACGTTGACCATTGCTACACCGCAGGTCAGGCGACGCGCCTGAGACCTGCTGTTGGTATTGCCATTGAGGTGTGACTGGTGAGGTACTCGCTTAGGCATATCTCTCTTGCACAGCAGATTGGAAACGCGGATGAGATGGAACCCAAATTCAAGCTTAACGCCTTGTGTCCACTTTGGGTTCTCTCAGGAGATCCTCCTTCCTCTTTGCAACTAGTCAGGTACCACGGACATAGCCGCTATGCAGGAACCCGTTCTGAAGGCGCTTGCAAAGTCCACGCTTTCAACCAGACTGGCTAGCTTAAGCAACCACATCCGCGAAGTCAGCTTACCGACCATCCTTCGCTCGACATGCCGCGAGCTAAGTACAAGCCACAGCGCAACAATACGGGCTGAGGGTTTGCTGCTGCATTGCGGCCGAGATGACGAGCCCCGTACGGCGTGCGGAAGAGCTGAAAATGGCACTTGAATGACTTGGGCTGAACGTGCCCTGCTCAGGTAATGTTCTGATCTCTTCACTGCATCTTGCACACTCTCGAGTGCCCGTCCTTTCGTTGTATCTGAATAATAGTGGTCTTAAGCAGCCTCCGGGCGTCCTCTCGTTTTACAGTGAAGTAGCTATTCTCCATAATGTTTTCAGTCTCTCGTTCGGCATTGGCCACAGCAGCCATTCTATATACGGCAACCGCAACATTCAATTCGGCGTCGAAGACCAATGTAGTCACATACTGGGGACAAGGTGCCAACCAGGAACGCCTGCTCGAGACTTGCAAGAACCCAGACATCGACATCGTCAACATTGGCTTCGTCAACTCCTTTCCGGATGAGAGCCCAGGTCAATACCCCGGGGACAATTTTGGCAACGCGTGCTGGGGGGATGTGTACGTCAACGAAGGAGTGAATACGACGCTCTTGAAGACGTGCCCATACATTGGACAAGATGTGATCAGTTGTCAGAGCGACTATGGAAAGAAGATCTTCCTTTCTCTGGGGGGTGCTTCTCCTACAGACTATTTTCTCGATAGCGACACGTCTGGCGAGGCTTTCGCAGATTTCCTCTGGGGTGCCTTCGGCCCGAAACAGGCCAACAGTGACCTGCCACGACCATGGGGTGATGCCGTTGTGGACGGATTTGACTTCGACATTGAGAGCGTCATCAGCCCGGTGCCAACAGACTCTGCTGGAAACACGATCACCGATTACCAAACGAGGGGTTACGCCGCAATGATCAACCATCTCAAGAGTGATCTCTACCCCACCGACGAGTCCAAGCTGTATTACATCTCTGGCGCGCCTCAATGTCAGATTCCGGACCCGCACTTTGCATCGGTCCTCGCAAATGCTTACTTCGACTTCATCTGGATCCAGTTCTACAACACGCCCGGATGTAGCGCACGTGATGGCGTGAACCATATCAATGGTCAGGGCAGCAGTGACATCTCGTTCGGCACTTGGGAGACGCAGAAGTCTCTCAACCCTACCGTCAGATATTACATTGGCCTGCCTGCGGGTCCCAAAGCCTCTAACGAGGATGACTACTACCTCGACCGCGCGGACGCTCAGAAGCTCATCGATCGCTTTGCAAGCGACGCATTGTTCGGTGGTATTATGGTTTATGAAGCCACCTATGATATGAACAACACCATTTGTGGATCTCCGTACTCTCACTGGATGAAGCAGATTGTCGTTGCTGCCACTGAAGGACAGACTATCGACACGAGCTCATGTCCGGTAGCCCCAACGAGCACTGCCAGCTCCGTGCCATCGCCTACCGCTCTCACCATCTCGCCTGATGGAACCTGCGGAGGTAATACAAGCTACACCTGCCAGGGCAGCAACTTCGGACAATGCTGCAGCAAGTATGGTTACTGTGGATCCATGAGCGATTACTGCAGCTCAACCAATTGCGACGAGTCGCATGGTATCTGCGGCAGCGCTGGTATTTCAAGCTCATCTAGCATGCCTGCGGGCACGTCGTCATGGCCTACGTCTTCTTCGACGCCAGCGGGTTCTCCTTCGAAGCCCGCTGGCTCTCCTTCGATGCCAGCAAACTCTAGTCCAGCAGCTCTCTCGAGTAGCCCTCCACCGTCCTCTTCGTCAAGCTCTTCTGCAGAAGCTTCTTCCAGCGTCCTGGCAAGCAGTAACTCCGCGTCGCCCCCAACGGCTTCGTCTTCTTCGGTCAGCCCCTCCTCATCCGCGCTTGCATCCTCATCGACTTCATCTTCATCATCGAGCTCTGCAGCTTCTCTCGGCTCGAGTGGTTCACTCTCGACAGGCTTATCTCCCAGCAACACGCCATCAGTTAGCATTGCTAGCGTGTACCCAGCTCCAACGAGCTACACTACCTTCACCTCCATCTGTACCGAAAATGGAACTCAGGTCGTTCATACACACTCGCAGCCTATTACAGGTACTGGCTCTTGGGGTCCATACTGGGGAGGTGCGACCGGCACATGGTCCAATACCTGGGCTAGCACGATCAGTGCGGCATTCGGCTCGCCTTCGGCCTCTATGGTACCGTCTAACAGCGCCAACATGACTTCTCCGCCAGAGACAAAATACACGACCTTCACCTCACTTTGCACGGAGAATGGCACGGCGGTGATTCACACTCATTCAGCCCCTATCTCCACACCGGACTCTCCATCGACTACGCCTGTGGCAAGCACCATTCCCGAGACAAGCTTCACCACCTTCACCTCCCTTTGCACAGAGAATGGCACGGCTGTGGTTCACACGCACTCAGCCCCGATCACCGTCTCTGGTGCGCCAGGAACCACACCTACCGCCAGTGCCGCGCCTGAGTTCACGACCTTCACCTCACTATGCACCGAGAATGGAACTGTCGTGACGCACACCCACTCCGCCCCCATCACTCCATCTAGTGCGCCAATGACAATACCTGCGAATGTCTCTTCTCCTATTACTCCATCTAGTGCGGCAATGACAACACCTGCGAACGTCTCCTCGGGTGCGGCGCCGGAGTTCACCACATTTACCTCCCTCTGCACCGAGAATGGAACTGTCGTGACGCACACCCATTCCGCGCCTATCACTCCATCTAGTGCGCCAATGACAACACCTGCGAATGTCTCCTCTCCTATGACTCCATCTAGTGCGCCAATGACAACACCTGCGAATGTCTCCTCGGGTCCAGCGCCTGAGTTCACGACTTTTACCTCCCTATGTACAGAGAATGGAACTGTCGTAACACACACTCATTCGGCCCCGATTACGACCTCTCTACCGACCATCCCCACTGGCATTCCTAGCTCATCTGGCTCTGCAGTTCCGGACGCTGGTAGCACAATCACCGTCGCCGACGAGACAACAGTCTATACCACAACCTACCCGGCTACCTCGGTGTATACAGTCGGCGGATCGACACTTGCGAGCACATACTCGACCGTCTCAATTGTTACTTCAGTTTTCGAGACCACTCTAACCATCCCCGTGAAGCCCACCTCTGCGCCTGTGTTGCCCGCAGAGAGCACCGTCACGGTCAACGATGTAACCACTGTGTACACCACAACGTGTCCAGTCACGTCAGTCGTCACCACCAGTGGATCGACGCTGACCAGTACATACACAACAGTTTCGACGGTGACATCTACGTTTCAGACAACTGTCACAATTCCCGCGCAGCCAAGTCTGGGCTCCATCGGGCCCGCTCCGATTACCAGCCAGCCATCGACAAGCAGCCCAGTGCTGGTTCAGCCGGTGTCAGCCAGCTCTGGTCTATTGAGCGAGGTCTACATCACAGACTATACCACGGTCTACACGACCATCTGCCCATCGACCAGCGTCATCTCGACTAGCGGCAGCGTGACGACTAGCACGTTCAGCACTACATCCACCATCACGAGTGTCATCAGAGTCACTCTCTCTGCCAGCCAGGCCGCTCCAGCCCAGACATTTGGCGCTGGTGCACAAGGCAGCCCGAACGTCGGCGGACAGTCTAGCGGTGCGAACGAAAGTGGCGACAGCGCCCCGCCTTCGTCTGGCAGCGGATCGGGCTCGAGCGGTGCTGGTTCGTCGTCTGGGTCTAGCAGCTCGAGTGGCAGCTCTGGCTCAGGCTCTGCATCTGGCTCTGGCTCTGGTTCGTCGTCTGGATCTAGCAGCTCGAGTGGTATCTCTGGCTCTGCCTCTGCCTCTGCCTCTGCCGCTGGATCCGGAGAATCCTCGATCAGTGCCGCGCAGGGCTCTACAGCTTCGTCCTCCTCGTCGGCCACCAGTGCCGCAGAAGGCACCACCGCTAGTGGGTCGGGCAACGGCGAGGCCAGCTCTCGCCCGGCGTCGGATAGCTCGTCTTCGAGCAGCGCAGGTCAATCTGGGTCTGGCAGCACCAGTGCGGTGTCATCACAAGCCTCTCCGGCCCAGCAATCTGGCGGCAACTCAGCGACGGTCTCGGCCAAGTCCACAGCCACTCTGGTTGAGACGGTCACGGTCAAGCCGTACGCGGCTGGCTCCCAGACTGGCGTGTCAGTGCCACCGTTTCCAACTGGTCCAGCTGGTGGAAACGGCACATATCCAGCCACTGCCTCAGCGCCCTCGGCTTCTTCCTCCCGCGTTGCATCGAGCACGTCGACGAAGCTCCCTGTATACACTGGTGCTGCTTCTGCAAACGCAGTCAGCTTCGGAGGCATGGGTGTCATGGCTGTGTTCGCCGCTGCCCTGCTTTAGGTGCTACGTTCCATGTGGTGGACTTGCATCATTGTATAGTTAGCGGATATGTACGTATCATACTGCCTGCAATCGACAGAATGCATAATAAAGCAAATATAGCTGTGGCAATAGTCCTTAGTCCTTCGTCCCCTGCCTGCAAAAACTCACGCGTATATCACAGTCGACCGACGCTCCAGTTCGGTTTCCTTATGGCGCGTAGCAGGCAGCATATCAGATCAACCTGATTCGCATACAAACGTGAAGTCAATGTCTCGAGCTCGTGCCACTGAAATGAGCCTTCCACGCCAGACTCTACCGCCAGCTGATTGAGCTAGTGATCCGCATGAGTGCCATGACATATCCGGACACAGCTGCTAAAATGCAAGTGGTAGGATCAAAGTTCGATGTAACAACATCTGGCCCAAATTCTAGGACAATATGGGCACCGCGATCAAGGCTCGCGGGAGTAACAACGCCAATTTGACCAGGAGGCTGACTGATGGGGTGATAGGTCCGAAAATCGTCGTAATGACTCCTGGGCCAGATTCCAGGATGACGGTTGTAAAAGATCAGAAGCCGTCTACACAACCTCTTGGCCAGGCTCTAGGTTGACAGGGTGATCTTTTCAAGACGGGCATGAGGTGTCTAGACTTCTCTCACGTAAGCACGACATGAGTGCGGTCGAGCCGCATCTTCTGAAAGCCTGTGTCGCACGGAAGGCTACGTTAAGTCTGCCCTGTCATCGAGGCACTGGCCTGGTTCTTAGGTCCGAGGTTGATTTCCCGAGTAGTCTAAGCTCGGCCTTTATGAACGCGCGTATAGCGGCTGTCAGACGTCTTGAAGTGACGAGCTTTGCAACAAAATCCTCCAAATCAAAGCTTCGCCCTGCCGCTGCTCTCCTCGATAGCCATGCCGACCATCGCCCAGGCCATTTCCGCGAACGGCGTCCTCTCGCGCCCGTACACCATCGCCTTCTCGTTGCTTGCCTGCCGCATAGCATAGCGCGCAGCAATACCTTGGAAGATGATGCTGTCTCTGAAAAGCGCAAAGGCAGTCGCCCAGGTCAACTCGCTCGATGGTATCCGCCAGCCAACAGTCTCCTCGTACCACTGTATAGCCTCGAGCTTCGTTGGAAGACCCGGATACTCCGAGGCTTTGCTGTCTGGTTGCGAAGGATCCAAAAAGGCTTTATCTGCATGGATGCGCGGCCAGGACGGCGTTGCGTCCGAGATCGTCCAGGGTGAAATCAAGTTCGTGAGATCGGCGTAGGGGTGAGCGAGAGTACTCATCTCCCAATCCAGAATCCCGATTACTCTCGGCTCGGATTTGTGAAAGACCAAGTTGTCGATCTTGTAATCACCATGCCCCAATACATTCCTGTCTTCAGGCTGATTCTTTTGGAAGAAGTCCAGGAACTGATCGAAATGCGGCAACTGTCCGACAGCCTCTTCACTGTCCTTGTCCCTCGCCTCTGCCTGTGACTGTGCCAGTCTCCCGAACGTCTTTATCTGTCGGTTGTAGAAACCACCATTCTTTCCAAATGATTCTAACCCGACCTTCTTTATATCGACTGAATGGAGCTTCGCCAGAGTCTTGACAGCTTGCCGCCACATCTCTCTACGATGTGATGAGCTTACACCTGGGAAGGCTGGGTTCTCAAACATGCGGCCATCGAGGAATTCCATGATGTAGAAGGCCGTACCAATAATGCTGTCATCCTCGCAAAGGATGTAGGTTTTCGGCACAGGTACGTCGGTGTGTTCAAGAGCGTGCAACACTCGGTACTCGCGATCGACTTGATGTGCGGTCTTCGAGAGTAGTTTGCCTGGCGGCTTCTTGCGGATAACATACTTCTTTCCCGTCGAGTCCGTCGCTTGATATGTTGGGTTTGATTGTCCGAAGCCAAACTGAGACAATCAGCGAGCCATCATTAAGAGATTGCTATTACGATATACGAAGGTGCTCATACCTGCTTCAATCCCAATGGTGTTATTATTTTCGGTACATGCTCCTGTATATATTGTTCCAAAGCTGCTTGGTCAATAGCTTGCCGCACCGCGCCAGCCATCGTGAAGTATCAACGAATTTGACGGCAAAGAGATGCTGGTAGCGAATCGACACCTACTCGACCTGTCTGACGAGGATGCCAGCAACTTCAAGTACGCGCAAAACTCAAAGGTTGTAAATGCAGGTCAGCAAGCATCCTTCATCCTTGTGCCGAGGTCAGTGAAGCTCAAGTAGCTTGAACATCACGTCGGCTTAGTTCTAGCGCTGAGTTTATTCCGGACCAACCACATCTGCAGGGTCATCAATGGCTTCGACTGCAAACATGCAGTATGGGCCGGGCGCATTCTCATCGTCTATGTAAAATCTGTCCGGACACCAGGGTTGTCGTGCTCTGCCACAGCGCCAGGCAAGCATGGAATCACGCCTCCGGACCAGCATCTCGATCAATACTATCCTGCAGCCAAGGGCAATGATCTATTAAGCTGTACTGAGTTCATGAAGGATGCCAAGTTTAAGCAATGGAAGATCAAGGGCCATGCGCCGAGGCCGTTGTGACTGGACTTACTCTCGCGCGGTTGACGGCTATACTTGCGGATTCTACCTTTGTCGAATGACTATGCCAATATTGATCATTCAATGTCCTGTCTTCAATCTTTGGCCACGGCTCGCAAGCGCTACGAGAAGCGATAACACACCACATATAAGCCCAAAATCTGTCGAACATCAGCAACTGTAACGATTGGCCACTCGCGGGTGCTTACAGTTGAAGCTATGAAAGCCGTGCACGTGCGCGGCTACAAAGATTTTCCTAAGTTCGGGACCGGCATTTTGCACATATGTTATATCAGATAACGCCTTGTGCAAGATCTCGTCCTTGTCTTTCCACCCATCTAGTGCTTGCCTCAAGTACGCTCGGAGCGACGTCTCATATACGGCGCCTGATGAGCTGACTCCAGCAATGCCGCCGAGGTTGAAGTAAAGATACATTCCGGATGCCGCAATGGCAATATCTGCTTCGTCGACGCCAGAGGCTACCCCGACGAAGGCGGAAGCAGAGATCACGCCCATCGCAAACCCTCCGGGGAAGATGGCCATCGAGGCTAAAGCGGACGTGTTCTTGTTCCAGGTGTATAAGCAAAGCAGCATACAAACAATGGACAAGACAGGTGCAAGGACGGTCGGCGCCTTGAATAAACCAGTCCTTTTGATCCAGTAGCCGGCAAGTAGACCGCCCAGTGTGTTACCAGCGAAGGCTGGAATCAAATACGCACCAGCTTCGGCAAATGAGGCCCTTTTTGTGGCCTGCAAAAAGAGTGGAGCCGGAGTTGTGAGGCCCAGCTGGATGGTAGCCTGGAGAAACACAACCAAGCAATTTGTCAAAACACTGTAGCGCGCAAGCAGGCGCAGCGGAAAGATAGGTTCTGGGACATATCGAGCAGATACAGCAAAGCATACCGCTGCGATAACAGTCACTATAGCGCAGCCTTTGATGGCCCCTGAATCCCAGGGCACTTTCTGTCCGCCAGCGTCCAGTATGAAGCAGCCAGCCAGAATAGTGGTTGCGAGAAAAAATGAGCCCACAAAGTCTACTCTCTTGAGCTTTTCCCAGTGCGTCTTGTCCACATCGAAGTGCTTGGGCGTGATGTTGAGTCTCCATTGCACTAGCAAAATTGCCATAAGAATAGGCGGGACTTGTACCAGAAAGGCCCATCGCCAGCCAACTGCCTGGCTGAGGAGCCCTCCTATGACACCTCCGCAGCTTCTGCCAGTCGTTTGACAAATATTGACGTAGCTCCTCACTTGAGCCACTTCATGCATAGGCACAAGATCGGTGATGACAATACTGACCATGGAAACCATGCCAGCCGCCGCGGCTCCTTGGATTGCTCGCGAAGCAATGACGGCTCCCATTGACTGGGAGAGACCAGCACACACGGTCCCGATTGTGAAGAGGACATATGAAGTCTGTAGCAAAGCTTTTCGTCCAAATATGTCGCTCAGCTTTCCATAGAGTGGCTGGACAGCACATTGCGCGAGAATGTAGGCGCTTATGAGCCAGCTTGCAGAGTCCAGATCTTGAAAATCGGAAGCAACTTTGCTATATGTAGCGAGCACTAAAGTAGTGTCGACTTGCGAGATGAACACGCCAAGAAGCAATACCGATATAGTGGCCCAAACACCTGGTGCTGTGTTCTCTTGTGCCTTCGATAATTCGGCATCGGCGTCATCTGTCGGCAATGGCCCATTGTCGCTTAAATGGCTCAGAGTCCTGTACAGTGTTTGCTCACCAGGTCCATCATCGAGAAGATTGGTCGTCTCGGTGGGGACCGATGCTCCCTGCGACTCTCGGGACATAATTGCCTTGTAATTCTTTTTGTTTGAGGTAGATGCAATTTAGGAAAGCTGATCGGATGGGAGCACAATGCGGCTGCGCTCAACCGTGACGAACCATGTTGTAGCCACGAGGGGTGCGTGTGAGGGCAATCGGCATACCCATGTCAGCCTCTGATAAACAGCCTCTGGAGCCAAACAGCGGGCATAAAATGGAACGACCTGACGAGCCAGCGAGATGGTTGGGCAGATACATTGCCCAGGCTGCACGTTCGGATCCTCGCGAGGCTAGCCTCGATAACGTGATCGGCACCATGAGTCCATGACTAAGCTGCTCGGAATATCGGATACATTTGATGAAGACAATATCTACTACGTTCAGCTGCTGTCAACGACGTGGAGAGATGCTCGCTAGTCTTGCTTATCTGGAAGCGCGACATATGCAGCATGTTCGCGGCCACATATCAGCTCCTTGACTCGGAGTCGGCCGACGTTGACATCTTGCAAGACCGCTGCAGGGTATCCTTTCCACCAACGCAGATTCATCGCACATTGTCACGAGGTTCGCCAAGACCGCATGCTTGATATGGCTTACCGACCGACGAGAGCATCAATATTTCGAAAGCGACTCCATCCTATTCTGCAGGGCCCTAATCGCCGCTCACGCTGCCTTGCAGTGACGCCCTGCGTGGCGATGCACGACAACCACTAGGTATAGCAATGGCCACTTTTGCAGTGTCCTCGCATAACGCAACCGCTGTATGTCCCTGCAAGGCGCTGTTCATCTCGTGTTAGAGTAACCTATAATGGAAAGTCGGAGCTCTGACCGAGCAAGAAGAACATACGGCATTGCAGGTCTCGCCGTCGTCCCTGCCCTCACAACCCCAGCACTTTTCGAGTACCGGTTCGTCTGATCTCTGGCTAGGTAAGGCCGCGGTCAGGACCATCAGGAGGGTGATCGTCCAAATCTGGAGCTGCATGGTGAAGTGTGCTTGAGGGACCGTGTCAAGGAGATCCGAGGTGGTCGCTGTGTCTGATAGTGGGTATGCAGTTCGTGAGGAAGTGTCCAGAGTCGTATGGGGCCAGCTTTTAAAGGGGAGCTGTTGAAGGAGATTACGGTGGTATAATGTCTCGGCTACTTCGTGGAGCAACGCAGCACGGGCGCCCGTCGAGGATCCACCATCTTTACATTAACAAGTCTTACCTCCTCTGATGTCTAGGTGAGTCTTTCGAGAACCGAGAGAAGATTCAAAGACACTCCAACGGTCTTCTTCAGCTCACTAGCCCACGTCTGCACTTCTTATTCGCTGGTATCTATCTAGAAGCGTTCGACTTGGTCATGGAAGCTAAAGTGGCTAGACTTGCTGCGCATTTGCATACTGGGTACTGATCCTCCGTGTTCACGATTTCTCGAGTCTCTTATACGCATGGGATGCTTGACCGCCTCTCACCCGACTATAACTTTTGAAATCCTGAGCTTCAACTAGTGGCACCCCGTCGGACAAGTTCGACGATGCTCAAAACGGACTGTTCAATATTGCATGGGACCTCATGTGGGTCGCGAAGGACGTGATGGTGGCCGGAGGCAAACGTCTACGAAAGGGTTGTTATTTCGGGACGGCATGGTGGCCCCCTGGTACAGTGAGAAAGTTGCCAGACGAGCCAAATTCAGCAACACGACAGGGCGAAGGGTGATCTATTACTGCGAAGACCAGAGGAGCGAAATCACGAGTTCCTTGCCGGGATAGCGAGTGGCTGATCTAGTCCAGGACCAGGTACTACGTGCTCGATTCCGACACAGCACAACATGCTGCAGAAGCGTGTCTACATGGGTGTCCAATATCGAGATTGCCCAACTATAGATCGGGACAATCCCTCGTCCCTTGCAGCCTCCAAGCTTCGTAAGGAGAATGCCAAGAACGACCCAGCAATGCCACGCAATTGAGCTGTCAGCTTGTAATATCCACGGTAGATTTACTGGATGACGCGAAGGTGCCTGAAAAGGTTATTGGCCGAGTCTTCTGATGGAACAAGGTCAGCTTGCTTGGAAGTCATTCTGCTTGTAGAACAAATCTGCCCTTGACCAAGGCGTGACCATGAAGTGCGCAACACAGGTCTTTGTTGCGCTCAACCGCACGACTTCGGCAGCATGCTTCCTATTGCACTCGCCTGTTGTTCCAGCGCGTCGCTAGTCACTATATTCCTGGGTGGATGTGTGGATTTGGATACCCGGCAATCGTACTCATAGAAATATCCTCTCTGCTCCAGCATAGCAGTGTGCTCATATCTCATTGGGATTGTCATGTATTACATTAGCTGCAGTCTCAGTTCCGAGAGCCTACCTCGCAGTCCCAGGTCGACTCCCTTCCAGCTCTGCTCTGAACGTCATATGATCCAATTCAGGCCTGGGCTGCCCATCATCTGCCTCAACCAAAGCTCCTTCATGACTCAGCTCTGACACAACCACCGGCGTTTTCGGTAGCGAGTCGGCTGAGAGCTCCACTTTGTCGCTCAAAGAGTAATGCTCCAGCATCTTCCGTGCCTGCTTCTGTTGTTTGCGTCTGTGATGAACGAAAACCAGCGCGATGGCAGAGGCGCACAGAACGACGCCTCCAAGCAGGCTGCCAACCGCTATCGATGCTTCTGCTGCCGAGCTGAGACCGGGACTGGCTGGAGGCGTTGTCGATTGTGGCGTCGGTGTCGAAGTCGAGGGGACTTTTTCGCTTTTGCTGGATGCGGTCACCGTGACTATGTCCGTCGAGCTAGTTGCTGTGCTACGGCTTGTCGTGGTAGAGGCAGCCGCTGAGGTAGGTGAGGACGAGGAGGTCGAGCTCGAGTATGAGTCGATTGCCTGTGGACCATCCGTGGATCCATCAAGGTCTTCTGCCGCTTGTCGATATGTTGATGGCGTAGTCCCAGTGAGACCAGTGAGGTTGAAACGTGGTGAGTAATTCGTCACAGTCCCTCCAGTATCCACGGTGGATATGATGCGAAAGAAGCTGTCTCAGTCAGTAACATGAACCAGTATTCCCAATATCAAGCATCACCTACAACCCATTATCCACAGCGCCAGCAATACCAGAAGGAATCGTTCCAGTAGCACTATTTCCATCGGTGAAGGTGCCTTGCGATACAAACGTGGTTAATGCCAGCTACACCCATAGTCAGTGTCTCACCTTGAAGGTCCACCCGAGCTCCGTTACTTACCATATTACCAGCGTCATTCCCTCCCACCATCAAAGTGAGCGTGAAGGCCGTCAAGTCCTGTATACTCGGTGCGATGCCAGACTCCTTCCACTCGACATCAATGGTTCCTGCCGCCACATCCTGGCCTGCGGAAGGCGAGGTGAACTGGACATCTGCCTGTGCGCATCTGAACAAAACGAAGGTAAAGAGCGCAAGGCGCGCGAGCTGCGGTAAGCGAAAGACTGTGGCGCTCATCGTGGCCTTCACGAAGAAATTGAGAATCACTAAAGAGAGACAAAACTGGTGCTCGCAATGCCTACCAAGCAACAGTGATTAGATGAAGTCCGCAGAGGCATGAGAAGCATGCTGCCTCTCCTGCGACTAGATCAGGATCCGCACATTGACCACATTCGAGATGCGACGGTCGGGTGCCCATTGGTCGTGAGCAGATCTCTGAACGGGGGTGACTGAGCAGTTGCAAAGTCAAAACCGTGCCGGCCTAGGCTTATCACCCTGTCGAGCACGCGAAACCGCGCGGCCTGCGCTCCTCTGGACTGCGCCACGAATACAGTCCACTTTCGGTGCTCGGATGGAACAATGCGAAGTAGTTGAGCCACGCTATGCACTCGTATCCTGCGGGAAGGATTCTTGATGAGATATGCAGTGCGGTCGAAGTGCAACTCGGAACAGGAACAGGTAAGCCGATTTCCTATCTAGGTAAGCACAGCGCCGTTGTGTGGGGGCAGTCCTGTAAGCAGCCTCTAGGCTCTTCCTCGATCAATCGATCTTTGCCTGATGTTACTACTATTCTCTGAGCCAAAGCAACGGTGAAGGATTCGACGGTACTTCTAGTCAGATTGTGCATATTGACAACATAGTAGAGGTTGTTCATGTTGGTTAAGAACCTGGGGGACAGCCCGTGTGCAATCCTATCTTACATCTTCTTACTCTTACATCACATGGCAAGACAGCACTGCCGCTACATGTTGCTACCCCCGTCTAGCACGACGTGAAGATCCAGAAACGCCTCGCTTGCCTGAAAACCAAAAGCAATCGCTAAACCGCTCAATCGCCAAATGCCTGGTCACATCGGCTTGGCGGCAGATGCACGCCTGCTCTGAACGCTCGGGACGCAGTATAATCTTCCAGATGCGCATAGCACGCACCCAAGCTCTCCTGTTGTCACCCGCGGTCCCTTCACCGCAGCTACCACAGACAACTTTGACATGATAGCTCATCCAGCCTGTGCCTAGCTGACAACCCTCCTAACCCACAATCCCTCATCCATACCTTCTTTCCTCCTAGCCCGGCTGATACTAATCCCTACCTCCCTCTCCTGCCTTAGTATATCCGCCAGATTCTTCCGATGCTCTTTCAGCTTCTCCTTCGCCTCCCTCACCTCAGCAAAACTTACGTCCATCGGACTGGCCTTCTCGACCTTCTCGAGGTCCGCGATTGCTTTCTCAGCATTGCGTCTGCGAAGCCTCAAGTTTTGCTCCTCTGCTTCGAGCTTCTCTAGATGAGACTGGGGGCCCTCCGGCGTTGGTGGGGGTGGGAGAGACTTGGTGCCGGAAGCTGTGCTGACTGTTGTTGGGGAGGGAGACGTGGAGAGCGAGGCCGTGCGAAATGTGGGGTGCAGGCCGCCATGCTTGCCGGTGTATACAGATATCGGGGTGAGCGTGCCTGCAGTGGAGGGCAGCGGCATGCTGGACTTGCGCGGTGGTGTATATGTCTCCTCTGGGCGTGGGACGGGTCGTGGACGAGAGACAATAGATTGATATGCCGCTCCTTGGGGGGCTTGATATGGTTGCTCCTTCGAGTGCTGAGAAGTGTACATTGCAGGGATGGCAGGTACCGGACTTGGAGGCGCGATGTCAGGGTTTCCTGCATAGGTCGTGTTCAATGTGCTCCAGCTAAAATGACTCTTGTTAGGCTTCCGGTCGTCGTTGCTCGCTTGCTTCGGACTCTTGCTTGTGCTCGTGTCTCCTGACGGTCTGTCTGCTGCTACGGATCCTGCGTGAGTGCTCCAGCTGAAGTGACTGTTGGGCACTCGAAGTTGCTGTGACTGCTCCAGCTCCCAATCATTCAAGGCCGCCTCCGTCCAGTCGCTCTTGCCAGATGCATTTCGTTGCTCTCTCGGCGAAGGTGCTCGATTTTCGGTCTGCGAAGATGATGACATTATCGAGGACGGAGTAGGTTTGCGTTTGAATTGTTTTGGTAGACTTGCTGTCGGTCCGGCAGTCGATTGAAGTGGTCTCTCATTCGCAGAAAGTGCTGTTGGTGGTCTTGAAGACAATGGCGAGACAGATGAGATGGGCGAGACAAACCCTGGGCTGCACGTGCCAGCTTTCAAAGGAACGACAGGCTTGAGCTCTTCATCTTGCAGAACTGAAACAGGTGAAAGGTCTCGCTTGGCCCTGTGCTTCTGCAGCTTGTTTGGTGACCTTGAGCGCCGTTCTGGTGATCGACTTTTGCTGACATTGAAGACGCCGTCGTACGGCCTGGTGCTGGGCTTGAGACTCTGCGCTGGCTTGCCATGCTCGGACATGTCGCCAGAGAATTCGTCGTACTTTGCGCCGTCTGTGTTTGCTTGCGGTTTCTGCAATATATTTCGCACCTGCTTAAAGATAGGCAACCTGGACTGTCGAGTCTGCGGGCCATGATCGTGTATTTGTTGTTGTGGGTGCGCATGATATGATGGCTGATAGGAAGGCTTGGAGTTCAGGTGCTGTGGGAGATCCGCCTTCACTGGCGACGGCGTTCTGTGGCCATATTCGTCCTCGCTGTACATTGAGTCGCGATTATTTCCTGAAGCCATCCACGGCGCATCTCGCTGGATCGTGTATGCAGGCATGGCCAATCCGGTTCGTAATGCCTGAGAGCTGTTCTTCGTTTTGATAAACACTTGTCGTGCAGGCAAGAGAGTCGCAGAGCTCTCTTCGGTCAAGAAGGCCATTGTCGCAGCTCATGCGTGTTTGTTGTGGGTCGCCGCGTGCAGCGCGTTTGAGCTCGCGCGGGTAGCCACAGCAGCAGTGCAGTCATGAAACAGCCTGTATGTCAATTGGACCTCCAAACCCTGCAATGGTTCAGGAGGCACGGGCGCAACGGTGATGCAGAGTCACAAGCGGCTGGCTTGACGTCCAAGGATAGCTCACCCTGTCATTATTAGGTTTGGAGGAAGCTGAAACAAATTTGAGCGCAGTGAGAGACGGGACAGACGGACAAGATGAAGGAGAAGTCGTTGCCCGCAGTAGTCTCCCTCGCCAGCGATCACCTCCCTTGGACAACTCGATAAGGCGATAGCACGGTGATCAACACGAGCATGAAAGTGGCCTCTTACCCTCTTGGTAGTGGCCACCTCGTGGGATCCCCAGAATACTCACCCGCGATTGAAATGTCTCATTTCTTTTAGCCTGACTCTGGCACTAATGGCGCCCTATTCTCGGAGGGCAAGATGGCCTTGGTTTGTCGCGACCGGTGGTGTCGTCAAGCCGGCGGTGGCCCTGAATCGGATGTCGGCACCACAAGGAAATGCTGCTCGTCTTCTAGATGATACGATGGAAACTCAAGCATGCTTCTTGACTGCGGCGAAATGACCTGACCCTCGAGCGCGGGGCTGTGGCTTAACGGTCGCGCCAATGTTTCATAAGACGGCAAAATAGGATGCGCCGTTCGCCGGCCAGCCGATCCAATAATGCATGCGCTTCTTCTGTGGGAGTGGGGATGGGCTTACTACGCCATCGAGGTCATACGCTGTTTGTGATCCCCGACAAGGGACAGCTACAAATCCGACAAGATGGAATCTGCACAACAAGTCGTAGGCTCTTATGCCGATCAAGGCAAGCGTTCAACATGCAGCCTGTGATGATGGAAAGGTGTTGACAGAAACACAGCAACGATGAACAGCTCAGAAGTCCCACCAGCCGCTGGCGTGTATGTGCTTACTCACGAGCTCTAAGCAAACGAGGCAGGAACTAATCCATTCAATAGTGCCACCATAGCAACGCCAATCAACCTCATCCTCTTCTCGCTCTTCCTGGTCATCCTATACATGCGCCTGCGACCCACCAAAAACATCGCCTCGTCGCTTCCACAACCTGCGCCGCCAACTGTCTTCAAGGTCTTCACACCACCACAGCTCCTCCCCTACAACGGCCAGAATGGCATGCCAGTGTATCTAGCTGTACGCGGCAACATCTTCGACGTCACGCCTGGCAGGAATTTCTACGGTCCAGGTGGCCCGTACCAGAACTTCGCGGGCAGAGATGCGAGTCGGGGACTGGCGTGTGGGAGCTTCGATGAGGACATGTTGACGGAAGATCTGCAGGGACCGCTTGATAAGCTGGAGGATCTGGGTGGGGAGGAGATGGAGGCATTGAGGGGTTGGGAGGAGCGGTTCAATGAGAAGTATTTGGTGGTTGGCAAGTTAGTACCGGTCGGGCATCCGGAGGCCGAGGAGTAGCATGTGCGCATCACGAACTTGGAGATGCCACGAATTAGCACTGATAGAACTCATACCATACTTCTTTGATGATACTACTGAGGCTCGCTAACAGCAAGCTTCGGAGCAGACTAGAGCTTTCAGGCAGCCTGTAGGTCGATAGCTCTGCTCGTTCTTGTGCCATCCGGTCGCGCCACAACGTGTGAACCGAATCTACATGATGCTCCGCTCTTATGTGATAGACGGGTTTGCTTGAACACCAGGTCATGTGGGCTGGAGGAGCGGTTGACTTCAGCCTTTGGGCTGATGCCTCAAACGAGCAAAATGCGCAGCGGACAACCGAGAGTCCCTTGCCAGACAACTGCCACCTGAGTCTTCTCGAAGTACGTAAAATTACGCAGAAGATCGCAGAGATATGTACTCTCGACTTGATGGCCAGCGGCTGTGAGAGACATGTCTAACCCAAACACTAACCCTAAGTAGCATGACCCAAAAACTCATATTTACATTGTTTAACATTGATCGCTTTCCATTCTGTGCTCGCCCGAGCAATTCGATAGACGTGAGATGTTGCAGTGGAAGATACGCATCCATCGAACAGTCAACGAGTAGCGATCAAGCTCACGTCCAATTTTATGGCAAGTAGCCACAGTCTGATCCTGTCATTGGTGGGGAATAGAATGTATTGCTCACGTCTCTGCTGCTCTGCTATGCCCTGCACTGATTGTACTTTGTGCTATGAGTCGACCGCAGGCGAGCTGACGGCCTTGTCTCGTTTCGATCGAATTGGTCTGATTCGTCGTGTGCGTTGACTCCACCGTACTGATAACCGATCATGATCGATGAGGCATTCATGTTGGCATCGTCGGCGAAGGCTGCGACGAATTGATCGGCCATCTAACAATCGCGTAAGTGAATACATCGAACGAAAGTTTACCACGAAGTCGACCGACGTCAACACATCACGCATGGAGAAAGACGTCTCCCAGAGACAAATGGACAAGCAGTTATCGATGCCGTTGATCAGGACGAGGGTAGAGGATAATTTTGACTATATATTGTTTGATTTGCGCTGACAGAGCATCCAATCAGCAACCAAGCTTCTCACGAAGATCGCTGATCAACACCTGGATCAATCCCGGGCGTTTAACTCAGTGGTAGAGTGCTCGCTTTGCATCAAATGACTGCGAGAAGCCAAGGGTTCGACTCCCTTATCGTCCACAATTGAGTATCCATCGATAAATGATCATTTTTTCGTCGAAGTGAACTTTTGCTTTCTGACTCACGCATTGCGAATGTGGCTCCAACGACCTGCCGAACGATACTCCGCGACTCTCTGATGCTCTCACAGCAATCCTTTTGTCTTTATTTTTCGATTTGAGGTCGTGGTGCTCAAATATACCGAATTTTGCATTCATCGACAAATGCCAAGACTTAGCGTCCCGCTAGCGCGGGAAGCTCCCAAATAATCTTGCTGCCCTCAACTCGTGGCATTTCTCCATCGTATCGTTTGAACGGTCCCTTTTTTCGCCATCAAGGCACATTTGCATACCTACGGCGTCGTGTACCAGCCTGAGCGTAGCAAGTTGACAATGACGGCACGCTCGATGTGAGGAGCGATACTCGCCAACCGCGAATCATTTTGGCGCAATGATACAGTCGTTCTACTGTTCAATGGACGTGTCGCTCATAGGCACGGTACATGGTCTGGCATCACGCGGTCATAGAGTCGGCATGAGGTGAAGTGAGGTCGGCTTCTCGCGCCTTCCCGACTCAGCAGCGTGGCTGCGCTGACCAGCGAGATGACCTTTGTTTGGCATTGCCGCTACCTTAGATCCTTCGACGAGCAAAGGGACTAGATGTCTAGCATAGAACAAAAGTCGATCAAGGACATGGCGATGGCGTGGAAGAGCTGAATTGGCGAACACGATCAGTTGTACTTCTTTAGGTGCTGGAACAAGGAGAAGGCTGGCACATTCTGCAAAGAGCGAGAATGCCATATACAGCACGCTCATCTCAGCACAGAGAAGGCGAGGGGCCTATCCGCGATGAGCCGCGCGTGAGCTTTGGGGACATCGCAGAAGCAAATGGCAGGTCAGAAACTGACGGCCTGCCATAGATGAGCCTGTAAGAAGGGTTGATGCCCAGCTCATGTTGCTTGTTAGCCAGTATGACAGGGAAGACACATACGCAATGTACTAGCACGGAAGGTACAAGTGAGCATCGACTACATGCATATGGAGGAACAGGTAGGGAGGCAAGGAGAGAACCTGGCTGCTGGCCGACCAGTATGTTGGTACACAGGTTCTGCTCATCATGCCTACTCGTGACCTGTACTTATGGCAGCGCAGCAATGGCAACCATTCCTCATGCTAACGTAGCGAAACAGTGACACATGGTGCCGCCTTTTCGACCCAAGTGACTGCCACTATCTAAACCTCCTCCGGTCAAGGAAAGGCCCGTCACTCTCTCCGCCAGATCGAACCTCTGATATTGCAGTCCGCAGACTTCATTTCGTGAGTCCTGCCGCGTCCAGTGTCGTCGCCCTTCAGCTGCTGATCTGTGCTTCATGCTCCCGTACAAGTCTTTCTCTCGTTCGTCCGCCGATACTCATGCCAATCCTGCATCCCTCATCGTCTCGCGCATTGATGCTTGTCCTGCGGTAAGATTCTCAAGCTTGGCTTCCACCATCTTCTTAGCCTCCAACAAACTGCTCTTCTTTTTTTCATCGCCTGGCCCTAACAGAGCGAAACATTCGTCAAAGGACGCCTGACTCCGCCCCACTCTCTCCCGAAGCTCATCGAAGATCTTCAACCCTTCCTCGACGGATTGCTTGACCAGTGCTGGATCCACGCCGGCAACACGGAACACCATCAAGTACCCTTTGATGTCGTCGGCATCCTCGCCTGAAAGATATCGCTGGAAGTGGCCGAAATGGTCAATAGCCTTCGCCTGCACCTGTAACTCGTCAGCATGTTGTCGGCCGGAGACATCCTATGGCTGTACTGACTTTCTGAATATCGAGCAACTCCGTCGTCTGGCTATGTAACTGCCCTGCACCAGAATTAGTTGTAGACAACGCAACAGGATAGAATTGCACACCTTCTGCGGTCATGATGACATCCGGAAGCTCCGCGATTTCTCTGGCTTCCAATCCTTGAGCAGCAGCCTTGAAACGGGCGAAATCTCGTTCCTGGTTGCCTCCGCCGTAGCCTCCACACGCCCAGAATTTCAAGAAGCACTATCCCGTCAGTCGATATGTCTCCAGCAATGATCGGTGGTCCATGATCTGACTCACCTGTTCGAGCCATATCTCATCTTGGTCCACGTCCGTTCCCATAGGCGCTTGGGGAGGCTGCTGCAGAGTGGAGCCAACAGGGCTCTCCGAATCTATCCTGATGGCGCGAGTGCTGACATCTGCCGATTCGTGCTTGTCTTTCCGACCGAATGGCTTTGTCGTGGAGCTCACGAACTCCACAGACTTTTCCCTGGACACCTGCTTGCCGTCATCCTCCGATTGTCGTTTGCGCTTGAGCAAAGGCGCACTCGCCGCTTCAGCTATACCAGGACTGTCGTCCAACTTCTCTTTCCTCGTGGTCTTGGCTTCTCCCAACCGCCGCTGCTCACGATCCATCTTGGCGAATGCGTGTCGATAAATCCCGGGAGAAGTCATATGTTTCATCGAGCGGGAAATGGCAATCGGGCGAGCAGAAGCGGAGCGCGGCCGCCGGATGACGCCGACCATCACATGCGCAAAACTCGAATGCGGCAGAAACTTCTCCTTTTCCGACACGAGCGCTTCAACCTCAACTTCAGCTCGCATCCAAACCGGGCAACTTTCGCACAGGACGTATACGGGGGCCAATTGCATACTGAAAGCTGTTGCGGGTCTACTTCCGATCATGGCGCCAAGAGGGGCCAGCAGAGGCGGCAGAGTTGGCAGAGGCGGCAAGGGCACTGGAAGATCCATCGACAACTGGGCTCATCATGCCTCCAAGTTCGAGCAAGCAGGTGGCAGGACGCTCTCGGATTTCATTGAAGCTGAGTACCTTGACCTAATCCCGGAAATCGTCACTTACCGCGCTGCCAAAAAAGATGCGTCGAAGGGCATTGCATCGCCGCACTTCCCACGGATTTGGGAGACCATGTCCGAGCAACTGGACAGACTTCGTCGCTCTGATCTCGACCGAAGTACCTTGTCGGAGGAGGACATCTGGGCCAGGGCAATGATTCAACTGCATGACGCACTGCAAGACTCGGCAGACTTTAAAATGCGTGACGAGTGGACCGAACAAGAGGACATCTACGCGCAGTATCACCAACTTTTGGTGTTTGTCAATCTCAAGATTTGCCCAAAGAGACAATTGGATCTCTTCTCTGACACAGAGAAGGCGAGATCTAGAAGGCGAAAATTGGAGAGGTGGCAGAAAGGTGCGTGCGCTCATGCTCTCCGGCGCTCGCTGTTGTATTCGCACGCGGCAATTGATGCTAATGATGAGGCAGAAATCAAGTGGGATGCAACTGTCAATGTCAGTCGCGAAGTCGGTGCATTCCGAAACGGCGACAGCGGTGCTCAGTGGAGTGGTCGTGGCCCTGCGGGAGCATCGAGCGAACGTCGCGCCACGCCTCGAACTCCTCAGACGCCGAGCAACCCTCCGCCAACGACCTCTACCGGTGCAGTGTCTAGCTCGAACCTGCCCACCGACCAGCGTTGCATCAGATTCCTCCTCAATCGCCCCGTTCCTGCTGGCGCGCAGAAGCAGGCTTGCATTGGCCGTCATGAGCACATTCCCGACCATCAAGAATTGTGCGCTCGAGCTGGACAGGCGCTGCAATTGCCCGCTGCTACCCGTGAGATAAGCCTGATAATATACGAGCCGACAGGAGCAGTAATCAAAAGCACAGAAGATTGGCAAGCCGTTCAGGCTTCATGGTCGCCAGTCATTGTTATTCGTATATTCCTGAAGCCATCTACTACAACATCGGTCGACAACGCTGGTGACCAGATCGGTATCACGATCATGGCGTCCGTCCCGCGGCCGTTAGGTCTGGAGATGCGCCACGCACTCAAGCAGCGCTTGGACCCTCGCGCAATTGTGCAATTTGCTGAGCGCCCAGCACCCACTGGTCGCCTATCCCACTCCGTGCGCATCGGTCACTTGCGTGAAGATGTCCCTAATGGAGCCTGGATCAGCGGCGAAACCTTTGACGCATACGCGGATTTTCTGCGCGATCATCTACTCGCATCAATAATGGAGATCGACAAGTCTAAGCGCGTGATTCTACCGCTTCAATGGTTCGAAAGCAAGTCCAGCAGAGGCTACGGGCCCGACAGGGTGAGACTATCATCAACAGAGTACGAGCAAGGTATATCCGGTGACAACTTTGACGACCATTGGGCTATCTACATTCCCATTCACCACGCCAATCACTTCGCTCTTATGGTGGTCAACCCGCAAGAGGACGTCGCCCGATACTTTGACTCCATGCTCTCCTCACCGGCGCCCGGTGCAGCGGAGATACCAGCAGCGGCAATCGTGTTCCAATGGGTGCAAGGCCTGGTGGGCATCGCAAGGGCATCACGCTTTCGGATTGAGGTGGTTTACGAGGCTCCGCAGCAGGCCACAGCATCGGGTGACTGCGGGCCAATGGTTTTGCTGATGCTTCGCTTGTTGATTGCTGGTGTTGATCTTGGCAAGCTTGCCCGTCGTAGTGACGAGGAGAGAAGGAAGGTGGCTGAGGAATTTCGCTACCGCATGATGGCGGAGCTCATCTGCTGGAAGCCGAACCCTGGTCTTGAGCACTTGCCGCCATTTGTGTGGAAAGAGGGAGAGGATCAAAGGTAACGCACGGACCACTACGAAGTCGTGTGATAGAGGTTTGGTGATCAGGAGACGATGAGACAATCGCATAACTGCATTCGACAGAGAGATGCGTATCAGCCGACCCTGAAGGGCAACATGTGCTTAGTCTCTCTTCGCCCAATGATTCTTTCTGCAGTGTACTAATGATGTCGAATGGACCTAGGCCGAGCTGTGTCGTGCAACCGCTACACTTCTTCCGCTGTGGTATCTCCAAACGCCCTCCTCTACCTCCGCCCACCCCGCCTCGCGTTCAGCAGCACACTTTCACTAATCGCGTGCCACACCGCTGTCATCACGGACAGCCTTTCTATCAGCTGTCCCTTCCACATACTGGCCTTCGCGGCCTCCATCGCTTTCGGCTCAATCATCAAACGCATATGCATACGGCAAAATATACCGAGGCGCATTTGTCCCACCTTGGCGGTGCATCGACCACTCCCGTTACTACTTTTCGCCGTTCCATTGGTGGCGCAAGTGCAGCGCTGATATAGCCAAGCATTTGGCTCTTTCAAAGTCTCAAGTATGCTTCGTCTGCAGCTAGGGGCTCACTTTGAGATGAGCGCTCTAGGTCTTACGTGAGCTGGACTACAATCGACTTCAGGACTTTCTTGTAGATCCGCTTTGTGGTTTCAAATCCGTCAACGACGCCTCGGAGGTCATAGAGCAGCGTTTGGGTAAGATCCCATCATGTACAGTATGCCGAACAGACTGAGCATGAATCTCGAGGACCCTTCAGAGCTATCCCCAAAAAAGGTCCACTTCTTATACCAGGCATGCTTTTTGACACTGGCGATCCTTCGTGGGGAGCAATATCGCAGAGGTATCAATGCAGATCACATGGGCATGGGCAAGACGCACCAGTACGTCGCCATGATGGTGTTGTTTGACAAACTGTTCCGGCAAGACCGCCCAACGACGATGGCCACAACAAACAACGTCAAATTCAAGAGTGTGCGGGACGTGACTGCCCAGCTTGGTCATGCGTGGAAAGTCCTGAGTCTGGGCTCGAAGATTGGCAACTCGAAGCACGGCGCCAAGGTCACACTTGACCCTGCTGCGCCATGGTACATCAACTCGGTGGCAATTTTCGGCGTGCCACTTCGCCGGGTGCTCATCATCGCATCCTACACCGACCTATCAAACATGACACCTAGCAAAAAGTTGGTCAAATTCTTGCATCGCGTGAACCTAGACGAAGGTCACGAGAACCGCCGGGCATATCTTGGGACAGACCGAGGAAAGATTCTGAAAAAGCTCAATGCAGACTCGCGGTGGATCTTCACAGGGACACCAATCGTGAAGTCCTTGGCCGGCGTTTGCGGCGCTGCTTACGTGCTGGTGGTCTCCCGTTGCCGGCAGGAACAGACCGACTTGGTACCTGATTGCAATCAAGGACCGACGTCACTCCGTATACTCCTCCTGAAATCCCTGAGCAAGATGTGGAACGACAACGAAGTACCTAGCGATTCGAAGTACGATGTTGAGTGGGACGAAATCTGCGATTGCGTCGACCACCAGAGCATCACAGCAGAGCAGTATGCCCTCAAAGCGAAAGAAGCCTGGCTGTGCGGACAATGGCCAGCCTGCTCAATACACAGTGCCGGCAGAGTGAGCTCACTGGACGGAAAGGAGAGACTGGGCGTCAACAGCAATGGCAAGGTGAAGCAGGATCAGCTAGAGCAACTGCGCAATTATCAAATTGTCACCCCGTTTGTGTGTCGCATGAACGCTTGCAACGAGTTTCACCGGCGCGATGCGAATCGTTGACAGGCGCCGCCTACTGCTTGAAGCGCAGCTGGGCTTGGTCGAGTCTTTGGTAGGTCTTATATGGGGTGAAAGATCAACGCCAAAGCCACGATTCGAAGCTCGTCTACAACGCAGCAGCACAGTTCATCTCTCACCCTGCATGCCATTCAGCTGCGTTCCGAGTAATTCATCATACCTCAAGATGCCATAGCGACAGGCTGACTCCTGATGGGGCCTGACCGGCGCAACATGGATTGAGCACTTTTTGCGAGAGAAATGGAACGTTGACAAATGAAGCGTGGCAGAGCAGACCACAAGGATGGCAGAGGCGATGTTCGCACCGTTGCTGATCGCGGACGTCTGGCCGGCACGACCAACAAGCAGGGCAAGCACCAGAAGGAGTACCGCAAGTGGACGATCGCAGACTTTTAAGTCAAGGATCAAGATCTGCAACTGGGCCCGTTGGAACCGGTAGTTCAATCTTGGTCCTGGCGGACGCAGATGAGCTCCTGGACCGAAGCGGACGGTAGTTGTCCCGCCAACAGTATCATGTCGACTCGACTCGATCACGACAAGATCCCAGCAGGAACCATACTGGCTCGTCGTACTTCGATGCTATACTGGATCACGAAAGGGCGAAAAGCAAGAGTCGAGCCTTCGAAGGCAGCTTACTTCCATCGTACAGACGAAACCCTAAAACGACTAGACAGCATTGGCATGTTCTGTAACGAACCAAAACGAAGGGTCTACCTTGGCCGAGAAGAGCTCAGGTATTTGATAAATGTTGACCTGGCTCAGACCAAGCAAATTAAGCTCCACGAGCAGCATGCCCTGATCTGGACACTCGGCCTCACATGCGGCGTACGGCCTGGAAGCATTGTAAAAACCACAGAACAGCCGAACAGGCATCTGAGAGTCGGCGATATCGAATGTTACAGAGACGCCCGTGCATGCAGGTTGACAGGCGTTATCATTATGCGCCCGAACGTGGGTGAAGAGTGCGCGAAGGGTGCGTGAAGAGTGTGTGAAGAGTGCCTGAAGAGTTCGTGAATATGCGATTCAAGGGGACTGAGCATCTCATTAGCAAATGCTCAAGCCCGTCTAGAGCGGAGAAGCTGGAGTAGTCAATCCCGCACCGCCTTCTAGTGATGCTGCTTCGGCGTGGACTGCTTGCTGAACATAAGTCGGTGCAATCAATTCTGAGTAGCCACGAGCGTGCCAGTTATCCTTACTTCTATGCGAACAGGCAGAGACAAGTCGCTCGGTCATGCTGGCATTCACCAACACATTGGGCACGGCTGTGCATTTAGGCGGCCTCCAGAAGAGCTGCAGCTTCTATAGCGGAGAAGCGAAGTCGCCAACGACAGTTGCGCACAACGGGCATGCTTGCTGCGCATGCCGCGGACGGCACAGAGTTAGAAGAACACTACGACCAAGGCTTATACAAGACCGATGTCGTTGGGATCATGTTAGACGGAAGTCAAGATCCGGAAGCACAACGGGTGATGGCGAAGATGCAGTTGCAAACTTTCTTTACATCACACTCCTTGAGGAGAGCACAGACGCATTTAGATCACGGGCCTCACGTGGTGCATGCGGCACAAGCCCTTGCAAGGAATACAGAACAGCCGGAGCGATCATTTTGTGATATGGTGAGAGGAGGAAACGGCATGTGCTTCGTAACTCGTATTCATGCATCAAAAAGCACGACTCAGGTGAGTAATTGACCTTATGCTGATGCCGGCCTTACTGCTGCTTGGGTGAGCAGCACGGCTCGAGATCCTCGACCTTTGCCTCCAACATCCACACATTTTCACCGAGGGTATCTAAGTAAACACGAACACGAGTATACTGCTGAGCTAAACGAAGCACTAGCAGGTGGATTGAGTCGCTGTGGACGCGATGGGCAGCATGACAACAAGCAGATTGTGGGTATCCTTTGATGGATCAACTAGTCGACTCGTGCCGACTGGCGGAAGCTGCGGCAATTCACCGAGACCCATTGAAGGCTGATTGGAATCTCTTCCTGCTTTCAACGGTCACACAGTTGCGAAGATACACTCAGAGTCAGCCTTAGTCTAGTCAAAGAAGAACGGCAACAGCACGCCGTCATGCATCTAAAAGACTGGGCCGGTCCTCACGCCTGCACATTCCGGTCCGAGAAGCCGCAATTGATAGCTTTCTGTTCCCATGCATCCCACACGCCTTTTGCGCCCCGGAGATCGCCGCCCATGGCCCATGGCAAGGCCACTTTCTTCGACGTCCGTCCATGCATACTGCCTAGGCCGTCAGGCCAGCAACGCATCTCGCCATATTCTCTGATGCTTATCCAACAAGCAGAGCACCAACGCATTTCAATTTTGGCCCCACGTGTGCTGGACAGGCGCAAGGCATTGTGTGCCTACGTGTGTGGCACGGACGCAGGGCATTGTGTGGATGAACCACAGGAACAGCTGTGCTGAGGCAATGTCTGAGAGGTTGTAACAGGTGAATTAGGGACACTGCATGACCGGGCGAGGCAATCATCTACCAAAGGGCATGACAATGATGAGCACTTCCTGCTATTGCTGACGTCGACGAGATGCTGTCACAAGGGACCTCGAAAGACTTGACTGAGATGACGATCGAAGACAAATGCGCAGTCCGAACCCAATGGACTCAAGTCCAGGTCACGTTTCGGCGCTTCCAGATTCGACGCTCGAATTCGAAGCCGATAAGCATGTCGAGGGCAAGATATGTGACCTCTGTCAGGAAGATCCAACCATCGATGAAGACACCCGCGCCAAGTGCTACAATAACTCTGAAGAACCACGTGAAAAGCAATCGCATCTGCTAATGGTGACGTGGGAGCCCGAATACAAGCAGAAAAACGACTGCACAAAAAGCAAGCTCCCGTGCCCTCATGCGTGCGGCGTACCTAGTCATCAAAACTCTGAAGCTCCTGGAAGAGCACATCTCAGCTCCTTTCGATCCTGCCAAACATACTGAAGCGCACGAGCAGCTAGTGCAACAGCCCGGATGGCACTCGCGAACCTCTCTGCGCCCTTCGTGCGCCAGGACACAGGGGCAAAAAGCTGCCAGCCACATCACTCCGCAGACGCCCTTCGCTACAAGGACAACCGTGACCTTGAGTATATTACGAACTCTTCCAAGCGAATATTTCCCGAAGCATTCCGGCCCTGGAACGAAGAGAACTGGTGACATGTACAGTACAGTTCCAGAGATCGCGAACGAGAGGAGACATGTTTGCAGTTGCTCGAGTTCGCAGCATCGCTTCAGCAACTAGATGAGGATCGGGCTGCAGGTTAGTACAATCTGCCACGATTCAAAAGATCAGCTCACTCAACAAAGGAAGGAAGCGCTGAACCAGCACAACATCGAAGCTACAGCGCATGAAAGGCCCGCTTGCGCTTTTGAGGAGAGGAAGGAAGCCCTTACCCACGACGCCGAGCCCGATTACGACTCGATCTCTGCAGGCGTGACACGCGTCCGGCTAGCTACCCTACACCCGTCCATGATCGAGCGAGCAGGATGATACAGCGACGACATGGCTGTTTTGCGTGGCCGCCAGACCAGCCTGGTGCTTTTTCGTGCCTCCTGGCACGGCAGATGAAGCAATCACCCTGCCTTCCCATAGCGGAGTGATAAGCTCATGAGAATGAGAATGAAAAATGATGTTAACGTAGGTGTCCGGTGAATGAATATATGAAGGTTTCGCCAGCATGGCTGTCTTTCGACAATATGTACACGTCTACCCCCTCATGACCTAGGTGAACTGATATTCACCTCCCCCAACAAAAGGCAGGACATAGCATAGGTGAGTCATGTTACGCCCATGCTGACGTCGACCTTACTTACTGCTGCTTAGGTGAGGTGAGGTAGCTGATAGTATTCACCCGCCTACAAGAGCCTACAGACGCAAAAGTAAGCTCCACTTTCGCAACTCGTCCTCCTTGACATGAAATGTCCATGCGACTAGCACCTACGTCAGCAGATCCTCCCAACTGTTCAGGCCTGTGGCGCGATTCCTTATGATTCGCATCGTACTCCACGAGCTAGCGTCATCATCCCGGGCTCAGATCGCTCGTGCGCAGTCAATGCGGTGGAATGAGGGAATTGTATGCTAGTTACTCTAGGAGGAAGCCATCGCGTCCGGGCCAAGACTTCTCGAGGACCAAGAGCATGTCTTTGTGTCAACACTCCCTCGTCATTGCGCGCAACTACTGCGCCGTGGGATTCCTTTATAATGTACATAGGCTTGACTAGTAGTTGTGAGAGGACGAGACGTCTCGACAGCGTGCTGCGCTTGAGATGTCGCATGGAAGTCGTTGGAGGAACCCAGCAACTCCTCAACTCCTGCACTCTCTCACCCCTAGCGTCTTGCCCCATCATTTCATCTTCATTCGAGATTCGCAGTAGAAGTGCATTGACCTCGATCTCGTGGACACACAGGGCTCCTGCCGCTTCATCAAGCTTGATCTTTGTCAGATTGGAGCGGCTCGACTCTACTAGATATGCAGAGTCTTGATCTGTGACCGTCAATGGCGTAAGGAACAGCTTGCGCCTGAGCTCCGGACATGCTTTGGCGGTCTTGCTCAAACGACCGCAGCAATTCATGGCTCTCAGCAGACACGAAGGCAAGCATTCGTCTTGCATGTTACAGTCGGGTGGCGGAGGTGAGGGGCGGAAGAGTAGTCCTTGCGATCTCGTGGATGCATGCCGATGTTGTGTCATCTTCTTTACTGGGTATATGAGGTTGATTTGGCTTGGACTTGGTCTTCGGGCCGAGTGAGCATTGAAGCGAGGGGAGGCTTCGAGGGTCCCAGGCGCGATTTATAGCTGCAACTCGCCAAGCTGAAGAGCGTCTGAAGAGTACAGTCTCCACGTGATCGTTCATGCCGATATCGAATAGACGGCAGAGATAGCTGCACAATCCCACTGCAGCAATCCTCTCTCAGGGTATCTCTACAACTCCTCCACCTCCTCTTCTCACCACCCACCACGCCCTCACTTCAACACCACCAACAACAACACCAACACACAAATCAAAATGCCAATCGTCACCCAACTCCAATTATCCCTACTCCCCCTCGCCACCCTCCCCAGCCTCCTCTGCGCCCTCCCCAACGTCCCCTCATGCCGATCCACGCCGGCCTCCACATCCCGCAACAACTCATTCTGCTCATCCAGCTCATCGCCCATCTGGATTCCCAACAGCCGCGTGCGACCCACGCTCTGGCCCAGCACGTCCAACTGCTCGTCCTGCTCCCGCAATACCTGACTGTGATACGCGTGGATCTGCTGATTGTCCATCTGACTCTGGTCGGGGGTTTCAGGCTCGTCGCGGTAGTGTTGGTCTTGCTCTGATGATGAATTAAAGAGGGCGGCGCGGTTGGCGATGTCGTCGGCGGAGATTTCTTCGGCGTCCGGGTTGTCGCGGAATCGGACGATCTTGCTGTTGCTGCCTACTTGGCGGGGTTTTCGTTGCGCGGCGGCGAAGGTGTCGGTGAGGGAGGGGTCGTTGGGGCGGCGGGATGCGGCGGTGGGAGGTGCTTGGCCGTGGAATTGGGCGTAGAGATCTGCATATTGTTTTCGTAATCGCGCGAGGTCGGAGGTGTCGTCGGGTGGTTGGTCGGTGTATTCTTCTTGCTGCTCGAGCTGGACGAGGCCTTGTTGGAGGTCGGTCAGGGAGCGGGTGATGTGGGCGTCTTGCTTGGCGGGTTCGAGGTTGAGTGCGACGGCTCGTTGTCGCTCGAGGAGGGAGAGTTTGAGGTGGTCGGCGAGGAGGAAGAGCTGTCGCGGTGTTGTAGAAGACATGATTGATGGTAATTCAATAATGTCTGCTTGTCGCAGCGATTAACCGATTATTGACTCTAGGCGCTACAGTGTTGAGAGTCGCTTGAGATATGTTCTACCACTTATTGGCGATCAATTAATTATCATGAATATCTATATCAGTGTCGCAACCTGGTTGACGTCTGAGGCAGGCACGCCCGAGCGCCGCACGATCCCGGCAGTCAGTCGTTAGAGTCGACACCAGCAGTCTGGCAGCAGTTCTGTTCTATTTCTGGTTAGACGTTGTGTGGAGCTGTCCGGGATCAGCCTTAAGACGCCATGTAACTTTCCCTACATCTCCGCAGCTTCCAAACATCTGCCTCCATCTCCGACTCCCTTCTCCTCCTGCTACTAAGAGCAGTCAATACAGAAATATCAATGCCTTGACCATTCGTTAGTAGAATTGTGTTCATATGGGCTTCATCATCTTCCGAAAACTTACCGTGCAAGCCACTCAACTTCCTGTAACGCCACACCCTGGATTCCATCTCCACCTCGGCTGACATATCGCGCGAGGCCTCATAGACGCTTCACGAGTCACAATATCGATACAGGCCTGGAGTCCACCATTGACTGAATCATTCTGGGAAGTCCAAGACACTCGTGCGCAGCTTTGTGCATTGATCCGTTCGTTACTACGAAACGCGTGTTTCAGTAGGTACACGCTTGCTCGGATCAAGGGGACCAGTTTCCGCATCAAAACTTTCGACTGTACCACGACATCTTGGGCACCTCACTTCTCGTCGTACGTGATACGACACACCCAATCAAATCACGTGTTGCTTTGTGCACGCCACAGACCACCAAACATGTCGAGATCACCTTCTTGGGGCTTCACGCGTAGAAGCAGCAACCACGCGCCATCGAGGCCACGGCACGCCTCTTCCACCTCAATGAGCTATCTGGACGCGCCATCACCACAGCCGGAAGTCCATCGCAGCCTATCAACTCGCGAGTCAAGTTCATCATTACGGGGCATACGGCGACTGGAAGCCCGGAGACAGATGGAGGAGAGCAACTTTTTGAGCGCTCGAGCACGGCAACAGAACTACATCCCACCCGTCGACTTCCGATCACTGGACTATGTCACGCCTTATGATGAAAACCTCATGTGCCCAATCTGCCGATGCCCATTCGTGGAGCCAATCGTACTTGCCGAATGTGATCATTGCTTCTGTCGAGATTGCATCAGGCAGACATGGTCATCAACATACAACCCTCTCGGACCACGAGGAGACTGTCCGGCATGTCGAACACCGGCAAAACTCGGCCCTAGATCATCAACAAGCAAGATCCTTTGCAATATTTTGGATGAACTCAAAGTGCGGTGTCCGCAGAGTGAAGATGGCTGCACCGCGGAAGTGAAGCGTGGCCAAGTTCAGGATCATGTCAATCTGTACTGTGGGTATGCATTTATTGAATGTCCTGAGAGACATTGTGATCAGCCGGTACGGCGGAAAGACGCCTCCGCGGGCTGCTTGCATTACGGCGTGAGCTGCACAGATTGTCGGCAGAGCATGCAAAAGGCGAACCTGGAAATGCATTGGAAGTCGCAATGTCCTGATCGGAGAGTCACTTGCGAGAGGTGTAATGAAGAAGTATTCTTTCGGGACTTCGAAACGCATTCCAAGGAGACATGTCCAGCGATTACGGTAGCCTGTCCAGGCCACACGCTCGGCTGTACGGCGCGTAGCAAGCCCGGCCAGGCAAGTATGCATGCTAGGAGTTGCGCGTTTGCTAAGCTGGCACCCATCATCCAGGCTCAAGATCAACGGCTGAATGAGCAAGAAACTGCTCAGCGGACCATGAGCCGGAAGCTCGAGGTCCTCGAAAACGGCTTCAGTGCTCTGCAGCAGATCATCTACCCGGCGCAGCAGGAAGATCCAGACGCATCCAGCGCGGATGAAAGAAGCATCCCCTTCCTAGACGCAAGCAGCCGAACACCCTCCCCAGCCTCCGTCCTCGGCCCACCTCACACCGAACCATCCACCTTCGACTTTCCCGACTCCACCTCCCGAACCACCCGAGCCTCCCCCTCCCTCCTGTCCCCCCACCAATCCATCCGCGGCCGACGCGCCCCACCCCCTCCCGGCCCCCGCCCAACCGACCTCCCCTCCCCCTTCACCACCGACTTCGACGATCTCCCCTCCCCCTTCCCACCCCCCGCCACAAACGGCGGCCCCTACGTCTCCCCCCTGCACCACCTCCTCAGCATGCACGAATCTCTTCGCGACGAAATGGGCCGCATATCCTCTGCTCTCCAAGAACTCGACGGCCGACAAAGCATGCATACTTTGAACGAGAACTTGCGCACGCGAGAGGAGATTTCGTATCTGAATGCGCAGTTGGCCGGTTTGAGTCGGCAGGTGCATTGGCTCACGGCGTCGCAGTTGCAAAGGCAGCAGAGTAGTCGGGTGGGGACGCCGGTGGCGGGGCCGAGCGGTGGGGAGGCAGGCGGCGGCGGTGGTGTGGAGGCGGCAGTGAGTGCGGTGAGTAGTGCTACGAGTGCTTTGAGTGGGATTGCGAGGGCGGTGGGTGGTGGGAGTGGGGAGCAGCAGGGGCGGAGAAGGGGGCATAGCGAGGAGGGGAGGACGAAACTGTAGGATAGATGTATTATGAGAGAATGAAATCGCTTTGAGGTTTTGTTGGTATTGTGATGAAGATGCCGTGCACGTGTCTATCGAAGCATAGTCGCCACGTTCGTATTTCATTACAATGCCCATTGAACTGCCTGGTCCACAACATGCCGTATTATCTACTGTAGTTGCTGCAACACGAAACTCTGCGCCACAATTCTCTCTCTCTTGCATACAATCAGCAGGTATCAGCAGCCACCACAAGTGCGTAATTTTCTTGCAGCGCACCCGACCCTGCACCTCATTACTCTCCACCACATTCCCTTACTGGAGCAATGCAACATCCGCCACCACAGCCCTATGATCACTACAAAACACCCTCCCCTCCCCCCGTCATCAATCGAACGCCGCATACCCCTCCACTCTCCCACCCCACAAACCCCTCCCTCCCTCGGCCCAAAAACCACATAATCTATCCTCCCACCCAGCTCTCCCTCATGATTTGGAATTGCGTATCCGCACACCCCCGTGCCCCAAATCCCCCAAAATCGTCGCAGCCGTAGCCGTGAAAAATACTAAACTCAATTCGCGTCGTCCCAGTCTCCTCGACGGCAACGATCGGGCAAAGTCTCAGAAACCCAGGAACCTCACCAGCATTGGAGAAGAGTCATCAGACTACAAAACAGGACTGTTTGCTCGCCATCTTTTCATCGAACGACGCCTACGTGAGCCCCGGTAGGCACAGCAATGGGCGGAAAGATTCAGGGGTCTGGGAAATCCGAATCTCCTGGGTCGAGATCGTTCATGGCGATCAGGAGAGGCCAACGAGCTACACATATTCTTAACTCTGGACGACAAATCCATGCTGCCAGCCGCTGCAGCTGGTAGAGAAAATCCACGACTCTGCGCATATCGATCCATTGATCGCGGCATTTCGTGTCTCCATCGCTGCTGGCACGGAGGGACGAGGTGTCTCCCATCCAGGAGAAGCTGTGTATGCTACTTACAGCGCTCATCGAAACAATCAACATCAACCAACCGCTGCCTTCGCACGGCTTTCTCGCTCGATTTGGATATGAGCAGGCGATGCGAAGTCGTATATTGTGCGTCGGGCCGGATCCTGAAATCCTGCCATGCTACGCTCGTTAGTAGTAGCTCTTACTCCTGCACGAAGAGTGCTTTTGGGTAGTCAGCAGCCAAGCCGGTACGATATATCAAAAGTGGTTGTATGCAGTTTTGTTGCCACCACCGACTCGACTCCTGAGTCAAGATCAGGTCGGAGTCATATCGGAACGTTGTGAATAAGGCGGCAGAGAGTAGAAATCGTGTTTGCTGTTCCCCTAGTGATGCCACAATGTCGGTGAAGAATGGAAGCGGCTGCCGTATCGAACATTGGGTTTCGCCAATAAGCTCGCCGAATGGGGCAGGCGCGCACAATGCCTGACAGGTACGCCCTATCCCCTCATATTGAAAACCCATCAGATATGCCTGAAGGCCGGGAGTTGAGTCCTTTTTGACATACAATATGCTATACACGAAGATCAAGCATCGGCCGCAGTGGCCACAATACACCTCAGCGGCCATGCTTCATATGTTAACGGTCTGATCCAGTTCGCTCTGGTTTTCATAAGGCCTCTTTCGCGCTTTCCCTGTTCGTAGTAGCGATGTGCCATCACGCCAGCCCAGTCTAATCATCCTTGTTCTCCACGCTCGAATATCCCCGTCCCATATCTGCAAACCCCCTCACAACGCCTGTGCACATTGATTTCCTTCTCGCGCTCAACGCATGATTCAATCTTCGTATCCGCCCTCCATGGCTGCGAGTGGATCTTGGAAAATCCTGGACATCAGTCCAATTCCTCGTTCGGGCCACTTGCTCAGTCCTTTCTTCGTCCGCCATCGTATCACCACGATTCTCAACACCGTAACAAAGCAGTAGAGAAAGTCCAGACAGTTCCACGTCAAGCGCTGCATCTCCGCCATCCGCTCGTCGCTTCTTGGTCTCAATCCCTCCGCCTTGATCATTTCGTGGCGCGAACCATTCTACTTCGTCCCGCCAGATCCACTAGGCTGCAGCGTGTGAGTATGATTCGGCGCCCTGATGACCACTCCATTCTCCTCCTGCTGGCAGACCAGACTGTTCTGCACCCACGGATCGGCAAGAATCTCGTCCATCGTCGCACGCTTCTTCGGATCCAGCTCCAGCATTCTGCCAATGATATGGCGAGTTTCACGAGGCAGCAACCTAAGCAACCGAGTCGGCCCTTTTATGACCGGCTGGTTGTTTGGATCGCCTTGCGTCGTCTGCCTGGCCGCTGCACTCCCATTGGCACCGCCGCTAGCCTGCCGATGGTGATGCCTATCACCCGCACCTTCGGCCACGCTCGCATTTCTGCTGGCCGGCTCAGACCGGGGCTGAAGGGACCTGCGATGCGCGTCCAAAATCCTGTCCTGATCCGGATCGGGCTGGGAGACAAAGAGTCGATAACTGTTGTCGCTAATGCGCGGTGCTTTCCACGGAAACCTCCTAAGTGTCATGCAGCAGAAAATAATCGCTATTGACCAGATGTCTGCTGGCCGAGGGTCATATCGAGTCTGGTCGTACACTTCTGGTGCAAGGTATGGGTCGCTACCGACAACGCCTGCCACACGTTAGTCACCAATAATAATGCTCGCAAGCCCATTCAGACTCACCTGTAGCAAGAACAATCTCGTTCTCGAATGGGTACCTGAACACCACAGCACTACCAAAGTCAATGAGCTTCATGATGCCATGCTCACTGATCACCACATTGTCCAGCTTCAAATCCCGATGGGCCAGACCCATGCTATGCAAGTACAGCACGCCGCTCAGAATCTGCAAAGTGGCGCACGTTATCTCTTCCCGACCCATCTTGCCGGTCATGACGGTCGCAAACAGGTCGTATGGCGCATACTCCATGACCTCGAACCATTTGCCCTTCTCATAGATGATGTCAATGGTCTCGATGATGTTCCCATGGTGCAGCGTAGACCCAATGCAGAATTCTGCAGTGACTTTCTTGTTGTACTCCTTCTCACTCTCGTATGCGTGCCGATCTCTGAACTGCTTCACGGCGAAAACGGTGCCATCTCCCGTGCGCTTCATCAGCCTCACTGAACCACCTGCGCCAGAGCCGAGCACCTTGCCGAATTTACCGTACTTCGATGCGAGCCCGTGGTCGTCCGCAAATGGTACGCTCGGCTGCTGAGCCTGACCGTTTGGTGGCGTCTGTGTCCCTGACACGCTGTGGTGCTTGTCATGATGCTTGTCCTTGTCCTTGTGTTTGTGCTCTCCAATCTTGAAGAAACGCTTCAGATTGGCTTTCGAGCCATGCGACTCCTTCTCGTGCAAATGAGAGCTGTCATCGTGCTTCTTGCTGCCTCCAAAGAAACTGCTCCTCTTGTTGTCGGATGGCAGGAAGCTACTGCTCGAATGCGTCCTCGGCATTGGCGGAGGGGCCATTGTAGGCAAGGACACATTGGATTGGCCAGAGTTTGCGAAGCCTTGCGCTGGATCTCTGTCTCCGAATCTGTATCTTGAAATTTCGCCTTGTGCTGCGGACGAGTTTCTCTTTGCATCTCGCGGTGTGTGCGGCCGGGGCGTACCAGGTGCTGTTCCTGCTGGTGTCTGCGAAGGGCTCACGTCTTCCGATCCTGGTTGCGAGTCACCTGACGGACCGATACTGAACCTCGGGGTGGGCTTTTGATGTGCTGCGACGCCAGCTGCCTGCTGTACGGAGGCTGCAGTCTGTGTTGATGGCTTGTCATCGCGTTGTGGAGACGTCGATCTCTGAGGCGTCATCACATCTGACGGCGCGGTCTGCCTATTGAATGCCGGCGCCGACGTTGGGTGCGCCTTGCCATCTCTACTATAGGTGGCTGCTGGCGTGAGTGGTGGTGAGTGGACCGTAGATGCAGGTGGTGATGCTCTGGGTGATGCATCTGTGGAGCCAGCAGGTAGGTGTCTCCTGCTGGGTGTGGCCGTGCCGGAAGGGACTCTGGATGCCGGCTGTGAGCCTGGCAGTGATACTGGCTCAAAGGCATGATGCTGCATGCGGTTGCTCTGAATGTTATTCTTGAGTGTCGTTTTCAGCTGCTGCAGCTCCTTCTCCGCCTCTGGATTGAGGTCTTCCCTCTGTCCTGCATGGCCGGTGATTTCTTCTGTGGCTTGAAGGCTCTGGTCGGGCTCGATTTCCTCATTCTGCTCAGCAAATCGCACGCCCTGCTGCTCGCCTGTGTGTGCAGCCATTGTGCCTTCCAATTCTGGTGAAGTGTGACTGTGGGTCGACTAGGGCCCCGCAGGATCTGTAACAAAGTATGGCTTCGATGGCCGTATTTTGTGATCGTCCCTGCTCTTCCCGCGTTCGTCTGCACGATCTGATAAGTAGTAAGTGCTCGAACGCGCCGAAAAAGGCTCACGTTGGTGGGCGCCCGCGTGGTGGAGGGTGGTTCCGATTGCGGCGGTGGTCGACAATTGTCACCGCTGGGCTTTCATTCTCTGCACATGCAGATTTCGTAGCCAGACCTCTTCGAATCTCGATGATGGTATGGAGGTCGCGCTGTGACTGTGCAATCCTTTCGAAATAATAAGCTTCGTCGCAGAGCTTTACTGGGTGTAGTTGCTGTTGATCTGCCGTGACGCAATTGGTCTTCTCCCGGGATCCGGTATGTTCTCGTCTGCACGAAAGACTGTCAGCATCAAGGGTCTGCGACCGCAATTGCTCCTTCGAGACAATGTGGCAGCAGTGGCAGCAACGACGAGAGTGACGGTCCAGGAGAGGGAAAAAGAGCTGCCAGGAGGAGATCGCGTCGAGTGAGAAGCTAAAAGTACTCGTCGGCGCGTCCTCAGCAAAAAGTGCGTGTACTTGGTACCTGATGAAGGTGTTCCTCATGAAAGAAAGGCGAGCAGCAGCAGCGTGCCCCACTTCCACAGCGCCGCTAAGCAGTCTGCGAGTTAAGACCGGGCTGCTCGGCGGCTGCCACCCATCATTTGCCCCCAAAAGAAGAGCCACTGCAAGTCGGATAACCACATTGGGCAGGTACATATATACTTCATTGCTGTAATTATGTAGTAGTAGCTCGGCGATTGACGGCGAGGACTTGTGCTTTTGAATTCATCTCATGCCTGTAATGCATGTGCTGCCCGTGCAGCCAATGCCGCCTACCAAACTCACGACTTCTGCGCGACATGAACCAGCATAAGCCCGAAATTATGATTAAAACACTGTGCACCACTTTCACAAATCCTACAAATGGTACCTGAGGTATGTCCTGACAAAAAGCGCGGTCAAGGCAGGTCGCGTCTCGACTCGCCATGAGACCGCCGACAGGACGCCGTGTAAGCCCAACCACACGCTCTCGTCGAACCACACACAGCAGCGGGCCCCACCGCCGCCCGTCAGCCTCGACACCATTGTTTGGGTTCACGGCGCAGACCCTGAAATGTGCGCTCGAACCTCACGTTGTCTCGACTCATCACAGCACACTCTGCCAAAAGTCGACCCATGAGGTGACTTTGGTGGAGGTGGGTAAAGCGGCCTGCGACCTCCCGAGTTCCTTGCCGTGGTCTGGATGCGTGATCGCTGGACCAAGGACCATTGCGATGGGACGCTCGCTACCATTACCTCAGTACACACCACAACGAGCTTCTTCTCTGGCACTCCACAATGATGACTCTCCATTCACCTACTTGCTACATACCTCGTGTTGCCATAGCATGAGAATTCTTGGCTTACGTTAGTAATGCCGCACTCACATCTAAGACAAGTTGAGATAAGCTTGAGACAAGAGATCAGGCCGGCTACTTCCAGAACAAGCCTAATCTCACTATGCGCAAGCTCACAGCAAGGGTGGATGTGGATTTTTACCAAGTGACGACATGTAGCATCGCCGGCATGCACGCGTGGAGAGACTAGACCGATCACGAGGATGATAAGGCCCGCGGGTTGCATCGACGCCTTCAGGCTGAGGTACTGACTGTTGGCACACTTCACATCCGAGCTCCTGACATTGAATACTGATCATATTGCGGCCAAGTGGTGGCTGAGTGATGGCGAGAGTATCGACGCCATACAGGCTTCTATGTGAGCCTCGATCTCTCCATGCGCATACAATCACTTGCTTATGCCACTGTCCTGAATCCCCAATGAACAGCGTAATCGACTCTGCCGCCATGTGAAGCATTACATGCCTGCTGAGCTCTGCTCCACCATATGTACTACGCCGTCGCCATGTGCGGGTATAACTCTAAGAAGGTGTCCACCACTACGTCCGGAAAACAAGAAGAAGAGCAAGAAGACTCGTTACCAGCACCGATTTAAACCGCCTAGGCATTCGTAGTGGTCGGTCGAGGCGTAACGGGGATGTTTGGCGCCAGTTGCGTCGGCGCTGTATTCTTGATCTGCTTCTTGCCGTTCGCTTTGTAGAACAGCAACACGTCACTACCTCCACGCCAGATATGTGATCGGATGGTAGCGAGTGTCATGGTGGGAGGAACGATCTGTAATTCACGTCAGTAGATGCTCAAACCAAGACCAGCGCCCAACATACCTGATTCTGGCACCACAGCTCAAGATACTCTTCCGGCTTAGTAGGTATGCCCTCTGCTTCCATCGCTTTCTTCTCTTCTTCCGTTGGCATAGGCTCTATGCGCTCAGCAATATAAGCGAGTATCTTCTTCGCCCGTAGCATGCGATTTGCGTTCAGTCGGTTATTGCCATCGGAAGCTACGCCAAGCAGTCCGCTGTCCTGGTGCGGCTCAAGGATGAAACTGATCTTAACAATGTCCTTGATCGGCACCTGATTCTTCAGCAAGACCTCTCCCAGCCACATCGGTGCGACACGTTCCAGCTGATCGCATTGCTCGCCCAGGCTTCCGACCGTGCCCTCAAAGAGGTCCGCCACTCCACCTGCTTCCGGGCGATCTTCCTGAATGAGGATAGTCGTGTTCGGTGGTGGTTTCAACACAGGAGTATCTGACGGCATCGACGGCGTGATGGCTGTTGGCAACTCTATTGGTCCAGGTTTCTCGCCAGGTAACCCATTCTCATGTGCTTGATGGTTCTGGAGCTGCGTCTGCAAAGAGTCCTCATAGGCATGCCGGATCTTTTGCACGGTGCCCAGAAAGTTATCCTCAATCACCCTGCTGTTGCTTGTCTTGCTGGATCGCGAATCGCTCTCGGTCTCGGCCTCCTTCTCCTCTACTATATTAGGCCTTTCCTTGTCACTCGTGGATGAGCGGCCAAGCTTTTTCATACCACTGAAAGACATGCCAGTGCGGAATTTCTTCCCAAACAGACCTTGCTTAGATGGTGTGTCTCTAGCCCCGGCCTCGGCGCCAGGTGTAGTTGCCTCCTCGGCTCCCTCACCAGGTGTCACTGGCGTTTTGAGGGCACTCCCAGGTATGGTGAACTCGACATTGGGTAGACGCGACGTCGAAAAATAGTCGCTATTCCGGTCTGTGGAGCCCTCGGACTGTTTCGACAGCCGCTTTTCCAGCGGCGCGTTTTCTTCTGTGGTGGTTGATAGAGATTGAGCAGCCGCAACACTCTTAGCCGGCGATCCAAAGACTCCCGGGGTAGCAGCGCCGATTGCAAAGCCTGGTGTAGCTGCCTTTCCAGCCCCACTGAGTGCCCTAGGAGTGGTAGCCGATCCTGGCCCCGCTGCGTCGGGATGCCATCCATTTGTTCGTGTAGGGATCTGGATGTTGGTAGGCGCGTTCTCGCGCTGAAGCCTTCTCTGATTCACCGGGTCCTTATTCTTCATAAGATCGTCGCGATAAGCTTGGTCGTGCTGGATTTCTTCCGTGATCAGGTTGGAGAAGAGGTACCGCAGCACCCACTTACCAAGATTGATGCGCTGGTCTTCGCGGAACTCAATTTCTTCATCAAGCTCCAGCTCGTCGGCGTACATCTCGGCATCAAAGCAGGTATTCTCTTCCAAAACCACTGTCAAGCTGCCAGTCCGTGTGTCAACCGCGCACCAATTTGCAACTGTAGCCATCGTCGTGACTTCTCTCTGCACATCCTCAAGATGCCGTTTACCGTACGACCGTATTGGAACACACTTCAGCAAGTCCCACATCATTACTTCGCCGGCTGTATCCAAGGTCAACACTCGCTTCCGATCATTGAGCATGACATGTTTGATCAACCCATTTTGGCCTTCTATTGAGTACTCTGGCTGAGCTCGCACTGGCTGCATCATCACTAGCTCCGGGCTCGCGCCGTCTTTGCTGCCATCAGTGATTGAGGCTCTATGCTCGCCGTCCGCCATGCGTGCCGACGGGAAATATGTTGTGTTGCTCAACCTCAGCACGTGCTTCAAAGGTATCTTGCGTTTGGTAGACCCATTCACTTTGGGCGGGCTCTGGTTGTCTCGCGCATTCGGCACAGCTGGGTATCGTGATTTGGCGCTGGCCACGCTCATCCTGTGCGTCTCATAGCTTTCCGGTAGATCGATTTCAGCATGCTCAGTATTAACGTCGCGCCATCGGTTGATGCTTGGACGACTGGTTGCAGTCCATATGCTGTTATTGGCCGCTAACACTTTATGCACTCCTTCGTGCTCCTGCGCCACAGCCACCGATATGCCCTCGTCTAATTCTATCACGTCCCGTGTGTCCGTCTTGGCCACCAGACCACTCTTGTCGCTTGAATAGAAAACTGAGAGGTTTGGGTCCGGAGAGAATAGCGACCACACACTGGCATCGTGCATTGTCAAGGTGAACATGCATCGTCCAGCCGTGGTGCTCCAAGCTTTGACCGTCCGATCGCTGCTTGCCGTCATGATCGTACTACCATCTTGACTGACTAGCACATCCCTGATATTGTCTGTATGACCCACCAGCTTCGTTATCCGCTTTCCTGTCCGCGCATCCCAAACTCTTACTGTGCCCTCTGGCCCGCCACTGGCCAGCACGTTGTTGGTTGCAGCCAGCGCATACACGCTACCCTTGTCCTGATTTGACAGCCCTCCTGCCTCATCATCACCCACAATGATACATAGCTTTTGCCCGGCACCGCTCAAATCCCATACGCTTATCTTGCGGTCCAAGCCTCCACTCACCACCCAGTCCGAGGTCGGCGACGGTACCGCGAGCGTCTTGACATAATCGCTATGCAGCCCGATCGATTGCGGCGGTATGCGATCTTGTGCGGCTGGTCTCCATACCTTGACCGTAATATCTGAGGAGGCGGACACAAGAGCTTGATTGGAATGCGCAAGCGCTATATCATTGATCCAATGGGTGTGCGCCTGGACCTGCTGTCGAAAGGTCGTCGCAGGCGGCGGCGTTGGCTTTTCATCGTACTCGGGCGGCGGCGCATGGTCGGAGTCGAGGTGAAGGTCCCAGGCGCATATCACGCCGTCCCTGCCGCCAGAATATCTGCTCTCGTCTTAGCATGATGATCTTACGACCGGTGTTCCTTTCTACACCCATACAGTAAAGAGTTGTCGCTGTCTACCGCGAGACCGTTGACGCCGAGTCTATGTCCTCCAGCTGAATTCGCAAGCGGCAGGACTGCAATGTCATGAATTAGTTGATCGCAAGCTAAAAACACTTTGACTTCAGATCGACGATTGACACACCATAGCTTATCCTTTGTCGCGCCTTGCGTGCCATAAGGCCTCTGCTATCTGGAGCTGCAACTCATGTGAACAATCACGGACTCAGATTAGCAATGCACAAGTTAATCCGAAAGTCCAGCCTAGCCTGTCGTCAGTCGGCGGTAGAAACGGGCTCGCCGAGGAAGCAGGAGAGAACTCAAAAATGAGACAACTAGTGAATGGTGGTGTACTTGCAATTGGCGCGGCGTTGTTGTCGTCACCCTGCCCAAGACCTCGTCGAAGCTTGAGGGCTGAAAGCGCGAAGGATCGCGTTGACGTAGCTCTCCATTTCGCGGGGTGTACATCAATTTCAATGCAGGGAGACTGAGATGCGGTACCAAGTACCAAGCAGGTGGCAGTGCTGGACCATTCTTGCGTAACAAGGGTTGGCTGAAGCTGTATTCTGCATCCACATGCTGTGTATGTATGATCAACGAGTAGTCGCACGAACAAGAAACGTGTCGAGATCAGCTACTGCCTGTGCAACTCAGAACCGCCAGTGATCGGTAAGGTATCCGGCACTTAGACCATGCAAGAGAAATGACCTGCATTGTCGCATAAACTAGACCCCTGCCAGCATAAAATAGGAAGGCATCTGTCTCAAGATATAAATCTTCAAGTATAAGGTAAAGCACCTGCCTGAAATCACCGGCCTGAAATCACCTGCCTGAAATCACCTGCCTGCTTCGCCGACGAACACCTTGCCTCACACATTGCATATTCACCAAAGTCGCCCATGCAGACCACAGTGACAACATCAAGCGTTTTCTGATCGGCCGAACACTACGGAATGCGCCCAGCGAAGGACGCGAACGACTTCGAGGATGCTTGGTGGCGCTTCATGAGGACGCTTCGTTCCAACTATGGCTTCTATGACCTCGAGTCCTGCTTAATCGTCTCGGTCCTGTGGTGGCATACCCCTGATCGACGAGTCTATATCGAGGCCATTTGGCCATGTGGCACCTGTCGTAGATTTGAACAGCACTGCATGGGTGTCGATGTTCATCACTGACGAGGCACATCGAGGAAAGGGGCTAGGCGCGAAGCTGTTCACACCTCGTGGTCGGACTTCGACAGATGTTCTATGAAAGTTATAGTCTAGACGGTGTGCCAAAGCAGAAAGCGACTTACGGACGTCCAGGCTTCGCAACGTCGCCGCTTGGCGAGCTCAAGCTGACGGTCCGCCCCCTTGCTGCTTTTGGCTGAATGGAAAGGCGATGCCAAAGTTCAGCGAGGGTGAATTGGCGCAGAGAGGCGTGTTTGCGGTCTGCGATGCAGCAGTTGGTTGTGTAGCGCATGCAGCACCATCGCGGCTTCACTCTCGTGCAGCGGCCTCCTCAATCCAAGTCTCGAATACCATGTCCCCAGCTGCCACTGATCTCAGTGGTACCGCTTTGGGCATTACTCGTTCACCTTCGCCTTCGTCTCGCCGCTCCTGCTGCACAGGCATCCATGAATGTGGTGGCCCGATTGGTGCTTGACCTTCGCCTTTCAGCTCAATAGCAACAGTAAAAGTGCAGCCTTCAGGCAGCGTCTTCAGACTAGAGCCGCAATTGGCAAGCTTGCTCATAGTGGCTCTGAATTGCTCTTCCATGTCCACTGTAGGCAAGACAGCCACTTTCTCGCCATCAGGGCCAGTCCTGTTCAGTGGCGTGTCTATCTCGGCTGCAGGTACGACTGGAAAGCGAGAGACGTCAAAGACGAAACGCTCGGTAGGTTTGGCATCTTTAGTGTATATCATCACGGCCACGCGGTCGACGGTGCCCTTGTACAGCTCGGTTTCGACTGCTGCGACAGCATCATTGATCCACTCGCAGACCTTTGGGTGCCTATTTTGGCGGACTGGAAAATTGTACTTGCGAGCTGATAGAAACGAGGTTTGCGGGTATAGCTTCCGCTCATAGAGAATTGTATGGATGGCCACTGTCAAGAAGTCTGTAAAAGCTGTGATGAGTGTTCGGAAGGTTGGTTGCTCATGTGCCATGGCTGCATCGGACGAGGTGATCTGAAATCACATATACTATCCTTGTGATCATATGTACATTCTGGCTCTCCTGATTCGAAAAGCGTCCGTACATGAAATGATCATGTTTGCAAAGCCGTGAAGCTGACCAACCAACGAGTCATTCCTCTCAACGCACAGACCAACTCGGGCCGGTTTCACAAATGACTGATTAAGTTCTGAAGATCCTCGAGAAACTTGCAAACGAACGCGTCTGCGGAACAAGACCCACGCGTCCTTGCTGCTGATTCCGTGCAAATGGGATACATCTGACAGATCTGCTCACATGCTGGACGTCACACACGTATACACGCGGGAAGCTAATCGCCAGCCACACCCGACATGGAGGAGCAGCTAGTGCGCCTGCTTACCGAAACGCAGTCTGCGCAAGAAGGTCCAAGAAAGAATGCAGAGGCGCAGCTTCGCGAACAGTATGGCCATCCCGACTTTCCCCTAGCTTTGATTGCTGTTGGCGCACACAATGAAATACCTGTCAATATTCGACAGTCGTCATTACTCTCACTCAAAATCTGGGTCCAAACATGTTGGACGCCTCAATGGGAGGATGAATTCAAGGGTCCGTATTACGCAGACGAAGAGAAGAGGTCTCAGATACGACAGAGTCTTTTGGATCTTGCCCTGAGCGGCCACGATGACAGGAAAATCAAGAGTGCTGCCAGCTTAGTAGTCAGCAAGATTGCAACTGCGGATTTCCCAGATGAATGGCCGGGCCTGCTGCCTGCAGTGCTGAACGTGGTCGCAACTGGTACCGATGGCCAGCTGCATGGCGCGCTCAAGGTACTGGGTGAGCTCGTCGATGACTGCTTCAACGAGGATCAATTCTTCAAGGTTGCCAGTGACCTTGTCAGGATCGTTCAGGATGTGGCCGTCAACGAAAGCAGAAAGCCAATTCTTCGCGCACTCGCTGTCTCCGTCTTCCGATCATGCTTTGACACATTGGAGATGGTGATGGAGGATCACAAGGCTGAAGTCAAGGCGTTCGCTGAGCAGACCCTTGGCAGCTGGATCCACTTCTTCATTTCTACGCTGCACTCAGAGTTGCCGCCAGCTCCCACAGATGATGAGGAGAGTAAGGCGAACGGTACTGCTGAGCATTATCGAGGACTGGTAGCCCTCAAGTTGCAAGTCGTCAAGGTCTTGATGCGGATACGGACGCTGTTCCCATCGACTTTGTCGCCGCACAGTCAGGCCTTATTCTCGGCAACGTGGCAAGAATTATCAAAGCTACAAGCCCAGTATTATCAGCAATATATCGAAGATGATAGCCAGGGTCGATTGGAGGATGCCGACAATCTGCCCTATTCGCTAGATTTTCTGGTGCTCGAAGAGCTGGATTTCATGCAGGCCTGCCTCAGAGCGCCGCCTGTGCGTAAGGAACTCGAGCAGCAATTGCAGAGTCAGGGTGGTGCGGCTGGAAGTTGGATTACGGAGGTCATGAAAATCGCTGTTGCGTATGCTCACATCACGAATGAGGAGGAAGGACTGTGGGATATCGATGTGAATGTCTTCCTGTCGGAAGAGGCCAACGTCACCGCTAATTACACTCCAAGAACAGCTTGTGGCGACCTGGTAATCAAGCTCGGCGAATGGCTCAATTCTGCGACTATTGAGGGCCTACTTGCCTACACGAGAATGCTCCATGCAGAAAACGCAAGCTGGAAAGCGAAAGAGGCAGCTCTATACTTGCTGAACCAAGTACTCGGCGACTTCCAAGACGTCGAGAAACAGATCGGCGCCGAGGCAGCCAACGCCTACGTCGACTTCATTCAGCACGCCATCCAGCAGGAGGCAGTGTTTCTCAGGGCGAGGGGCTATCTCGTGGCTGCAAGCTTGACCAGAACCTCCGGTGACGCACTTCAGCCTGTCGCAGCCAACCTGATGGAGGCATCTTTACGAGCTATCGACCATGACTCGTCAGATATTGTCAAAGTCTCTTGCATACGCGCTCTGCAATACTATCTGGCCTCTCTGCCACCTGCTGTCACTCACAGCAAGCAGCAAGCGGTGGTCACTGCTCTTTCAAGCTACCTCAACACGCAGGATCTTAGTGATCTCGCTGATAGCGACGATCTCCTCATTGCAATCATCGAGACGCTGCGAGATGCCATCCTCCTGGACACAAGCGTATGTCTGACAGGTGGCGGTCTTGATCTTCTTTTCACGATTGCCAGCCGAGGCGCCACAAACTTCCAGATCGCTCTGCTTGTCACCGAGACGTTCGAGGTGATTTCAGAGACAATCGCGGCCACAGGGTCCGAAAAGTATGCGCAGCTTGCAGTCAAGGTGCTCCCATCTCTTACCGGGGCGTTCGACGTAGCGACATTGACCGAGGAGGATGCACTCGCCAATCTTGCTGCTGATTTGCTCTCCGTGCTTGCTGAGCAGGGATCATCACCAATGCCGGAAGGCTTTGTAGCCACCGTCATGCCAAGGCTCAACAGAATACTGCTCGGGTCGCAAGACGAGGAACTATTGCGAGCTACAACGGCTGTCGTCAAACACATGCTCCATCACGACCCTGAGCAGGTCTTCAGCTTCCACGATCAGGCTGGGAAGCGTGGACTGGAAGTTGTGCTCATCATCGTTGACCGGCTCTTGAATCCAGCTGTCGATGACAATGCTGCAGCAGAAGTTGGAGGCTTGGCAGCTGAACTGGTGGAAAAGGCTGGGTCCGAGCGCCTAGGCCCATACCTTACACAGCTGCTGCAGGCGGTAGCTACTAGGCTTGGGACGGCAACTCAAGCTGCCTTTATACAAAGCCTGATACTGGTCTTTGCCAGACTCTCGCTGATCTCAGCTCAAGACGTGGTCAATTTCCTTGCGGAAACTAACGTTAGCGGTCAGAATGGATTGCAGGTGGTTATCAGCAAGTGGCTAGAGAACTCGATCAACTTCGCTGGGTACGACGATATACGGCAAAAGTAGGTCCCCTTTCATGTCTGCCTGAGAAGAAGGAATCAGCTAACCGTCCGCAGTGTCATCGCCCTCACAAAGCTATACGAGCTCAACGACCCACGAGTGATGCAGGTGCAAGTGAAAGGCGACCTTATCGTGCCGACCAGCAACCGCATCATGACCCGGTCTCGAGCTAAGCAGCAACCTGATCAATACACTTCCATATCTGCACAGCTAAAGATCATCAAGGTCTTGGTTGAAGAGCTATTATCAGCTTCTGGCAATCGACCAATCGACGCAGCAGCCGCGGCAGATCTAGGTGAAGATGGTGAGGATGACGGTGACTGGGAAGATGATGACAACGAGTTCCTCGATCTTGGTTTAGGCATGACGAAGTCACAGCTCATGGCATTTGATGCAGAAGACAGTACATCAATGACGAGGGGCAGGGACGACGAGACGCAGGCATTCCTCCTCAACTTCTTCCGTGCGCAGGCGCAGAAGCCTGACTTCGGCCAGGTTTTCAGCTTGTTGTCTGAGGAAGAGCAGAGCAAGCTGAGGAACATGAGCGATGCATAGAGACGAAAGTGATGTTTGAAACGGAACGATTGCATAGCGGTGTGGATTTTGGGTGTAATTAGAGACTTGCTGCTCAATCGGCGCAAGGGACATGCCCATACATAGATCGAATGATGAAACAAGCCTGATCACGGACCTTCAAAGCTCATCGATCGCGTCTTCTCAAAGCAGCCAGCGCTTTTGCGGGCCGAGCCGCAGTCATTCAAGAGCTCGTGAAACTTGCATTTCCACGTTCGAGGGTCACACATGCATCGTGCAGCTACAACAAAACGCTGCCCGCAATGACAAGCATAGACGACCTATTCAAGAAGCCCAACGCCGCACACTCGAATGGCTCTGTCAAGCGAAAGTTTGAAGCTCCCGACCCGCAACAAGCCTACAAAGCTGCAAAGCTTTCTGCAAATGGATCTACACATGCCCATAGCAATACTGCCTCCGTAGATGACGGTGACGATGACGATGACGAAGACATGGAGGCGGGCCCCGAGCTACCGCCCGAGGACGACGTGGGCGACGACGTGGGCGACGACGAGGAGGGCAGATTCTTTGGGGGAGGAGTTACGCAGAATGCCGCGCAAGCACTGGACTATCTGAACGATCAAGATGGCGAGGAGGAGACGTATCGAGAAGAGAAGATTGATTCCGCATGGTTGAGGCGGCAGGTGGTGAGCTTTGAGAAAAAGGTCAAGAAGAACAGTGAGTTGAGGGCCAGGTACGAAAGCGAGCCGCAGAAGTTCATGCAGAGCGAGGCGGATCTGGACGACGAGATCAAGAGCTGGAGTCTGCTGTCTGAGCATCCAGAGCTGTACTCAGACTTTGCAGAAACTGAGGCAGTGGGTCTGCTAGTAGGATTGTTGGCGCATGACAACACGGACATTGCTATTTCGGCGGTTGAGATCATGTCGGAACTGACCGATGATGATGTGGGCGTTGAGCCGGCCGCTTTCAGCAAGCTGGTAGCTGCACTGCTGGATGCGGACTTACTGGAACTGCTCATGGCGAACTTAGCGAGGCTGGACGAAACGGAAGAGGCCGATAGGAGTGGTGTATATCACACATTGTCTGTGCTGGAGAACTTGGCTAGTGATCAAGATATTGCGGAAAGAATAGGTACTGAGAAGGCGCTGGAGTGGCTGGGCAAGCGTGCACAGCGGCAAGAAAAGATCATCAGTCAGAACAAGCAATACGCGGCAGAGGTGTTGCAAGTGTTCATGTTCCAGCCTTCGCCGACGCTGCGAAAACGTATGGCTGTCGAAGTCGAAGGCGTCGACCTGTTCCTGCAGCTGCTGTCAGCGTACAGGAAGCGAGATCCGACTAAAGACAGCACGGAAGAGGAGTATGCTGAGAACCTTTTCGACGCTTTGACGTGTCTTGTCGACGATCCGTCTGGCAAGTCGAAATTTGTGGAAGCGGAGGGGGTTGAGCTTGCCTTGATCATGCTCAAGGAAGGCGGATTTAGCAAACAGCGAGCTTTGAGGCTACTGGACCACGCTTGTGGCGGCACTGGTGCAGAGGCGGTCACCGTCTGCGAAAGAGTCGTCGATGCTGCTGGTCTGAAGGTCATCTTCAGCATGTTTATGAAGAAGGCAGACAATAGCACAGTTGAACATCTGGTGGGAATCTTCGCTTCTATGCTCCGACTACTGCCTGGCGAGTCTGCTGCTCGCATACGGACTCTGGCAAAATTCCACGAGAAGGACTACGAGAAGGTATCGAGACTGACACACATGCGCAAGGATTATGCCCGTAGAGTTGAAGCCATTGACCAAGAGATCAAGAACGAGCAATCTGCGATGAGCGCAGAGGAGGTGGAGGAGCAAGCGGATGCCATCTTCTCACGGCGGCTCGATGGTGGCTTGTTCTGCTTGCAAACCATTGACGTCGTGTTGGCGTGGCTTTGCGCAGAAGACCCCGGCGCGAGTGAAGTGGTCACCAAGGACGTCGGAACAGATGTCATCAGGCGTAGTCTGCAGGTCCAGGTTGATGGTCTTGATCCCGAGGCAGAGAGCGAGGATGACACGAAGGAAATGCTTGGTACGCTGATGAGCTTCCTGCAGTAGCCAGTCGGACTTGTACAATATATCCAAAACTGTACAATATAGGGCATGCTTGCGTCTCACATGTACCGATAATCACAAGAAGTGAGGATTGCCCAAGTAGGTTCGACTGACTGCCAGTGGTAGTTTTGTGCATGACTCATGTGCTGGTGTACCTCGGCTCGTTGTTGGCAGGACTCCCACGGGTATCTTGTGTTCTCGGCCTCACCTTGTAGTTGACACATTTTGTAATCAGCAAAAGCTGTTCTCACTTCGCGAGTTGCACGCCGACAATGTCAGGCGCTGGGAAAGCTCGTCTTAATGCGCTTTCAGAGCAGCTGGTGAGGCCGCGGGAAGACCCAGGCACGTTTGAGGACATTCCGAGAATACCGAAGATTGCTGGAGACTCTGCTGGACCGTAAGTCACTTCCAACCGACGTTGACATACTCATCACAGACTGAAACGCGATTTAGACGTACCAAGGGTAAAGTCGTCATCATCACTGGCGCCAACTCACCGCTAGGCATTGGCAGGGCTGCAGCACACCTCTTCGCTGCTAATGGTGCCAAAGCACTGTTCATCAATGATTTCGACACCGAGCACCTGGAAACCCACAAACGAGAGTTGAAATCCTTGTACCCGGACGTTCAAGTTCACACTAGCAAAGTCGATGCCTCAGAGGAAGCCGATGTGAAGCGGGTCGTCGATGAGGCGTTGGAGGAATATGGACATCTCGATGTGTTCTTTGCGAATGCCGGGATTAGTGTGACCATGAAGAGAGTCACGGAAAGTGAAGCCGACGACTTCATGCGGGTCATGAAGGTCAATGCTTTAAGGTTAGTTAATCAATGTTTCTGATCCAAGGTGACAGCCGCACTAAATACCCGATCTCAGTGTCATGCTCGCCGTCAAGCACGGAGCAAGAGGCATGATGCAGACTAGTAAGGAAAAGCCGTACCCAGGTGGTTCTATTGTGGGCACGGCGTCATCAGCAGGCATGCGATCCAACGCGGGAGCAACCGATTACTCGGCATCGAAGGCTGCGGTCATCAGCATCGTACAGACTTCTTGCTATCAACTCGCTGGCACTGGCATTCGCTGCAACGCGATATGCCCAGGTATCATCGAGACCGGCATGACGAGCCTAATGTACCAGTTTGCGAGGGCGAGAGGTACTGAGAAGAAGATTGGCCAGCTCAACCCACTACAGAGGGGCGGTATCGCGGACGAGGTAGCGAGAGTAGCGTTGTTTCTGGGCAGTGACGAGTCGAGCTACGTGAATGGTCAAGCCTGGGCGGTGTGCGGTGGACTTACTGCCGGGCATCCTTTCGTGCCGGGTAAGATGGCATAATAATGTAGGCACGTAGTATGGATCCTCAAGTTCCGCAAGAAGTTCGCTTCTTGAGAGTCGACTTATTACATGTCAGCACGTCGCCTAGCCTGGACAGTCTAGCCTGGACAGTGGTGCACGTCTTGGTTGTTTCAGATATTTTAGTGGCACACGTGGGTATGCTGGGCATCCGCTTGGCAACACCCTGGGAACCAGGCATCGTCGGCTATACGTAAAATGACTGGAACGCGAATGTTGCCTGCGTTTGATGTCTTGCTCGAGGCAAATCCGGGACGTGTAAGCATTGCAATTCTGGGCTAAAACGGCCAAGCACAAAGTAGATGATTAGATGACGCTCATAGAGACGTAAGACTCCTTCGTGGTCTAGTGTGGCAGAGTGGATAGCTCTCTTTGAATGAGTGCTATCAGCGTCATGTAGCCACTGGTCGACACTCGCGTATGTGCGCTGGAGCTCGAGCATGTTGCGTTGTAGGAGCTTTCAGGTCCACAGCACCCCGCGATGATGTTCATGTACAGGACCGCCATAGCACACAGGCATTTCTCATGTGACAGAAGGAGCAGGCGAGCCGTGGATACTAATGGCGTGTTCAGACTTCGTGATCGATTGAACGTATAAACATGTCGGGATTCATATGGTGCATATTGCTTCATTAGTTGCAATTACCCTTTCGCGCAACCCACTCGTCCCAACGTCTCAATCCATAGATCATAAATCTCTCGTAACTCATTACATGCATCGCCCTGTCCGTGGCCTGTCGCAACCCGGCCCGGCTGGCGGTAGATTGCTTCTGGTAAGCAGCGAATTCGGGCCACTCATCTGGCTCGTCGTGCCGCAACCTGTGACTACTCTCAAACCGAGCAATGGTCACAATGCTTGAAGGATCAAGCTTGGAAGATCGATCGTGGTACGTCGAACGTGCGATTTGTTCTCGTGGACGCTGGTAGGTCGTCTCGAAATCGGACGAGAACGTATTGGTCGTCGCCTTGGCAGTTGTGTGCAGTCTTGCTATTCCTTCGTAGTATAAACCTCACATCGAACTTCAACGGCTTTGTGGTATTACTGTTCAGGTCTTTGGTTTCTTCAGGGAGAATGCCCGTAACCTCGTCCTGACAGGTTCCAACGGCGAAGTAGGCGACGATGTTGAGCTTCGCACTGGTGAGCTCGATGCCGACTTGTCGCTCATGCTGCTGACACTACTCGACGACTGAGATCGTCGGCGAGTTTCCGCGAGTGTGTCTTCAAGGCTGACATTCTCCTGGGAGTAAGGAACGCTGCTCTGGTCGAGGATCTCGACAAATTTAGACGAAGTCATGCTGTTGATGCTGCTGTTGATCGTGTCGTTGATTGGTTTTGTATTCTTGCAAGGGCGACTTGGTCGGTATTGAGGGTGCCAGCAATGCGACAGGCAGAATGGAGGCGTGTGATAGAACGGTCAATGCCAGCGGATGGGAGCACAAACATAATTAACGGGACCCTGCCCAAAAGACAGGACCCACGGACGCAAACTGGCCAGGGTCCTGTCACGGTTGGAGGTACCAGGCGCCGCAAACTTTTCGTCAGGCCCCTGTTCTACCGCGTAGCTTACTTTCGAACTCTGCAGATGCTCGGTACGTCTTACCACTCCCGCAGCTTCTGCCGCGCTTCGTGGTCATGCAGTGACAAGCATCGCCCGACGTCAGCGGTGGAAGAGATGAGGGGCTCTCGGTCTCTTTCGCGCCTTCTGCGGATGGTCGGCAGGCACGGTTCGCAGCATAGATAGAGCACCAGCAGGTATGACGGTGTGCATTGCGACGAAACAAGCTGTAGCTCTGGGACGTGTTTTGACTTGTGAGATCTGCCGGGGATTCGTCAACTAGGCACGCGGTTTGCGTCGATCGCGCCAATCCATCTGGCCTCTTCCTGCTGACACCCGGCGACCGAGCTACCGAACCCTGCCGAGCCGCCAGGTCTCTGAGCAAAACACACGCGTACGATACGACTCACGACGGGATATAAGGTCGCGTGTGACAGAGTCGTTCATGGTAGTTGACGACAGCTATCACTTGGCGTGGGTGTGATGCCGCGCACTGGCAATCGTGGCACCTTGATCTACCGTATCGACAAGCCAAAGATCTCGTTAGGCTGCGAAGTACCTTACTAGCCGTCGACGTGCGAGGCGTCAAGATGGACCTAACCCTGAGGCCGCGAATGAAACCTGACACGATGTCACTCTGCTCTAGCGAACGCAAATGTTCGGTGCCAATAGTCAGTACCAAGTCTCAACTCGAGGTAGTAGTATTACACATAACTCTCGCTGCTTCGCTGCGGTACCGGCGAGGTCACTAGCAGTTCTAGACCAACTCAGCAGATTGGTCATTTCCAGGGGACCTTCCAAACAATTCCTGACAGCGTTCTACCCAGAACCAGCAGAAGTCACATGTGAGGTCCGCTCAACGGACTAGATGGCAAATCTGATGCCTTCGTCCTCTATCGCTGAAAGAAAGGTTGCGTCGACAAGAGAGGATTAGAACACTTAGTTGGTGCATGTGGAGTTAGCGTAACCCGTCCTGTGGCTGGCCTGGCCTGGGGAAGCGCATGAAAATGCACTTTCGTATTGCACAGCTGGGACGACAGCATATCGTTGCGTGACAACGATACATAGATCGCACATACAGCCTCCGGTTGTGTGCTCACAGTCGATTGCTGTTTCCCCTACACCGGTGCTTGCGGCCGAGCTCGGATATGCACTTTGAGTGCACATGGGGGGACGACATTGAACATCTGCGATCAATTGTATCATGCAATAGTGCGCCATGAGTCTGCGGATGTGTATTTCATTTCAATCTTGTGATGTAGAGACATGAGATCTCGGTAGATAAAGTAGTGGAAGGAAGGAAGGAAGGAGGGAAGAAAGGAAGTAGTAGCAGCGGCAGCACTTGCCATCCATCATATGCAACTGCCTCAAATCCATCTGCTCTTTTGAAAATCTCATCTTCAAATGCCTCACCCTGGTTTGCGCCAATCGTCTTGCTCATACACACGATATCGGTCGACAACGGCCTCTGTTGATCACCCAACGCACTACCGACAATTTGCTCTGCGTTCTGCTATGCATCCACGCTGGTCTCCCGCGATATGCTCTGCGTACTGTGCTTTGCTGCTGGCTTCCGGCGAGCTACTCACGCTGGTCTTCGGCGATCCGCTCACGCTGGCCTCCGGCGATCGACCCACGCTGGCCTCCGGCGCGATTTGCTAGCGTTTCCTATGTCTGTCCGGTGGCGAGAGTTGTTAACGATATATTCAAGCCAACTCGTGCTAACCGCGAGGTACTCACTGTGGCTCAAGAACATCACTTTTGAAGCTAGGATCTCGAGTACAAGTATCAGTCTGAGGCGAGCTTTAAGCGGGTCTGTGGCGTCCTAGCGAGTCAAGAACATCTCAGGCGTCCGTACGGGTTCACACTGTCACCAGACATCTAGATCGCTACGATCGGCAAGCGCAGGACGTTCCGGCAAAACACCACAATGTTATCGTCTCTGTAACAACAGGTTGTCATTCTCGGGCTCCCTCTGGCCAAAGCCAGGAAATGCTCGAGACCTGGTTGGCTATTTCTTTGGTCAATCGCTTCCAGGCTCTTCTAGCCAGCATCCTGCATATCCGCTCAGTACTGTAAGAGATTGAAAGTGGCCAGTGACCTGCAGTTATGTCGAGTGCTTGATGGAGTGAAAGGAAAAAGTTGCGTCGACAAGGGAAGATTCCAATGTCAGGATGGATCGTCCGGAGCCGAGCACAGCCGGCTGGTGGGGGGTTTGAATGAGCCCTATATTGAACCACAGTTTCTTTTCACGATCACGTGGACTGGCTTAGGCCTGCCACTTTCCGGCAAGATGTCCGAGTGGTTATGGAGCTGCGTTTAGGTCCTCCTAAGCATATTCCGCAGTGGCTTTGCCTCGTGGGTTCAGTATGTACATCTGTGCCTTGATTATTCGAGCTTCACCTAACTTTCCTTTAGAATCCCACTCTTGTCAACATTCGATGCATTGCTTTTGCGCCCTTCTCTTTTGCTATCCAGGGCGGCGGTATGCTCTTTTGCTCCCGTCCAGACCGCAAGACAGGGCCACGAGGCGGCAATCTGAAGCAGTACCTCCAAGCTGCCCAGGCGGGTCGACCTCGGATTCGGAACCTGAGCACAAGCAAGACTTCACTATCAGGTGGTGACGCACTTCTCCCCGACAGTCTGCGATCAGATCTTGACGACGCGTTTGCAAGGAGATAGCAGGGGCGCAGGAATTGCTAGACCGGCCAATGTGGAAGGAGTGAAATCGTGACCGAGCAGCTTGACCAGCGTCGAGCCACGAGACGACACGGAATTTGGCTCAGCCGCCCATTTCACTCCTGCTTGTCTTCTCCTTCAAACCTGTGCAACATCGATCACAATCTGTACAATCAGTCAAGGCAGTGACGCTATTGGTCTTCGCGCCATTGATCCTCGAGGCAAGAAGGTCATCCAATCCAATCGTTGCTCCGAGTTGAACACAAAATAGTCTAGGCGGTCGATCGATTGATTGATCTATCTGGTGAACAGATCGAGAGCCACATGACCCATCAAGAACTGGTACGGAGCGAGTGAAGGCTGTTGGAAGCTAGAGACTTGCATACGCGAGAACGCTTTCCACGAAAGCCTGGTGATCTATGAAAAACGACATTAACGCAGCAAATGGGATTGGCGTTGTGAAAGTAAGTGCAGCTTTCAGTGTTCCTCCCTCTGCAAACGAGTGTTTATAAGCCGTCACACTTTTCGCCATGCCAGAGACCCGAAAGCACACCGCACTCGCTATCTCAAGCACATTGTCTACATGATTTCAATCAAGCCAGGACCGAACACGATGGCAGCCGCGACGCTTGGAACGTCGGCGAAAGGTCCTTTGGTCTTGGTCACAGCCGCAATGGTAAGGCCTTCGGCAACCAGGGTAGCCGCATTGAACTGAGCATCAAAAGTGATCACCCCATCGCTGACCGGAACTGTGACTGGAACATTCTGGCCATTAATGAAAACGACAGACCAGCTTGAGGCGTCAGCAGCGTCACTCTCAACAGAGAAGCTGAGAGTCTGGTCCTTCAGCTGGATATTCTGGGTGACAACAGTCAGAGCACCAAAGATCGGGAGATCGATCAAGTTCTGGTTCGGGCAGCTTCCATTGACAACGACCAGCTGGTTGAGCGCCAGAAAGGCAAAAGGACCGGCCGAGCGAGTCAGGAATGGTTGAGACGATGGGATTAGATCGAGCAAGGAGCGGTAGTAACCATTCTGCTCGCCTTCTTGGCCAATGACGGACCCGATGAGAGGGACAAGTGCAGCATCGCCGTCGGTCGAGAAAGCAGCTTGAGCATCTTGGAGAGTGCCGAGGACGACGTCTGTGAAGGTGGACGCAAATCGGATGGCCGAGTCAAGATCGGCACTCGGGAAGACGTACTTGCATGGCTGGATTGCTTCCTGGCCAGCTCCAGTCAGGATTCCATTCGCGCCGAGGGCGTGGAGCTCTTCCTGAGCTTGGACTGCAGTCAAGGCTTTGAGAACGAAGGTCTTGAGGCCTGGAGACTCGATTTTGAAGCCGTCCACATTGTTGGTGATGTTCTGAATGAGGCTGGTGAAGAACGCCACCTCGAAGAGCTCGTTGAAGGCGATCAATTCGAGCACAGTGACAGAAGTGCTGTTGAGGCTGCTTGGGGTTGGACCGTTTGGAAGAGTGCCTGCGGGGTACGATCACATGTTAGCAAGGATGCCCAGGCCTTCTCATCAGTCAAACCGGTTGACAGAACGCGGCGGTTGACTGCTTGAACCAGGTTTGAGGCCTTCAAGCAGTCAAGTATGTCAAGCAGCCCAGGTGTTGACATCATCGAACTGCTTTGACGAGCTCATCGATCGAGTCACTGTATGTCGCTACATACCATGTGCTGCTTGCTCGATCTTGAGCAGTGTGTCATTGCTGACGTCCGGAAACCCGTTGGCCAGAGGGAACGAAAACGGTGTCTGTCCAGCACTCGGGGCCGATGCAGCATTTGGGTCCTTCGGAATCTGGCCGCCGTGGGCACTGGGAGTGCCATGGCCTTTGTTCCAACTCTGTGGGCGAGCAGCAACGGCCGCACCAAGAAGCGCAATGGCAGCGAATGCCTTCATCTTGTCGTGAATGTATGTATTGTCGCAGTGAGCGGACCAAAGAGATGATATGAGTATCTGTAGGTATTACAGAGTTTTGGAAGTGAAGACCTTGGATGCTGTGGTTGCTGGAGTGACTGTCTGAGGCAAAGTAGGAAAGAGCGATTGAGACAGCATTCACTAAATACCTTCTTCTGATTGCTGGAGTCAAATTCGCTTGCTCAAAATTAGCATTTGCGAGAATGTCAGGATTGAGTAGACGAAAACGTCTGAGAGACCCAGCCACACAATGTATCTAAACCTAGGGGCCGCTACCACGAGTAAACGCACCCTGCGATCCCATGTAACAGTCTACCATGTCACTTGCCAGACCCAGCAATGACAAAAGAAGTGCCTCGCTGGCCTGAGTACCAGTATGGCATAGCGCATCTGCACGTGAGATGTGGCGTAGCTTATTCACATTTAGCATGGAGAGTAGATGCTTAGCTAGTCCTACAAAGACCCTCAGCCCTGTCTCGGTCAGCATCTTGCTTACAGGAGTTCTGTACTATACATGGTGTGTTGTTCAACCACACAGGGCATCGCTGTGACAGGGACGAAACCTTCATTGGATTCGCGCGTGGAGATGTTTGCGCGCCTACCCTCGGTGCGACCATGCTTTTGGCTTAGAGTATTACGGCGTTCGACACCGCATATCTCGGGCAAGCTGACAAGACGCACACAGCAGCCTACAGAATCGTGGAACTAGGCTTCGTAACAAGCGACCCTATATATCTCTTCGAGGCATTGCAGACTCGTGGGATACCCAGTGGTGCAAAGCGAGGTTCGTGAGGTAGACTTGCTCGACCATGTGCGTACCATGCTGACCATATGCAGCCTTGTCAGGACAGCTTCGGCGGTGCAGGACTGCTGCTTCGCATTCGCCACGGCTGTTGATAGCTGTTCAAATAAGCACGATATGATCCGAAATCTCTCGTTGTGCTAGCAAACAAGCTCGGATGAGCATAGAAGCAGTGTTGCGATCCTGTTATTCTCGAAGCGTACGTGTCCTCTCAAGGATGGGTCGTGGACATCAGACGCGGGCTCAGACAGGCTTGGACATCTTCAGAAATACCAATGTGCACATTCAGCCGCAAGTGGTTCCACCCGAGTCAGAAGTGACTTGAGTCCCTGGTGGAATCCTCGCTCGGCGGTGCCCAAGTCGACGCGGCTGGCGTTACGCCCGCCTGGGTAACAATTGGTGCTCGCAGGATGTCAGCCATAGCACCGCGTTGACAGCACGACAGCCTGAAATTTGCCACATTACACCAGCTTCTTGAGGACTTCAACCCCGACCTGTAGAATCGCTGGCGTCCTAATCTCCTTCAAGCTCCCCTTGAGCACATCCACGCCTCCCGCATCCTTGACCATCTTCTTGCCCTTCTCACCAACTTCACCAGGAGCGCTGATGACGTTCAAAACACACACCAGCCCTCTGTGCAAGACCTCCTCACTCTTGTCTTCACACAATCCAAGTAAAGCCTTGATGCCTTTGCCATCCTTGGCAGACAATACTGCGGAAACAGCAACGTCCCATTGCGTCAACGAAGCGAGTGCACCGCCAGCAGCTCTGCTCGTCGCCAGGTCCTCTACATCGGTCAGAGCAAGAAGAATCAATAGACGGCGCTTGGAATCATTTGAGCCGTCGGCAAACTTAGCGACACATGTCGGCGCGGCCATCAGGTTGCACACGAGTTCGACCGCTGCACGTTGAATCATGGCATTGGGATTGAAGAGCAGATCCTCGATCTTGTCAAAAGCAGAACGAACAATAAGGTCTCGAGGTGTGTCGTCTTCCATCGACGCCAGATTTGTTAGAGCCAATAGTGCTTCGAATGTCGGCAGCAAATCCCTCTGCTCGCTGTCACTATCGATGGACAGGAGAGGCAGAAGAGCGCTGACTGCCGAGGACGCTGGTAATCCGGACGTGAAAACATGAGCCGGATTGACTGATATGAGTAACCGTGCTAGAGCGTGCGATGCGCTGCGTTCAATGACGGCAGCCTCAGCAGTCGACTTGTCTGTCTTCGCGATGCGATCTCGAATTTGAAGAAGCAATTTGATAGCACCTTGCTGGGCCATCTTCGCGCGATGCTTCTGTTCCTTGCTCAAGGAAAGCAGAACACGGACTGCTAATGCGATCACCGTTGGCGATGGACTTTGTCTGCAAGTCGCGGCGATTGCAGGCACCGCATCGACATCAAGTACTTTCTTGCAGCGTGCATCAACATGTTTATCGTCGTCGAGCGGGTCAGCTGCAGCAGGCTTTGACACATTTGCATACGCCTTGAGCTGCGACATTTTCTTTTGCTCGTCTGAGAGAACTGGTCTGTATGTCGTTAGGTTGGACATCACTGTCAGACAGCCAAATGCCATCGGACTCGTCTCAAGTGTAGTCACCATCTTTTTAAGTAGTGGCGTGTTGCTGCATATCTCCTCTTTGATCTTGGGCTGCAGCGAGGTATAGGCCAATCCCTCGATGGCTTGCGCACCTTGACTGTCATTGAGCACCAGTCTCGACAGCATGGCTGTCATCTCATCAGCAGACTGTTCGCTGAGCTTCGCAAGAATCAGGGCAGCCAGCGCCATGTTCTCGCCCTCACGCAGCTCAGTTAGATCTCGAAGCCAGTCTGAGCAAAACTTATTGATGGCTTCGCGACAGGACTTATCGACGCAGGCCGCACTCAACAGCTCCAATGCTGCTTGCTCCAGCTTGCGACTCTTTCTCTTGCCTTCAGCCGCTGCTTCAGAGTTCCTTTCCAGGTTGGGCACCAATTGCTGCACGAAACCCTCTGTCATGAATAACCTCGCCGCTACTGCTGGCAAGATAGGAAAGACCGCTGCCGCAGCAGAAAATGCAACGATCAGGTCATCGTTCGTTTGCCTTTTCACGCGTCTGGTGACAAAGTCGGCGAAGTGCTGCTCACCCTTGTCCTTCGTAGTCTCCAGCAATTTGGATGTGGAAAGTACTGCTTGAGATCTGAGGTAGTCCTCATTCCTGATGTCAAGATCCGCAAGTACCACGTCGAAGACGTCCTCATCGATGAGATCGGCAATGGTCTCAGGCTTCGCCGTCAGTTGACGCGCGATGGCTTTCATTACAGCAGCTGGCCTCTCCAGTCCTGCCTCCATCAAAGTCGCTACGCATAACTGGAATACTTCTCTCTGCATTCGCTTCTGCACATCTGCAGACTCCCATAGCTCATCATCGAGAATGACAGTCTCCACGAAATTGAACGTGCGATCCCCGACCTTGAGCAATATAGCGAAGGTGTTCGTGGCAGATGCAGACAGCTTCGTCGCAAGAGATCTTCGTGCCTCAATTTGCTTGCTCAGCAAAGTAGCAGTGAGCTGATCCAGTAGCTCAAGGGTATTAATGCCATCCAGGAGATGATCCAGAATCTGGCCAGCTGCTTTGGGTGGCACAGATTTCGGGCCAGACTGGTCCAGCAATTGCAGAGCTTTTCGACCGTCATCTTCTTTTCCGGTATCGAGATAGTTTCGTACAGCTGTCAGCGAATCTGAGCCATCGCTCCTAGGTTCCTGTATTGCAAGCCATCGCTTCCGCACTTCCTCGTTGCCAGGCGACAATTGAGTTGCCTCCTTCAGAATCGAGCCGACTTTGCTCAATTCACCGGCTTCTTTGGCCTGATCCGCTAGCTTCAACAATTGTGTAAGTCTCTCGTTGCTGTGTATCTTTGACATATTGAGACATGGTGTTGTGGATTGATGTTGGAAAACGAGGAGGGGGAGATATAGATGCAGGTACTCAAGTCATTCTTGGCAGGGACTATGAGAAGCTTGGGCCACCACAGCTGAGCACATGGACTAAGGTAACTGAGATCACGGTGGCACATCATCGTGAACACATTATTCTCGTCGGCAGCATGACTCGATGTTGGCGCATTGTGTCTATACAGAGGGTGCCCTCGAAGGACGATGATCCTCAGATCTCCACAACCTTGGGCCTTCCCTTCCTGTCCACCCTCTCATCCCTCGGATCAAACCCTCCATTCCCCCAAAGCGCCCATTCCGGCGTCGGCGCACCTACATAGTCCTCCGGTCCAAACGGTTTCCCACTCTCCAAGCATCTAAAGAAAGCCGGGTAATCAATAATCGTGTGCCATTTCTTCTCCCCTCCGCCTTGCTGCGGAACTCTGAAGAACCTCTGCCGATCAGCAAGCAGAATGCAACAACTATGCGCGTGCTCAGCACCAATGCCGTAATCCAGACCGCGCCGCGCCAATGCCGCCTCCAGAGCGAGGACAAAAGCCTTGACTTCGTCGTAGAAGGGCACATTCTGCATGCTCAGACCTGCGCCTGCCGCTGTGGAGGTGCCGCAGTATGTGACGCCCTTCACTTCTACGAAGCCTGGCAAGGCTTTTTGCACTAGATCCGCATAGCCCTCGGCTTCTTCCTCGAGATTGAAACCCTTTACGAGCGTGAGCCGGAAGACGGTGCGGTGCGTGAAGCGCTTTTCACGGAGGATATCCATGCACGACTGGAAACGCTCCCAGAAGTCTCGGTGCAGCGGCCGGTCAATACGGCGCAGCGAGTCTTTGTTGGATGCATCGATCGAGACGTACAATTGCGTTACCGGGCCGAGTGCACGTAGTTGATCCGGATGTTGTGCATTACAGACCAGGAATGATGAGATGTGCTCGCGGTGGAGCATGGCCAGCAGCTCATTGATGTGAGGGTAAAAGATCGGCTCTCCAACCAGACTCAATGCGCAATGCCGTATCCTCATCGCCTCCTGAAACCTCTCAGCTCTGACGCCTGGTACACCTTTCATCATCTTGATCTTCTTGTAGTGACCTTCCTTCATTCCCTGGAATACCATGTCAGGCGGGTCCACCTCCCATCTCCATGTCGTCCCGACTGGGTTCGTGCCATGTCGCCAGCAGAAAACGCATTTGTTGCTGCAGGAGAGCGAGGGAGTTGCTTCCATACAAAGATGGGATTGGATGCCGTAGAATGAGTACTTGTAGCATGATCCGCGACCGCGAAGTGCGGACTTCGTCCAACGGCAGATCTTGACACCCGAATGGGAGCCGACGATTGTGTATCCTTGTTTTGTCAAGGAGGTGTACGTCGGCGATGACTCAGGTACCATGGGTTTTGGTGGTGGTGGAAGGTTTGAAGAGGATCTAGTGGTGGTGAAGTCGACAGGTATGGGCGCCTTGAGATCTTCTAGATCATCGCCTTTCGACCTCCTCGCTTTCTTCCTAGCCACTTGCACCTCGTCTGAGTCTTGCGCTTGCCCTTCCTCCTCGTCATCACTTTCGACAGCCTCACCACTTCCAGGCACGCCCTCACCCAACCCCTTGCCCTCGAGAACGTCAAACATGACTGTCTTCACTCCCTGGCCCCACTCGCCCATCACGCCTTCCACATTCCCGCCCTGTGAGTCACCTGTGCCCAGAGGAAAGCCTCTCTTCCTGCCGGTCAGCCTCGCCATCCATTTGTCAACCTCCACTGCCTGGCTGCAATACCCTTCTTCCTCCGTCGCCCATCCCTCCTGGTCTCCGAAACCAAAGACTGCATAGCCCGCCAGCGACGACAATGGGGCAGTGTCGATTCGGAAATCGTGGTGTGTCTCGTCGAGATTCGAGATGAAATTATGCAGCTCGGTATCGATGTTATAGGATGGGATGAGGAGGATATAGAAATATGCTGTGCCTTCCCGCTTCGGCGGAGAGACGAAGAAATCGTCGTGGTCGATCTGCGTCAGATCGTGGATATCTGGCTGCAAGAGCCGGGGATCGTCGTTCTTCAGCAGATCTGCCAGTCTCTCCGCGTAAGCCTTGGTCGAGCCGCCCAATGTGAAGTAGAAGATGGATGGCTGGATCCTGTCTATTGTGGATGCGTGTTGGACTGGCTTTAACTTCTTGTTGCCAGTGACTCTCTTCGGCCCAGCTTTAGGTCTCGCCGGCTTCGAGGTGGGAATGGGCTCGTAGTGCTCCGTCTCGACCAAGTGCGCTTTGATAGGCAATGGTGCCTGGTCTTTCTCATGTACCGGTGTAAGTACAGGCGGCGTAAGGATCTCCTTGCCCTTCCGGCTTCGCCATTGTAGCGTCAGTCGTACAATCGCGTACAGTATCCCAGCGGACAGAAGAACCTCAGTCCGATGAGTGTGCCATAAGTAGAGCAGCTCTTCTGGCAGCTCATACCACCGCGATAAGTCCATCACGGTCTCCTCTACTGATCTGCTTTACTGTTGTGAACATGTTTCCTGAATATCACCTACAAAATACTGACCAGACCCCACCATTTAATCGTCCACAATAGGAAGGTGCGGCGAAGCCAAGCTCTGCATGACCGCGGCGGTCGAGGATCTGAAACAAGCGGCATCGCGTCATCAAGCACGCGAGCTCCGTCACCTCTCCAGTGTCCACCGCTCCGACGAGTCATCCGCCTGCTAGTCTTCTGACCACGCCGCGGCGACAAAGCCGTGAAAGCATTGCTATCTCACAATGGCATTCCGATAGCCTGCAATCTGCCAGCGCTCCTGCGAGCCCTCCCTACGCCGCCCCAGTCATGTCTCGCAGCCGACAAGCGAGCAGCCGGCGCTCCGCCCACCCGGCGCAGGACGACGGGCTAGGCGCGCCTGTCATCGACAAGCTGGACTACCATCCCGGCGGCCGCCCGCTGCGTTCACCTCCAAACACCTCTGCCGCGCGCCGCAGCACCTCCACCCCACGTCAGTCACCCGACCAGGAGCGCAGCTATGCTGGCTCCTTCTTCGAGGATGTCGCAGAAGGCATCGCATCGCAGCAACGGACACAGATCAATAAGGAGGTCGTGCGCTATGTCGCTTTCATCTGGGCAATAATCAATGCATTGGCCGCGGGTAGCATCACTGCCTTCAGCTTGTATGGTCCGCTGTTCCAGAAGAGGCTGCATTACAGCCAGCTGCAGGTCAACGGTGTCAGCATCACTGCCGAGCTGGCGATGTACCTTCCCGTGCCGCTGTTTGGCCTCCTTTGCGATCGCACAGGACCAGGAATCCCATCGCTACTGGCAGGGTTGTTCTTCGGGGCCGGGTACCTGCTTGCTGCATTCGCTTACAAGGACAATCTACCATACTGGGTCATGGTTTTGAGCTTTGTGGGCGTAGGCTGTGGGACGAGCTGCATGTATCTCTCTGCCGTTACAACATGCGCCAAGAACTTTGGGAGAGGAAAGTATAAGGGATTGGCGCTGGCGCTGCCCATTGCCTGCTTCGGCCTGAGTGGCATGTGGCAGAGTCAGGTGGGAAGTCAATTGCTATACGAGACGAAACCGAATGGAAGGAAAGGTGATGTGGACGTCTATCGATTCTTTTTGTTTCTTGGCTTCCTACTACTCGGGTGCGGAGTTATCGGCTTCTTTGCATTGAGGATTGTGGGCGAAGAGGAGTTGATTGATGAGGCCGTCGAAGAGTTGGAGGCTAGTGGCTTGCTCGAAGATTCTGCCATGTTTCAGCCGCGCAGTAATGGTCAAAGCTATGGCACACTATCAGACGACAGCGGACGGCGTCTCAGTGCCGAAGAGATTGACGCATTGCACACCAAAGCTGCGGAACACAAAGCCTGGATGGAGGAACAGGAGCGCAAAAGGTCTCGGCTTCTGAACGCTGAGACGCGATACTTTCTCTCCGACCCAACAATGTGGCTGCTGACCGCGGGGGTCTTCCTGGTGACCGGACCAGGCGAAGCATTCATAAACAACCTAGGCACAATCATCGGCACGCTCTACCCACCCGCAACCTCTGCCATCGGCTCGCCTGATGGCAGTCTGGAGGACGCGGATGGAAGAAACATGACTAGTCCAGCCACACACGTCTCCATCGTCGCCATCACCTCAACCCTCGCCCGCATAATTACCGGCACACTCACCGACCTCCTAGCACCCTCTTCATCCCCTGGCCAACACAGACGAAACCCAGCCTCCATGACCGCATCAGTAAGCTCGCTCGAACGCCAACCAGCACAACACTCCCTCCCACCCTTACCATCCGGCCGCTTCCAAGTCTCGCGTATCGTCTTCCTCCTGACACTAGCCCTCATCATGAGCGCCGGCCAAGTCGTCCTCGCCACCGGCGCCCTCCAAAACCACGGAAACCTGTTCTGGATCATCTCCGCCACGATGGGGACCGGCTACGGCGCCGTCTTCTCCCTCGCTCCCATCATCGTCTCGGTGGTATGGGGCGTAGAGAACTTCGGCACGAATTGGGGGATCGTCGCTACTACGCCTGCCATTGGAGCCACAGTCTGGGGTCTGGTTTACAGCGGAGTGTACCAGTGGGCCGCGGGGAATACGCAGGAAGGCGGCGACGTGCTGTGCTATGGCAAAATGTGTTATTCGCCTACTTTCTGGGCAATGGCGGTTTCTGTCTGGGTTGCCTGTGGGCTGTGGGTTTGGGCGTGGAGGGGACGCAGTGGTTGGAAGGCTAGGAATATAGCTGTGTAATTTTGCGCTATGCATTGGTCTCTGTTTACTATTTCCGTCCTATTGCAAGGCGCATGCCTGTCTAAAGCACCCAAGTACTGGACAAGGGCAGAGCAACACGCATGTACTTGCGTAGTGTGGACCGCACCGCACCGCAGGTTACATTTCTTGCCATTAGCGCTTACCGCAGGGTTGATAGGCGTGGATACACAGCACTATAGGAGCGCCTTGCAAGGCCAACATTCTTGTCTGATCGTGAACTCGACATGGGATGTCTGTGATGACCGAGAACGACCTTGATGGCGCAGACACGTGATCTGTGACGGCAGGCGACCTTGATGTCCTGTCTCCATTGCCCATAAGAAAGAGCATTGATCGCCTTCAATCACCATCACATACCTGAGTACCATTTCGCGACTAGCATGCTGAACTGACCACAAGGTCTTGTAAGAGCCGGCCATTCCCCGACGACTAACAAAGGCTTGCACCGCTTAACAGCGCCCGAGCGTCCAGCTGGCGAGCTGCAAGCCCCCGGGCCCGGACGAATGCAAGATCTAATCAAGCAGATCTTCCAGAGCTGAACAAGCATCGGCTATCGTTGGATCTGCTTGTCTTAGATCTGCATTGCAGCAATCTAGTGGACACGCGCAACCGGGCTGCGGTCGAGCTGTTCTTGGGGGGGAGCTGTGCAATCAGGTGCTGGAACCGACTTCCATTTCCAAGGCATCTGGACCACAGGAGCAGCGGGATGGTGACACGCAGTGTCCGAGCATCTTGCAAGCCACAAGAGCGGCATGGCATTTTGACCCACGAGCAGCCAGAGCCTAACGCCACTCTGCTTCCCGTCTGGTGACGCACAAAGATAAAGGTGTTCGAATGAGACCAGGGTGACATCCGTCTGCCCGCAACTTCTCCAATGTTCCTGCATAGTTGGTCAAAGGAGGTACGAGAATCCTTGCTCTATCATGAGGCATCTTTCGGAAAGCTGTTCCGGCGGAGACATTCCATGGGATCTTCAACCGACCGGTTGACACGCTAGGTCGATCAGGCACAATGGCACACGCAGGGTCAGAAGCCAAGGCGCTTCGTAAGACGTTGAAACGAAAGTCTGTCCGGCTGGATTCCCACATCGATGCCGACCATGCTCGAAATAACCAAAGCAAGACCAAATATGGCCTACAGCTCTCGACCGACGACAGTCCAGACATTATTTTGCTACAGTCTAAGAGCCTGCCTAACTTTCAGTTCTTGATACGCACATAGACATGGCGAGTGCGGGTCCAGACCTCCACAATGCACCAGCAGCGTGACTTGTCACGAGAGCTGCCCCGCATTGTCGTCAAGCATGCTTTTGGTTATGCTTCGGGGAAATCTGGGGTGCTGGGGTAGCTAAAGTATAGCTCAAGCTGTACGTACGGCGTCCGCGAAACCGAGAGCCAGTGTCGACCAATCTTTGGACGTCTTTGTTTGAACCTTGCAGTCGTTGCGGCATTTGAAGGGTCCAAATGCATTCGCACGAGCCAAAACGGGCTGAGAGACTGCCATGAAGATTGAAGCTTCGCGCAAGCTGCGCGCAAGCTGCGCGTAGCTGCCACGTCCTCCTGGCCCGTTCTTCCAGGCTGGTCGATCTTCGTCCTTCGACTCTGCAGGCACGAGCCATGGACCATCTGGCCGACGTCTCAGCCTTCGCATGCCCCTCCTTCAATGGATCAGGTCCTATAGTGGGGTCGACAGGCAGCCAGATCGAAGGACAAGCCTCATAAAAGCAGAGGGGGGCCCGCCCTTTTGTGGACTTGTCTTGACCACCATCACCGACCCAATCGCCTGACCCACCCCTAAACCAGTTTTCCTACTTCAACAAAATCAACTACAGCTTTTAGTATCGAAATGGCCGGACAAATCCCCAAGACGCAATGGGCTCAGGTCATTGAGAAGACCGGCGGCCCAGTCGAATACAAGCAAATCCCGGTCCAGGAGCCAGGCCCAGATGAGGTTCTCGTCCACATTAAGTACAGCGGTGTCTGCCACACTGACCTGCATGCTGTCAACGGCGACTGGCCTCTGCCAACCAAGCTTCCTCTTGTTGGCGGTCACGAGGGTGCCGGTGTTGTTGTCGCCAAGGGCAACCTAGTGCAAGACATCGAAATCGGCGACCATGCCGGTATGTTCATTACAGAACATATACGCATGGCGACGCTAACCTAATTCCTACACTCTAGGTGTGAAGTGGATCAACGGTTCATGCTTGGCCTGCGACTTTTGCCAGCAATCCGACGAGCCTCTTTGCGCGAAGGCCTTGCTCTCTGGTTACACCGTTGATGGATCATTCCAACAGTACTGCATTGCGAAGGCGGCTCACGTCGCCCGCCTGCACAAGGACATTCCACTTGACGCTGTGTCGCCAGTGCTCTGCGGTACGACGCGCCCTCCAACATTCTTCATTCAAATAGCTGACAGATACTGTAGCCGGCATCACTGTGTACAAGGGCTTGAAGGAGTCCGGTGCCCGCCCAGGCCAGACTGTTGCCATTGTCGGTGCTGGTGGTGGGTTGGGCTCGCTTGCACAGCAGTACGCCAAGGCCATGGGTCTTCGGACTATTGCTATCGACAGTGGTGACGAGAAGAGGAAGATGTGTACCGAACAGCTCGGCTCATACGCCTTCGTCGACTTTGCCACCAGCAAGAATGTGGTCAAGGATGTGCAAGAGGCTACCGAGGACGGACTTGGACCACACGCAGTCATCCTTGTGGCTGTGAACGAGAAGCCGTTCCAGCAGGCTGCCGAATACGTGAGGTACGGCGCAAGGCGCACATTCCCAAGGTATGATAGCACACTGACTCAAATTACATAGGCCCCGTGGAACTGTTGTATGCATTGGTCTGCCCGCTGGCGCATACCTGCGTGCACCAGTCTTCGAGTCCGTTATCAAGATGGTCACCATCCGCGGTTCATATGTCGGAAACCGCAAGGACAGCGCCGAGGCCTTGGAGTTCTTCCGTCGTGGTGTCATCAAGGCCCCGTTCAAGGTCGTTGGCCTCTCAGAGCTTCAGAAGGTGTACGATCTCATGGTAAGTGCTGATGTTGCATGCCTTCTTGTGTTGGACACAAATGCTGATGCCTTCTACAGCACAAGGGCCAGATTGCTGGGCGTTACGTTTTGGACACCTCGAAGTAGAGCGCTCCGGTGGGAGACACGTCATCTCCAGGCCAGATGCGTTCAGATTTCTGATGCTCGGGCAGCTTTTGTATTCATGTCCATATTCATCAAGGTCTACCGTTCTCAGAGCGAATTTGGAACTCGTGATCACGGCAGCAAACGACGAGGCTCGGTACCATTCTCCAGCAGCAGTGCTTCCATCAGTCAATCTACCGGTGACTGCTTGACGCGGCTGATGTGGTCAGGCCTTTGACTGGTGTGATTGACCTTGATGCATTTTTGACTTGTTGACGCTGGCGACTGACTGATGAACTTGACGCCGTGCGTGAATGAGTAAGGCCTCGATGTCGACAGCAGTTGATGGCGTCAATCAATCAGCCGTAGATAGACTGCTGGATCGCTGTACAGCATTGATTCAATCTGAGCTTCCCTCACCTTTGAGCCGCCTTCTAGTGACAATGGCGACCTAATCTGAAACTCGCGTACCGATATCCAGAAAGCAACAAGGTTCATAGTATCTGCGGCTTCGGGCTCTGGACCGTAGTATAGGTGTTTGGAATTGATGCAGCGTGGCGAAAGTGGAAGTGTCGCCCGGTGTGTAAAAGCTTGTCGCCGTACAAGCGAAATCGTGGGTCGGCACTAATTCCTGCATCTGGCGAATAGGGTCGAGCGAGGGACCAAAAATGCGGCTGCGATGTTGACGGGCCGTTCCCGCATTGTTTCAGAACTTCGTCGTCAGTTCGAACGTGTGTCGTGCGACTCGAATATCTTGCCTACAAGCCATAGACGCGACGAGATCTCAAACGCCAGCCGAAGTCGTTGAGCACATCACTGTAGCCGCCCGACTCGATCGCCTTCGCTGTCGCTCGAGTTGCTTGTGTATCACATGCGACCTGAGGTCAGCCGCGTCACCTTGATTCCCTCATTGTAGACAGTGATGCAGGCCACGACAGACAGTTTGCAGCCATGGAACAGATGCGCTCACGTGGAACAAAGGTACCGAGATTCGGGCCTGTATCGAAGTGCTATAGGGGTTGCGAATCATCGGCACATGTACAAGATGTGTCATGTCTGTGGAGGAAAGCGCTACTGTCTCTGACCGTTCGTGTGCTCCACAGGGGGCGTGCTTACGCAACGAAATGCAAGAGTCGAAGACCTCGAGCGTTCGCTGCACCGATCTTCAAATGTGATGTGCGACCTCCCACTTCTCACTCGCTTCTTCACCAAATACCCATCTCCTTCACTGTGACATTGTTGCCGTTGTGTCACCGGCTTGACCAGACATTCATTCATTGAGACCACTCGTCTCTGACACACTCACTCTTTCTTCAATTCATTGCAGATCCTTTGACAGGCTGCAAACTGCCTGCGGCATTCTTCACCCAACAGCGACAGAAGCGAGACAGTCACAAATCATTCGTTCATTCAAGAACTGAGGACATCCGTCACCAATCAACAGTCCCATCAGCGAATAGCACCAGCAACAGATCCACCACCAGATCCAAACCTTGACAGCTTCATCGCCGAATCGGCTAAATCAACGGCTGAAGACCGCGATCAACACCAAACCACAAAAATCAACCGCATCCAAGATGCATTCCCTACCTGCCTTGTTCACCGTTGCGGTTTTGACAACCGCTGCGCTGGCAGCACCAACCAAGCAACTCACCAAACGAGGTGCCTTCAGTGTCCCGGTCAAATCGCGTTCTTCCGTCGCACGCTCGCCTCGTCATGAGCTGTCTCGCACCTATGCGAAGTACGGCTGGACCGTGGTCGTCGTCGATCCCGAGCCAGACTCCAGCCCATGGGATCCATCCGGCACAGGCAATGACGGTGGCAGCAGCTCGGATCCCGCGCCATGGGCTTCCTCCGCCGCGGCTGCCCCACCTTCCACTTACACCACCTCTTCATCAACCGCCTCAGCGACTGCGGAGACCTACGGCAACTCGACGTCGGGCACTACTGATATCGGCACCGGCTCTGCTGCAGAACAAGCGTCCACTACAACATCCGCCACCGGTGGCTCTGAGACCGGTCAGGTGTCTGCTGTACCAGAGGCAAATGACTCCGAGTACCTTGAATCCGTCCAGATTGGTAGCGATGACCAGACTTTGAATCTCGACTTTGACACCGGTTCGGCAGATCTGTGGGTCTTCAGCAGCGACTTGAGCTCCTCAGAGACCACAGGCCACAGCTTGTTCAATCCATCCAAGAGCTCCAGCTGGCAGACGTATAGCGGGGGCTCGTGGCAGATCTCCTACGGTGACGGATCTGGTGCATCGGGCTCTGTGGGCTACGATAAGGTCGTCATCGGAGGCGCCACGGCTACTAAACAAGCTGTCGAGCTTGCCACTCAAGTCTCTGAGACTTTCGTGTCAGACACCAACAGCGATGGTCTTGTTGGACTGGCTTTCAGCACCATCAACACCGTTCAGCCTAATGCGCAGAACACCTTCTTTGAGAATGTCAAGGATCAGCTGGAAGAATACGTCTTCACTGCCAATCTCAAGGACAACTCTGCTGGTACTTACACCTTCGGTATGTATTTGTTGATCAGCAAAGAGTACATTGGCATGAGGGGCTGGCTGACTCTACTCTCTCCCTTGCAGGCACTATCGACGCGAGCCAATACACTGGCGACATACACTACGTCGACATCGACAACAGTGATGGTTTCTGGCAATGGTCTCCTTCTGCATACAGCGTCGACGGCACATCATCTCGATGCTCGACATGCAGTAACGCCATTGCCGACACTGGCACTTCCCTCATTCTAGTCGATGATGAGGTCGTGAAGGCATTCTACGCGCAAGTCAGCGACGCCGAATACAGCAGTTCTGAGGGCGGGTATGAACAAGTCCCGTGTCCATATCGGTTCGCGCTTCTTACTGATTGATCATAGATATACCTATCCCTGCAGCGCCAGTCTCCCAACGTTCGGCGTGGAATTTGGGGGTTGGACTGCCTCCATCAACGGCAGCGACCTCACCTATGCGACAGTCTCTGGGGACACCTGCTTCGGCGGCATTCAAAGCAACGAGGGTGAAGGCGTCCAGATCTACGGCGACATGTTCCTGAAGCAGTTCTTCGCGGTCTTCGATGGGAAGGATAACCGCTTGGGTCTCGCTCAGCAGGCATAATGGAGGATGGCGATTGTACATAAGACGAACTCTTAGACATGAAGTGTGGCTGTAACCTTCGGCTCGTTCGGAAAGACATAGTCAAGGGCCATCTGGTTTGAGTCCGCAGGGGTGGGCATGGTATACGAAGCTTAAATCTTCCCCCTTGCAGCTCTGCAGGCAATTGAAGTCATTGCGAAGCAGATAGGCAATCGACAACAGTACATGAAAGATTTGCTTAGCGACAACCGTTGGCCTTACCAGTCTCATGCCTAAATTTGGTTGGCTACGACACTGCCTTCATTCTGTGTTTCTGCAATCCGGTTTCGACCGCCACTAGTCGCCGTGCTTTGCCAGTCCACAGCGCGCCTATCATTGCCCAGTCCTCGTCGTTAACAATTGCATCGATGAACGCATCGTCCATCCATTCACCTCCACACAAGCAAACATGTCGTCTGCTTGAATCGTGATGTGGATCTGGTCTCCGCTCATGGTGCCTGTCCGCGATTATTCCCGGATCTGCACCACCTCGGAGTTGCTGGACCGAACCTGACGATAAGCCTCAAGGCCAGAGTAGCTTTCTGGATAGGGAAGGACAGTGTAAATTGTTGGCAGGTAAGTATGCGTGCCTCTCTCTTTACTTGCTTCCTGTTCCAGTCTCTAGTCTATCCAAGAAGACCATCATGGCTGCCGAGACGCACACCCAGACGGCACAACTCAATGCCATCCAGCTGATCTCACAGCCACTGACTCTACCATGCGGGCTTACGCTGCCCAACCGTTTGGTCAAATGCCCCATGCAGGAGACCCAAGCCGAAGGGCCTTGGTTCGACCCTCCAGAGACATTCAAAACTCTCTACCGGAACTGGGGCGAATCGCAATACGGCCTCCTTATTACTGGGCAGGTGCAGATCGACCGGCGGTTTCTGAGCATAGCAGGCGACGTTTGCACACACGAGAAGAGTCTGGAGCCTCAGGTATTGGACAAGTGGAAAGAGTGGGCGCGTGTAGCGCAGAAAGATGGAACGCCTTGTGTGGTGCAGCTCGCGCATCCTGGGAGGATGAGTCCGGCAGGTGCTGGTATCAGGCCAGCAGATATGAGGCCGCCTTGTCCGAGTGAGGTACCTGTTGAGTTTGGAGATACGTGGTTACAAAAGATGGCAGTTGGGAAGTTACTGGGCGTGCCGAAGGCCATGGCTGTGGAGGAGATTGATGAGGTGGTCGAGAAGTTTGTACATGGAGCAATAATAGCTCGAGAAGCAGGATTCAAAGGCTGTCAAATCCACGGCGCGCACGGCTTTCTGGTATCTCAGTTTCTTTCACCTCGCACAAATCGGCGGACAGATGAATATGGCGGTACACCCGAGAAGCGCATGAAGCTGTTGAGAAGACTGGTAACAGAGATTAGGAAGGAATGTCCGCGGCCTTACTGCCTGGGCGTGAAGCTGAACAGCGCCGACTACATGGACCAAGGGCAAGGCCTTGAGATCGCAGAAGGTCTAGAGCAAGTACGATGGTTGAGAGAGTGCGGCATGGTCGACTTCGTGGAGATCAGTGGCGGCAATGCCGAGCAAAAACACTCTGGTCTGCAGAACTCCTTCGGCAAGAAAACTATGGAGCGTGGGCAGAAAATGAAAAAGAGCACCAGAATCCGAGAGGCATTCTACACCGAGTTCGCAGACAACGTCATGAAAATGGACTCAGACGTCCCTGTGCAGCTTTCGGGCGGCTTCAGAAGCCGAACAGGCATGGCCGACGCCATCTACTCAAGAACCTGCGACCTCATCGGTCTCGGCCGCTCAGCTGTGCTGGAACCCGAGTTACCTCGAAAAGTCCTGCTCAATCCGGCGTACGATGATGAGGGCTCGGTAGCAATGAGCCATATCGTCAAGGGCCAATGGTTCGCAAAGATGGTCCCTTTGAAGGTCGTGGGAAGAGGGTTACCTATACAGTTCTTCTACTATAATATGAGAAGATTGGGCAAGGGCTTGAGGAGTGATCCTGATATTAGCATACCAGGCGTGCTCTGGGCGAATATTGTCGAGACAGTGCGGAAAGGGATCTTGGGGACGTTTCAGAGCTGGATATCTGCTGTTAGTGCGAGTAAGAAGGTGCACGAGGAGTAGATTGTGAAGACTGCATTGGGGAATAGACTGCGATGAAAGGTCGCGACTATGGTGTTTGGCGAAGGTAACACAGCATGCGCATTGCTAGCGCTCTGCATGCACGAGAATAAACATTTGGGTCAAACGCCGGCTCGTAATACCGCATATGCGGCAGCAGCTAGTTGCAGTGCCTGACGACCTATCGAATGGACTGAAATTGAGCGAGCCGGGACCCTCAACTCGAATACTGTGTGACCATAAACTCGATTCTTGGACGACCACAACTGATCGGGCTATATCGCGTGCTAGATTCAGGTTGACGTGGAGGCTCACAGCACACGCATATCAAGGAGTTTCTACCTCGGTGTCATGCCACACGTAATCAATGTTGTCCTTCAAAGAACTCCTACTCAAGGCCGAACATGTCTCATCAGACAATGCAACGCCAGTCACCGCCGCCATGCCCTGATCCGTTTCAGCCGTACCGTGCACCGGTAGTGTCCCAACGCCTGCCTCGAACGCCCATATGCGCCAGTTGTCTCCCTGAAAGCTTCTCATGCCGCCTGTCCACCAGGCTCTCCCCCTTCATCATCATCTTCACTATCACTATCCTCGCCGCTACTCGGCTCGATATCCTCTAGCACAATCTTCCGTAGCACGCTCTTATCCCACAGATCAATGACGAACCTGTATTGAGGTATGCGATATGCGTGACTGGCCAGGAGCACCATAGCTTTGCGAAAAAGATCCGGCTTCTGAAACCCTGGCGCCTTCTTCGTCTTGTATCCATTCAACTCTGCCAGTGCCTTGTTGGTGAGCACAGTGTTGCCTAGCTTGACAATGGAGTTCAAGATGCCGTTATTCGTCGGGTCCGCATCCTCCACTGACCCTCTGCGACTGCGAATCAACATCGATGTGGCTTTGGAGGTGTTCGACGATGCTGAAGTAAGAGAGAACAGCTTGTTGAAATCCAATGGCAGGACATAACCCAGCGACTCGCCTGTGATGCTCGTAGTCCCATCCCAGCCATAGTCGATCAGCATTTCTTGTCCATGCAGGCTTCGAGAGAGCAGGCCCAGCACGAAGAATGCTGTTCCGCGAAGCGTCATGACTTGCGACTCTTCCGCAATCTGAACAATATACTTCACGACATCAGTCTGCTCAAGGAAAGGCGCGCCACGCTCCATTGATCCCACGTTACCGACAGCCCAGAGGCAGCCTTTCACTTTGAGAATGGTTTCGGGGTCGTCGTCCTCCATAGCAAAGTCCTGAATGGTGGCCGCAAACTCGATAAAATGCCCTTTGGCTTTCAGCAGCTCGCATCCCTCTGCCGTCCGCGTGAGCTCTCGATAGAAGTGCGGAGGCACATATCCAAAGTCCTGCGGCTCCAGTCCTTCTTCCTGAGCACGGACATGCTGATCTGGCATGTCCAAAAGTGCCCGGGCGAGCGACGCCTCAACGATAGTGACGTAGGTATCATTACGGCCGAGGAACCAATCGTCCATTTCTTTCGTGATGTAGTCGAGGCCATCGAGATAGTGGTACCCGACAGAGGTTGACAGGAATCGGAGAAGAAGCGGAGCTCCAATTTCACCCAGGTGGTCTAGAGCAGGTCGACACCTGACCACATATTCCAGTGACCGTATGTCATTGCAAGCTTCCTCCAGGATCTTGATGGCGACTTCACATACCTCGATCTCAGGATCATAAAGCTGGGCGACAAGGAGCTTGATAGCCCATTCAGCCGCGCCACCACCAACGATAGTTTTCTCGATCGGCCTCATGGCGTATTTTCGCAGTATCCTCGTGGCCATCATGCGCATTTGTTTCGAGCTGGCGATCATAGCTTTCGACAAAATGATCCTTGGGTGGCTGTCCAGAGTATAGTCCAGGTTCATCAGCAGAGCTCTAATCAAGTCGTCTCGATGCTTAAGCTCGACGATATGATAGAAAATGTTGATGATCTTCCATTTTTCTAGGATCTGCATGCCCTTTGAGTCACTGCACATGACGCCAAGCATAGCGAAGTAACCGCCGACCAGCGTCTCTGCCATGCGTTCGGGTGAGAAGAGTGGTGTCTTGGACGTAATGCCCGACATTGGATCTTGCTGAGCAAGACATTCCCCGATCTGAGGAATAAGCTTGTTGCTCTCGAGATATCGAGTGCCTTCGCTGCTCTGCAAGAGCAACTTCAGCAATGCGCATGCTGTGCGCACATACCGCTGGTTCGACTTTGTATTCGGAGCATCCGAGAAGCGATACTTGAATGGTCGCAGGAAGCCAAGTAGTCGATGTACGAACTTTGAGGTAATCATCGCCTCCTGCAACCTCTTTGGATTGACCATTGGTCCTTCGATAAGCTCGTGTATCAAATTCCAGTCCCACTTGGTGTAGTTGACCGTATTCAGAATCTGAGTGTCGATCATTTTGGCCCGGAACTGCGTCTCATCCATCACAGCATTGACTTGCGTTTTCGAGGTAGCCCTCGCGCGTGCCGCGGTAGTATCATCGCCCGGCTTTTCTTGCGCCTCCTGGCCAGAGGCCGATCTATACAGCGTGCGATTGATACTGTCCACTTGATAGACCGTGGCGACCGACTGGAAACGCTCTTCGCTGGAGAAGTTCGTCGCTGATCCGAACAACTCAGGAAGAGATTGCAAGCCATATGACCAAGACGACGGCAACAACTCACTAGCCATGCGCAACACCTCCGCGATCAGCAAGCTCGTCCTGCGCTTGAGAGCAAGGGTGGGTGCATCGGCCTCAGCATGCATCAACCCTTTCAGGAGCCCCTGCCGCAGAAGTACTGCCAGACTGACTGCTGTGAAGTGTCGTACCAGACTTCGCTTCTGCGCCTCGTCCGCAGCACGTCTCGTTGTAGTCTGCGCAGTCGGAGTCTCGGATTTGAGGTTGGTAACACGACCATAAGTGGTCAGCCGTCTCCCTCCAATGAAGGATGACGACCACGAAGGCGACTTGATACGCAAAATGTCAATCAGGAGATCCAATGTGGCCGTCCGTACTGCCAGATGCGTGATGTACAGTGAGGAAACCACAGATCTGACTGGCAAGAAGTCGTGCAGCGATAGCGTCATCAGCCCAGGCCAGCTCTTGAACAGGGCGGCGACCACTCTTGCGCTCGCTTTCAGCCGATCTTCGTGCGCGTGGCTAAGTATTGGCTCGGTAAAGGACGCAAAGGCGGTGCTGAATTCGAAGCCTGACTTCAATAGCCCTCGTCGTGCCGGTAGATCCATTAGGTGCAGGAACGGGTCGATCAGAGTCTCTGGTGCGAAATAGATGCCACTGCCCATGGCCTCGGATAGTACGGCAAGGCCTCCCCCGTTCACCACTAAGGTTGGCTCCTTGAGTAGCATTTCAGATAAGGTGAGTATGGCGATACTTCTGAGTTGGTCGTCCTGATGATCGGCCACGGCAACGACAATGCGGACCACAGCCGGATGGATTTCTCGCACGCCTCCCTTGACATCCAGGAATGCTCGGATGAACTTCAGCGCCTGCTCTCGTTCAACTCGTGCTTTGCTCTCTTTCACCAAGGACAAGATGACCAGATAATCCGTGTGCAGAGCGCGAATTGTTTGGAGCGACTTTCGATCCGTGATGGCATAGCGGATCACCCGATACCCAGCGGCCACAACTTCTCTACTATCACTAAGCATCATCATCTGCATCCGCAACCCAAAGATGGACCAGGCGAGATCATATTTCAGCGTCGGATGCCGTTTGAACAGCTCCACCAGATCGTTAGCCTGGCTGACGTAGTAATCTGCTGACATGCCATCCTGTTCCAGAGCCCTCAAGATCTCAGCCAGAGTGTACGTGGGCGACTCTGTCTCGGCATCGGGAATTTGGATCTCTTGATCTAGTCCAGGCATCTGCTGCGTAGTATAGCTCGGACTCCGCATTGGCGCAGCCCTGAACAGCTGCGATAGCCTTCCCTGAGGACTAATTGGCGCCTGCTCCTGCCCTTTCTTGATCTCTGCCTCCAAGTCTGACTTCAATTGTGCAATCTTCTTGTTCTGCATATTCAGCTCCAGCTCCACCACCTTCCTCTGATCGCGCGCTTGTTTCGCATTCTTGGAGTTCAGCGCCTCAAGCAGGTTCTCCGTGCCCACCTTGATCTTCATTTCCTTGTCTATCCGGTCCCTAAACTGAGCCTGCTTCTGCTCGCTTGTGGTGCTCGGATCTCCATCTTCATAATCTGCGCCATATGTCCCAACAGTGTGTACCCGCGACAAATCATTGCGAGAGCTGAAGCTCTTCAGGTCGCTCGTAAAGCTGCCCGGCGCAGCCATAGATCGCCCGCCGTACGACTGGGCCTGCTTCGACACCGTCGCAAAGCTGTTCGCCGACAGTGATCTCCCATTGTCCTTGGCAGTGCCTGCGCCGGGTCGCTGGAGGAAGGCTGGATCATTGCTGGCGGTCTGAGGAGTGGTGCCCTGTAGGGGCCCATTGGCTCGGGGAGTAGGCGTCATCTAAGCCCACGGTCGGTCCTGAGCGTGACATCGGCATCTGCGAGGTGACTGCGCGCTATCTGCTACGTCTGCGTGCATTGAGTGCGAAGACGCGATGTGAGGGCATGTGTAGGAGGTACGGCGGTGTCGATCAGCCCGTCGTTGGTGTGGTCTAGAGCTGCTCGCGAATGCCAAGGTGTATCGTCCAGGTCCGAAGCACAGTGTAAGCACCACGGTGGAGTGCTCTATCCGATCCAGATTGGTCACGTTGATGATGTCGTATTCGCGTTTATATAGATCTAGATCCCTTAGGTGTAGTGAGAGCCTCGACTGTGCCAATCGGTTGGCCCCACCTGCGCCGTTTCATCAAATGCTGGGGCATTACGAAGGCGACCTCCTACAGCCTTCGACTTGATATTCTTTAGTTACCTGACATCACCGACACGCTGAGCACGATCATTTACACATCGACATTGGGCACCACTTGGGGTCAAATGTAGCATATTGATATTGCCATCACGTGCAAACGCATTTCAAGGCGCCCGGCGAGCTCCGTCGATTGGGAAACCCCTCGCGCACAGCTCTCTGGCGAGACTTCCATATCTCTGGTCGACACAACATCGGCTGAGGCCGACGAGACTTTGAGGTGCATCTAGTCTGATATAAGTATCTGTAGGTCGTTCTTTGTATCACCTTGTGGTCTTTATCGAATCATACACACATTCCTCACCTTCCGCCGTCACCTAGTCAGCTCATCTACACCAGAGCACAGCACTACCGCAGTAGCAGTATCTCAATAAGCACACACACACTCTCAAGCACAATGGCCACTCTCGCCTACGCCCGCTACGGCAAAGCCAATGTGCGCCTCTTCAAAGTCCACCGCGACTCGTCCAGGCCTCAGCACCAAGACGTCACGGAAATGACCGTCACAACACTGCTCGAAGGAGACATCGCAGCCTCATGGACGCACTCAGATAACGCAAACATTGTCGCGACAGATACACAGAAGCAGACAGTCTACGTCAAGGCAAAGCGACACCCGGTCAACCCGCCCGAGCTCTTCGCTGCGATCCTAGGCCAGCATTTCTTGGACGAGTACTCTCACATCTCAGTCGCGCATGTCAAGATCGTGGTACACAAGTGGACGCGGATGACTGTCGACGGACAGGCACACCCGCACAGTTTCCTCAGAGACGGCGAGGAGAAACGCGTGGTAGATCTCGTGGCTCGTCGCAACGGCGGTCTCTCCATCCGGTCAGGTATCACTGGCCTGCTCGTCCTCAAGTCGACGGGATCGCAATTCTGGGGTTTCCATCGCGATCAATATACTCGTTTACCTGAGGTTTGGGATCGAATTCTTTCGACTGAAGTCGAGGCTGGGTGGAACTGGCGACGATTCGACACATTGAAGGACGTGGAGAAGGATACGGAAGTCTTCGACAAAGCGTTCGAAGACGCAAAGAGCATCACGCTCAAGACTTTCGCCGAGCAGAACAGTCCGAGTGTGCAGAACACCATGTACCTCATGGCAGAGCAGATTCTGGAAAAGGTGCCGAAGGTGGACACGGTAGAGTACAGCCTACCTAACAAGCACTATTTTGAAATTGGTAAGTACAATTTCTATCACAGGTAACGGATAGCGAGTCGTGCTGACAAGATGTCCAGATCTCTCATGGTTCAACGGCCTCAAGAACACAGGTGCAGACGCCGAGGTCTACGCACCTCAGAGTGATCCCAACGGATTGATCCAATGCACAGTCAGCAGAGAAGGCGCCAAGCCGAAGTTGTAGGCGTATGTTGATCCATGGACAGCTTTGTATGTGGCGTTCAGGCGGTGCGGATATCCTGGCGCAAGATATAGACAACGTAAGAAATCTGGGTTCTGCAGCATGCCTTCGCAGGTAATTTTGATGAGACGACACAGTCCCAGCCTATGGATTGCCATTCTCTAGATTGCACATCTTATACGAAAAGCCCAGCTGCGAGCTTGTTACTTGATTTTTGTCGTCCACGCAATGGAAGTTTAATGGAAGCCACTGAACTGTGTCATCAGAGCTGTTGCCATCTAGCATGCACACGATCAAGACATCCAAATTTCTTTGACATGCACAGCAGCTTCTAAAGATCTCTCCTGCAATATGGCGAGCAATCTCATAACAACGCACGAGAAGCAAGGCGCTTCAGTCTTCTCGCCAAAGGCGCCCGAACAATGCTATGAAAGGAAAATGCCATTCGGCACAGTCGCCATCCTCTACTCCTCAGACACCTTCCCGGGCGAGCTGAGGTCAGTGTCGGACATCGAAAGCTATATCCAGGCTCGATCGACTGCTCAGGGCTCCCAAAAACCCTGATACCACCGAATGGTATAGTAACTATGAGTCTGGACGCGCAAGTCGCGGTTCAGGGCGAATTGGACCTACAACTCGACCCCGAAGAACCAAGGAGAATGAAGGTGGGCGATGGTGTTGTGCAGGAAGCCACGGCGCATTTTCGAATGAATGTGTCAGAAGGCGGCAAGGAGAGGCGAAAGCTGTTGGCTTTGATGTGCCGGCCGTGTTGCCAGATTGCGCGAGCCAGGAGGGATTGGATAGTGTGGGTGGACTCGATGATTTGCGGACATGATGGATTCATTTTCAGACTTCTCAGTGATAAAGGTATGCACGAAATGCAATTCGAGAATTGTCGTTCGGTCATGCACAGCGTGCAGCCGCTCTGCTCGCATTCAATTGCACGGTGTAGGGGCCTTTTTCCTGAAAATGACGCTGATCATGGCATCGTGGTGCTGCAGTCCCGTCATGCTCCCTCCGACACACCAAGTCCTACCGAAACAGACGACTCGGTCGTTCAGGAGGCCTTGGGGTATGGCGCATGCCGAAGCGACCTAGTAGTTGACACCCTGTCCCGCTGCTTTGCGGGACAGAAGCCCCGGTGGTCTCACAGCGGAAGTGTCGCTTCCTTTTCTGCCACCTTCAGCTTGCCCAGGGCTCCCAGCTACCCGTCACTGGGGGACGACCGTATCGATGCCGCGCAGGAGTGAGGCATATTCAGCAACGCACAGAGCTAAGGCCGTAGTGAGAGCTCTCCTATCGCAATCGAAAGTATCAAAGGCGCTGAACCTTCCAGCAAACAAGGCTCATCAATTTGTCGGCGTGGTTGACTGCTGCTCCGGCTGGCCTGCGAACGCAGCCTGCACCTTGGGCTGAGCCAAGATGCTCCCGTCTCTTGCAGACTTCAGTATGTTCTCCTTGTACGGATGTGCTTCTCCCTCGAATAGTTTCAGCCTGTGCATCCGGTCATCTCGTAACCTGTTCTTCGGCAGCATTCCTCGCACAGCTCTTCGAAGGATTTCTCCTCCACCCCATTTCTCCATCAGCCTCTCCATGGTGATCTCTTTCAAGCTTCCTGGTCTGGTGGTATGAGTGTAGTATTTCTTCTGCTGCATCTTCTTGCCGGTAACATGTAGGTCTTTACAGTTTGTCACCACAACATAGTCGCCGCAATCTGTGGAAGGGTCGAAGATCGGCTTATGCTTGCCCATCAGTGTGACAGCGATGGAGCTGGCAAGACGTCCGAGAGGCCTAGGATCAGACGGCGAGAGGGAAATGTGATGCCATGCTCGGGAATAGGCCAACCGCGTCTGAAATACATTAGCAAGAGTAGTAATTGCAGAAGGGAGCATAGTACTTGGCCGGCAAATTGAGACATCAAGTCGTGCTTCAGGTCTTTGTTGAAGGGTAGCCAGAGTCTCGATGGCAAGGAGCGAGTGATTGACGGCAGAGCGCAAAGTACAAAGGGATTGATATGTATGTGGTAAGTTATGATACGGTTTGCTGGTCAATGGTCTCCAGTTGCGCGAGTGGGGGACTTCCCAAAAGAGCAAGTCCGCATTTCATGGCAATTAATGAATTGCATTGCGAACATTAATGGACACGACCTTGAGTTTCGAGAGCCAGCTTCAACTTGCGACCTCGGTGTTCTCATTACCAAGCATTGCTCCACCAAAGCACCATGTCACCATTCAGCGTGCCTTCCTTATCGAGCACGCCACGAACACTGCCTGACTACCAGCCGCCATGACAGCAATTCCGGAATCTAAGAAGGACATTCCGCCCTTCGAGACAACATTTGCGGTCCCGTTAAGTTGCGAAGACTGCATCAAGAGCGTCTCTGACTCACTATACAAGCTTGATGGTAAAATGACCGCAAAGAGTCGAGCGCAAAATACACATGCTGATTCCTGCCAGGAATCAAAAGCGTCAATGCCGATCTCAAGTCACAATTGATCTCTGTGACCGGCAACACCGCGCCTTCCGCTATCGTAGCAGCAATTCAGGACACCGGCCGCGATGCTATCCTTCGAGGTTCGGGCAAGGCGGAAAGTGCAGCTGTCTGCATTCTCGAAACGCATGCCTCATTGATTACAGATAATGTGAGGGGTTTGATACGGATGGTGCAGGTCTCACCTAGCATGACTCTGTTGGATATGACACTTCGCGGAGTGAGTCCGGGCACCTATGATGTGACGGTTCGAGAAACTGGCGACATATCGAATGGTGCGGCATCGACGGGCGGTGTCTGGGATGCGGTGCAAGCTAAGCAGGAGCAGCCGCCCCGTATAGCAAAGGGTATCTTCGGAACCATTGAGGTGTCAAAGTCTGGGCTTGGAAGCGTGTTCCTTGATAAGCCCATCCAGATCTGGGAGCTTATTGGCCGTAGTATTGTGGTCAGTCGGCAGCAGGATAAATTCGACAAGGAGGATCCTGATACGCTTGTTGGTGTCATTGCAAGAAGCGCCGGTGTGTGGGATAATGACAAGACGGTATGCAGTTGTAGTGGGAAGACGGTCTGGGAGGAGAGGAAGGAGCAGGTAGGGAAGGGTATGCTATGAGTAATGCAAACGTGAAGACCGCAATGTTGTCATGACCTCTTGCGAAAAAAAGACCTACTCTCATCCTCTGTGTACTGCAGATCAGGACACCTAGTCCCAGACGCCCCAAGACTGCGCGACTTCCTACGGACGTAGCCAGCATCATCTCTGCTTTTCGTAGCTCTACCTTGCATTCAGTACAGCAGCCCTCCATGGCTACATGACAATCTTGAAGCAAGTCCTGCGCCGTGCAGGAGCCATTATCATGCTCTGTCTCCTTCAAGTTTCCACCTAGACTGCCACTGGATGGCCATAAATGTTGAAAAGCTTCACACTCGGAGCCGCTGACTACACGCATACACTGTATGCTGAAGATGCAGCGCTTCTAGACCTTTCGTCTGAAGTCCAGCCAATTATAACAACACGGCACGCTAGTTAGTCAGAACTCGAAGATGAGCCGTTCGGCGGCTGTTCCGATGTGGCAGGCACTAAGTTTGAAACTACTTGCGACAGCACGCCTAGATGCTTGGCATCAGCTTCATCTACAACCGCCTCATCGGAAACTACGAGACATTGCATTCGTATTATAGTCGAAGTATGTATAAGGCTGGTGTGCAGGAGCCGCAGACCCACCAAGGTAGTCGTCCACTCTTGAGCACTTGTGGCGGTCATGGCTAGGACAGGTGTGCGCTGAGCTGTCTCGTCCCTCCCCTGCACGATGCGTGCGTCGTGTTCCAGCGCTTGGGACATCAACCCCTGGCTCAAGCGATGCAAGAGCTACTGGAATGGAGGATCTTGAATTCGTAAGTCGACACTCAAATATCACTTGCCTTCCCAGTACAGTCCACTATTCACCGATTGCAGCTTCGCTGTGGCTCTTCTTGTTGCCCCAAGAATCACATAATCTTCCTTTCAGAATTGCGAAAGTGTCAAGGGCAAAACAAAACACATACCCACACAGTAGCATACATCGAAGTAGCTGTCCCAATGTCTTTCGACATGGGTCAACATAATGAGAGCCACGAGAAGGCGCAATCATCACCCACAGTTCAAATCAGCAGCGCACCCACATCATCAAATGGCGACTTTGCAGCACCAGGCTTCACACCTATGTACCACCAGGACACGCACATTAGCCTGGATCTCGACGACTACTTCAAAGGTCCGAGAAATCCATACAAGCATTCGAAATGGCCATACTTTTTGCGCATGCACGGAAGCGTACTACCAAAGATGATCATACCGCTAGCATTTCTTGGACTTTGGGCATCGCTCATTACATGCATCACGCAATACGTCTATCCATTAGGCGTCAACACCGTGCTGCTGACAGTGACGGGATTCGTGGTCTCTCTGGCATTGAGCTTCAGATCTACCACCGCTTACGAAAGGTACATGGAGGGTCGTAAGTACTGGGCGCAGCTCCACATGACTTCTCGTAATCTGGCGCGAATGATCTGGGTCCACTCGCAGGAGAGGCATGCCGAGTCGGCTGAGTTAGGTGAGTTGAAGGAGGTCTACGCCGAAGTCTATGACTGCTAATCATGTCCACCAGGCAAGAAAGATCTGCTGGGAAAGCTCGCCGCTCTGAATCTCATCAACGCATTCGCTGTGGCATTGAAGCACCACCTTCGGTTTGAGCCTTCTGTCGAGTATCCGGATCTGGCACCACTGGTCAGCAACATCCATACCTTTGCTGCTGATGCCAATCAGGAGGCGTTGCGCGAGCGCAAGCCAAACGCACTGAAGACCCTTGGCTCATATCTGGGCATGCCATTTGCTGAGAGCAATCCACGCAAGCTCGTCAAGCGGTCCAAGGACAATCTCGGCAATTTACCGATGGAGATCATGACCTACCTGTCCGCCTACGTCGAGACGCTGTTTCAGGAAAAGACCGTCTCGCTGCCGGCGCACCAAACTCAGCTCATGACCTATATGGGGACTCTTGCAGAAGTGCTGACCGGCGTTGAACGTGTCGTCAACACGCCTCTGCCCATCGCTTACTCGATATCGATTTCCCAGATCACTTGGGTGTACGTCCTGGCTCTACCGTTTCAATTGGCTAAGACCCTTGACTGGGTGGCGATCCCGGGCACCATGATTGCCGGCTACATCATCCTAGGATTGGCACAAATTGGTCGAGAGCTGGAGAATCCTTTCGGTCAGGTGTGTACATCCGCAATGCTGTAGCTAATGCAGACTGCTGACATTCTCTCACCAGGACGTGAATGACCTCCCTCTCGACGAGTTCTGCCGTGCCATTGCCGCTGACATCGATATCATCACCTCACAGCCTGCTCCGTTGAAGACGGATGACTGGATGAATGACGGCGCTGCTAGAGTCCTATGGCCGCTTAGCAACGTGGAGTACAAAGCCTGGGAAGCGAGGAGCACTGAGGAGATCCGTGCCGCTTTGAAGGCGAAGGCACAGAGCAGAGATGTCAAGCAGGAAAGGAAGGAGGCGATGAAGGTTAGCGACGGACTCACGAATGAGCTTAGTCCGTAATTCGGCGTTTCATCTCGAGTATATATTAGATATGTATGCTACAGCATAAAGATTTCAGGCCCCGTTCGTGTCCCATAATTGGTTTCCTGGAACATTTTTGGTGCAGCAATATTCTGAAGTGCCTATCATCTCCACGGTGGGTAGCTTGAGCAACTTCACGCTAAAAACGCGACGCGTGAACCTCTCTTCTCTCCTTGGCCAAGATGATTAACTCGTATTCACAATGTCATTCTGTGCTCAGCGCTGCGCAATATTGAGATCCGATCAGTGATGGGCGTAAAGAGCCGTGACTGCCCTTGTCAAGCATGCATGTGAACAGGGACAGTGTCGGCCTGCGTCTGCATAAACCTTACATGACGGGCTTGAGACGTCATTGTTGCCATGTAGCAAGCCAAGCAGCAACGAGTTCAAATGTTTGTACGAGTTCCAGTCTCCTTCACTGATTTCCTGACCACCTCACAAAACACCCCCTCTCACCATGCACAAGATGTTCGCCAGCAGAACCGCTGTTCGCAGTGCTCGCGCAGTCCGCGTCAATGGCCGGACTGCTGTCAAACGCAATGTCCGTTTCGCCAGCGACAGTGCCAGCTCTGGCTTATCAGCCGGCGGACTCAACCATCCAGCGGTATTGGGCGCGCTCGGAGGTGCGGGTGCTGGTACACTGCTCTTCTACGCTTGGTATCAGTACACCGGAATGGCCAAGGTCGCGCAGACCGCCAAGCAGACGAAACAGTACGTTGACAGTGCCACCGAGTCACTGAAGATACAGTTCAAGGAAAACACGCCAGACACCAATGAGGTCATCCAGACACTCAAGGACACCGCCTACAAGTACGCGAAGTGGTTACCCGGCGGCCGTGAGTACGTGGACAAAGCATTCAAGGACTTGGACACCGTACGCAGCGAGCACGGCGAGGAAGTCGACAGAATTGCCAAAGAAGCCTATGGTGAGCTTCGAGATGCTTCAAAGAGCGGCCTCAGCCTAGAGACGGCAACAAAAATCTGGGAGATTACCTCTGACAAGCTTCAACAACTCGGCTCATTGGCCGGCGACGCTTCACAGGATCTTCTCAACAACCACCCTGAGATCAAGGAACGCTTTGGCGGCAGCTTCCAGCAGCTCCAGCAGTTAGGGAATCAGCTGGGACCAGAGGCGAAGAAGCAGGTCGACGAGACTTGGAAGGAGGTCAGGCAGATCTTCAACCAGGGCCTGGGATGGGAAAGCGTACAGAAGGTGCAGAAGCTCGTCGAAGATAAGCAGGAGCAAGTCAAGAAGCTTTCTGCACAGGCATGGGAGAAAGGATACCAGCAGGTCAAGCCCACATTGGAGAAGAACCCGCAAGTCAAGCAATTGGTCGAGAACAACTACGATCTGTTGAGCTCGGGCAATGCCAGTGACGTGTTGAGCAAGATCTCATTCGCCCTGAGCAGCGGCAGTACGTTGGATTTGGAGAAGTACATCGTGCAGTGAGTCATACGATGGGGTGTTGAGTTGGTGATCATGCACTGACTTCGCGATTAGAGCCAAAGAAAAGGCGCAGAATGAGTTCGCTGGCTCCGGTGGCCTGACGCAGTGGCTCACAAGCCAAATCCCCCAGGGTGGCAAGATCATCCCGCAGCTGCAAAAGCTGAAGCAAGCTGCTGATACCCGTGGCGACGACGCGAAGCAGCTGGCCAAAGAGACCTTCAACGACATCGCACAGGTGCTGGAGAAGCGTGGTCAGCAATTAGACGATGTGATTCAGAAGGCCAAGAAGGACGCGAAATGAGGGAGGCAATGCATGAAACGAGGAGCCATAGCTGTGAGTGTACAGTATTAGCGTAGCATGGTCTACACTTGAAGATCGTGATATCGACAGAAAATGTAAAAGTAGGCCGAGTGCGATCACAAGCAGCCTATCATGTGTTCCACTGGCTGATCATAAGTACTAGGCTCTGAGTCGGTCATCCTTTGCTCCACGACCGTCGACAGCGTCAAGCAGGTATGTCCCGCACCATCGAGTAGTCAAGTGCAGCAATGATGAGATCTCTGCTCCATGTTGTGAGCGAAGGTCTCCGATGGAGGTTCCTGGTCGTTGCATCACACTGGAAGAAGACGAGATGTGCGGCGCTTGCGTGAACATCCATATATGTTATCAGACGGGCGGTACCTGTGGTAGTTGCAATGAACCCTTTGACTTTGAAAATTGTGGCCAGAAGAAGGCGGATTGATTGATCGACTTTTTTTCGTTTTCCAAATGACCCTCCGAGCACGTGGTCCCTGCAGAGGTTCGGCCCGCAGGCAAGCTCGGTCTGGCCTCGATTTTTTGTCTCATGCTCGTCACACCGAGAAGTGCCCGCATTGATGCTTCCACGTTACAAACAGCCATTGACTCACCTGACATTTAGGCTCGTCTCCTCACTGCCGCCCGCACAGGTCGTACAGATCTTCCAGCTCAATTACGCCACTGACAACCACGATCTCAACCCAAAGTAGAAAACGACAAGAACAATTGCAATGGCGGACCAGGCCGACGATGTTCGCAGTAAGCAGAAGCACATGCTATTCTCCATGTGAATAGCGACTGATCAAACATTTCGCAGTCTTGGGACAAGACCCTCTCATTCCCCCTCAGCTTCTCACCTCAGAGCTCCCAGCACCCGCCGAGAGCATCCCGACCGTCCTCAAGGGTCGCAAAGAAGCAGTCGAGATCATCAAGCAAAGAGATGACCGCCTACTCGTGATGATCGGTCCCTGCTCCCTCCACGACCCAGACGCAGCCATCGAGTACTGCTCACGCCTCGTCAAGATCGCCGACAAGCTTAAGGACGACCTGTGTATCATCATGCGCGCATACTTGGAGAAGCCGAGAACGACAGTGGGATGGAAAGGCTTGATCAATGACCCAGATATTGACGAGACGTACAAGATCAACAAGGGACTGAGAGTGTCGAGGAAGTTGTTCTGCGACTTGACGAGCCAAGGCATGCCCATCGCATCCGAGATGCTGGATACCATCTCTCCTCAGTTCCTTGCGGACCTGATCTCTCTGGGCGCCATTGGAGCTCGCACTACCGAGTCACAGCTTCACCGTGAGCTTGCATCTGGCCTGTCTTTCCCGATGGGCTTCAAGAACGGAACAGATGGTTCGCTAGGTGTGGCAGTAGATGCGATTGGCGCGGCGGCGGCCAAGCACCACTTCATGGGTGTGACGAAGCAGGGCTTGGCGGCCATCACAAAGACTGCGGGTAACCCAGACTGCTTCGTCATCTTGAGAGGCGGAACCACAGGCACAAACTTTGACAAGGAGAGTGTCAAGAAAACAAGGGAGGCATTGAAGAAGAAGGGTCAGGCAGAGGTCATGATGATCGACTGTTCACATGGTATGTCTTGCCATCTCCCTACTAGTCCCATTCTTTCTGACCCGCTCTTGCGCGCAGGCAATTCCCAAAAGAACCACAAGAACCAGCCAATCGTCGCCCAGACCATTGGCGACCAGCTTCGCGAAGGTGAGGACGGTATCGTGGGAGTGATGATTGAGTCGCATCTTCACGAGGGCAACCAGAAGGTGCCCGCACAGGGTGGCCTGGCGGCATTGAAGCGTGGCGTCAGCATCACTGATGCCTGCATTGACTGGGATACGACCGTGACTGTTCTCGAGCAGCTCGCCGACGCTGTCCGAACGAGGAGACAGGTCAAGAGCAAGACCACGAATGGCGTGCACTGATGTCGTGATCGACACATTATGGATTCTGCTTCTTTCATGCATAGATGTGTCAAGCTTGGCGTTGCCGGTCGGCGTGGGTTCGTAGACGTGTACCATGATCATTTGCCCTCGTTTTCTTGGTGCCATGACGTTTTCGGTGTCGTCTGGACCAACTGCGCTGCCGAGTGCCTGCGGGGGCCTAACGTGCGCTGTTCGTGGGCCTTTGATCTAGGTGCATCGCGCGATCGAGCTTCCACAATGGCTCAGCCAAGGCTCGACTTGATGAGTTTTCGCATGTCTGTCGCATACCCATGCCAAAGGTGTTGCTGCTTCCCTTCCAAAACTCCCTCTTTCTCTCACACAGGCAGATCCTTATGCGCCCTCTCGTTTGCTCCCGCCTTGTCGCCCGCAACCTGAAGTGCTTTGGCGAGGTATGGTCCCACGTACGGAACGTTGTAAGCGAACCTGCAACAGACCCCCGTCAGCGAACGTGTTCCTAATTGATGGCTCATCCCGTGCGACTCTCACCCAGCAATCGTCTTGAAGAACTCTCCGAACAGAATGAATATCCCATACGACTGGCAGATGAATCCAATGAGTGTCCATCTCATCAGTATGAGGAGTATGCCCGCCCAGAATGCCGCGCTCCCTTTCCACTTCTGCTTTCTCGCGAAGAACAGGAAGGTCCGCTGCGGTCCAAGTAGCATCGTGATGCCGCCTAATAGCAGTATGTCGCCCATCGCAAGTAGTGCGCGGTCAAACTGTATCAACGGTCAGTTGAGGCAGTTCCGCGGGAGTCCTCAGAGAAGAACATACGAAGAGGATGACGCCGAAGATCAGGAAGAAGATGCCGCCTGAGCAGAGTACGGCACCAATTTTCTGTTGGTCGCTGAGCCAGTATGAAGAAGGCATTGTGATAGTATCTAGCCGATGACTACCAACGATCTAAGCTCCTTTTTGAACCCGATGTATTGTACCTGTGTTGAAAGCCACCTGCACGCATGAAGTACGTACAGCTGGAAGTCGTGATCCTTGCAGGCGGAGCGCGTTCGATCGGCGCGCGCGTTTCTGTGCAGCCCGAAGATCGCGCTGATTTGTCTGGCTCTCTTGCACGCTAATGGACGTCGCCGGCACCAGCGAGCTCACCAGTCAGCGGCGGACTTCATTGGTCGTGGGACTTTCGTCTTGTCTTGCTCGTCTTGCTCTCATTTCTGCGATATTGAGATGTTTCGCGTCATTCTCCGACACTACGGCGATTGGTCGATGGCGATCGACCGCTAAGGAAGTTCGTCGACACCAACGAGCCCGCTTCTGAATGACGAGATCTGATTGGCTATAGAATCTTTCGTCGTGTTTTGCTCGTTTGCGCATGTCCTCAATGTGGTCGGCATTGCATCCACATCCAAGCATTATGTGACAGGCGTGGCTTTAAGTCGTGGTTCAGTCGGTGACGGCCATGCTAACCAGGCTTGCTGATAATCGGGAAACCTAAGACGACTTCTAGTGTGGCAGTGTCTGCTCCGGCGCAGGGCAAATAGTCACAGGTATCCGCAGTCACCCCAAACCAGAAAAGGGTTTTTGTCAATGAACAGTAGGACGAAGGCGGCGGCGGCATGATCCTGTAAGCCAGACTTTGCCATGTTTCTCGGCTGACTGAACCTGTGCTTTCGGGCGTGCTTCTGGCAACTTTATATGCCTGGACTGACAACGTAGCACGAATATGTCACCCCAACATAGGGTCGGTAAATATCCAGTTCGGATTCGTGCGACATCCATGAGCTCAGAAAGATTGGGTCTATTAGCACTCCGTGGTTTATGAAAGCTAGTTTGATTTTTGATAACTGCAAGTCACCTTCCGCATCACACTGCAAAGTAGCTTAGCAGTTGTTGTACACACTTGATATACAAACGACACTGTCACTGTTACCTTAGAGATGAGATCCCATCAACAGCAGGCACTGCCATCCACCTAGCGCCAACGCAATGCATGCCCATTAAAAACTTCACGCCTATCATCTTGCAGCTCACGCTCTTTACTCGCGCCAATTCCACAAGCCGCCAGCATACTAATGACACAGCTCGAAGCTTTTATCATAAACACAAACAGGGTGTATTCCTTCCATCTCCTACCGAATCAGTCTGGGGCGTCTGACCGAGCATAATACAGCCCGTGGGCACGCGAGAGGTTCAACATCTGGCTCAAGGCAGATCGAGATCTATTCGACGTGTCCGGCGTCACTGCTGCTGCCGGAGACAGATATGGCAGGGTCGACGGCGATCATCTCGGCCAGAATGTCGAGGATTGGCTAAACATATTCATTAGCATTCTCTCATATATACATCTCTTGATAATTCCATATCTCACCTTGGGCACAGTCTTGTCATAAATGTTGATCAATTCCCTCGGTTGTGGGTACACCTTCAGCGCCCTGTAGAAGCACAAAGCTGCCTCTACCGGGTCACTGCCATCTCCACACATACCCTCTCCTCGCGCAACCTCCTGCATGAAAAAACCCTCGGTCTCCTCCGGGTCTGTTGGGAAGCCCTCCCTAGTGGCTTCGTCTACTGCATTCTTAATCCGCTGCTTCTGCGAGCGCTCAGAGGCCTTGGCTTCGAGCTCGGAAGACTTGGCGACCTTCTTGTGCTGCTTCTTAAGAGACTTGCGAAACTCGGGGTCGGACCGGCGGCGATGGTCGAAGTAGAGGGCGTAAGCCAGGCAGCCTGTTGCTACCACGGCGGTGCTGGCGAGGACGATGGTGGTGATTGAAGGACCTTGTGAGGGTGCTGTTGAGGCCATGCTGGGTCTGTGTTTATGTCCAACTTATGCGATCTTAGTCCGATGGTTGGAGATGGTGCAGATGCGTTGTGTACTGTGGTCGCAAAGTTGATGATTTGATGATCGGTTTCAATTCAAGATTTATAAGTCCCCAAAGCTCTCCCAATTGGGAAGCTCCGTCATCTCATGCTGCACGTGCGTCCCTGGTCCAACCACCACATATGAACGATCGTGGTTTACTCTCCGCGCAGGCACGATGTCGGAAGAGAAGAGCAAAGGGATATCCTTGCGTCGCAAGAAGACGACGCGTCCAACAATCTCCGCCCCCCGACAGATCTCGAACCCGCAGCAACGCGAGCCCAGCACCGATGGACGCAATCCCTCGATCCTCACCACTCAGACCAGTAACTCGAACCTGTCAGTGCCGGGTCAGCCAAGGCCGAGTATCAGCGGAAGCACGACGGACAAGACGAGTGACTTGGTCAAGCGGCGATACAGCACGCGCTTTATTGGCCAAGGCCCCAATTACAACGATGGCGGTCTCGCTCCTCCTGTTCCGGCCATGCCGAGCCTACCTGCTCAGTATGCGCAACGAGGGCGCAAGTCCCAGGACAGCCGGTCGCCCTCGCGTGATGGCAGGTCGCCGTCAAGGACCGAGGGCAGGATCAAGGCAGATGTGCGCGCATTGAAGGACCCGAACTTGCAGGCGGAACAGTATGTTCAAGGCATTTTGGCGGATGCGACCGAGGACGATATCTCGGCATACCAGATTGAGCTGCAGAGGATCAAAGAGCATACCAATTTGGATCTGCAGCATTCTGTCTACCAGAACCGGACGCAGTTCATCAAGATCTCGAAGGAAGCTGATCGCCTCAAATCAGAGATGCGCGCATTGAGAACGCTTATGAGTGATCTCACAGGCTCATTATCTGCTGCCACGAGTGCGGGAGGAGGTGCAGAGATGGACGGTCTAAATGGGCATTTGAGCGTAGCAGACAGGAAACGCGCGAATAGGTCTAGCGTGGCAAACCTGGAGGCTATGTGGTCGACTCACCTTCAAACGTTATGGAAGAGAGTAGAGGGTAGTCAAAAGTATCTTCCTGCATTACCTGGACGGCATATTATTATGGAGAGTCAGCGATGGGTGGAGCTGAATGCTGCTACCTGGAAAACACGGAGGCGAGTGGCGCTGGTATTGTTGAACGACCATTTTCTCGTGGCAAGTGAGAAGAAGAGGAATGACCTGTTGCCCGGTGCTGGTGGAGCAAATGGCGCAAGTCCAAACTCGAAAAGGCAAAGTATGTATCAGCCTTCACAAACGACACTGTTGGTCGCGGAGCGCTGTTGGCCACTTACGGATGTGAGCTTGGCGGATATATCACGAGACTCGACATCTTTGTCGTACAATCCTGGAAGCAGAGAGCACAAAGCTATTGCCAACGCCATCAACGTGCGTGCCGGGAACGAGAGCTTCACATACGCCACCTCTGACCCAGCAGAGAAGGCGGGTATGATCGTTGCATTCCGAAAAGCTCAGGAAGACTTGCGCAAGCAGATGGCCATCGAGCACGGCGAGCGTGAACGCAAGCTCGATGAAGTCGCACTACTGACTGGCAAGGATCCACGTGCTTTGAAGAAAGCCGCAGCCGACGAAGCAGAGCGCGACAAAGCATCTGGAGGTCTCAGCCGGAGCAATTCTGTGTTGATCGATGTTGAAGGGCGACAGCAGTCCATAAGATGGGTTGAGTCGCAAATCGACGGACTTGACATTGACATTGCTCTGCAAAGGTTTGAGGACGCCGTCAGCCGGACAGAGAAGTTACGCAAGCTTGCGCGAAACATCAAAGGCAACGAAGTTGCGAAGGAGATTATCTTGTCGAAGGTTGATGAACGAGCGAGCAGACTCGCAACCTCGATTTCTCGCCAATTGATGCAGAACAGTAATTGGCAAGAACGTACGAAAGAGAACGTCTCCTGGCTTCTACGTCTAGGTTACGAAGACCTGGCCCGCTTGAAATACCTAGATGCCCGAAGCGAGACCATACGACTTCGAACTCGCAGCCTGCCATTTACTGGCGCGCTGCCACCTTACCTTCATGCTTTGAGCTTCATCACGTTCACATTATTACTCCATACTTTCCGCACATTCTCTGGCTCATTCCCGGCTGCATCTGGATCTGCAGTAGTCAAATGGGCCAAAGAAAGGGTCGATGAGTTTCGCGAAGGTCTGGAAAGGCAGCTGAGTAGTGTCGAGAGAGGTACAGAGCTGTGGGACAAGTGTTTGCAGGTGGTGCAGAGCCAGGCGGAGATTTTGAAAGAGGTTGGCGTTGACTTTGGCAATATGGTTGCTCGGGGTCTAGAGGAAGGGACACCGGCGCCGATTGGAGTAGTTGCTAGTGGGGCCGGGAGAGATGGGCAGGCTGTTGGATTGGGAGTCACGGGGGCCTAGCGTTAGGGGGTTGGTACGGAGCTGCCTGGATGAGATCGCGAGTTTCGACTTGTCTTTCCAGTGAGTTCTTGGTCAGGTTTTGACAGCGCTGTGCAAAGAGCAGCCTTCGTGTTGCCAGTGAGCGCCTCTGCACCTGCTGGTACACTGCTCAAGAAAGAGGCAGACACATCGAGCACTATGTGCTGCAATAATATGGTCCTAAACAGAAGACAGGCATCTCTCATGACATGCAGTGTTCTGTGTAGCAATACAGATCGAACTAGCGCGATTTGTAGTCCGAGCTCCGCAGAACTCCTTGTACCTTCCGCTTGCGGTCATCCGTTCCGTAGTCATGGCGGGACATCAACCACGCAAAGCGGCAAGACTAATTTCTAGCTCTGCAAAACCCTGCATACCGGCCCGTTTTGTCATGCTCGCGGCTCGCCTATCAGGGTCATGTATGAAGGACCGACCTAGCTACGAATCGCCGTCTTATCGCGCGCCAGCTTCACGGTGCAGTGCCGAAGGGAAAGTATGCGTACGCGGTGAGCTCTCGTATTTTTTTCTGCCTCTCTGCCTTCCTTTCTTTGTCCTGCTTGCGGGGTCAACAGTATTGTTAGTTGCGGACGAGGAGCAAAGAGCTAAAGAGATGAGCAAACCGATTGCTGCCAGGTCGCCGAGGCGGTCGAGCGATCATGGCAATGGCGGTGGTCGCAGCTTAGGGACGTCGTACAGGTCCGCATTCGCGGATCAGTCAATTGCAGCAATCGCAGAGGAGTCAATAGCAAAGGACTTGGAAGACATTGGCGATTCGGAAGATGCACAAGATGTCGAGAATGCACTGGAGAGGACGAACACCGAGATCCGTCAGCTGGGAGAGCATTCTATGGCTGGTCACTACAGGAGACCGAGCTACATGGGAGGGGCGATCAGGCCGTTCTTGGGATCGCAGCGTCCGGAGACCATAGTACCCGTTGAGCAGGACCGCGAAGCTGCAATCAGTGAAGAGAGAAGTTTACTTAGAGACAATAACATTATTCCGCCAAAACATCCTCGGAGACGAGAGAGCGGTGCTTCGCAGGCCTCAGGCACCGGCTTGATGCACAAGGTTTCAGTCCCACGCTTCATGAGGAAAGGCAGCTCGGCGATAGACGAAGAAGCGCAAGATCGCGAGAACGGCGAACCTTCCGAGAGGACAGCACTGCTTGGACGCGACCCTACAGCACCGTACGGCGGAGAGGATGACCCTGCCAACATCGATAAGAAGTGGGAGGAGGCAGTGCTGAGTGGCGAGATACAAACGAGCTGGCAGCGAGAGACTAAGACGCTGGCCAAATACAGTCTGCCCCTTGTGCTTACGTTCGTGCTACAAAACTCTTTGACCATGACCAGTATCTTCACCGTGGGCCATATCGGCAAGATCGAGCTTGGTGCTGTCTCCCTAGGCTCGATGACGGCAAACATCACAGGCTACGCAGCCTTCCATGGCTTGGCAACTTCTCTCGATACCCTTTGCGCCCAGGCCTACGGTTCTGGCAACAAGAAACTCGTCGGTCTGCAACTCCAGCGTATGGTCTTCTTCCTCTGGTCGATGTGCATACCCATCGCTATCGTCTGGCTAGCAGGCACACAGATCCTAGGCGCCATCGTACCAGAGAAGGAGATCGCCGTGCTCGCAGGCAGGTACCTCAAGGTCCTCGTCTTCGGTGCGCCGGGCTACGCGTGCTTCGAGTCCGCAAAACGGTACGTCCAAGCTCAAGGGCACTTCGCAGCGACCATGTACGTCTTACTCATCGCGGCTCCTCTCAACATTTTCATGCACTGGCTCTTCGTCTGGCAATTCCAATGGGGTTTCATCGGCTGTCCGATCGCCGTCGTGATCACAGAGAACCTCATGCCCCTGCTGCTATTTTGCTACGTCAGGTTCTTCGGCGGAATGGAGTGCTGGCCAGGCTTCACTCGAAAAGCGTTCAAGAATTGGTGGCCCATGATCCGTCTGGCCATCCCAGGTCTCGTGATGGTCATGGCTGAGTTCATTGCCTTCGAGGTGCTGACGCTTGCGTCTGCAAGAATCAGCGCAACGCACTTGGCCGCCCAGACCGTCCTGCAGACCTTGGCGGTGCTCACCTACCAATTTCCATTTCCTCTGAGCATAGCTACCAGCACCAGAGTGGCGAATCTGATTGGTGCATCACTCCCCGATGCCGCCAAGGTGACCGGCGTTGTGGCAGTCACCCTGGGAACTATCATCGGCATCATCAACATGGTCTTGTTGGCTTCGTTGAGGAACCTCATTCCCCGTCTATTCTCGAACGACCCTGATGTCATCGCCCTCGCTGCAACAACATTGCCAATCTGCGCCAGCTTCCAGCTGTTTGATTCTCTAGCTGCACAGATGAATGGCCTGCTGAGAGGGTTGGGAAAGCAAGAGATCGGTGGCTACATCGGCCTTTTCGCATATTACGTCGTAAGTCACTTTTCTCCCACGCGTTGCCGGCACATTGCTAAGTTCTGACCAGGTCGCCATGCCTTTCTCCTTCGGCACTGCCTTTGGACTGCATTGGGATCTAATGGGCCTCTGGGCCGGTCCGGCCATCGCGCTTGGAATTGTGGCTCTCACAGAAGGCATCTACATCTACAGAACAAGTTGGCACGCCGCTGCTGAGGAAGCTGCGAAGAGAAATGCTGCCGGCTGAGCAGGAACAGAATCTGCCAGCAAGTAATAGACTATATAATGTACTCGAATCCGCGCGTCGATCGCAGTACCGCATTCTGATAACATGCTATTGGCCGCCCGACTCGACGCCAATCCTTGATCGCGAATGCGTCCGAAAGGCAAAATTGCGAGTTCTGAGTCCTAAGTGCGCCTTCCTCTGCAAGTCTACGACTCCACGCGTGCCTTGCGCACTCGTAATCAAGGTTCATTGACCACTTGCTATCCCCCGAAAAGCAAATGGTGATGATCATCACAGAGGAAGCGCATCCCAGGGTGGGTATGCACGCCACAACTCACATGCAAGATCGCGTGGGCGTAAAAGCGGTGGACCAATTGCGGGATGCGAGATACTTTGAATCATGAATCGTGCTTTTCATATCGTTTCAAAGAGCAAGGAGTACTCGCGACTATGACGAAGGGGTATCTCGATTCTAAGAGCAGAACATTGCTACGCGCACGCAGAACACACTGCCAAGAACATACGAATGGTCCTCTGTCGTCAAACAGAGCGTCTCATGTAAGCCTGAAACCCTTCAAGCCCTTCTTTTTGGGAGGATCTACACCAGCTAGATCGCCAGGCTGCTCCTTCGCCTTCATCTTGATATTCTGAGCGCCACCTAGATGTACCTGTCAGCTTGATCACATGCACGAAAGCAATTGGCGTGAACTCACCTCGTCCGTATACACGGACCTTACTGTCCGGCTGCACTTTATCGCGTTTCTGCTTAGCCTCATGGCTACCTTCGCTGTTAATACTCTTGGAAGCCCGGCGGACTTCATCCGCTGATATTGGAGCAGTAGAGTTGAAATTGAATGCCGGTGCTCCGGACTCACGCGATGCTATACTGTCTTGCCTGGCGAGGCCGCCTCCATAGCTCTTCTGTTGCTGTTGTGGTGGTGCATATGGTTTCATAGTCATTGCTGACTCTGTTCGTACCGGCGACTGCGGCGCGTGGAAGCGTTTAGATGTTGGATCGCTCGCACTTATGATGTATGCGCTGTCTGAAACACCGATCGGCGCATGATCACTTGACGTGTCGTATGCGCTGTCGGCACTCCCGCCTAGAGCGCCACTCATACTCTCAGCAATGTGCCGTGTCTGACTGCTGTAGGTGTAGTTGTCGCCATCAGATAGTTCGTGGTAGACGTTGCGGCCACTTGAGCCACGACTGGCTCGCATGGCTTCGAGCTGCGACTTGACTGATTCATATTCCATCTCTAGGTCTGTATATTTCTCCATCAGAGCCGTATGCTTTCGCTTCAGTGTGGCAAGCTTTGCTTGACTTTCTGCTATTGCCTGTGCATCTGGCCCGTTGCCGCCTTGGAGCCCATGGGACCTTGGCTCTCTTGACTCCTGCTGAGCTTCCGATTCAGCAATCTTCTCAGCGTATGCACGTCTCGTGCGCTCGACATCGTGTTGTTGTCTTTGCAATCGCAGCTGCAAAGCGTCTCGCTCGTGCTCGACGATTTCCAGCTCACGTTTTGCTTCGCCCATCTCAAACTCGCGGAATTCGTATTCGCGCAGCTTATGCTGAGCTTCTCGCAACTGATTGTTGACCTTACGCATCTGGTCGAGTTCGCGTTTGGCTATTTCAAGGTGATGTCGTTGATTAAGCTCACGCTGTTCTGTAGCCACAAGGAGATCTCGATATTTCGTACTCTCCGTGCGAAGTCGGTGAAGCTCCTCCGCGTCTGCCCGCCAGGCCTCTTGCTCCTTTCTGAGGGCGTTGTAGCGCTCGGTGAGGTTGGCCTCCAGGCTGTTGGCCTGTCTGCGTGTGAGGTTGGAGTCGTTGATGGTGGCGTTGCGTGCTTGTCGGACCTGCTCAAGCTGCTGCTTTAGCGCACGATTGGCGTTGATCAGATTGAGCGTTTCTGCTTCGGCCGTCGCATCCTTGACATTCTTTCGCGTCAACTGGGATATGTGCTGCGAGTACTGAGATTTGTGCCATCGCTCGAAATTTAGCTCGTTCTTCAGCAGTGTATTCTCACGTTGGAGGAATGTCAGATTGGTCTGTGGCATCTCATCCTTTTCTTTGAGAGGCCTCGGTGCTGCCAAAGTCCCAGGCTGCGGGAAGTCGTCAATGTGGGTTGACAGCCTTTGCGTGGCGCTTGCCTTGCTGCGCGGCCTTCCATCATCGTCTTGAGCGCGCAACAGCGGACTCTCGCCCTCTATGGCTCGAGCAGACACCGCCGTTGACTGTGTGTCACGCCAGCTGTTCCCGGACCTCAGGCTGACATGACTGTTACTGGGCGAGATCTGGCTGTTACCTTTTGGTGCCAAGGGAGGTAGTGGTGGGATGTCTGGCAGCCTGCTGGTCGGTGGCGGTCCTGGGCTAGCGAGGTTGAGTTTAGTGCTAATGCACAAAGCATGACACTCTGCAACGACGTCAGCTGGATCGGTCTTCGGCCACTTCGGATCGATCAGCTCCTCCTCGGGAGTCAGGTTGTAGAAATTTGGATGGAGTAGATGCAGCTGACGGAACTGGTCAGTCCTGCGACGGATGATGGTCTGGTCCAGGTCGAAGTCCTCTGCGCCGGGGAAGTCGAGGTTTTTCAGATACCGCCTTGGTTTGCGAATGTAACTCGCGAAATTGAGAGGATACAGGCCGTACAGAAAAGTAAAATAATTCAGCAACTCAGGTGTTGATGACTCAATTGCGCCATCTTTTGGCATTGTCCTTTGCCACGACGGATCAATCCCAATGTCGCCGTTGTCCTCGTCCGAGTCGGCCTCGAGACGTTCATCCGTCACGAGCTTCTTTTCAGCTTTGGAAGATAGGGTGCTGAATCGCTCCCAGCACAGCAAGCGGCTATAAACAAGAAATAAGCGTGGCAGGTGTGGGCCAAGAGATCCTGGGATGTGCGGAAGGAGCATTATCAAAGATGTTAGAGCGACCGACAAGACTGTCGTTGACAGGTCGTTCATCAGACATTTTAACAGATGCTCAATAAGCGGCGTGTTGATGACCAGGTATAAGTGTGGCGTTTGATGACGGAGGAAGGAGCTCAACAGCGTGAGTCCTTGCAGTCGTGTGTTGGCGTTGATAATCAAGTCGTCTAAGCCATTGAAGAGGTCCTTGGGCCTCTTTCTGCCAAATGCGAACACAACGTTCTCAATCTGCTGCGCAACTTGGGCGTTCTCTGGAGCAATGAATTCGTCTTCCTGCGTCACGCCCCGAGTCCTAGCAACATATGTTCCAAGCAAGTCGCCCAGTAACCGTTGTGATGCCCTTCCTCGTGCGTGACTGTCGACTTGGTCGTTCTCCACTACCATGCAGCCCACTACGAACTCTTGTGCATCATCCATGATTGGCTTGCGATGACCTGTCCCGGTGATCACCGGCCTCACAACCTCTTCCCACCATACCAATTGATCTTCCTCCCGAAGCGCCGGTCGTAGCTCCCTCAGCACACCGACGAATGGTCCAACTTTGGAGGGATCGTCACGGACGTAGGTCTCATAGAAGTCTTGGATCGTAGTGTTGACGCGATCGGCCTCTTCGTCACCGATGCCGCGGCCGTGTTCCTCTGTGAAGCTCTGGAGGATGCGCCGGCTTTCTGGTGGTAGCGAGGGTGGGCTCTTGGCAGACGAGAAGTGAGCCTGCAGCGCCTTGGTGGCAGCTTTAATGGTACTGGAATCAGACATGTCAGAGAATCTCTACCAACAAGTCAAGCTCGTGGCCAAGTTCCACAGCATAAATCAGTAGCAACATTGAGAGGCTTACCGCGTGCTCATTGTGCCGACAAGGCAGCTCCTGCAGGAACTGTACGGCAATATCAGGCATGCAGCAGATTAGTTCTAGTGCTGACCATCTCGCGTACAGATTACTGGCCCGTCTCTTGAGGTAAGCTGGGCTGGCGAACAAATGTCCATCACGATATCTCGTGAACAGATGTAGTGAACAGGAAGAACGTCTTGTGCGAATCCAGACCACCTACAACGGTACTTCACCTTATGTGCCCGGCCCGCGGCGTCGACCGCGAGATGAGTTGATGGAGGCCACAGCAACGTGCTGATCCTGCAGTGTTGTGGCTTCTGCGCCCCACTGCAACTTATCGTCGTCGACGCACTGCGCAAGCGTGCCTACGCGAGCGCGGCTTATCAGCGATATGCAGGCAATGGCGCCTCCCGACCGACCGGATAGCAATCAACTGTGACTGTATCTTCAATTTTGTACTGGACAAAGTGATGCATGAGCTCCCACGCGACGCCAAGCGCCGGGACCCTGCAAACTTCAACCTTCTCAAGCCGCAAGTATAATATTCTAGCGCACGGTCTTTCGCTTCTGACATTATTGCTGTGGTCATTTCGGCAGCTCATGGGCCGATCTATTCGTGCCTTCCTCAAACAGACACAGACGCGTAGGCCGGCGCAAAGACCCGTGATCCACATTGCTGAAGGACTTCCCTCTCGCATAGCATTGTCGCAACTTATCCCGGCCGACTCCCAGCTACAAGCCAAGAACTGGCGTGGGGTCCAACCGGCCGCCTGGGCTTGGGTCCAGCAAACTCTAGGCTTGTCGCCGATGGGAACTTCTCCCGGAGCATCTCGATCCTACTGCTTGGAGACTGCACTTGCGGACACGACATCGACTGCGACCATCTGCTAGTGTGGAACACTGGCATCAATTCAATCAGCCGAGACACGGCACTCGCCCGCACGCACGACCATGCTGCGGGCGATAGAGTGAAGTCGTGCCTCCGTTCTCAGTATAGGGCAAACTCTATACCACCTAGCACGACCGCACAGTAATGGCATTGCCCACCTGTGACGAGAGTCATGACGAGCCGGAGATCCTTGGAACGACTCCTCTCACTATAGACGCTGATGATAGTTGCAGAGACTTGGTGTCGCTCGCATTGATAGAGCGGCGACGCAAGAATTGCCCCAATCCCGCGTGGGATCAAATTGCACAACGTTGTCTACGGCGTCTAGACAGGTACTGCCATTGTCTGATCTTGCCGCGAGCGACTCGAGTTCAGGCAATACAGGTCCCATGCTGCTGGCCTGCAAAGCAAAGTGAGACGCACCAAGGCGTTTCGCCCGAACTCAGGCGCGTGATCCCGAAAACATGATATACGACTACTGCAGGCCCAATGCGCGTGGCTGTAAGCGGCGCAGGCTACGTGCGATCCAGGGGATATGGCCGGATCTACAATGCCACGCAAAATTGACATTCGAGCAGGCTGTTGGACGTCCAGTTATCAAAGCAATTTGGATTGGGCGAGCAGCGACAAACCTGTTCGGCAGCATAAGATCCTCTCAGTCTAAATGACTAGCATCACATTATACAGACCGTCCCCACTAGTTCCAGGTCCCAAGCATCAATCACGATCAACGACAGAACCCAAATCTGCAGCGAGCCCGTCAGAGACCGAGAAGCCATAAACTCGTATCAGGTACTTGAGTACTCGACCGCTGCTACCATGACGCGGTACACTATTACGGCTAGCAAAGCTATTGCGCAAGAGGCCACAGAATCCTATACAGTCCAAAATCTGCTAACGATACGCGAATAAGCGGATCTGCAGCTAGAATAGGTAGGCTTCGAACCTGCAGAGCAGTAGCTTCGGGGATTAAACCTCGTCAAGGCTACCTATTCCAGGTGTCCTGCAAGTGCTAAAAACGCCATCTCGGTGGACTCGGTGACCTGGAGAGATCACATGGTGTTCATGTCTGGTTTGACCGTCTGATAGGATGGATCGAGAGGGATCACTATCAGTGCAGCAATGCGAGAGTAAGGTACGTGCAGCTGAAACGCCAATAGCAGTCGACATGAGACCAAAGTGAGTGACAGAAGCACATGCAGAGTATATGATCGAAATGGGTCTTCTATCCCGTCACTCATCGAAGATTTGCACGAATCTCTAGCCACACAATCCTCAAGCTCGTCCCTGAACGCCGTGCTAATGTCACACCATCACGCTTAAAATAACTGTCTCATCGATACTCAAGTGCTTCATACTGCACAATCGAGCATCTGCGAAGCCTTTACCTCTTCACCATTCTTCGCACTGCAGTCACACCGAAATTTGCTCCGAAATTCGAATGGAGCAAGTCCCTCCACGCGGTCCAGCGCCTGCTGCGCAACCCTCACGCGCGCATACCGGCCCGACTTGCCCTTCGTGTGTGCCACAATCTCATCATGAATCATGACCACAGCAACGACATCACTACGATCCATGGCATCAACGGACGGGAGCTCCTTAGCCATAAGACGGTAGTCTGAGCAGCCGTAGGTGATTTGAAGCAGATTGTGGAGGTGCGTGCAGGGGTGATTGTTTGCAAAGCCGTCGTAGGCCGACATGTCCTCGAAGTACCACTTGATGTTCCTCTCGAAGAAGTCGCGCACGACATTGTAGTCGAAGTCGGAGTCAATGAACATGGCTCCGATGTATGCCTCGACGATATCGGGCAAGCATTTGGGTGGGTCAGCGACTGTCGTCCAGTAGTCCCGTGCATCGCCAGCGACTCGCTTTGCCTCTTCGAGCTCCGTTGCGTACATCTGAATCTGATGCTGCAGTATCGACGAGCTGTGACGTAAGTGCTTATGAAAGCCTATATTGACGCACACAGCGCCCAAGAATTTATTGGATACCATCGCCATCTTGTGCTCAGTCAGCCACTGCGGGTCCTTGTCCGGGAAGCGGTAGAAAAGATATGTAATGCTTGCCATGTCAAGCAACGCATCACCAAGGAACTCCAAGCGCTGGTAGCTCGGAACCCTTTCGTACATGAGAGGCTGTGACGGGTGGATGAAAGCTGAGCGCAGTAAACGCGGGTACTTGAAGTGGTAGGGATGCTCCAACTCGACCTTCGCAGCCATATCTCTCTGCGAAGCCGTCACTTCGCCTACTTGATATGCTGGCTTTGCGTATGCAGCACTGTAGTCGCTCCATTCAATCATCGAGTGGTCTGGCGAAGAGACCAACTTTGTGACAGTGCGCACAGCATTCTCCCAGTGCGCCGGCTCCCACCTCGCGTTCGGACGGTCATGACTGATGTATGCCGCCCCGATCAGCGCCTCGCAGACATCTGCAATGGTCTTCTCTCCAAGCGAGTGTTTCATGATGCTGGTATCTTCTTGCTTGCCAACCCCCTTGCCCTCAAGTAGCTTCAAGCCTTCCGGGTACCACAAACGTCTGCTGAATGCTATGCTGCGGATGTACTCGTACAACTGGAGTTGCTTGGCCACGTTGAAGAGGTTCTTATTGCTCAACATCAACATGCGTCTGACATGAAATTCGAACTCGTTATCGTTTGGGTTCTGGATGAACGTCGAGATTGACGTCGCAGTCTTGAGAAAGGTGTCGCCGATGAACTCCAAGCGCTCGTAATTCTCGCCCATGCCACGCTGGAAGTTGACTTGTTGTGAGGCTTCATGGTCACCACTGTTCTCGGAGTCCTTTGTTAACGCCGCAAGCCCAAGCTTGAGATCGCACTCCACGCCGACAAGCGAGGTAGCTTCCATGGCAATGAGGTGTGACTCGAAGCGGTGAACGATGGCTGGCCATTTGAAACAGCATACTGCAAAACGTGGCGGCAGCACAGAGATGCGCAATGGTTCTGGGCATACCCAAGCTCTCGTCTTGAAGTCAATCTCCTTCTTCTCTGGAGGAGCCAGCATGTTTCGCCGGTTGATCATGACTTTCTCGGTCTCGACAACCGGCTGACGCGGTTCCCAAGTGGCCTTCTCGCGAGAGTTCTTGAACAAGCTGATGCTGTAGTCGAGGATGCTGCCCATCTGCATGGCCTTCACGCTGGCAGCCTCAGCAGGAACTGGATCCTGCGGTTTCAAGTCTGGGCATACGCCTTTGGAGTATAGCTTCCTGCCACCATCCCACCTATCAACGATGAAACGGTCCGCCAGAGCTTCCGGTGGCATCTCCGGCGTCCACTTGTACTCCTCATGGTCAAACACTTCTTGCAACAGTGTCCAATCAAGTATTCTTTCGGGCCCCTCGTCCAGGCTCGAGCTTGCTGTCCCGTCGTGGACGATCATGTGATCATGCTGGTACATGGGCGCAAGCCAGTAAGACAGCTGTGCCGGATGGTACTCATATCGCTTCGAGAAGACGTCCTGGAAGATACGGAAGGTGAAGGTGGACAATTGTTGCAGCCTACTTCCAATCACGAGTGGTTTCTCCAAAGTTCGGGAACGCACTCGTGTTGCTCGGCCATCGTTGAGATATATCAGGAATTCTGGAAACTCATCTGGCATCTTTGTCCTAGTGAGGAGCACAATGGGTTGATGAGGTCTCTCCAGACCATCTGGGAAGTCCACCACTGTAACGTATAACACCTCAGGCAGAGTACCACGCGTCTGCTGCCAGATGCTTGGCTTCGTCCTCATCGTATACATGTTCGTTTGCTTCATGCCTACCGCAAGAAGAGCGTTCCGCATCTGCGGGAGCCTCTTCTGGTAGATCGGCATAAGGTGGCTGTCGAGGTACTCCTTCTTGCGCAGCTCGAGGCACATTTCGAAAGCAGCGGACCGCTTCGCCATTGTCTTCTTGGTGCAAATGCGCCCGGTCTCCGATCTGATTGGTGCGTTGCCTGGTAACAGAACCTCAGCAATAAAATTTGTTCCGCGATGGCTGACGATATAGGTTGGATGCATGGGCTCCTCCTCGCCCTCGGTGGGGATTACCGAGACAAAGTTCGCAAGATAGACAAGAGCATTGCCATACGTCAGTTTCGCACCTGTTGACGGCTCGGTGTAAGTCCGCAACACCTTCTCCTTGGCCAACAGTGCCTCAACGTGGTCATCATTTCCCTCCAGACGTCGGTCCTGCGGCAACATCTGACAGAACTTGCGCATCGCCTTCTCCTGTAATCGCACTTCGCGGTACAAGCTTGTTTGTACGCTATTGCCACCTTCGAGCATATGTATGAACTTGGAATTTTCCTTTCTCGCTCGGCCTCTTGACTGTACGTACTGTATCATGGTCTTGTATATGTCGAAACGCACGACCAGATTGCAGTCTGGGACATCCAGCCCTTCTTCGGCCACCGATGTTGCAAACAAGCAGTTCACGTCGCCTTTACGGAATTTTAGCAGAGTCATAACCTGGGCTCTGAAAGTGAAGTTGTCTTCGTCAATGTCGGAACTGTTTGCCCCAACCAGAAAGGCAGGCCTGAGATGTTGGGAGCCGATCTGTTTGAAAGCAGCAGCGAGAAGCCTCGCTGTGTGTCTGGATTCGACAAAGACGATGCAACGATGCTCTGATGGCCGCTCGAACTGAAACGCTAGATACCACTGTAGCTTCTGCACCTTAGAGCTGAAGTCATTCTCCTGGACTGTAGCATGATGGTGTTGCTGCTGATCGACGAAGTCGATGACTTGCCTGATTAGTGCTTGGTGCTCATCCAGCTGTGCTATACCAGCACCATTGGGTGATTCGTCGCCATGATAGTATCTGCGTTCTGCTTCCAGCTCATAGCGTCGAAGCTTGCGCTCAGACAAAGCGTCTACCAAGTACTTGTCCGCGCACCAACGACCGAGATGCCTGGCTATCTCGACGGCTTGGTCATGGATCTTTTGGAAAATCCGGACGTCCTTGAAGCGAGCCTTGATTGACTGCAGCAAGGGCGTCTCGAAACCCTCCAAAGGCGGTGGAGAGTAGGTCATCACCAACTCACCGGGTCTCTTGATAGCATCAGTCAGGCTAGTGTTGTCCGTAGTTGCAATCTTGCAATGTAACAAAGCTTCTAGTTCAGTGGCAGCCTGGGCGACATCGGTCTTGGCATCGATTGGGCTTGCAGTCATGCCAAATATTCGTGGTCTGAAAGCCGGCGCTTCGTCAACGTAGAAATCCTTCACAATTCGAGCGTATGCGTGATTCTTCTTCGCATGATGTGCCTCGTCGAAGACCAAGAGATTGATCTGCCGCATGGTGATATAGCTATGTGCCAGGCATTGATGCAGGACATCTGCAGTGGCAACAATGATCTTGTTGTCAGCAAACAGCTTGGCCCATTTAGCCTTGTTCCAGTTGTCAACGTTATCGGCGCCACAGACTCTGGCAACCTTATGATCGACGTTCTGCTCCAGCACTGAGAATTGTTGATAGACCAAAGTGACGCTGGCTACGAGAAAGAAGCTGATCTTTGGCTGCTCGCCCCTTCCTCGCCGCTCGAGCTCTTCGTCGATGATCCACTTGAGCAGCAGCACGGCTATCAGCGTTTTGCCAGAGCCGGTGTCAAGGACTGCAATTGTGTTTTCTCGCTGTGCTCTCTCGAAAAGCTCAAGCTGATACTGCCTCGGATTGTTGATGATGTGCGCACCTTGCTTGGTCATCAACGATTGCATAGAGAGTTCTTCGTCATCCGCATCCAGCAATTTTGAGTCCTTGGTTTTCGGTTTGAAGACTTCCTGGGCGGCATCGCCCACGAGCCAACTCTCAAAGGCAGCCTTCTGTGCTCGCCGGCGCTCGGTGAGGGTTGCGGGTGCATGAGGGACCTCATCGTCTGAGAAGTCGTCCAGGTCGCGTCTGTCCGTGTCTGGTAGCATTTCACCGTCCAGCTCGTCGTTCTCGATGCCATCGGTAGTCGTCTCCATCCCGGGCTCAGCCATGGCCAGCGCAGCTGTTCGATCGGTCAGTGCAGCGTCAGTCAACATGTTGAAATTCAAAAGCCGCTCGATCAGAGCAATCACCAAGGTGATGGGACCTGCAGCAGAGCAAACTCAAGGGCGAATTGCAGGCAGCCGTGCCATTCGTGGCGCACCTCCTCTGCCGGACGCGTCGTGTGTTGAAGCAGTCGCGCGGCGAGAGGACCACCCTGCATCAGCACGCTATTGAAGCATTCCAATCACACTTGCAATGCAATGTGTCACGCGGTCAGTCAGTGATGTCGATGCGGCTAGACATCGTGCTTGAGTGTTTGTCTTGCGAGATGGAAAGTAAGCATTGATGGTGCTCGCACAGGTAGTCAGATACGCCACATGTGACAGCCCCACCGAGAAATGCGTGCCACATGCTTGCTGCTGCAAGGACAGAGCTCCATCCACATTACGTTTTTCGTGAAACTAAGATCTTGTGATTCTCGGCAAGGACAAGATGGCAGACGAACCGCAGAGCCTGAAGGCGACCCACGAACAAGCCGAGCAGAAACGAAACGCCATCGAGAACTCCTTCGACAGCAACTCCTCCGCCTTCCAAGAGAACTTGCTTTCGGCGATCCAGCTATACGAACAGTGCCTTGGCATCGCCGACCGCATATCTCTCTATAGCCCGAACGAAACACTCGAGGACATCGCGACCGCAGATCTGCAGTACTTGCTGCTCGACTACCGAGTGGCCGAGCTAATTTTGCGAATCAACAATGGCATCAAGGGCAGGAGGGCGAACTTGGAGCGGGCACAGAAGAGCTATGCGAAATATCTGAAGCTACTGGACAATTATGAAATGCTCAGCAAGAGCGATGCAACATTGCTAGAGCAATACCACGATTCGCCAAACACTTTCTCAACCGCATCTTCAAATGACCCTGCCATGAAACGTGATGCCAAGATCAAGCGCTTCAAGGAGGAGAAGGCGCTGAAGGAGAAGCTGGCGTACATGCAACGAAATCCTTCAGTCTTGCAGAACGACGATGCAGCTGGCAGGGAGCTGTGGCTCACGCAGATCAATTACTGTACTCACCAGACCTTCGCATCTCTCGAGTCAATAGCGCAGGAGCAGCACATTCTTTCCATGGCACCGCCCTCGCCACCTCCAGATGCCGCACAGCGATCCACAGACGAACGAGATCGGAATGACCGAAGCAAGCCGTTCGCCGACAGTGATCGCCTGGACGCGCCGCCGAACCATCTGTCAGCTGGGCTCAGAGGCCCGCTCCTAGACAAGTCGGGCAAGCCTTTGAGGCCTTTCACATTGACATCGAAGCGACAGGAGTTCAGAGATGGTGTCTTCAGGCCTGATCACAGTCTGCCTACGATGAGTATAGACGAGTACCTCGAGGAAGAGCGAAGACGAGGCGGCATGATTGAAGGTGGTGGTGAGGCCAGTGGGCGGAAGGCGGAAGTCGATGAGGACGACTACGAGGCAGCGGATCGCGAGACGATGAAGGCAAGGGAGTGGGACGAGTATGTCGAGGCAAATCCTAGAGGAAGCGGAAACACTCTCAACAGAGGTTGAAGGAGTGCTTGTTCATCGTTGATGGAGCACTGTATTAGGCATCTTGTCATGCTATGAACATTATGTCTTGCGAGCAGCACCTCCTGGTTGCTATGCGTATAGATGCGCGGTCCCATCATCTGAAAATGCGACAGGCAGCGGCCAGGGCTCGGTCACATTTGCTCACACCTCGTGATCTGCCCTCGGCTTTTTCTTCTTCTTCTCGCCACGAGCCTTCTTCGAATCCTTGCTGTGTTGCTGGGCATGTGCAGTACTTGTAGCACTCAGTCGCGCAGACTCAATGCTCTCCTGCACACCAAAAGCATATTCACGCACGGTATCAGTTGCACTCAGGATCTCATCAGCCGCCACCTTCACGCCAGAAACTGCTGACTTTGCTTTTGCAGCAACTAGACTGGTTGCCGACGCCGCCCGCTTCGTCAACGACGTGGCTGCAGCTGTGGTGGTATTTCCGTTATCATTGTGAATGGCCCAGAGAGTGCAATTGTTCGTGCCTATCCACATGTAAGTAAATCGTGTCAGCTTCTACAAGACCAGAACTTACCGTATATCCCTTTACCAGTACCATTCGCATTGCCACCAGCGCAAACAGTATAAAATCGGTCATTGCAGACATCCTCAGAGACTTGGTCTGGAGGATCGCAGTGGCCGTCGGCGCTTACGAAGGCGTTTCCCGAGCTCATAAAGCCTGCGTTGGCGTAGACAGATGGGATGGTGAGGTTCTCGGTCGAGCAGAAATTGGCAATGGCTGCCCAGTGTCAGCACAATCTGTTTCAGGCGATTGGCCGCAGGTCTCCTTTACCATTGACCACTTCAGCGGACTTGTCGTAGCAGGCTAGTTGGTCGGAAAGTTGGTCAGCAAGGACGCCGGCGACCCCTGAGGTCAGGACGAGGATGGCGGCCTTCATGGTTCAGCACCGGCACATCAGGAGCAACAACTCAAGATGCTATGCTTTGAAGGTATGATTTCAGCCGAGAAATTAACCATGGAGGACGAGGCTCTAGCTTTGCGAACCACAGGCAGGATCTGGAACAAAGAGCAAGCACCTGAATGCAGCTTTATTGATTGCTGATGCCGTCAAGCATGCCGTCAGCCACCGGGCTCGGCATAGAGTCTTTCAGAGACATGCACTCAAGCGATCTAGCAGATGCGTCGTCCGTCGTTCCCATACTGCATAGAACAGTCATGATACAGACCAATCTCCCTGCTAGTCGCAATAATGAGATCGCGAGCGATTACTATAAAGCACCCAAACCACGTTGGATGTTCGCCAGCTAGTGGCTCGTTCCGATCTGATCTTGACACAACGGTTCACGCCATTTCCATACGGTGCCACCGGTTCATGTGGTTGCTCGCTAGGATGCGAACTTGAAGATGATCGGATGTCCTGCCGCTAGCTTCGATGTTCACAAGCCAATCAGATTCACATGACATTGATGCATCCAAATCGTCAACACTCGAGCTTGGACCTACCTTCGTTCTCCAGCACTCATTAACTGTGCCGTCGCGCAAGGTGGTCAAAGCAGAGGAGGCTGCTTCATCAAGATGAACGCAGTCGATGCGACTGACCGAGCGGCGGCAGAGCAAGACCTCGAGCCCCCCTCGCTCCTCACAATCATCCTCGACACCAACCCACACGCGTGGGCGTTGCTCGAGGACTCACTCCCGCTGTCCCAGACAGTAGCTAACCTGCTTGTATTCATCAATGCTCACTTGGCTATCAACTATGCCAACAAAGTCGCAGTGATCGCCTCCCACTCTGAGCGAGCAGAATGGCTTTATCCGACACCCGCACGACCGCAACAGACACAGCAGCACGAGACGAACGGTACTACGAGCAATGGGCAGAATGCGGTCGAAGAAGAAGACGGAGCGAAAATAGGAGGCCCAGTCCAGGCTCCAGATAATGCGAACAAGTATCGTCCTTTTGCACATCTCGAGCACAGTCTTCTCTCCAACCTGCGCGAGCTGATGCGCTCGACAACACCAGACGCGATTTCGAACGCGCCGTCAACGATGTTGGCTGGCGCTCTTACTCGCGCGCTAGCCTACATATCTAAACAGACGGCCTCTTTACCTAGCAGCTCAACTACCAACACCCAATTCAACTACTCCGATCCATCGTCTGTAGCAGGCGGGAACGACCTCAACACAGACTCGAACAAAGCCGGCGCCAACAGCCTAGGTCTCACGAGCCGGATCCTCATAGTCTCAGTATCCGGCGACCTGGCGGACAAGTACATTGAGATCATGAACAGCATCTTCGCCTGTCAGCGCCTAGGCATACCAATTGATGTCCTCAAGCTCGCTGGCGACCCTGTATTTCTGCAACAAGCTGCGGACACCACCGGTGGGATTTACCTGTCGCTGGCCACACCTCAGACCCGCGCAGGGCTCCTTCAGTACCTTATGTTCGCCTACTTGCCAGATCAGACCGCACGTCAGCATCTCATCAGCCCGGGCGAAAGCGAAGGCGTGGACTTTCGAGCCGCCTGCTTCTGTCATAAGAAAGTGGTGGACATCGGGTACGTGTGCAGCATCTGCCTGAGTATATTCTGCACGCCGCTTGCAGATGGAGAGTGCTTGCTCTGCGGAAGTCAGCTACGCATGGAGAATTATGGACAGAAACCCGTTGTTGTGGCACGACCGAAGAAGAAAAAGAAGAAGAAAGCAGTGGACAGCAGCGAGACTCCGGGTAGTGCTGGAGGTACGCCTGCGCCTGGGTGAGGATATCGGGCGCTTGGCAGAAGTGAACGATCTTCTAAGCAGGAGAAAGCTTGAAGCGGGCGCATAGTCTCAGACATGATGATATAATTGCTCGCGCAATACACAGCGTCAGTCCATGCTCGAGAGCCAAGATGCGAGCCGTCCCTTACCGGTGGTCAGCACAAGCTTCGACTGCCAGTGTGCGGTCATTGCTTGTTGCAAAGTGGCTCAGAAGAGTACCCAAATTTGGCATGGGCGCCGTTTCGTGAAGTCTGAAACATGTCGGATCAACGGTGAGCCCTGGTCGTGTTTCAGCGTGCGAGTGCAACGCGCGCGCATGGGCAGGGGTGGTGTCGAGCAAGCAAGTACCACGATGGCGTAAGACGCTGCCCTGCATGGACAGCTCGATATCTTATCGAACTGTTGCTCGTGCGTCGGCCACAATAGACGCCTTGAAGCAGATAGTGAGCAAAGCTTTGTGTTCCATCGCCTGCGCCATGTAGCAGACGACACCCTCTCCCGAAATGTATCCTTTTGGCATCCCCAATCTCCTCAGCGGATGTCCCCCCCGCCATAGATGTCCCCCCCGCCATACCCACCTTGGCTGCTCGTGCCTAGTCCGTTCCGACCAATGGGTCCACCTTGCTGCCTTCCAACTTTCACACCCGCGCTCATGCCATAGCCCATAGCATTGATGTTTCCGTACACATTAGGATCGATTTGTTTCAGGACAGGTCGACGAGGTGTGCCCTGAGGGTGCAGATAATCTGTGCCAGCAGCATGCGAGACCCTATTGGCCATACCAATGGCATTATTGCCATACAACGGCAAGCGGGCGCGATGACCTGATGGCGTGGACGGGACCGGTGCATTGCCTGCAACTTTCCAATTAGCTCATTCAACATATTTATCATGTTTGTGAATCGCTTACGACCAGTGCCTAGTCCAGCACGACTGCCTTGACCCCGTTGCTGTCGTGTCTCCCATTGATGGATAATGCGGCTGTGGCCTTCGCTTCCACCACTGCCGTTGCTACCAGCACGGCTGAGGTCGTGCCGATCATGCGTATTGCCTTTCGCATGCTTGCCAATACCAGTGGACTGAAGTACGTGCTCAGCGTTGTGCTCTGCCGCGAGCTCGATCCCAGCAGCTAGTTGCTGCTGCTTCATGGACGTGTAAAGTCTATGTAGCTGCTGCTGCTGTTTCGACTTCTCGCGATACGCCTCTGCAAGATCGTGGTTCTTTTGCTCGAGCTCCTTCTGCTCGATATGCATGGCTGCCTGTCGTTGGTCTCGATGATCCTTATTTGGGAAGGCCAAAGCTTACCTGACATCTTGTCGCGGAGGCTCAGAATCTCAGCATTCGCGTCGTGGACAACCTTGTCCATCTGCGAGCTGAGCGAGGAATATTTGTCGGTGAGACTTCTCGCAAGAAACTCTTGATACAAGCTATCAACTGTCAGCCATCGGCATATTCAGCGAATAGAAGTTGACCAACATCTCCTGAGTGGTTTGATAACTGAAGAAGGCCAAGCCACGCCCTGCACATTCCATTATGGTGTTCGGGCTGAGGCCGCTCAGTACGCTTGTCTTGTAGTCGTCGGTCGGGTTGAGCTGAGTGACAACAGCATCGTCTGGATTGATTAGCTGGGTCTCGCATGCTGGACAGAGCCGTGCGCTTCCATTCGGGTTCGCAAGACCAAGACTCTCGGAACAAGGCACACAGAAGATGTGGCTGCAGGTGGTGACGAACGCACGGTCATTTAGCTGCTCGCGGCACTTCAGCGAATTGCAACGTAGTGTAAAGTCCATGCTGCCACTACTGGTGAGAAGAGAAGATCGATATTTGACGTGAGATTTCAAGCCGGATTGTCAGGGAGGTAGTCGCGATAGCCTGTCTGGCTGAGGAAGGCGCAGCCAGCAGTGTCGACCGCTCCTGCCTGGGCTTACCACTGCTTGAACATATGTTACGTATTGCCAAGTTGATGTCGGAACAACTGCAAGAATTACTGACTGAAATAGCAAAAGTACATACCACTACACAAACGAACCACGCTTTCGCCCAGCGACGGCCATATACCTATATAACAAAGGGTGCAATCTTCCAAGTCTCTCCAAATTTGTGAACTTTCGTCAAACGCTTGTTCCTCCGAAGCGTAAAGATCCCATCTGAAATTCGCGGCCGTTAAAAGGATATCTGGTACTAGTAACAGGGTGTATCTCATAGATCGCAATCCGCACTGACTCCTCATGTGCGCCATTGCTCGAAGTCATACGCGAAATCTCTCCAGTTGCTGATTTTCTTTTTATGCATGAGCACCCGAAAGCTGTTGCTGGCTCCGGCGGTTGTCCAGACCGTGCGTGCTGAATTTGGTGACTGGCTCAGCCAAGTCTTCCTCTGGAAGATCACTCAAGCCTTCGCTGTCTAGAACTCGGGTCGGGACCTCGGGGATGTCCTCTTGCGAGAGCTTGTAATGGCTCGACAGACTGTGTCGCTGCGGCGTGGCAGCCGTGCTCTCGCTGCCGATGCTCATGCTGGTTGAGCTGCGGTCATGCACAAGCTCGGGGGTTGGCGGCACCATAGATGAAGCTCTCTTCGACGGATGCAAGTATCCAGTGCTCTCACTGTGCGCATCACCGAACTCAGACTCGGAACCAGTGGATGCCTGATCTTGACTTTCGCCATCTTCAGACTGTGGCGACAAGTTCTTGGCGGGCCGCTTGCCCCTCTTCTTTGCACTGCCTTGGCTCTTCTCGTCGTCGTTATCGGTGCTGACGCTGTCAGCACGGCGTGCAAGGTCAAGGCCTTCCACAGCCGCAGCACACTGCTCGGAGATGTTACGGATGATGTAGGCGATGGCATCCGTCTTATCGCGGAGGTGACGATCTGCGACATCGGTCATGCTGAGCTCAGAGAAGCGCTTCCGGGCCGCTGCGTTGCTGAGCAAGCGGGATTCCATCACAGAGGAGGCTCTCTCACCTTCCGTTCGGCTTGATTGCCGAGTGCTTGATCGCGACGACGCCGTCGAGTCCCGTCCTCCGGCTCCCCTGAGGAGCCCAAGCTCGGACGTCTCTTTCTCTGCCTTCTCGGTCTGCTCAGACGCCGTCTCTGCCTGCGGCTCCTCCTCTGCGTCAGCGAAATGGAGACCATCATTCTCATTGAGTGACTTGACAATGTGCTCCATGTGATGTGCTTGTCCATCGATCAGGGCGCGGAGATGCAGCACCACACGCTGCGCTTCGTCACGCTGCCTGAGTAATGTGGTGTTGGTGTGCTGCAGCGCAGATAGATCCTTCTTATTCCTCTTGCGCTCTCTCTCCAGCTCTTCTGCAATCTCTTGCTGCAGCACGAGTGCCTCGAGTGCATCATCCCTCTGCTTCTCGGTGCCAGACAAGCGGACGGTGAGTCTTGCGGCGTCGTCCTTCTGCTGGTCGATAAGGCTCGTGAGCCTGCGGTTCTCGCGTTTGTGGTTCTCGATCTTGACCTTGAGCTCGTTCGTCTCTTTCGTGAGCGCCTCCGCAAATGCTTGGAACTTGAGGAACTGCTGCTTCCAGCTCTCCAGCTCCTCAACCAGGAAGTTGTTGCGCTTGGTGACCTTGGCAAGCTCCGTGTCCATGCGGCCTTTGAGGTTGATGAAATCTTGCCATGCCTCCATGGCATCGCGAGAGTACTGGTTACGTTCGCGCACAATCTCGTTCAGGTGGCGCATGGACACCTTGGTCATGAGAGGCTTCTTCTGAGAACCTCCAAAGACAGCCTTGACCCCCGAATTTTTACCCTGTGATCTTGTTAGCTCGGACTCCGAATCCAAACATTGATGACCGCCATACCAACTTCTCGCATGCATGGTCCATCACCTTCATGACGGCGTCCTGGTTCCACCATCCTGGGTCCTGCACACTTTCGACCTCACCCCGCATGACAATGATCTGTCCAGCTGGGATAAGTTTGCCGCCTCCGTATGCTGAGCGAAGGTGCTGCGGTACGCCCGAAGGCGCTACATCGCCGTTGAGAGCCTCCGTCATCCGAGAGATCAACTTCTGCCTCTGCTTGGCGGACCACGCAGTTGGTGGGCTGGAAGTGAGGACAAAATTACGGTCCAAATCCACCACCAATGCGTCAGACGGTGCAGTGAACAAAGTCCTACACTCCGCGGTCAGGCCGAGGATGTATGGGCCTGGCTCCTGGACAAGCTCCTTGGCATGGCGAGCGTGCACCACTGGAACATAAAGACCACTCCATTCGTACACGCGAACCAAGAAGCGCACTGTCTCGGCAGCAATGGTGAGCATGGCTGGGTAGTGCGAAATGAATATGAGGCGGCGAGTTGGAGATACTGCAGCTTCGAGTACGCCGACGATGTTCGGGATGGACAAGCAGCAGAACAATGGCCACATGGCAAAGTTCTGGAAGCCAGTGGGCGACTGTGGGAACTGGTAGCATAGCGCATAGTCCTTCATATCAATGCGGACTAGGTCGTTGAGCCTTGGCGCTGGGAAGCTGAGTATGCGTGAGACCTCTTCAGCGTGGAAGAGGTTGGTGGCCTTGTTCCAGTGTATCCACATGCCACGCAGGTAGTCGCCAAGCAGATTGTACAAAGGATATCTTGAGAGGAAGCTCAGGCAGTACGGTATCCAGTAAGTCTCGCCAGGGGTATCGTAGTAATCGGACTCGGTGCGCTTGCGCAGGTCGCGAATGGTCTCTGCGCGCTTCTCATCGGCACGCGACCAGACGCGGAGGGCAATGCCGTAGAGAGTGTGCGATGAGTCTTGTTGGAGAACAAATGCGTGGTGCACGCAATGTGGTTGGCTGCTGCCGACGCAGATTTCGACATCGTGCGGGAAGCAAGCCTACGCATGGTTAGCATCGTCCACTTTCGCCTTGTATAGCGAAACTTACCCTCATCGCACTGTGAAGCGACCGCGCAATCTCATTGTCTTGTTCAAGCCTTGGACTGCTGCCCAGAATTTCCGGCAGCCAGAACTGGCCCACGGCGCCCTTCATGTGCCCAATCTTGCCCTGGGACGGCGGTGGTGCCTTCACCCATTGCGACGGCTCCCGACCCACGCCGCATACCATGTAGGCATGCGTCAATGTCTTGGGAGCTCTTTGTCCGGGCTTTGGCTGGCTCATGGCGCCAGGCATTGGTTGTGTGATCCGAGAGTGGAGCGAGGAAGTGCGATTAGGTATAACCAGATTATCATCGTCACCACGGCTTTGCGGTCGTTGCGAGTCGCCCGACCGAGGTCGTGAGGTGAACGAGGGAGCCATGCCGAAGGTAATTATTGAGGCCTTATGCAAGGTGGTGGACGAGCGGCTGAGCGGCTGTACGAGCGTGTCGACTTGCTGCCCAAGTGCCCCTGAGTGAGCTGGTCCTGTAGTCCTCCGGCTCTCGTATCAACACTGCAGGCTCGCCTGCCACGACAGCATAGCACAGGCAAAAACGATAAAGCAATGAAGGTGGGAGCAGCAGTTGATAACGAGGTCAGCCGATGCGGAGAGAAAAGAGGAGGACCAATGCACCAGGGCTGCCTGTGCTGCGCTGATGAAGGTTGGGGTGCTCGGATCTCCTTGCTGTGCCGGCGCCAAAGCGTGGAAACCTTGCACTTCCGTTACAGCTTTTAGTTATCGCAGCGGAGATCACTAGCGCAGCGATCGTGCACCTTGGAAGTTGGACGGACTCCAGAGGGATTGGTCCACAAAGCCACACGACAAATCACAGGTAACTCGTGTGCGTTCTTGTGGATTCCTGATTCTTAGGCTGGGCCGAGAAGTCGGTACCGGAAGCTTGATAGTATCGCCTTGGAACGTGGTCCACTCAAGCCGCACCATGTCTGCGAATAATGATAGCCATCAAGCTTGCACAAGACGCCCAATCAATCGGGTTGTGAAGATCTGCCGCTTGATCGGCTAACACGCGGTCCGCTGCATGTTCGCCAGCACGACTCGAGACGACAAAAAAGGGGGCAAGGAAACCGTGGTTATGCTCTGTACTCTCGAACACAAACGACTTACTCAAGCGCCAAACGTGGAGACTAAGACGCCACTAGGGTCTGGTTGTTCTAGGCGTCGCAACCAAGTCATGGCTGGTAGAGATCGCCTTTCTTGCCACAGTGTTTGCGATTCAGAACAAGCCTACCGCCCGCAAGTCTCATGCTCTCGGCTGCGTTGTCGTTTCGGGACCAGAGAACAGCGATGACAACTCCTTCCGTAACGAGTCACGGGACAGCGAATGTGAGAGCGAAAAGTCATCTCCTTGCGCAGCTGGACATACATGCAGCTGCCGCGAAACATTGGAATCTGCAGTGGTACTGTGCTCGCAGCTTCGTGTCACCGGACGCGGATTCATGAAGATGCCGAAGAATGTCTGCTGACTTTGTGCTTGATAACATTTCGACGTGTTTATTCATAATCAGTCTTGACGTCTGCCATCGTCGCTTCTGATCTTCTATTACCTCTGGACGTGCATTCTGCATGCACCTATGGCGCCGGCCCGCACAGAGCTCGCGCTCTCGATCTGATGCGAGACGTAGCCTGTGGACTAGCTCATATGCTCCTGCATTAACGCCGAGCCTCGACGACGTGCCAGCATACTCCGACTGCCACGGGAATAATGCTACCTTCGACGAAGATCGTAGGCTAGACGTTGAGGACTTGCGAGCTGAAATGAAGTTGTTGTTCCTTACTTTTCAGCACGCCAAAGGTGACAGCGTGATTGTAGAGTCTCACGCAATGCAGAGCGCAGGCGTGGAGTTGTGCAATGAATGCGGACCGCACGACGCCAAGCTGACTTCGATTTGAGCGCGGATTCTTCGGTCCAAAACCATCGCAAGCCACCAGGTGGAAGCAACGCAATCAAACCCCACGCGACAAGCTGTGCACCATCTTGCCGTCGCCAGGTGCACGTGTATCAGTATGCCTGAACAACATCTACTGACAAGCTCTTGCAGTATCTGGTAGGCGCAAAAAGTTTTCGTGATTTCCTTTTTGGGCTCTATCTTGGCGCAATCACGTATTCTACAGGCGACTGACGGCCGACATCAACAGCTATGCAGAGGCGCCCAAGTATCGTTGCCCAGGTTGCGAGGCGCAGACATGCTCCCTACCGTGCTACAAGAAGCATCAACAACGAGCTGCTTGCAGCGGTAAGCGCAACCCTGCTGCGTATTTGAAGAAAAGCCAACTTGCCACACCAGCTGGCCTCGACAGGGATTACAACTACTTGAAGGGCGTCGAGCGCTCTATTACCCATGCGGACTCCGAAGTTGAGGACCGAGGCATTGGCGTTGGATCTGCATCGTCCAAAAATGTCGCCAAGGGCTGGCAGACTCACGGCCGCTTGCAAGAATACCTCAGCAAGCACCATATTACGCTCGAGCGAGCGCCAAAGGGTATGAGTAGGCAGAAGGCCAACAGCACGCGGGCTACGAAGGGCGGCCATATCATGTGGACAGTTGAATGGGTGACCGAGGCCGGCGTCAGCGACCTTCAACATGATTGCCCCGAGTCAAGCTCGCTTCAGGCTTTGTACGTGGCGCGCACGAAAGCTGCTGCTGTCCGTGATGCCCAACCAGACCGGCCAGCTAAGAAGCAGAAGACTCGTCATGACAGCCAGGCTGCCGCCAGTTGTAATGCAGTGGAAGTTCTGGAAAACAAGATCGCCACTGATGAGAAGGTCATGCATGAAACGTCAATCGATGTGCAGACCCTTACGCAGGGCCAAATGAAGGCAACGGGCGCGATTTACATTAACACGACGCCAACACCTGGCACGAGTCATGGATCGTTCGAAGGGTCTGATGAGGCGTTGAATACTCACACGAATCACTTCTATCTCCTACGACCCGCAACCGCCTCGGCAGCCAAGGTCCTGATACCGATAAAGCCGAATGTGACTCTCACAGAGACGTTGGAGCACCAGACCGTGCAAGAGTATCCTACGATCTACGTTCTGGACACTGGTCCGGAGTCATTGCCGGACGGTCTCATTACCGAGACATCGTACCTGGAACTGCGCTCAACAGAAGAGCACGAGCTGCAGACTATGGTTCAAAGAGCTGCAGCAGAAGCAGCCGTGCCTGGCGAAAACAATGGTAGCGCAACGCAGGGTCTTGATAAGGGTGAAACAGCGAAGGAACTGGATGCTCAGAATATCCTTGACATGCTCAAGCGAGACATGCACAGATAGCTAGCACGTGGTATATTAGGTATGTCCGCCCTGACCAAGCTGGCTGAGGCTCAACGCGCAATGCTTGATAGCAGCGTCTGAACAGCGAGAGAGAGTCAACAGGTAGAGGCTTCACGTAACGAGCTCTTACTGATAATACAGAGTAGGCATACATGTGAGGTCAAGACTATGTATCATATCTTCTCTCTCGCGAAGGGGTATAAAAGCACATTCAAGCAGATCCTTATGTCCAACCTGCTAACGCCTCCGCTGAATCTCGAGTACAAGAACACTGACGCCTTCTCTTCCCTCTAAGCACTACAATATCGTCAAAAGCCATACGCAGGCTAGTCAGGTGAATCATGGCTGCAGCCGCCGGTCGCATGGTGATACACTGATGAGCAACGCCCAGCCAAAGGAGCGTATGAATATACAATGGGCCGGCTTGGTTTCAGGGGTATGCAGAATCGCCACAGCTGAACTCTTCGACTAGAAGCAATTCAGCGCGTTCTTCTTTTTCTTCTTGGTATTGTTAAGCTCCATCATGCGCTGCTCGAGTGCTTGTCTGGCCTTCTCGGCACGGACACGCATCTCGCGCTCTTCCTCTACAGCTTGCAAGCTAGCGCGGGAGTTATTGCGGTCTTTGCGCAGGCTGACAAGCTCGTCTTCGAGAGATGCGCACTTCTTGCGGTAGCTGTCCATCTCAGTCTTCGTACGGTTCGCCGAAGTCTCCAGGTCAACAAGCGCTTCCTCGAGGGTTGCGGTGAGCTGCTTCTCTGCGAACAAGTGCTTCTCAATTGTGCGGATGCGAGCCTCGGATTCTTCCAAGAGCTGGCTCATGCTAGGGCCAACGTCCTTGGAAGTATGGCGGGAGCCTGGTGGAGATGTGGTCGGCGTCCGATGGGCGTGAACGGGCGATCCTGCCCTATCTGGGAATTGGGCAGTGGAAGGAGTGCCCGGCAATGGTGGCAGCGGGATGGATGGAGGCGGAGTTGGCAGTGCTGTTGGCGGACCAGATTTCCTTGATGTGGACGTCTGCGACCCAGACCTTGCCAAAGCAATGGCAGCGGCCTCCGGTGACAGCGACTCGCGATTGAAGTTTGCAGCGGATGAAGTCGAAGTCGAAGACTGGCGCTTGAGAGTTGCAATTTGTTGCTGCAATCCCGTTAGAACGTATGTAGTGATGTGACACGCGGACAAACTTACTTCAAGAAGACTGTTGCGCATCTTGTGGTCTTCCAATTCGCGCTCTAGCTCCATGCGAGCCTGGATGGTCTCACTGTGCTTCAACGACATTCGATGGTTTGCCTGCTGATGCGAATCAAAGGTTGAGTTGAGCTGCTCCTCAAGCTCCTCAACGAGCCTTGCGCTCTTCTTCTCCTTCTCACTCAGCTTCTCGAGGTTGAGGATAGCCTCCTCGTTGATCATCTTCAATTCGCCGATCTTGTTCTCAAGGTTGACGGTGTGATTGAGAGCATTCTGCAGCTCCTCCTGCACAGATTTAAGCTCATTGGTGGTCTTCAGGTGCCTCGTATGCAACTCTTTGCCTTCTTCGACAAGGCCCTTGATGTGCGTGTGGAGTTGATCTGGGGTCGTCTCGTAGCCCAGTGCAGTTGAGGCGTTCCGCAACATGTCATTGACTTGGCGTTGTGAGGTAAGGAGATCAGCGTGCATGTTTTCTACCACCAGGGAATGATGCTCTTCAAGCTCAGCCAGCTTTTCCTTCGACTGCTGCTCTTTCACTTCCATCTGGGCCTTCAAGCTACTCATCTCGCTACTGTGATTGGCCTGAAGCGACTCAAGGGTCTCTTGGTGCATGTTGATGGCATCTTTGTGCACTTGGAGCTGAGTCTCAAGATTTGACACTGACTCTTTATGCGTTTGAAGCTCCGTCTGCGTCAAGTCGCGTGTCTTGGTGTCCTCATCTACTTGTTTGAGTATGTTGGCATAGGACTGTTCAAGCTGGTCAAGCTTGGCCACGTGGCTGCTCGCGGTCAACTTGTACTGCTCGATCTCATTCTCAAGAGCCTCAACGATTGACTTGTGCTGACTGCGCTCCTCGTTAAGCGCTTGCGACGGTGTAACGTCATTACCAGTGACATTCTTGTCAGACTTTACGCCCTCGGTGACCGGAGCTCGCGAGGCAGGAGTAGCACCAGTCTCGGCCTGGCGCATTGATTCTTCGAGGTCGGTAATGGTATTCATGAGCTTAGCTTCGGACGCCTTCATCGAAGCCATGGCATCTTGGTGTCGTGTCTCCCATGCTGCGAGCTCATCTTGAAGTCGAGCAATATCAGCAGCTCGCTCGTTATCTCTCTCAGCTTGTGCGGCACCAGCCATCGTCTGGCCCTCGCCGAGCTGTTTCGACATGACCTCAGCAAGCGCTGGCGTTGCTGGAAAGTCACCAGGCATATGAGTCGTCTCCCGTTCCTCGTACGGCGTCGGCACTTGGTTCGCTTGCGCCGCAGCGATGCGTTGATGATCCGTCAAGCTGGCTTTGAGCGTGTCAATCTCTGATTGGAACTCCTTTTCCCTGTTCGCATGCTGTTCGTGCAGAGCCCTGATCTGATGTTCTGACTCCATCAGTTGGTCGCGCATTTGCCCAAGAACCGAGAAGTCGACGGCGGGAGACGCTGCCAAGGTGGAACGCTCTCGGGTGAGACCAGTGATGATCTGCTGCTTGTTTTCCAATTCCTTCTTGACGGTATTCAGCTCCGCCTCGACTGACTGCAACCTCTCGGTCCTGTTGTGCAGCTCGCCCATAACATTATTGAGATTCGACTCGAAACTCTGTCTCGTGTCCGGACTCGTTTCGAAATTCTCGAGTGCAATATTCTTGAGAGACGCGTATGATCTGGATGTCCTGTCGTGGGTGGCGCCCAGGATATCTTCGGACTTTCGTCTGCGAAGGCCCCTGCTGAGACCCGGAGACCCCGGGCGGAAGCCATTCTGGGCCTTTGAGACCTCCTGCTTGAGCAACTCGACCTGGGCGAGGGTTTTTGTGTGCCTCTCGGCAAGGCTCTTGTAGTTGTTGGTCAACTCAGACACAGATACCTCTTTCTCCGCATGCAGCTGCTTGAGAAGTTCCATCTCCTTCTCCATCTCGGCCCTGTCGCCAGTAGAAGGCCGGTCATTGGTCTGGGCGGCAATCTCGTCCCTTTGACCAACGCGCTCAGAGTCTGAACCACCGGCCACTTGATCTTCTCTCGTCTCTTCTGTAGTGTTCGATGGTCCATGCAAGGCAGACTCCGCCGATAAAGACCGCGAGGATGAAGGCTGCCCTTGTACGTGCGCCTCCTCCTCTTCCCTCATCCCCGCGTTCGCTAAAAAAGGATCTGGCCCGCGCGGAGTTGGCGTTGATGGACTCTTAGGCCTTGATTCGTCATACTGCAGCTTGGCCAGCGTTTCCAGAGCAGTCTGGTACTTCTGTTGCAACTTGTCGTAGTCGGAGAGAGTAGACTCATGGTCAGAGCGAAGATCGAACAGCTCCTGCGTCAAGTTTTCCACCTTGTCTGCCATGAAGTCGTTCTGCGCGGGACTGTGCTGCTCAGACGCAAAGGAAGGTACCACGATGTTCTTCTTATGTGGTGATGGCGTTTGATCCTCTTGCACCGAGTACACCGAGGCGTCATCTGCGTCTTTATATTCTCCATCGTCTCCTGCCGCGCTTTCTTGGCCAGGCGTCTGTGGCCTGTATGGGTCGTAGGGTTCCCGATGGCCATTCGTGGGCGTGCCAGCGCGGCGGTCGAGTTGCACAGCAGGTGCCACGGGCGCAGTATTGTCCAGCCCATTTGGATGAAAGCCATCAAGCTCACCCAGTAGATTGTCAAGCCTTCCGATGCTCCTCTGCCTCTCCACCACCTGCTCCAGCCTATCGATCTCCCGCTGCATGATTTCCTGGTCTTGCTCGGCTTCCGCGAGGCGCTCCTCCAGCGTTGAAATGTAGTCTTCCGCGCTGTTCTCGGTCTCGCGTACCCGATTCAGCTCCTTTTTCAGCTCCGCAATCAATGCCGCGCTACGTTCTTCGCCCGAGCTAGTTCCCTCCATCTGATTTTCGAGATCTCGCAAGTACGACTCGTTACTCTGTTCGCGGTCGACTGCTTTCTGGATTCGAGCTTGCAGCTGTGCTTGAATGGTCTCCATATATGCAATGCGCGTCTCCTTTTCCAGGAGCGTGCTCTCCTGATTCGACAGCGACATCTTCGTCTGTGTCAGATTAGACTCCAGACTCTGAATCGTCTTCTCGTACTCCAAGACCATCTGCTCAACGGCTTCTGCGAACGAGTTTGAGCGCTTGATGCGTTCAGTCGCGCTTGCACCCACTGCTTCTTTGAGAAATGGAGTATCAACATCTCCTTCGCGCGCTCTAGACAGCTCAGCAATCAACTTCGCGTGGCGCTGACTGAGCGCCTTGTAGCTCTCTTCCATGTCCAAGACCTGTGTCTGTAGCTCCGCCTCTCGCCCGCGGACCTTGTCTGACCTGCCATTGGGCCCTTTGACGTCGGACTGGTCTGCATGCCTGATCTGGTCTCGAAGAAAAGACACTTCAGCTCGAAGTCTCTCAATCGCGGCCTGCTTGTCACCATCCTCATGCATTTGCTGTATCTCCGGCTTACTCTGGATTGCCCTCGCACGCTGCGCATATGTGACAGTATTCAATGTCTCACTCAGATGGAAAACTGCCGGTGTGACACACGCGATCATGTATGTGATTGCGTTGCCACCCAAGGAATCCTGTAGTAGACGCGTGAGGCGTGAGTCCCGGTACGAGATGTGAGCGTTGCCTTGCTTCTGAGATAGCTGGGATATCACCTTGCCAAGTGCTGCAAGGCCGGCGTTGATGTTGATGCCTTCTTTGGCTCGGTCTCCAGTCGCGCCGGTATTCTTCAGGCGTTCACTACCAGCCAGATCGACGAAGTGCAGCTTGCTGTCGATGGTGACGATGTTCTCCGCGTCGAACACCGTGTCCATCGGGACTGACATGCGCTTTTCGGTCCGAGGCGTTGGTGATCCAGGTCTCGCGTTGTCGGTCTTCTTTTGGATCAGGTTCAGACTGAATACAGCATGGGATCGTGAAGACCTCGCGTTGATGTCGGTAGAGCCCGTTTGGCGGATGGACGAACCGAAGCTTAGCGCACTGAGCAGATCCTCTGTCGAAGTAATGTTGACTTGATGAAGCCCAGTGAGCAGTATACGGCCCTTTGCATCCTCTCTGATGACCACCTTCTGACGATCAGCCTCCGCCACGGTATCTGGCACCAGGAGATCACGCAGCTCCTCCTTGTAGATCTCCACATATGTAGCCTTTAGCTCCCAGCTCTTATTCCCCCTTCCGTTTCGCAATGCCGAGATCGTAGGCAGGCCATGGGTAGAATAACGCTTGGGTGTCTGAATGCCTGTCTGAAAGCCTGACTGGCGCTGTGGGCCGCCATTGAGCTTCTCAAACAGTGTCTGCGCCGCCCGAGGTACTATGCCTTGTAGCTGTGGGTCGTCGTAGTCCTCCGGCCCGGCAGTGCCCATCGTGTATGACTTGCCGGAGCCAGACTGGCCGTATGCCAGTATCGAGACATTGTAGCCTTTTACGAACGCGGATACGCTGTCACTGAGGTAATCCCACACGCCGTCCTGGGTAGTAGTCTCGTCGAACACGCGATCGAAGATGAAGAGCTTCTTGCCTTTGTCGGACTGGATGGTCAGGTTGGTAGGGCTCGGGACTTCGCACGTGCTGGTTCGAAAGCGCTGTGGGATGAGATCGAAGCCGGGGTCCGTGGGCTGGAGGGGCGGTCGTACACGCACAGCTGTGCCTCGTTGTCAGTGACCCGTAATATCCCAAGTGGCCGTGATACTGCTCACCAACTTTGACGGCCGTTTTCGCGACGTCCTCATCGCTCACCCTGGAGGCGCCATCGGTCATGCGACTGTTGCTGCGCCTGGAGCGCTGCATTGTAGTGGCCGTGGCCGTGCCTGTGCTTGGCCGTGTTTGGTGCGGCACATGTGACGACTGCGAGGTGGGCGAATGGTCTGCTGTGGGTGAAGAAGTGAAATCTGGCAGACTGCTGTTGTTGTGCTTGCTGCTGCTCTCAGGGCCAGACCCCTGCATTTTGGCTGGAACAGACGCGGTCGCCAGCAAAGACCCGCCCGACCTGTCTGGGATAGACCTGGTAGGTTTAACAGCCAAGTCGGCACGCAGCACGCAAGCTGCCGGCACTGCGCCTGCCTGATTCGCCTACCCAAAATGCTGGCGATATGAGCTTCGATTGTTGCTATTGCAGGAAAGCCGCATGTAGATCCAAGCCAAGCGAGTCGCGTAGCATTGGACAGCGCGCCAGTAGTGGTGGTTGGCCGTGCGCTGTCGGAAGCAAGCAACGTATGGTCCGCGCTCGCGTCTCGAAAAGTCGTCCTTCACGCGTTCGGCGTGATAACGATGGTGAGGCTAACGACGTCCGACCTCACGGACTGCTTGATAACAAGGGCAACGTTGGTGTGTCCTCTCACGAGGAGCAAATGGAAAGGTGCGAATTGCGCAATGGACTGCGCGATTCACGTCGTGAGCAACCACAAGAAAAGATGGCCGTTAGGGAGCAAAGCTTAGCACACTGCACATCCCGCCGAGGCAACAACAGTAATCTTAGACCGCAACGTTATTCCTAAGGGGTAAGACATTTGCCTCATACTTTCACACAGCACTTCCCTTTCTCGTCGGCGGTCCACGAGATGTCTCTCCAGGCCCGACAACGAGTTTGTGACTTGTTCTGCGAGCCGACGCTGCCCGGAACGTAGTTCGGAGAATACTAATATAACTCATAAAGTCGCGCTGACTCTGCGCCAGTGCGCAGCTTCCCGACCAAAATGCATATCATTCAAGGCTAGTATCAATCGCTGCTTCGTCTGCCTTTCAGTGGCTGGTCGACTGGTCTGCAAATCATTTGGCCTATACAAGACAAACGCATAGTTCCTGCTGCACGGGCCCTCGCAACGCCTTTGTAAAACGCCGGCCTCATGCAACGCCGCAACGGCTGATAACGCTCAGCACATCCCAGCTGATGTCCTGCAGACGCGTCGCGTCAGTCTATACTCAGTACGCGGACATGTGCATTCACGATTTTGCATGCACTTGTGAGGAGATAGTTTGCCCACCGGTAGTGGCATCAGTATTTGGTCGGCAGAGCTGCAACCGCGGGATAGTCCAATTCACCTGCAGCTCAAGATGCAGCCGGCTTCCCCCCGAAGGCCAAACTTCATCTAGCGCATTCCTGATCATTCCAAGTACCGAGTCTCCATGTGCAGCTAAAGAGAAGTCAGGCGGTGCTTGGCAAATTAGTGGCGATTGCATTATGCATTGGTCTGATTTGGTCAGCAACTCTGCCCACAGAAAGCACATATCCCGGATTGCTCGGATGAATAAGGTAATAACACTAAGACGTATAGGGGGCATCGTTGTGCTGAAGCTTGCAGCCTTGCATACGTCCATCACGGCGACGCGACGATCTACTTTCATCGTGTCGTGACTTGAGCGTTGTCTCTCCTCTGAACGCCGGGACAAAGCACTAGGCGACCGACCTGTGTCACGAGGTTCAAGGCTAGAAGTGGCTGAAGATACAGGAGGAAAGGAAGGGTGCTGATAAATCTTCAATAGAGTACCTTGGTAGTATTACCTTGCTGGTCTGTCATTAGCCAGTCGTCAGTCCTCATATATAGAGTGTAGACTGAGTCTAAAGAGCCTGGGAGGCGATAGTGGAGCACTCGACGCGAGAGCTAGGAATCAGATTTTCGAATGAACGCTAGAAGTCGGAAATCATGGCTCCTGAAATTGAAGCTGAACCTGAACTGAAGAGGGATGTCCAGAGTTGACGGAAAAGGTCAATGAATTGCGAAAACATGTTTGAATGCTTGTCCAAGCCTGATGGGGGCATGGTGTCCGTCGTGGATCGCTCGTCACGGCATCGGGAGCCGCTCTACATTAATAGTGATGACGGATGAATGAGATGGTGTAAGTTGCTCGCCTTCACAGTGACAGGCTCATAATCCTCCGGTGCCACTCTGAGCCCTTAAGCCCTACTAGTAGCTTATCCACCAGCTTCGTGCCACATGTCACTCGGCCCCACGATGAGTGACATTTACTCGGCAGCTGAGCTGTACACCAGACGTTGTACTTCTGAATACTGCGTTGTCCATGTAAAAATCTGAGACTTGATGAGTCGGGCGATGATGATGTGATGGGAAGAAGGTGAGAGTATGAGTGAAGTCTAAAGTGGCTGACAAAGTCGGGTCGACGCCATGTCGGAGCCGCGATGAGTCGACTACAAGGCATCCCTGCAAGATCATCCGACACGCTTCTTCCCTCAGCTCCGGATGTGCGCGGACCTGAAGCCTCCTATTCCTCGCCTTCACATCAAGTTTCTCCCACCAAACTCTGCGTCGTTTCGCACGCTGCCCGACTCCGCGGCAGGTCCAATGCACGCGGCGTACGAACATGCTTCAACACCGCTGCCGACACCAGTCCTACGACTACGCCCCTCTTCCTTGTCTTCCGCGTATGACAGGCCTCTTCGCTGGAACACAAACTTTGCCACGGCTTCAAACAAGCCTTCGCGGGCCTACGCCCGGGCGCACTTGCGAGCAGGGACACTGCAAGCTTGTGCCTTCCCCTTTGAGTGCAGCCATCTCCATGCTGCGCTACCTAAGGAGCCTTGGTGTTCTGAAGCTAGTGGGAGGAACCTCTAGCGACCTTTAGCGATAACTAAAGGGCCTGGTGCGACATCGATGTGACTTGTAGGGCTTGAAGCAAAGCAGACCTGGCGTGGACTGACTGGAACAACACCAAATGTCACGCATTGCTCAGCAGTCCCTGCAGTCCTTCGAGTATCCGGCTTCCACTGGCTGTTCGTGCATCTTCCTTGATGAGCCTGGAATTTATCAGAAGCAGATCAAGCCTACTCTGTGCAGCAACATGAGGATACACGACGGTCATAGGCCACCTGGTCGTCCACGACCATTGCAACATGGCCATCATGAACATGTGCAAATTACGATTCAACGCCATCTGCAGTGAAACACAAGCTTCTCTCGCTGCAGGAATGCTGACCCCTGTACACATGCTGACTCTAGCATTTGATCTCAAGGAGAGGCTATGGTTGCACAATGCACAATCAAACTAATGGATGTAAGCGTTAGTCCACTTTAGCGGTTTGACTAGCGATGGCTCCACGACATAGGTAACGCACATGCACGAGAACGCTCCTTCCCTTTCTGGCAGATTAGTTTCCCGATCGCGATTGCCGTCGCTTCTCCAGCCATTGCACAAGCATTTGACACAGCCAAAACAGGCGCACGAGATCATCATGGCGAAGCCTACGAGGAGAGGATATGCCACTTGGCTCCGTTTGCGCGCCAGATGCAGCGACAATGTGCAACGGTGACAAGCAATAAAGCCCAAGGCCGTGGCGCTCAACATCACCCATGGACTCTCAGCAGTGGCTTTCGGGCCACGGCAGACCCAACATCATGCCGCACGAGTAGTGCGCCCTAGCTACGACTTGAGTGAAGTGCAATGTAGCACTTGGACTTACGCATCGCCTGCGACAATAAGGCGCTCAGAGCTATTCGAAGAGAGGGCGCATCGTCGCTAGCACCGTGTCAGCCCGAAGTGCTTGACGATAGACTTGCAATGCTGCAGCCTATCAACATTCCCTCCAGGTTCCACTTTTCCAGTTGTCAACTTCCGCCTCGGACATTGCCAGCGCAAAGGTCGACGCTACTGTAGATTCTCATCAAGCTTCACAAGGATCTGCTGGTCTATTTCGCTTAGTCAGTCAATATTCGAACGTCAAATGGGTGGCCATACTCCCAGGCTAACGGATGCAAAAGTAAGCGGCTTCTGTGCTGAGTATATCGACCCTCCGCAGACGCAGTCCTATAGCAATGGGCTGTGCTGCGGCATACTTGCGAACCCAAGAAGGGAACGGCGTTCTCGACTTCATGCTGCATCAGGACCCGGAGTCATGCCCTCTTATACCTCGACGGTGGCCATTAGACCAGAGTGTTGTACACCTTGCTTTGCCCAAATCAAAGCACCGGGTCGGGTATGCGCAACAATATACATCACGCGAAGGTGGCGCCGATCTCATACCAAGGTCTCATTCCTGTCCCGACTACCGGCACATGGGCATCGCAACCTTAGCAGACGCCAGGCGGAAGTACCAGGTCAGTGCTGGAGAGATTCTCATTACGATAACATAACATGCGGATCCCACCTCCCGACGACTACGTCTTACAATCAACAGATCATGTCATGATATGGTTGACTGCTGGATGAGATAGAGAAGCCAAGAATGGTTGACGTTCCGATTTCTTGAGCGTCGATATCAGAGTGCGATTGGTTGCTTGTTGCCGTTCACAGCCTCCTAGCTCTGCTTGCTTTATTGGGGGCCTCATATTCTTGGCCCACCGGTCAGCCATTCGATCGGCTTATGGGTTCTCTACCGACGTTTGTGTGCACGGGATCATAAGGGGCAAAACGTACCCGCCCGACCTACGGCATCGGTCTATGCGACAATTGGAGCAAATCATGGAGCAAAAGCTTGCCACCGTTGTCCGATAATCTAGGTCGGGAGGTGATGTCGAGTTACATGTCGACAGAATCCGCGCCGTTGTACCTTTGCCGCTGTGGTTACACAATCTGGTTTAATGCACATTGTGGCTCACCGTTGGCCTGTCAGGCCGTTGCCGTGCCTCACATCCATACCTCGAGCTCGCCGTTGTGAGCAGCGCACCTCGAGTGCAAATCGCAACATGTAGCAGTAGCAGTGAGCTGGGCCGCAGTTGAGGAAGAGACTGGGCAGGAAATATTCTGCCGCTCGGTCAAAGCATCATGATGGCATTGCCTGCAGCCAACATTCAGCTACTGACGCAATTTGCGTTGCTCTGCAGAATCATCACCTCGCAGCCACCAGCTGAGCTTCTCGAGCTCGCTGTGCCACAAACGGTTGAAACGGCGGCGGAGACGTTCTGCGACCTCAATATCTTGTCCAATGGAAAGTCCTGGGGCACTGGAAGTGAAGCAACGCCAAGCACGATCGGCATGACTATGGGCAGCTCCCGATTCCTACTAGGGGCAGCTCCAGTCTGTAACACACGTCGGAACATTACAACCTCAGTAAACCTCTGCCCCCGCGGCAAGCGGTTGATGCATGCCCTTAGCCAAAATATCTAGCATTGCGCTTGCCCCCGCGGCGAGCGGTTAGAGGCAGGATTCCTTTCCTCTCGCGAGCGACGAGGGAGGGTGCCGCTTGCGGCGTGAGTAGAGGCCGAAGAGCGAGCTTGCGAGCATGTCTCTACGAACGGACCCCCCGAGGAAGCGTCCCCTTCTTCAATCAAAATAGCAAGGGTCTATCAATCAAGACATGCCAAGCTTGTAATGCTCCGACGTGTGTTACAGACTGGAGCTGCCCCTAGTAGAAATCGGGAGCTGCCCATAGTCATGCCGAAGCACGATCCGGCTGGCATCGAACAAACTCCATATACAGAGCATTGCAACCATCTAGGCGAAGCCAAATGACTGGGCGCCAGCATCGGAGCCTATGCCGGCTCCAAGTTACCCAACCTCCGTCTTCGCTTTTCACGGGTTCACATGGACGCTGAACTAATGGACGTACCCTTACGACTCATTTGGCGAGAGTGTATCTTGAAGAACGCCCGTCATTGCGGGCAGGGCATGAATTCGGCATTGGCGTTCAGTGTGACTTGAAAGCACCAGCAGTGGGCATTACTGCCCAACATGGGCGAGTAGGCTGATCACGGACTATTCCACCACATGCGAGGAAGCGTACTGCAATACCTGATTCCCTGCTTTGGCACTGGGGTTCTTGTCCTGTGTTCTGGATCAGCCTGGTCGTCGCTTGACTGCATATGATATCTACACCTTGTGACCCACCACGGCAGGAATCGTCCGCAACCTGACAATGTCTAGTGGTGTAGTGTTGTGTTGATCGGATTCGGACCCGAGTCCGCACTTGCAGCTTTGAAATTTGAGCTGCTGATTTGGCGCGTGATAGAGCGTCATGGCTTGCGCGCGGCTTGGAAGTTGCCGTGCTGGGCTGAGAAACCTCACAGATACTACTAGGCTGGGATCATCTGACGGTGCTGAGACGATGATCAGCGAGCGGCTGTTGCGCAGCCTCTGGTCAAAGGCGCTGGCACTGACGTCTCGACCATTGTGACGAGCATATCATCGAGACGCGGTGTGCCCACTGGCACTACCAGATAGCAAAGAATTGACCGCATGAAGTGCCGGGTTTCGTTCGCTCAACAGAAGCGTTGCCGAGGCTGGCGGGGGGCGCTGCTTTCCCCACCTCCCCGCGCCTTCCCGCTCTCTTTTGACACTATTTTCCGCAGTACGTAGCGCTGACTTCACCGGCGACTTCGTTACGAAAGTCTAAATCGCAATTGCCGGTCTAGGCACATGTACAAACTTTCAATCCGTCGTGAGATGTTCAAGTCGATCCCCCAAGAACTTGCTTGAATGGCTTGCAAAGTCGCGAGGCCAGTGGGAGTACCCATTGCGAGTCAAGTACGTTGTCGAGTGTCTTCATCAGGATTTGTAGCGTTCAGCGCGAAGTGGATCTGGATGGTATCATGGTTCTACGGCGAATTATGCCGACGGTCTGGGAGCTCGAAGGGTGGGGATGGTGCTGCAAGGGAGACAAGCTGAGGTCGGATCTGGCCATCTGTGGACTTGATGATTGAACCTGATCAGTGATGGACCTAGAAATCCGTGGTCTGGATGGATAGTGGCCCTTTGATCAGCGACGAAGGTGGAAGGGCTGGGATCAGATGAGCATAGATCCCTTTACCTTGGTCTTAAACATGACGCGATGTTGTGAGTTGATGATCTGCGCTGCATCGCCGCAGTGAGCAGATCTCACGTTGAGGCGTCGAGGTGCCGTAGGCTTGCATGAACCACCTGAGTTTGATGCGCCTCCACCGGAGCCATCATCTTGACGCTGCATGCTAATTTTGATGTATCCACGCAGAAGATGAGTGCATCGCATATCTTATCGACCGGCGAACCTTCACTGCTCGAAGTAGAGCGCATTGCCGACACTAGACTGTCACCAAGACGCATCAATGGCATGCCATACCATCAAGCTAACGGAGGTCGAAATTCTGCCCAACTGCCGACATGTTCTGTCTCGGTAGCAAGTGACAATAGGAATGCACTCGCAAAGCAGAGGTCGTTCGTACCTACCAAGCTAACGGGTGTCGAGATCCCGTCCAACTGCCGACATATTGGGTATTGGTAGCAAACGACAGCGTGATTCAATTTGCGGCCTTGCGATGCTTGCCTTTGATCAGCTGTCGACCAATTGGGCATCGAGACTGACCTCTGTTGTCGGCTGGAGCTGCAATGACAGGGTATTACATGCATGCATTCATGACCATCTCCCGAAGAGCCTTACTGTACAACAAGCTCGGATCATGATCCCTACTCCTACCCCGCAAGACATACCAATGCGACCGCATCCATCCGTTCTGAAGAATGCTGTGTTCGTCGCTTCCTATAATACACTTTGGTGTCAAATGCGCTACAAAAAGTACTCTCCCCTTCCGGCCCTACCAGCCGGGACTGCCCTTCGATGATCAGGTACCGCACTGAAAATCTTGAAGTCGGGATTCAAATCCTCGCCCAGGGTCATGATGGACGCCACGTTGCCGCAGCGGTAACAGTAGTTCGGTGCCGACCAGACTGTGACGACGTCTTGGGACGCAAAATGGTATTTGTAGCCCTCGTTGACGAGTTGGTGGGCGCGGGCGATGAGAGAAAGGCCGTTGACGTGGTTGAACTGCGGATATGTCAGGACTGTCATGTGTTTGAGAGATAGACCGCGTGATGGCGCTCAAATGCTCACCTCTGTGGAGACTTTGTCTCCAAAAAGCCATCCCGCACCTCTCGGCGAGACAGCCCACGTATCGACATCTTCTGGATCACTCCACACCAGATCACAGAAAGCACCTTCGTGCGGTATCTCCTGAGCACGTGCCACCACGCGGATCTGATCAAGTGTTCGGATTTCTGGCGACAACCCACCATGCACACAGAGCACTTTTCCATCGATGATTGCAGCTAGGGCCAAGAAATCGAAAACCTGGCAGCAGCTCTTCCAGACGCTCGCGTTCCCGTACTTCTGCTGACACTCTTCGTAGAATCCGTACACTTGCGTAATCTGGCGTGACTCGTGGTTGCCGCGAATCAAAGTAACTTTATCCGGGTACTTCGCTTTCAAACACATGAGCAACGTAAATGTCTCCAAGGAGAAATACCCTCGATCCACAAAGTCGCCCAAGAAGATGAAGTTCTGCTTTCCATTGGCATGGTCGGTCTTAGCGACGCTTTTGCTCCTGCCATCCGGGCTCCTGACACCGACACCACTATCCTCGCTGCCTTCGCCATCCTCCTCATACTCGCCGTCGTCGTTCTCGTCCTGACCCATACTACGACTTCGTACTCTGCCTCGTGTTTCCTCTTCGTCGCCCGTGGTGCCCGCATCCGAGGCATCACTCGTATATGCGCTGTCCTGCTGGAACCTCCGCTTCATCTTCCGCTTCACTTTTGGGTCCGTGATCTGGCTAGGCGGTTCAAGGTCCGCAGCATTGATTGTACTTGCTCTACCTGGCGACTTCATAGCTCTCTGCTCTTCCTCTTGCACTACCTTTAGGGCCGCTCTCTCCTCCGCTTCGCCAGGCATGCCGCCGGCCACGTGAAACAGCTCCAGCAAGTCGTAGAACTGGCCGTGAATGTCGCCGGCCACTGTCACCGGCGCCGAGACGGGCTGGATATTGGATTCCTCCATAAGGCATTCTTTGACAATCTCGCAGAGCCGCTTCATGTCGGCCTCGGGCAGGTAGCGGCACAGCTTCGCCTGGTGCAGCCATTCGTCCGGGCCGGCATGCGAGGACAACTTTGCTGCTCCAGGCTGCGGGACATCGCTGTCCTTCTCGCGCGCCATCGCTGCTGGTCACGAGGGCCCTTTCCAAGTGTTTCGTTGCGAACGTGGACGTGGTGAGACGGCTACTGTGAATTTGTTTCCTCGTTTCCGGAACTCGATTCAGACGACCAGCAGAGTCTGCGTATACTGGGTTGGGCAAAAAGCTCGTAACAGTAGATCACAGCATATAGGTGCAGTCGACATGGTCATCTCATCAGGATTCCCAAGCAGTAGGGTGAGCAGTGACCAAGGGTCCACAGCGCCGGCTGCGGCGCCACGCGCCCGCTTTCCCCACAGAAGCACGGTCTTCAATCACATGTAAGAGACATTAGGGTTAGTGTTTGGGTTGTGGTCTGCCGCATGTCTTCCATGCTGGATCGACTCTCAATGTGCCGCTAGTCGCCAGCCGAATAATACAGCTCTGGAAAGCTTACTGCATGATGATGGCCAGAAAAGGGTCTCGCTTGTCATTGCAAGTCGACTGCCTGTTGACGATCATTGCCCGTCAAAGGGTGGACTAGCTATCACCACACCGATCGACCATCAACAAGCCAGCTACGCAAGAGCAGCGTCGACTGCTGAGCATTTTGATTGTCGGGGAGCAATTCAGTTGTCATAGATTGATAGTAATCCTGAAACCGCCTTTTAGAATCGCGTACAGATACAAACCATTGAGTCGCATTAATAGGGTTTGACGAGCACTCTACTTCACAGGGGAGACTCATGACACATGAAGAGGACTCATCAGCATAATGTCTCGTAGCCTATGTCTAGCTAGGCGCATCAGTCGCTGGCCCGATCCAATACTCTAAAGGTCTATCGCAGGTTCAGTGTAGAGTCACCCACGACCGGAATCGGCCAGCCTTGGCTTGACGGTATCCTAAGCAACGGCACGGTCCAAACCACCTTGCCTCTATGAAATCACGCTGAGATTCTCATACTGTGTTCTATACTGACGCTGATGCGCGAACATAGCCAACGCAAAATAGCTCACTGACTCGTAATACCCTCCATTTCCCTCGCACTGGCAAACACATATTCCGTCAGCTCGGCCATAGTTCTTTCAGGTTGCGAATCATCGCGGAACAGTGGGATCGCCTGCGTCTGGGCTTGACCGGCTGGCACGCTAGAACTAGTGTGGACCACTGCAGGTTCACCGCGAGCCGCTTCGTCCCTGGAAGCATTGATGACCGGTCCTGGTTCCCATGAAGGCGGCTTGGGACTCGCACTCGGCTCGCCAGAAAGCCAAATGGTCTTTCAAGATCGATGTCAAGCTCAGCCCAGGTGATAGCGTTTCGTTGCCCTGATTGAGCGAATGATCCAATTGATGCGGCCAGTTCTGTTGCGCCGGGAAACCCTCGAGGAGAATATTGCCACCTGACTTCTCCCCAAACGATTGCTCTGCCTCCTGGGACGCTGACTTCGTGACCTGGAATTGCATTATCGGCGTAGTCAAGCCCTCAGAAGTCACAGAGAAGCGCAGACTGCTGCGTCTCCGACCAAACCCCAGACTGAAACTGGTTGCAGGTTCTGAGTCAATAATGGAGAGTCTTGAGCTCTTCGCAGCTTTTCCGATGCCCATAAGGTGAGCATTTGGTGACGGTGCAGTCATACTTGCTGTACTTGTTTTCGGGTTCTTCACGGCAGACCAAGGCGACCAAGCGGTTATCAATGCCTGGGTGCTGGGCAGCTGTTGTTCTTGCGAGAGCTCCCGTAATGGCTGTCGGATTGGAGGATTTGTTGGAGGCGCTGATGCCGGTGGAGGGTGGCTTCGATCAGGTGTCATGTCCTCTGCACGGCCGTCAACGTGCCGATGCTTGGCAGGTGATGGAAATAGATCCCGCTGAGCTTGATGGAGAGCGATTTGTGTGCCTGGCCATTGAGTCATAGCAGCTTCATTGGCAGTCCTTGCAGACTCAAAAAGATCCTCGCGGTCTCCATTGCTTCCAGCTGGAGCTTTGGGGTTGTTGTCTTGATGATGCTTCGCAGTCACATCGCCATGTAATGGTTGAAGCTCTCCTTCAGCGAATGATATATCTGCTCCAGCGTCTTGCAACTCTCTCCTCAGTGCTTTCCTGACTGACGACGTGCGACCGTCAGGACTGGTCTCACTCGGCAGAATGGCATTCATGTGCTCATCTACAAGTGCCATGTTGAGCCTCATTCCGAAAGACGAGTCATGGCTGATGGACATATCCAGGACTGGTGCAGCAGCTGCAGGAGCGGCTGGTCCATCATTGGAAGACGTGGCCGGCATAGCATTTAATTCGGATGCTTTCTTGCCACGGCACTTCGCTTTAGGCTGAATAGCAGTGAAAATAGCTGGCTCACCGCTTGGGTTAGACCTTGTTCTGCGTTTACGAAACATGAACGGCGTCCCATTCTCGTCGCTGGATGCAAGTGCAGTGTATGCAGGCCTTGAGATCGCTTGTACCGTACTGTCCGGACCCGTGACCTCCTGCGATTGGTCTGAGATATCGGGACTTGTCCTCCTAGACTTATCATGGTTGACTGCTTGACGTCGCGGGGACTGCTTAATGCTGCAATGGCTGCTTGACGCTGCAGTGTCTGCTTGACGCCGCAGTGACTGGTTGATGCTGTGGTCATTGGTCGAGTCTTCCTGCACCACCTCTGGGATCGCGACAGCACGCTGGAGTCCTTGACCTTGCGATTTCGCAAGATCATCAGTGCTACAAGGCTCAGAAACGCCCTTGTAATCAGGAACCTCTGCGCCTGGTACTGACACAAATTCAGCTTTTGGCTTCTGACTAGGCCGGGAGGGTGTAGAGTCCATGGGCGACCGTGTCAATTCATCGAAGCTCTCATCCGCCTTCAGCTCATACAAAGCAGTGTTCTGCCGTAGTAGCCACTCGGTGCTCGGGGGCTTCCTGTTTCTGAAGTATCGAGGCCGAGCCATAGTCGAAGGATCACTGTGAACCAGTGACTCGGGCGTTGACTCGTCGATCATTCCAGTTATGGTTGGTGCCTCTGTTGCTGCGCGCCTGAGACTCCGAGTTCGCAATGCTGCCGCCTGCTTGCGGGCAGCTGTGCTGGGCGCCAGTGTCAATTTGACATTGCGATGCCTTACTTGACGACATGCCGAGCTAGCTTGCTCCTTTTCTACGGCCTGCACCCTCGGCTCAGCTCTGGCTTGCTTTCTTGATGCTGTCTTTTTGCCATTTGATCCGGAACGCTTGGCCGACTTGGGCCGAGCACTATCCGTCGCCAGCTCATCCACATCCTCCCAGATGGCCGCTTCGTCAACGTTCCGCTCCCGCGTCACCTGGAGCGCATACTGCTTCCCAGTTCGGCTTCGCTCGTGGTACTCAATGGCAACCTTGAGTGACTGGTAATGTGGTCTTGCCGACTGAAGCGTAAGAGGTTTGCCATTCAAGAAGTCATCGGCCAGCTGCTCGATGCATCGACGCTTGGCCGACCTCTCGCTCGTGCTCAAGTCTTCCTCAGAATCCGGATACAGCACCTCCTCGTCCTCCGGCGGCGTGCAGTCTTCGAAGGTGATTTTTCTGATTTCTTTGCTGCGCTGAAAGACGGAGGCACCGACCCAGAGGTGGCCTCTCGGTTTGTGCGTTTTAATCATTTTGGTCGACGATGTCAAAAATGTGTGGAGACTTGAAGTAGGCCGTTTTGTGGTCCAGGTGGGACAAGCGAGTGTCGCATTGTCAGTGTCAATACTTTTCGAAGCAGTAACCCTGAACCCGCAGCTGTTGTCTTTGTGCGTCCACCAATATTGCGAAGCTGTTCAGCATGCCTAAGATGCATACATAAATGCACAGTGGCAAAGACGTTCGAGAAGCGTTCGAGTCGTGCAGGCATCAGTGCTGCAAGTGCCAGCGGGAAGCCCGGCTGTTGCCAACCCAGACAAGCTCCACAATAAACACACCTCGCACGGGCGATCTACGGATGCGATCCAGATTCAAGATACACAACTCCAATGCTTGGTATTCCTTCAATTGTGCAGTGGTGACGATTGACACGATGCTCTACTAATACAAGCATTATCAACATTACCAGATTCACAGGATGGGCAGCAAGGTCGCGCCATGGCTCCAGGGCCTCGACGAGACATGGGAGGTGCCGGCCAGCTCGACGAACAACATTTCATCTGCAACACACGATGCTGGCTCGTTGCGCGGTAGTCACCGCCAACCGCGACGTACCCTCAGCGGTCTCCCATCTTCAATCGGCAGCCAGAAGAATTCATCAAATGGCACAACACAGATTCGACGGAGCCCGCTTGCGCCGCTGAGCAATTCCAGTGCCAACACGCTACGACAATCACAACACGACTCGAACAAGTTGCCACGATCGGCCTCGCTATCGGCTGACAGCGGCGACCACAGCTCAGAGTATTGCGGGACTGTGCAACAGCGGTCAAAGAGCGCGTCGCCAGCCAAGAATGTCGAGACTTTGGAATGGAAGCGCAGATTGGTGCAGGGCCGGGTTGGGTACGGCGACCAGACTGAGCTTTTTGCGCCGTCTGGCCTAGAGAACATCTTCGCGCGATCAAAAGGACCGGAGAATGAAGCGCCCAAGCACAAGAGTCGCATGGGCTGGCTGCCAAAGTCCGATGCGCCAATGCCGTCTAGTCCACCGCCTTGGTCCAGCAGCCTTGGGGACAGTCAGCAGGCAGGAGCTACACGGAAAGGCTCACTGCCGCAATTGGATGAGGAGACATCAGAGAAGGACTTTGATTACAGCGCGGATGTGGACGGCAGCTTCAGAAGCAATCCTTTCGATCTGAGAAACACATCCGAATTGGAAGAGGAGCGCCATTCAGTCTTCCAAAAGAATCAGTCAGACCGTGCATCCGAGCGGTACCATGAGCCAGTGGGGAACCGCACCATCAGCGGCCAAACCGAGTTGCAAGAAGATTTTAGTCCAGTATACATATCGAAGCATACATCGCAAAATGGGCGTGTGAGTTATGCACCATTAGACTCTCATACAGTCAGACAATTCGAAACGATGAGGGTCAACTTGCGGCATCCAAGCCAGGAAGGCAGCTCGCAGGATGAAGAGCTTCTCGCAATGGAGCCATCTACCTTTACAGATGGGCCAGAAAGCGATTCTGCGCCAGTACACCAAGACTTCTCATTGTCAGAAAATCTGCAGACTGGTACTCCACCGGTGAGCGCCATTGGTCAGCACATCGAAATACAGCGAGGTGGCTACTCGACACAGGGCTCTTTCAGGCAGCGACCTTTAAGCCCGTCGCCGAGCAAGTCGGAAGAGGAGATTGCAGTGCAAGATGACAGCGAAGAAGTCGACCCGTCCTTACCAGCTGCACCGACGCCACCGCAGCATGGTCATCCAACAACACCATTGAGGCCAGTCACACCCAACCCACTAAAAACACGATCTTCTGGTAGTCCGCTGAAGCTGTTCGCCGCGCATGACACATTCACCAGCAACAGATTGCTTCGACGCATGAGCCAGCTTGATCCAGAGAGCTTCGAAGGCGAAGACAGCAAGCCAGCTTCGCTGCGTCAAGCCAAGGCGCCAGGAGACGAGAGCCAGATTGACTCTTCGAACGTGTCAAGCAAGAACTCTTTCGGCAGCGGCGAGCTGAATAAATATCCCTTCTGCGCCGAGATTACTATTACGGGTGCTTCTGACGAGGAAGATTTTGGCAGTGATCGCACTCCTGGCTCGGAAGTACCTGTCCCAGGAAGCAAAGTTCCCTTGCATTTTCGTCTCGATTCATTGCCAGAAGTGAAGGAGAAATTCGAGCTGAAGCGCAAATTATCGAAGCAAAGTGCTGCCAGATCGTCCAAGAATTCGACCCTCAATGAACTGTCCAAGGTTAAGTCCCATCTACAGCCCACCGTTGAGGATGCTATGGACCTTGACACAGCGCATGCTCGTGTTCATGAGGCCAAGAGCTACGATGGCGGCAAAAGACCCCCGACTTCCCCATTCAAGAACCCGACACCGAAGCGCAGGCGCACATTACATGCCTCCGAGCTTGAGGATGCCGCGATCGAGGCAAATGTGTCGTACCACGAGCAGTTGCAACAAGCCATTGGTGATCGCAAGCGAAGAGACTCCCGTCATGGCGAGAGACACAATGTTGCAAGTCCGGAAGTCCTTGCGAGTCGCAAGCTTCTGCGTCTTCGTAACTCGACGCCTGGACAGCAGCGCCAGCAAGAGATTGAGAATGGGCTGAGGGAGGCGGCTGAAGAATTCGCGGCACAGGAGCCTGAGAAGCTCGAAGCGGTCATGGAGCATATCGAGAATTCCATTGCCGGTTCTGACGAGGTATCAACATTGCAGATGCAGGCCGAGGCCATGGCCGCAGAGGTTGCGAGTTTCACTTTGAAAGTTCAGAATCCTTCCGGTGAGCATGGCAAACGTAAGACGTCTGTCACTACTCAGGACTTCTTGAACGAGGCCATGATGGTAATGCAGCTCATCCGTGCCAAGGCTCGGCCGCGAAGTAATTTGAGCAGTGTGGAGGAGTCGGAAGCTGAAGGCAACAGTGGACATACTGAAGGATCGTATCTGGAAACGGATGACCCATTGCGCATTTCGCGACCACCATCGCGTGAGGGCGGACATAGCGGATGGAGATCTGCTGCACAGTCTCAGACGGATGCTCGCGTGGTTAGTCACCTTCGGAAGTTTCAAGAGGTGGATGACACCGAGTTCATCGCTGAGTCCATTGCCTCGCTTGGCATGGATGATGATGACAGCATGAATGACAATGTAGTGGTGGTCGATGAACACTCGGACATCCGCATCACTGGGCCGGCATCAGACTCCGGAAAAGACAGTCTCTCAGACGAATCTCGGCCAGTAACCCAGGATTCGCAAGCAAGCACATTGCATACTCATGGAACTTCTACCAGTCACTCGATTCAGACGTGCTCAACCCGCCGGTCCCAGAACGTCGGCACACTTGCACCCGACGATGTAGGCCATCTGATCGCGCAGGAAATTGGCGGCATGGTCTTCGACAAGGTTCAGCAACGGTGGGTGCGAATAAAGGCTTCAGTCAAGAAGGAGAAGTCAGACTTTCTGGAACCGCCGAGCAGTCTCACCAGCGATGATGACCCGTTCCGTGAGATTTCTGATCTGAAGGTCGATGAGCAAGTCGAATTGCGCCGGATCAGTTCTAGCGGAAGGACTGTCAAGCAGACTATGCAGCAGCCTTCTGAGGAAGATGAAGCACTTGTACGAAAGCCACTCGCAGCCACGAGCAGGACGATGTCTAATGAGACGGTCATTCCACGACCCGTCACAAGAGACAGCAGTCAAACGCAGAGCCGTCTCCATCGCATACACTCGAGCTCTGTTCCTTCCGTGCCTTCTCGCTATACTCCCTTTGGTTCAAGCCAGCAGAACGAAAAGGTGGAGACCAGAGCGACGTCGTGGAGTGATGAGGGACTGGCAAAGATGTCTGCGATGGCTAGAGCAAAGCAGCAGCCATTGGCATATGCCGCCGCTCAAGCGACACTTGCTCTGCGGGGTGAGAGGAATGCGCTGATTGAACAGCCTATTGAAGAGGCTACAGAGGCTACTATTCCGGCTTCGCCAAAGCATGCATCCGAGACAGATAACTCCGTTGAGTCCATCCAGGTCAATCGCAAGCATGATCTGGGCGGCGAGCTTCGAGATGATACTGTACTGGATGACGAAGAGCCCAGCATGAAGAACCTTCGCTCACCACGTGTGCGAAAGAACCCGGTTCAGCCTAAGCCCATGGCCCCGTCGTCAACACTGCGTGGCCGAGTGCCACAGATGTCGCTGCGCAAGCAGACACTGACGAATAAGCTTACGAATGAGAAGCATGAGCACAGCGAGCTTTCACTGGTGGCTGCACTGCCCGGCGAGCGAATGATGAGCGTGTCGCTCAGCGTGTCAGGGCCTGTCACCAAGCGCGGTGAGGCTCGGGTGGCCGAATTACTTTCTTCGCCTTCTAAGCCGGATCCCAATGGGACTCTCCTGCTCAGCGACCTGCCTGACTTCACGGTCCATGAAGCTGATGACGAAAGGCCTTCTGAGCGTGCACTGGCTGCCAGGCTTGCGCATCATGCAGCAGCTGATGTGAATGACCGTTATGCGCTGGCTGTCAAGGATTTGGTCAAGACACTCACCAACGTGCAGGAGGACGAGCTGTACTGGGAGGATCTTAAGGAATTGAATCTGAACAACCAGGCGCTCGACTCCATCTATGGTCTTGATGACTTTTGCAACCGCGTTCAAAGTATAGATGTCTCGAACAATGCTCTGACGCAACTGCATGGCGCGCCGTTCACTCTTCGTCGATTGATGGCACGATCGAATCGGCTCAGCAGCGTCACACACTGGGGCCACTTGATGAACCTGCAGTACCTCGACGTATCGCGAAACCAGCTTGATAGCCTGCGGGGTCTGAGCCACTTGGTCCATCTGCGTGAGATCGTCGCGGACGACAACCAAATCGTCAATCTGGAGGGTGTGCTGGAGCTTGATGGGCTGCTGAAACTCAGATTCAGGCGCAACAAGCTGCAGAGGCTCAACTTCGACGGAAGTCAAATGCATCGCCTGGTTGAGCTCGATGTTTGCGAGAATCAGATTGGCACAGTCAAGCATCTCGATCAGCTGCCGGCTCTAGAGACGCTGAGGATCGACGACAATCTGTTGAAAGGCGGTCTAGCATTACACCAAGGATTATCAAAGCTGGAGGTATTATCGCTGCGAAATTGCGGCCTGGCACATCTGTATGTCGGCACACTACAGCGCCTGCGTACTTTGGACGTAGACGACAACAGCCTTGTAACGGTCACTGGGATCGAGAAGCTCGCCGGCTTGGCTTGCCTGTCCATGCGCAGGCAAAAGCTCGCCAAAGATGAGCACGTCTCTCTCTTCGACCAGCCACTCAACGTAAGCATTCTGAGGCTCTCTGGTAATGCGATACCTGCACTCGATGTTCAACGCACCTACCTCAGCCTGCAGCATCTCGAGTTGGCGTCGACTGGGTTGCAGTGTCTGTCTCAAGACTTTGGTTTAAACATGCCCAATCTGCGAACGCTTAACCTCAACTTCAACTCTATTAGAGATCTCCGACCATTGCTGAACATCCAGAAGCTAGAGCATCTGAGCATTGCCGGCAATCGTATCGAGCGCTTGCGCAAAACAGTTGCCACTCTCGCCAAACTGACCACGTTGAAGTCCTTGGACTTGCGGGACAACCATGTCACGCAATGCTTCTACGCACCCTCTGTCACCGCACAGACAAGCGTGGTCCGTCACATGGCTTCAGAAGAGCCGGACGCCGAAGATGAACATATGCAGATGCTGGAGCAAGCCAGGCATATATTGCCTCGTGGCGACGCTGCAGAAGACGAGCAGCACGCTGCCAAAATCGACGAGGAGACGAAGTTGAGGAGGCGGGTGTACGAAATGTTACTGGCGCATAGCTGCGCGAACCTGGAGCACCTGGATGGCCTTGCTTTCGACAAGAGCAAGGCGAACGTCAAGGATCATGTTTGGGACAGGCTTGTGGAGTTGGGTGTTGTACGAAAGTCGCAGAGCTCATGATTTCTTTTTTTTGATTACCAGCGGCAGTATGTATAATGTCGTGGAATCCGAACATGATGGTATGATTATTATAGACATGGGCAAAGCGAGGTGTTTAAGGGCGGTTCCTTTTGATGACTGGGTTTGTATCCGCATAGCCGACGAGAATTTGACTTGAAGCGGCGCCTTTTCACCTTCCTGCATTGATCCTACAACGTGTTGATGGGTCATTCCGCGAAACTCGAGCCTGGAAGTGTCTTCTTATTCCTGACGACTGATAGCACAGATAATCGATGGCTCTGCATGCCAGCTTGCGCGTTTTCTCTACCACCGGGTCAGGACTGCAGGTTGGAGAAGAGCGATGATACGGTGGCCTCGGCCTAGTGCCAGAAACAGTACTTGACCGTTATTGCTCGTACATCGCTAAACTCCAAGTGGCAATGTATACATCATGTTTTGGCTAAAAGCTTGGCTACCGTCAAACCGTTTGTAGATCTTGCATGACCTACGGCATATGATGAGCATCAACACGTGCTTTCAATGGCGACATCAGTATAAGTATTGACGACCCTTTGCGAAATGACTTTTTCATCTTTCCTAGAGCGACTATCTATCTAAGTGACAAGATGCGCTTCACAACCACTGCCGTCTCGCTGCTAAGCACAGCCTCTGCAGCTTTCGCCGCGAATGCCTCTACAACTCCAGGCTACGACACCTATCCTGATTACATATCCTCGACCGTCAGTAACAGCAGCCTTTCCTTCGGCCAGCACTACGCCGTCCTCAATTTGGATCTGATCGTCGGCCTCGTCAGTGGCATCGCCAACACCACACAAGGCGAAGACTTCATCAAAAATACCGCCAAGTGGATAGATACTGTCCACTCACAGAACCCGCCTCCACTATCGATCTTCACCAGGATCTACTTCAGCAACGCCAAGAAGCCTGAGCTTGGGCCGAACACGCCGTTTGCGAAGGTCGGCGCATCCTTGGGCAATTCGAGTGACCCGAACACGCAGATCTACCCAGCGTTCACTGTGCATGATGCTGCGGGCGATATTGTGCTGCAAAAGACTCGGTACTATGCTGGTACTGGGAATGAGCTGGAGGAGATCTTGAGCACCCAGGGTATTGACACTGTTATTCTGTCTGGTATCAGAACGTCTGGTGTCATCCTGAGCACGGCTTACAGGCTCTTCGATCTGAACTACAACGTGTAAGTCTGACTCGCGGCCAGAAGGCGACCAAGGTTTTTGTGCTAATCTGACTGCTTGTAGGTATGTTATCGCCAACAACACGATCGAGACGCCATCGAATGTTCCAGGTATTAACGATGCCATTTTGGAGGGCATCATTCCGAAGCTGCCTGCCAACGTCATCACGATCGAGCAGGCCATGGCTGCTTTGCAGAAGAGTGGCCCTGCCGTCTACTAGTGGTGAAGAGAACGGATCAGGTTTCATGAGACGATGTAGCTTTGGTAGCCATACATCATGATAGACACCATTTGTGGACCACAGTCATTTCCTGGTCGAGATCCTGCATCGTCTCATACCATGATCAGCCATTAATGATCGGCACAATATGCGGCCGGAAGCTAGCGGCCTGCAGGACGGGTCCAACGATGCAGCGTTCGCAATACCCTCGCCAACGGGCGATCTAGGGTAGCTATGGTCCCAATAGCCATGCTCTGGCTATTGTCTGGCTAGGCTGCAAGCTGATCGTGGCCTTTCAGGGCACTGTTGAGTCGACAGTGTGGTGACACCGGCAAGCGTTCATGCTGAGTCAGTCAACCGTTCCATGATGATGATAGCTTGATGCATTTCACAGCTTGACGCAACTGACTGGTCATAGATGCGACTGACTGCTTGCGTCCGCTGATTGGAGCACGATTCCACTGGTCTGTACAGAGCATCGCGATCAACCAATCGTACATTTGACATGTTGGTCGACCGCCAAAGGCATCCCCTTCCAACAACGATCCCAATTGAACTTGATGCATTCGTTGCCCCAACTCCACCATCCAGCTACAAGATGGCGAGCGAAGATTTCCAGAGCCCGGTAGCTGGTAGCATCGGCCATCTGTTCCTCGATGAGTGACTTTAAACAAGGCTTGCGAGAATGCAGGTCTGGAACGCCCACAATGACCCGCCGGACTACATCACTGCTTCTGCCACTAGACGCGGAGTACCGGCTTTGCTTCCTGCCAAGCAACAGCACCTCGTAAGGCTTCCTCCAGAGCCCGTCAAGCTGCGTCACAGGTTCACCATGCATAGTGGTTTTGAGCCAGATCCATTCTTCGATGAGGTCCAGGCTCCACTGACTGAAAAAGCCACCGTCTCCCAGCACCAGTGCACGCACGGCAGGTTTGTTGGTGATCCAGATGCCCACAAGACAGTCATTGGCCATCAGCACGTCCAAGCGCATGTCGAGAAGTAGCCGCTTCAATTCTCCCAGAGTGGCAATAGTTGCATACGTAGAGCCAGCAGTCTTATGTGTGCGCTTGACAGATCTACTTGGCCACGGAGGATCTAGCAGGATGAAGTCAAACTCAGGACGCGAGCCGTCATGGTCTGCCTGCAGTCGCACGACCTCGTGGAAATGATTCGTATTTACGCAGTCATCGAGCACCGCGTGAGAGCGAGGTGGCATTCGGTATTCGTGCCGTTCATCTGTCGTAGCTTGGGAAGGTACGTCGTTACCTGCGATGAATTCAAAGCGGTCCTTGCATATCTCACCTTGGATTATGCTATCTTGAGGGCCTGCAACGCGCACTCGAATGCTGCCCAAAGGAGCGTCGATGATCTCGTCCGTAGAAGGTACAGCCGCTGATGGCATATTTTGGCCATCTTCGATTGCGTCCGCCTTCCTCTTCTTCGCACGCGGCGCGTCAGCTGTGAAGGGCCTGAGCAGGCACCAAGGACCAGTGTGGTGGCCACGTATTTGCTTCAGTGCATTGTTGAGGAGCCGGCAGTACTCATCGCTGATCTGTTGCTCTGCAGAACTCAGAGCCAATCTCGCTCGTGCTGCAGGAGTCTTCGGCTCATTCGAGGCGAACGGCGCCTGCAATGGTTTCGAAGACACGAGATGCCCATGGAACGGATGTTTGTCTGTGCTTTGGGCAGCAGCTATCGAGCCTGGAACATCCAACAGAAAGACATGGCTGTCATCGTCTTGCCAGAGGATGTGTGATCTAGATTCCATGCGGACTTGTTTGAAGATGGCCAATATCAATACAGCGTGAAGGGAAGCCCATGTCAGATGATATCGAGCACACCACCACGTAGGTCGACCACTCTTGGCTTGTCACGCGCAAGTTTCATGCTCCACTCCCGATGAGCACAGCCATCGAGCCTCGTCCATCATCGGACGTACCAGAGGATACTTACATTATGAAACGCTCATTACTGTCCGTAGCAGCGCTCGAAAGCGGAGTCTCGCCCGATAGTACAAAGAGACCTTTACAGCTTACTAGGAATATGCGCGAAGGATGTGCAGAATCAATGCACGAAAACCTATGAACGTCACGACAATGATTCCATGGCAACTTCCGAGTTGGTCACGGTCCTTCCCCTACATGACCTGGTGGTGTGTGGCGATGGTAAGAGACTGGAAGAAGAGACAAGGCCTGTACGTATTTCATTCATCCTTCACGTCAATCGCTCACACTGCAAGCTAGGAGTCTAATGTACCTAGGAATGCCAATGAAGCATCCAGATCGTCTTGATGGGATTCCAAGAGATCGCTGATCTTAACACACCGTCATGCTATACACAGATAGCAGCAAGGCTGTAGGTGTCCGCATATCAATGGCGCATTAGCCTCTGGATATTGCTGTGGTCGCGAAAGGATGCCATTAAAATGGCAGAAATCCTATCGTGTTCTGCCGAACATACGGTGACCAGGTACGTACCTTACTTGCTGAGGTTACGAGCCTAGAGGGCTTGGCTGGTCCGGCGAAAGTTCCGGAAGCCGTTTCAGGAACTCGACCATGTGATCGGTCCTGCCAATCTACTGCGAACAAGTTCCTTGTTGCCTCTGTGGTTGTCTAGCCTGCCGATTGGCAGTCGTCATGCTGACAAGCAAGCATGCGTGCGCAAGAGCTGAATTTTGTTATTGTGCCATGAACCATGACAGCACCAGAGACAGTTCTTGTTTTGATGACGTCCGGCACTCTTCTTATTAGATCCGCAATACCGCTCTCACGCCGACTTTGACATCTACGCTTCTGTCCATCACCAAACATGTTCTCTGCACTTGGGGCTATTTATCCGCAGAACGCTTCTCTCTACGCAATCTCAGGCTCTTCCAAGAGGGGACGCAAGCGCTCCAGCAGCAACAGGGACTATTACCCTGCTGATTTCCAGGAGAGATCTGGCTACTATGAAGACTACCACGAAGATCGACACCGGTATAGCGAGCGGGAACATGAAGAAATCCGGAGCAGTCGAAATAGGCGTGATCAGGAGCAGCTGGTCTGTTCTATCTGCCGCAAGAAGTCACAGGATGAGTATTACAAATCCAACACCTGGAATCAGCAAGACTCTAGGCCCATGCATCGCGAGCGGAGAGCATCCAGTGCAGAAAGCAGGCGTAGTTCTCGACATTGACCCAAAAACCATCGAAAGTGTTGAAGTACCCAGCACACGCATTCGGGATACAGTCTCTATGGATGATAATGCTGCACAGCGTCCGGAATTTGTGACCAGGTCGAGTGGCTACGTTCACTTGCATCTGCCCATGCATGCCCCAGTGAAAGCGTGGTCGACACGGGTAGGAATCTGCTTCGCCAGTCTTCCACCTGGTGCTTTCGTACAGGTATGTCCGTGAATTAGCCCGACGATACTTCGTTTCTGAACCGCATTGAGAAGCCGCGATGCTAAATTCTGGCAATCAGCTCTCAAACTGCACTCTTTTTGCAGAGTCGGATCAATCAATGCACTGCTGTCAGACCGATGTCAGAAATGAGATGGGTTCTCAACGCAAGACTTATTGGCTGGCAACACGTCTTGAGGTCCGTGAGCACATATTGGCTCTCTGTAGAGACAGCAGTGGCCGATCTGGATCTGAAAGCCGACGCAGCATCTTTTGTTTTGCAAGGCAGCTCAACGGAGCCTGAAGGCCGTCACAAACGCTCGAATAGCACAACCTGCGGACCCTGATTCCTACGACTCCAAATTCATAGAGTAAACAAAAGACTTACTCCCAGATGCACCTAGGTCGTGTCAATCCTGTTACAAAGTGAAGATGTGATGTGGTGTCCCGGCCTCGGCATCCCTTGCCGCAGCCTTTCGCAGATGTTGAGACTCCAAGCAGACTGTCTGACTGCGAATGAAAATGTACAGACTCCATCTGGTGCTTCGCCGCAAGTCGCTGGCTTCGACCTGACGGTCCCATCGTGTGCAGCAGATTGTCGCATCAGCACTGTGCTCAACTTCGCTCAATTTCGAGACCATTCACGCATCTCGAAGCTCATTGCTTCGCATATGCGTTGGCAATGACCCCTCTGAAGAACTCAAATCCCGAAAGGTATATATCCTTAGCGGCATGAACATCTATTACTCTCAGGCAATATGTGCACGGTTTCCACACTAGCCAGAGTCTATTCGACCACTTCTGCAAAGGTCAAATTCGCCAAGCACGATAGAATTTATGCACGGATTGACATTCACGCACAGCGGTTGGCCCATAAGCTGATGCATTGATACTGGTCCAACCTTTGCAACTGATGCGTGCCTGTTGCAGCTGCCGCCGTCCCGATATGGGCTCCGGGGCTCTCGATCTGGTCAAGCTGTTAGCATTGAGGCTGACTGATGGTCAACATTTTCAGGCGTCCTGATGGCAGCTGAGAGTACCAAAGCGGGCAAGGCTTCGAGTGACTTCCGGCATCGCCAACGTAGTATAGACTTGCAGATATGGTCTTTCCCCACCTCAGGAGTGAAGATGGCGATCGTTCCTATTTCTGCTACGTATATGGATCGCCCTAGACTGAGCGTGGAAATGCTCGAGGCAGGACTCTTGACGGGGCAGGCAATTGAGACTTTCGAACATCATGGACTCCGTCGTGCCTTGGAGACGCGGCTGCTATGGCTTGATTTGCTTGGTTCTAGTCCAATTTCTCTTTCTCAACAATCGCGGAGTGCAGCAGACAAGCATCAGCATTCCAGAACTCTTTGCAAACCGCATGGTACCCATGGGACTTGCTCCTGGAGCAGTGCGTCTCGTCGAAACAAGTTTGGGAAATATCACAGGGGATGGATTGACGACTGAGCAATGCCGAACAGTCTTTCCAGACCTCCACTACCCAGTGGATCAATCTGTTGCTTACTGGAAGCAGAAAGGGCATATCATTGGCGAGGAAGATTTGGATCAGACCTGGCGAGCTGGACTTACTAACACAAGCAACAGCAGCGGAGCGATGCGAATTCTGATCCAAGACAATGAGTTGCGCATCCTCGAAAGCGTTGAGCCAACCATAGGAAATCCGGGTTATCATGGACGTGCCGTTGGGGCGCTGTTCAATATCCAAAATGCACTGCAAAGTGCTATCGCTGGAGGAGAAAAGCTGCCGACTATAGAGGCCGCGCTTGCCTTTCAAGACATTGTGACATATCCAGACCCAGATGGGACTCAATCATGGTGGACCTGGGCAGCCCACATGAGCGATGAAACCCATCGAAGGCACTGGCTCATGCCGGACTATGACTTCCGGTATGGCTGGCCGATGGGACCGTATTACACCGACGCTCGGCGGCGTGCTATGGAGCACGATGCGCCCTTTATACGCAAGATACCGAAAGCCGTCTGGAGAGGCACCACCTTTTTTGGCTATGATGTACGGGCGCCACTGGTCGATATCAGCAGGGATAAGGAGTGGGCGGACATTACCACAGTGAATATGGGGGACCAGGATGACTCTGCGTATATTGAGATCGATGAAATATGCAAGTATGCCTTCGCCGTCCACACGGAGGGCGTCAGCTTTTCTGGGAGACTGAAGTTCATCTTGAACTGCAACTCGCTGCCTATTGTTCACGAATTGAACTGGATGACTGACTGGTACCATTTACTAAAGGCCGAAGGACCGGATCAGAACTACGTCAGGGTCAGGCGGGATTGGACAGACTTGGAGGAGAAAATCAAGTACTACCTCAATCACCCCGACGAGGCACAAAGGGTTATCGACAATCATGTTGCAACTTTCCGGGAACGTTATCTTACCAAGGCAGCGCAGTCCTGCTATATCCGAGCATTGATACAAGGATACAGCACTGTCTCTTACAAGCCGGAAGTATACCGCCGGTATGATTCTGGAAAGTCAAAGATTCGCAGGGGCCAGTCATTCGAAGCCTGGATAGACTCACCTCGAGACTTTGCAGAGAACAGTCTGACAAGAAATGACCCATGAGCCAAGACATCATGTAAGACGATAGCTAATGACAATCGCATGCGCGATGCACTGACTTAACGGTGAAGTAGACTAAGCATTCAGGTCTCGCATATTTGAGTACGTTCGACTTTACCAATTCCCGACCGTAACTGCTTGAGCTTTGCCAGTGATAGGTATCTTTGCGACCTAATGCAAATTCCACCACTACTTTTCCTCCTGCAACTTGGCCCTAAACCAAGGCAACAAATGGTTTACCGTCGGATGATTCCAAGTCAAGGTAAGCGGCACCTTGACTCTGAGGCTCGACTGCAATTTCTCTCGCAGGGCAACGGTCATGACAGAATCGATACCGATGTCTGCGAAGTTCATCTTCGGATCCACGTCGGCAATGTCGCTCATCATGAGAATGGCAGCAATGCATTTTCGGATTTTGACACTCAACCAATCGTCAAGCTTGGATGGGTCTGTAGGTCGTGAATCTGGTCCACCTGCTTCGCTAGCTTCGCCGAGGTTTGTCGCAGCATTCAATCTTGGCCGCTTGACAACGACATCTTCGATCAATGGGATGGGTGCTGCAGAGCCCTCATCGATCGGAAGGCATCGTACCACCACCGCACTATCAATGTCGTACTTGTTGACATGCTCCCACGCCCTGAACGCTTCATCTCGTGAGATGTCAGTAATGCCCTTGCTCTTCAACTCCTCCGCGAGGAAGTCTATGCCTGTCGCCATGCCCATGCCACGCAAAGCTGTGAATTGAAAGGAGACCGCATTGTCACCTTTAGACCGGCGATGAGCTGCTAACGCATCCAAGCATGCATTTGCAGACCCATACGCTGCTTGGCCTACTGTTCCTACCAGCTGCCCGGTACTGGAATAGAGCGCAAAGAAATCAAGCGAACATGGTGGGAACGCTTCATGGAGGGCGAGAGCTCCCTTGACCTTCGGCGCAAGCACATGCGCATAGAACTCTCTTTTAGTGTCCATCAGCAGGCTGCCCTCCAGAATACCAGCCGCGTGTACAATGCCCAGGACCGGCGGCAGATTCAGGGCTTCGAGAGCGGCGAGTAATCTTTTTGCGGCGTCACGGGTCGACATGTCCAGAGCAATTGCGTGGACCGAAGCTCCAACGCTTTCGAGCTTTTGAATGTGTGCAATGACTGCTGCCATCTTGCCCCCATGTTTGAGCAACTCAGGCCATTGTCGTCTGGGCGCGAGGCCCTTCCGCGAGACAGTCACAATGCGACGAGCGCCTTTCTCCACCAAGAAGCTGCAAGTCTCCAGTCCAAAGTCTCCCAGGCCTCCTGTGATCACGTATGTACCATGTGGCTTTGGCAGTAGCGTCCTCGCGGTGCCCGGGCTATGGCGCTCAGCTGCGGACAGAGATCGCATCACACCTCGCCTTGGCAAGCCGTCAACAACGCGCAGAACATCCTGTCCTTTCACGTACTTCATCGCTGTTATTGGGCATTGGTGGGGTTCATCAGTGTCCAACAAGGCACCCCAGAGATCGGAATGCTCAGAGGCAATGATGCGTGCAAGACCATACAGAGCTCCATGTGCAAGAGCGGTGTTAGAGCCGCTGCCGCCATTGCGATCCGTGATGACGAATAGCTTGCAAGTGCCAGATAGTGCATTGCTTTCGATGAACCTTGCCAAAGTACTGGTCTGCCATATGAGGTTCTCAGTGACCTCTGCCACGTTCTCTGACCGCTCTACAGAGCATGGAATGTATACGATTGTGGCGCCATCCGCCTTTAGATCTGACAAGAGGTCTCCAGTTGTGGCATGCTCCAGCTCTGCGGCGTCGTGAAAGACGTGGACCCGGGTCGATTGCGCTTCAAGCTGTTTGCCATATGCAGCCAGCTTGCTCTCGTCCTTCGACACCAGCACGACATTGCTGAGCTGGCGCGGCTTCTCCGAGAACTTCGGTGGCACCCAGGTGATACGATGTACAAGACTCTCTGTACTCCCACTCATGCCAGACGCTCCTTCGACTTCGGAAAACCGCATGGACTCGAACTTGGCCAGAAGCGTGCCATGCTCGTTAAGAACACTCACATGCGACGCTAGGGAGATCGCATCAGGAGCTGCTTCTATATAGAGATAGCCTATCTTCGGCAGCGGCCCACTAGTATATAGAGTCACACGGTCAATCCGGGAGACGATCCGTACACTTGGCTGTTTGAAGAAGATGGCCGAGCCGACGGAAGTGGCAGCATCGAGTAAAGGCGCCCACGACTTGTCATCCCAGGTGATCTGTTGCACATTTGGGTCCACGTCGACTTTGGCCAGCATTTCGTGCTCATTCCCGTAATGCTCCGTGACCGTCCAAGGGAACGCCATACTTGCGACACCGACCTTCGACAGGAAGTCAACGGCGAAGTCTTTTGGCAGCAAGGTCCCAATCCGTCTTTGTATCATTGATATATCAAAGTGCTGAGCTGGCACGTCTGCATGTGGAGCACGAACCCATTGACATGAACTGTGCGCAATCCAGCTCCTTTCGACTCTGGCGGGAGTCTCTAGGTCCGGCGGAGGCTGAAGACTCGACGCCACAGAAACACTGTCCTTCTGTACGACAATCTGCACCTCTCGGTTGTCTGATCCCATGGAGACCGGGACTTTCAACCTGATGTCCGTGAAGACATTGGCCCCAGTAGCATGAAAGAAGGTATTGATATAGACTGCTGCTGGAATGATCTCAGTGCCATCCAGTGGATGCATGCCGGGGTATGGCTTTGTCTTGTCGTCAAGTCTGGTCTTGAAGACTACCATATCTGTACCCAAAACAATAGTGCGCTGACCGAGCAGCGTATGTTTTTCGGCATCGTGTGTCTCGCCTCCGCCTAGTGGACCGGTTTCGACTTGCCTGTAGTACGGGCGATGCAGCCACTGGGTCCTTGGGATTTCTCGTGACCAGTCGGATCTTTGCCCAAGTTGTAGATCGAAGTTGACAGGCGCGCCATTAGTATATAGCTGCGCCACAGTCGACTGCAGGGATTTCATTGCTGGGGCATGTCGCTTCATTGTGGAAATGGTAGCGAATTCGTCATCACCCAAGCCGTCTACCACAATGGTTTCGTTGATCGACTGCAGGACGATCGGATGCGAGGAGATCTCAACGAAGACACGATGTCCATCGTTGACAGCCGCACGTACAGCTTTGGTAAGCTGAACGGGATTGATCATGTTGTTGATCCAGTAGTCGACTCCTTTTAACCCATCATATCGACAGTCCTCGTGGGAAGTTGAAAACACGAGCATACGGGCGGGGCGTGGACGTAGTGAGCCAGACAGTGCCTCTTTCAGAGGCACGCTCAGCCTGGCCAACATTGGGCTGTGGAAAGCGACGTCGGTGTTCACACGGAAAGTCCGAACGCCAGCGTCTTTCATTTCCGTAACGAAGCCGTTCACTGCTTCAGCCATGCCGCTGACGACACAAGTCGTTGGCGAAGAGTCGATTGCAGCGACCAAGTCGGTCCTCTTCCCAAGCTTCTGAGCCACCTCTCCATATGGCATGCCGACGAGAGCCATGCCACCAAGACTTTCATCACGGACCTGCGAATACAGCTTCGCTCGTCGTGTGACAATCAATGCGCCTTCAGCTGCGGTCAAACAACCGGCTACGACACTTGCTGCGATCTCTCCGACGGAATGACCAATGACTGCAGCAGGCATGATGCCGAGTGATTCTAGGACCTCGCTCAATCCGATTTGCATCACGTATGTCAGTATCTGTACACGTTCTGAAGCCTCAAAGTCTCCGTTTCCGAGGGCGTCGATGGCGGAGAAACCAGCCTCACGCTGGATGATGGTGTCCAGATCTAATATCGCTCGCCTGAAGATCTGATTCTGGAGCAGATCCAGCCCCATGTCCTTCCACTGAGCACCGTGGCCCGAAAAGACCCAGACTGGGGAGGCATTCTGGAGTGTGCGTTTCTGGAGAAAGGCAGCGGGAACGCCTCGCGAGCCATCTGCGAAGTGCAGTAGTGCCGCGATCGCTTCATCGTGAGTCTCTGCTGGTATAGCCAGTCTGTAGTCATGATGTGCACGACGCTTGGCAAGAGTACTGGCCACGATGCTGAGATCGCTCCCGCGGCCGCAATCAGAAGCAAGCCATTGAGCCAGCGCTCTTGCTTGGGGAGCAAGTCTTTTCTCTTGTGTCGCAGATACAGTCAGGACCAGTGTTGATTGGGAATTGTAGTGTCCGTTGGCGACCACGAGTGCAGAGTCATGGCGAGTGTGCTGTGAACCGTTGCCATTGTGATGGGCGTGCACACCGAGGTACTGTTCAACTATAGCGTGCGAGACAGTACCGCCATAGCCGTAAGAGCAGACAGCCGCTCGTCGTGGTCCATCCGAGGTCGTCCATGGTGTCCTTTCACGTACAACTTGCAGTCCGCAATTCTGCCAGTCAACTTTCGTGGTCAATTTGTTGAGATGTGCTTGCGGTGCGAGCTCGCCCTTGCTGACAGCCAGGACCGCCTTGACGAGGCCGATAGCACCTGCAGCAGCCTCGAGGTGGCCAACATTGGGCTTGATTGACCCTAACAAGACCGGGTCACGACCTTGTTTGCCGCGTTCCAAGCCGTAAATGGATGAAATGGCTGAGATCTCTGTCGGATCGCCAAGGGACGTGGCCGTTGCATGTGCTTCAACATATCCGACTGTCAATGGATCAATGCCGGCTCTCGCAAGAGCTTGCCGTCCAACTAGCTCCTGCGCTTTCGCGTTAGGCGCCATGATACCGTTGGTCTTGCCGTCTTGAGCGACCGCGCTGCCTCTGAGTATCGCAAAAATCTTGTCGCCATCTCTAACAGCGCTGGAGAGGTCTTTGAGGACAAGTACAGCACCGCCCTCTCCTCTAGCATAGCCATTGGCTGCATCGTCGAAGGATTTGCAGATCGCGTCCGGAGACAGCGCACCTGCCTTGCCCAGCATTCGAGTCAACGCTGGGGCAAGCAAGACGTTCACGCCGCCAACCTAATATGACGGTCAATACGAAGGTATCTCTGGATTGCGCTTATACTGATTCGTGAACCCACAATCGCAACCCGGGACTCTCCCGCTATGATGGCCTGGCGGCCATGATGTATCGCTACCAGGGACGATGCACACGCTGCATCTACAGCTGCACTTGGGCCCATGAGGTCAAGGTGGTAAGACACTCGATTGGGAACTCCATGTGCTGCAGTGCCAATGCCCATCCATGCTTCAATGTTCGGGATGTCTTCGAGCAGTAGACGTGAATAATCATCCGAGTCGATGCCCATGTATACAGCAGTGTCTGAGCCTGCAAGGCTTTTGGGATCGATCCCTGCATCCTCAAGAGCCTCCTAAGATGTCATTAGCGATGCTGGTAGCGGAATGAACATGGGGAAGAGCTTGCCCAGCTTAGCTCAAGAGCAAGTCGCTGATGCGGGTCCATCTGCTCCGCCTCCTTCGGCGAGATGCCGAAGAAGGATGCATCGAAATTCTCAAGGTCGTCGACGAAGTACCCTTTGTCGAGGGTATTCGCAAGCTCTTTTGCATTACGTGGGTCTCTCCGGAGCCATGGCTGCCAACGCATGGGAGGTACTGCTTTTGGTGCTCCCTTGCCATCAAGTAAGAATTGCCACAGCTTTTCTGGACTGTCAACCCTGCCGGCCGTGCGGCATGCCATTCCTACAATAGCCACATCTTCAGATTGTTGCCGAACACCGTTGGCCCGGTCCACTGGGTGTGTCACAAAGTCTAGGTCATTCATGACGGCTGTTGATGGATGAGACGTCGCGAACGTAGGACGCAGCCAGCAGGCATTCACTTTCAGTACTGAAAGACATATGGGCTTCCTTCAAGGTGCAGATAGGCCATCAGCTGCATAGACGCCCAACATAGCGCCGTAGGTGACGAGTCTGATAACGTTGAAGAAACGCTACCTGCCGTTGTCCTCGTCCAATGGCACGACTCAACCGACGCATGGTGTGCATACATCGGAGGGTGGAAGTGCCAATGTGCACATGTGAATGACAGAGCGGCTGGGTTGACCTCGGATCCCATCTTGGGCAGGAGCAGATAGGACGGTTGGCCAGATCTGTATATCGTGTTCTGCAGTCGAAAGCATCGCGTCGTGGACTACCGCATGAGCAGGTAGGCAAGCCAGCATGTTCGCAGGGCCGGCGCGAAACTATTACTCCGAGGGTCTAGCGGGCTGCGCCAGCTGTAACAGGAAGCCGCGCTCCAGCCGCACTCGCAGAATTAGAGCAAAGTCAATGTAGCTTCAGTGGACGTGGCCGGCCATTACTCGACTGTTGACAAGGCAAAGACCGACTGGAAGAACTCCATGAGTACCGATGTGCCGAGCAGTGGGTTCGAAAATCATGCATGGATGGCTGGTGCAAGCTCCGATTCGCTTTTCAGACTGCATTGCCGGCCCACACGTGAACTCTAGAACGACATCATGCAGAACACCTCCCGCAGACGTTCTGATCGAGCTGGCGCAACTAGGTGCCGATAGTATATTCGTAGAAGCCGCGAAGAATGTTTGGTAGATCATTCTTTTTAAGACTCCAACGACCGTCGCTGTCATCTGCCTCGCCCTCCTCTTCCTCCTCTGCCACCACCTCGACCGCCTCTTCCACCGCCCTTTCCACCTCTCATAGGGCCAGAGCGATTGTATAACTTCTCCTTGCCGAAGGCAGCGTCTGCGACTCGCAAGTAACTCGTGACGCCCTGATCGACTACAGCAAGGATCACATTCTTATACCCATACTTGAGCTTCTGATACAAGTTGAGTCCTTCCTTTGGCGGCGCGTACGGTACTGTATCCATCAAAGCGCCCAATTGTTCGAGTGTTGGCATGGAGGAAGCACGGCCATCAATGACCGCGATACGGAAGTCAGGCGGGCCTGGATTCTTTTTGGTGAAAGCAGAATTTGGTTTCCAGACGTGATAAGTGACTCGTAGAGCCTTATCGATATCATTGAAGAGGGTAGATTGAGATTTCAAAGTCGGGTCGTGGAAGTCGATCATAGCAAGGCGGCGATAGATGTCAGCGTAAGACCTGTACACGCCAGGCTTGATAACGGGCCCCTGTATCTGATTGTTGATCATATTTTTGTTCTGTTCACCGAACAATGTTTGCCAAAGAGTAGCAAGGCCAAGGCCCGTCCGCCAGGTTCGCAAGTCCTGCATAGACGGAGGAAAGCATTCAGGCCCTGGTTTTGGCCCGGGCACATCCCAGCTTGGCGCTCTTTGGACCACGTATCCCGCCCTCTTCAAACCGGAGTAGACAGAATACCGCTCGAACGTCAATTTTCCTCCATGAGCTTCCTCATCACCCATACAGACGGCATACGCACCCTGCAGACTCATTGACAGGCCTTCACTTTCATCTTCGCCATTGCGTGGCGGCCATCGTACATCGATCGTGCCTCTCTCAATCAAGAAAATCACTTCTTCAGGCAACAACCACATACGTTGACCTCGTCTTTCATCATTGCCAATGGGATCGTCCTTGGCAGAGAATATTTGGCCCATTTTGGTGAACATCGGACCGTGCGGCTTATACGTGTATGCCATATTGGACTCTGGGTGGTACGTAGCTGAAGTGGCGCGATTAGGTGGATGGACTCGTTGGAAGGCCAAAGCATTATGCATAGCTTGGCGAGAAGCAGCTAAAGCATTAGATTGCAGAGCAGTGGCATGAGGCTCAAAGTCCTTCTCGCCGCGCTTTGGTATCTTGGCATCTTCGCTGCTGCAATGACTTCAGCTTTTCGTCTTTTCACTGTGGGATATGGAAGCTTACGCCAGACTTTGCAGGAAGCGAAAATCTTGTGTTTCGTCAGAGAGATCGACGTCGTCCGCTGATGGACCAAGCTGCGTGATGACATCTTCATCGGCGTCCGCCATGGTTATTTCAAATATTGTCAGAAGTGTGTTTCTTCAAGAGATCGCGTTCTGTGTCGGTTTTGGTGAGTCGCAACGGGAAGGAAAGCCCGGAGAGACTAGTCGGGACGCACGGACCATTTACCATCAAGGCATTGATATCTTTGTCTCCCTGCTCCACTGTCCTCTGCTCGACCGGCAAGCAGACTCTAAGAAATAGATCTCTGTTTCTCGAGGCGCAGGGAATATTGCATCTAGCTCCATCTGAAGCGGATGCCTTCCGTGCCTACGACCAGGACTACGATGGCGGACCAAGCATCAGCCGACGATGAGCTTTTGGCTATGGTAGGTCATCAAGACATCCCCGCGCTGAGAACGCCTAGAGCTGGCTAATTCTCAGCAGCTTCTAGTGAATTTACGGAATTCTGCCGCCACATTTGGCGAAGGCACAGCGCCATATGAGAGTATCAAAGCTACCATCCAGGAGCACGTACAGGCGATGCAAACCAAGGGTCGGAAGACGAACCTAACACAGCTACGGCACAGGCTGAATGCTATGGATCTCGGCTCTGGTCCGGCAGAGGCTGGCCAGCAAGCGCTTGACAAGCTGTTCGCCAGCCTGGCTCTTGGTCCAAAACCAAGATGACAATCTTCGGGGCTGTCGGAGCTCATCGTAATCGCGCCGTGTCAAGCATTCGCCATATGTGCTTGTGACGGCTTACAACACAGCTCTGAACGTTCACCTGGACTGATGGCTCGACCGCGATCGTTCTGGAAAGTGCTGAATCGCGTCGCGTGAGCCCGATCGGGCATGGTCATTATCGGCAAGATCCGCTCACCGCGATAAGGACGACTTCTGCGTCATTCCTAAGCAGAAATTCTTGAGCTCATAGGTCTCAGGACTTGTGACCGAACGCTCTCATACCCAACAGTACAACACGATGGCACAACAAGCAAATGGCGAGAAGCTCCAGGGCGCCTCCTTGGCGCCAGACCTATTTAAAGACATGGGTGCACAGGTCAACGGCATGAACTCGACGGGCGACGACGACCAGCGGGTGGTAGAGGAGATCGAGTCGCTGTGCATGAACTGCCATGCTGATGGTGTAACCCGCATGCTCCTCACTCGGATACCTTTCTTTCGCGAGATTGTCATCATGTCATTCTCATGTGCAGAATGCGGGTTCCAGAACAACGAGATTCAATCCGCGGGCCAAATACAGCCCAAGGGCGCCAAGTATGCGCTACGGGTGGAAAAGGATCAAGACTTGCAAAGGAGCGTAGTGAAGTCAGATGTGGCAACGTTTAGAATAGAAGACATCGACTTGGAAATTCCAGCAGGCAAAGGACAGTACAGCAACATCGAGGGCATCATCTCAGGCGTCAAGGCCGATCTGGAGATGCACCAGCAGGCGAGGATGGAACAGATGCCCGAGGTCGCTCAGCAGCTCGCAGGCGTCATTCAACAGCTCTCGGACATGCTGGAGGGCAAGCGATACCCATTCATGGTCTCAGCAGACGACCCAAGTGGCAACAGTTGGATAGAAACGAAGCCAGGCGAAGCGGCTGGCAAATGGGCAAAGAGCGAGTACAACCGAACACCACAGCAGAATGGCATGCTTGGACTGGGTGACGACGTGCCACAACCAAGTCACCAACATGAAGCTGCTGCATCTGATAATGTCATACGGCCTGAATATCATGCGACTGGCATGGTGCCGGAGTTGCCAACGGACAATGCAATGGCGAACGTCGATCAAGAAGACGACATCGTGGAGAACCAAGTATACAGTTTCCCAGCATCATGCCCAGGTTGCACACGACCATGCGCGACAAACATGAAGATGGTGAATATCCCTCATTTCAAGCAAGTCGTGCTCATGTCGACGGTATGCGAGGACTGTGGATACAGGTCCAATGAGGTAAAGACGGGAGGTGAGGTGCCAGAAAAGGGCAGGCGGATAACATTGGAAGTCAAGTCGCAAGAAGATCTGGCACGAGATATCCTTAAGAGCGAGAGTGCAGCATTGCACTGTCCAGAGCTGCAACTGCGGGTAGAGCCAGGCACCATGGGAGGCCGCTTTACTACCGTAGAAGGCATCCTCACGAACATTCGCAAAGACCTGCGGGCGCAGGCGTTCGGCCTTGAAGATGGCGATGCAGAACTACCTGAAGGCGCAGGTGACGGCATGGCAGCAGAGAGCAAGCGATCATGGGACGATTTTTTTGCCAGCTTGGAAGCAGCGATCGACAACAAAAAGCCTTTTACGCTGGTACTAGAGGACCCCATGGCGAGCTCGTATGTGCAGAGTTTGACGGCGCCGGATCCGGACCCACAGATTCAGATGCAGGATTATGACAGGACGGAGCAGGAGGAGGAGGATTTGGGGTTGAAGGACATTAAGACGGAGGGCTACGAGGAGGACCATGCAAACGCCGAGTCGTGATGAAGGTGAGAATCGGGAGAGCATTGATGCAAAATAATCCCTTTATGAGCGATCTTTGTGTTATGAATCAAAGTTCGGCTCCAGGAGGTCGACATATTGAACCAGAGACTTCCTCCTTGACCTCTATGGCGGTCAATCGCCACTTACGGCAGCACGGGTTGTTATTGTAAGACCATCGCCATCATTGGCAATCTCTGATCAATGCATCTTGCCGTTATCACGCTATGTCGCCGTGCAGTCGAAGCTTGCAGCTCTCTGCGAAGCACTGTCGCAACTGCTCCCCCCTCATCGATCAGCACTTTCAAGGAAGCTGACCTCGAACCGCAGTCCGCTGACCGGATTCCTCAAGGAAGTCGTGCCGCCCCCATTCGAACAGGAGTAGTGGTCAGGCATAATCGAAGCATGGCACGAAGCCCAAGCATATAGCAGATCATCAACTCCCGATCTCCACTATCTCATCTGCCTCGATGGCCTCTCCCTCGTCCTCCACCTCCTCTACCCCTGCCACCATGACCGACTCCTCCACGTCCGCGGCCTCTGCCAAAACCACCGTGCCCGCCTCGTCCCCGCTGAGCAGCAAATCTCTCGGCATCAGGATCGAATCTCGGACCTGCTGCTGACCGCGCAGCTCTCTCATCCTCGCTAATGGCAAAAGCATTTGGGATTTGCAGCAACTCGCAGAAGGCTGCAGTCTGCGGATTTGGATACTCCTCCACCTTGGCATATTGCGGCAAGTTCCAATTCCCGTTGTCGTACACCGGTGCTGTTTGCTCGAAGTTTTCTGGGATGGTTAGGCTGGAGTCCGGTAGGTTGTTTTTGAGCCATTGAGACTGCTCCTCGATCTGGGTCTTGTATTCTGATTGAGATTTAGCTTGCGGCACTTTAGCATCTGGGTCGCCCAGCACTGGAGGCTCGCTCAGCGCGAACGCACGAGTGATTGCTAGCCATTCTTTGTCGTAACGCAGCTTCAACGGTCGCTGTGGCTCCAGATCTTGTTCGGTTGGTATTGAGATGAGCTGTAGGAATTCCTTGTTTGGTAGACATTTGTCCAGGGCTAAAAAATTCGTGATCGTGTTGGTAATTTCTGGTGGATGCTCCATGGGCTCCTGCTGTCGCTGGGTTCGCGGCTCAGGACGTCGGAATGATTCTGGCAACGCTGCTCTTGCCTCCTCGCCAGTCAACATTACCTGCTCTACTGGTAAATCTGATGTAACAGGAATCGCGACATTGTCTAGACCCTGTCCTGGAGCAACAGGTGCAATTCCATCGACATCATCGTCGAGCTCTAAATCAATCTCATCAGCGTTCGACGGCGGAGCCTGGTTCATGCTTTCTGCGGGCCCAGGTTCAGCAGCAGTGTCATCGCCGTCAATGTCCAAGTCGATCTCGTTCTCGTCCTTCGTTTCTGCGGGTTGCCCATTTGTCGCAGGCAAGATCTGCTGCTCGATCGACGCCTCATCATGCTTCACCACAGCAGCATATTTGCAGTGCAGATGCGCGCTAAACCAATACCTGGGCCTTAGTCTGTCAAGCACATATTGCGCTGCCATATTGCCCAGTTGGCCATTTCTCGCATCGTCTTCAAGATGCTTCTTATAACGGAACAGCTGCTTGAAGTTGCCCTTCCATTCGACACCTTTGGGCCAGTCGTGGCTGATACCAATATCGACCTGTGATCGAACCTGCAGCAGCTTCCTGACATCCATCTCGCGAGTGTGGTAGATAGACTTCATATCGCTTTCGTTGTACGGCAATCGTTCAAGGTGTGGCTTTCGATAGTTGTAGCCTTTCCATATGCCACTCATTCCTGCTATCCTCAAAGGGCCAAGACGTAGGACATTTGCAGCGCCCATGTAGTAAATGTTGGGCGCGACCCAGCCGCCATAGTATAGCTCAAACAAATAACTGCTGGCCTCATGATTGCCGCCGACAAAGACAGTAAGGTAAGGAGCCGTTCTTTGACCAGAGTAGTATTCATGAAAATCGCACATTTCGCGGTATTTGGCCGGCATGCTGACACAATTGAGGTCGGAGGCATTCCTCACGGATTGGAAATCGCCGCAAATGATCAACAGATCCACGCTGGGCCATCCTTTCTGCTTGCATGATTCTTCGACTGAGGCGTAAATGGCGTGTAGAGTGCCGTGGCCGCAACCTTCGATGGCAAGGCGAACGCCTCGTCCTTCTTGCAGCGTTGCTGCCATGTCCTCAATCGTGTGGCCTCGACGATCCGTGCGTATCAATTCGTCATGTCCGCCAAGTCAAAGTCACAAAGGTGTTGGAGTTCGTGTCGTCGAAAAGAAGACTCGATGCATTCGCGCCGGGTCTAAGCAGCCGCTAGCGTCTGCACCGTGCCTTCCATTTAGAAACGGACTTTAACTTCTTGCTCCCATTTCGAAAACCAGCCGCGATTCACCTCAATCATCGGAAATATCAATGGGACGGCTAGACACTAGCGAGTCAGAATGATGACCTCGAGAGAGCTTGAGGCAGCGTCTGCGGCTCGAAAGCGCTTCTTGAACGATGCTTCGTCCTCGACGCTGGCCACATCGCCAGCAATTTCTGCATACATGCGATCTCAGCTTCCCGAATCTGCACAAGACGAACAGACCTGCGGCGCGTGTGGTACTCTGTTGATCATTTCCTGGAACTACACAAGACCACGGGAGTGTCGACGTGACAGTTCGCGACGAGATCGGAGCACCACAGCTTCTATAAAAGTCACATGCAATCGATGCCATACTACAAACACAGTAGTAAGAAGGATGTTGTCAGCGAGCAAGGGTCTACAATCTCAAAAGGCCACTGTCAAGCCATCTTTGGCGCCGAGTCCTCACAGTCTCATTGACCAAAGCACTGAAAAACCGTCGCAAGCAAAATCTACAGTCAGCTCAGCAAGCAGAAAATCTCGCGCCAAGAAGTCCAATCTGCAGTCATTGCTGGCGAGTAAACAACCTTCAGCTAGAATACAGCCTGGCGCAGGGCTGGACCTGATGGACTTTATGAAGACATGAGTTCTGGACTGCTTTAAGCTTGCTACAATACGGCGCGCCTGACACAGCAGGTGCAAACCCCAATGCTTGACATTCGAACTCGCTCAGGGCAGATCAGTCTGCCGCTTGTGCTCACTCTGCAGCTGCCAGTAGATAATGGCTTGCGACCGGTGTGCTTCGACAACTTTCTCTCGGGCATGATGGATTATCGGCGGCCAGCACAATGTCGACTGCTGACGGCCAGTTGCAAGAGCCATCCCAGCGCAGGTGCAGAGCGAGTATCGATGTTACGACAGATCAGCTGTCGTAGCGGCGCAAGCCATGGGATTTCCGGCTAAAGAAATGAATCTAGCAATTGAGGAGATTTTATTAGCAGGCAGATAGCACGTGTCAGAGCCGTATTTGCGACCACAATGCGAGCGGCTGAGTCTTCAGGGCAGGATGCAGCAATATTAAAGCAAGCCACTTCGCGGCCTGACTTTCTCTATGCGCAATATACACACTTCGATCCAGACGCAACTGGTCCTCTATGCTACAACGGACAAAATGTAAAACCGTCAAGTGGCCAACTCCACATTCATCTCCTGCTTAGTACCGGCCAAGATCTCATCGCTTTCGCATATACAACTCAGAACTTTTCCAATATCCGAACGCGTCTTCCAGCGGCACGTGCATCTAACCAAAAACCACATCATGTGGCAACCAAAGTCTGTACAAGCGAAGGGGTATCAAACTTCTCAAAACCAATTAACACAAGAAGATCACTAGATCCAGTAGATGAGCCTTTATATTAGGTTGTAGAAGGAGGTCGCGTGAGGCGGTCGTGATGGTATCGTAACACATTTGACGGGCTCGCCGCGAAGGTAGGTTGATGACATATGAAAAGGTGGTGTTGGCTGCTGTCGTCGCAGGCCGTGTTCATAATGTGCCAGCATTATCATGTGATCATTCTGTGACATCGGCATAGCTGGTCCGGTCCAGGACAGGCGAAGGAGCCGCAGGGCTCGTTCTGCCGGAACCTACAGAATGGCGCTTGATGTCAAGAAGCCTGGCGCTGCCTGCTGACATTTGTCGAGCGTGTCCCTTGCCATAGTCGATACTTCTGGCGTTTCGAATTTCGGTCTTGTGGGGTGAATCGTCGGGGTCGTTGAAGGAGCTCTGGTCTGGGCTACCGGGTGGAGGGGTCTCGACCGTCTCAGCGGCAAACCCGGTAAGCAGAGCCTCTCGTGACTTTGCTCGTGGATCACGACGGACAAGCGTTGGCTTTCGGCGGACACTGCCGTGATAGGCGATGGGCTCCGAGACTCCCTCTCCTGTCGTGGGGTCATTGTATTCACTTGCCTCGTCTGGCGCTCCTCCGAGTGCACTTGGTGTGCTCATCCGCCTTGTCAAGCCTGGGCTCGGTGTTGTCCGGGCGACGTACTCAGCATCCTTGTCTCCTCCACCGAGCTCTTCGTAGCTGGCAGCAAAATCTGGATTGCGTCTACTGAGCGAGCCAACACCTCGACTGATCCCAGAATGACCCGACTGGCGTTTCGCGCTTGCGAGCCATGAGCCTTCCGAGCCGACGGACGCGAGAGAAGCTGACATCAGACCATGGCCACGAGTGATTGGCGTGTCATTGCGATTGATAGATGAAGGGTCCGTCTCCGAATCTTTTACGTTGCTTCCAGGAATGTCAACAGGCTGGGTCTTTTTAGCCCTTCGCGCTGCGGCTACTGCCGCGGCCATTGTGGTCACATCCGGCGACGGCATCCTGCTATCAGGGGGAGAAATGGGCATCTCTGGAAGGTCTTCCCTAAATTTGCTCTGCGTTCGCACTGGCGTCCCTGACGGCCGACGCGGTGGTAGTGGTCGAGTGTCGACCAGGTGCGCAGGCAATGGTTGGTTGCGCATGGATTCGCGAGACGTGTTTGAGAAGGAGAACTCGGAAGGCGACTTTGCCCCATCTCCGGCTTTCCTCGTGGTGCCACCTCTCTTGAAGAAAGAAGCCCATGCGCCTGGCCGACGACCCTGCGGATCAGATGACCTCCGAGTGTCGAAAGGGACAGCAGGTGGCGCAATGAGATCCTGTGGCGTCTCGGATTGCGAAAGACTGGAGGGTAAACGGTCGGCTTGAGTAGCCCTTGGTGACATCGGTGGCGTACTGGTGATTGACATACGCACAGCTTGCGCAGTATGCACGATAGGTTCTTCCGCAGGCGTCTCCATCGGTGTGGGTGGATCCACTGATCGATGAGACTCGGCGGCTGGCGAAGGGAACGGTGCTGGGTCGGCAAACGGATTTGCCGGAATAGCACCCTCTTGTGGGTAGCGCAAGTACGTGCCAGTGTTCACCGGGTCGTGCTGCTCAATTGCATGAGTATCAGGCACATTTGCGTTGCCCGATTCGACGCTTTTGCTTGTGCCGACGTCCAAGCCAGCTGCTTCTGTTTGGGACAGCACTGTTTGATCCCGTAGTGCAGGATGCACGGCTGATGGCGGCGTCAACACGGCGCTTTCGGGCTCGTCAACAGCCTGGCGTCGATGAGCGGCTTTCGCATCTTCTGCACGTTGAGCATCTTCGAATTCACGTCGCCTTCGGTCGCTATCACCGCGGTTCCTGCCCTCCCGATTTCGTAGCTTCTTGTCAAGTTTCTCCTGTTGCTCTTTCCGTTTCCGTTCGCGTCGCTTAGCATCGCGCTCCAACAACAACCGCAGATCACTCGCATCAAAATCATCCGCTTGCGCACCAATGGTCTGCCGCTTTCGCGAACTATCTTTACTTTCTGGTTGCTTCATCTTGTCCTTCTGAGAATTTCTCCGCTGTGCATGCGAGGTGCTGGGAACGCTACCTGACGCTACATGTTGCGGTGTTCCCGAGAGCCGTACTGCCGGTCGAGGATTGAACATGTCAAAATAGCCAACCTCCCATCCGCGCTGCTCAGCAGTACTAGACATGCCAGAGTGGACTGACCCTTCAGGGGGCAGATCAATCTGCGAGCCGCGCCATCCGCTGCGAATCTTCTTACTATCACGCCGCAGGGGCCCTTCTCCCGCCCGCTTCGGTATCGGAATAGGCGCACTCATCGCACGTATCTCCTCTTCGCGAACCCGCTCTCCACCACGCCTCTTGCTTGATTTGCGGCGCATGGGAGAGCCATCGTCGTACCCGCTGCGCCTGGACCGCAATGTTTGTGGCCGTGAAGTCTTCGTATCCGTCTTGTGAAGAGTTGTTTGCGAGCCAGACCGGTGGCGGAAATTGTAGGGTATAGGTGGCCGCTCAAGATCAACAGGTCGAAGGTGCGGGCTTGACTCTAGCTTCCGGCTGATAGGCAGAGCCGTGATATCTTCGATAGAGCCTCTGCGTTGGGGCAGATTTTCCTTTCCACGAGCCACCAGTGTTTTCTTGCTTGGAATTGCACTCTGCGGTGCCATGCCCTCTGGCTGGCTTGGCTGCACACGACTCCGCCTTCGCTTGCTTCCCTTGCGCGATGATTGCCGTCGTGGAGTCGAGCTCGGTGCAACTACTGAAGATGCTGTCGCGGTTGTTGGCGCGAACGTCGATGACGAGCTCTTTTCTGCCAGGATCTGGCGTTCGCCGGCTGCATCGTCCTTCAGATCCTTCCGCCGTCTTTTGAACGGCCAGACCATTCTTACGTGAGCAGCGGGGCTGCTACTCTCGTTGTTTCATATGATTGTCGCATCCCGGTCACCAGCGTGGCTGTGGTCTATCTTGCGATAAAACACCTTATTTAGAGCGCGTTAACAGCAGGATCGAGGAAACGAGTGGTGGGATCGAGGAATGTTGTGGCGCCCAGGAGAGTTTGGACTTTGCCAACCAGGCGTTGCTTAGAGCTTCGATCGTCGGCGGGTGGCAGAAGTCAGAGAGTGGCTCGAGCGCAAGAAATGGAGAAAGTGGTCTGGATCCAGGGATTGGCGAAGAGGTGGAGTGGACGGCAATTTGACTGCGCAGCACTCGCCCGTGGTGGTACGCGACCTGGCAAGCAGCATGCGCCGTGATTCGTGCAACTGGCGAAATGAGCAATGCGAAGCAAAATGCAAGGAATACGGCAGCGCCCATAGAAGACGAGCCTTCGGTACCTACCCCAGCCTCGCGCATCCTGCACCAAATCGTCACGCACACGGCTGTGGCGCGCCAGGGACACCTCTTATTGCATGCGCAGATCTCGGAAAGCTCCATCTCCTTTTGGACGTTGCATCGGTTGGAGCAATTATAGTCAGCAGCTTGTGTTGACCTACAACGCAGGTAGCTTGCGCTGCTGCAGCGACTGCCGAGACAATAGCACGAGAATGGCAGGGTTTGTATCTTATCAGACGTGTCGGACACCCGCCATTGCGCTCAGAGGCATCGCTAGGTCCTGCGCAACTTTGACCAGCGGTGTCGCAACGATGAACGACTGGAGCGGATGCCCTGCATGACAGATGGGCTGCCCTAAATCCTGGCCCTGTCAGCAACTTGCAACCGCACTCAGGCACTCAAAAAGCGCTATTCTACAGGGGATATGTATAGCCAATAATTTGAGGGACCGAAAAGACACTCATAGCGATGCGCTGCCTGCTGCGAAATGTCAACGCTGGCAAACCGCGTCTGCGAAATGAGGACGTCGATCCGGCCAGGACAGGCTGGCGTGGTTGAGCTCTTCCTTGATCGGCGATAGATCGTCCTCGAGAAGCTGGGAGGTGTCCTCGTGCTCTCGAGGCAGCCATCAGGATCTGCGCGGCAGTCAACCCCACCCCACGGTCCACACCACACTTCGTAGAAGTCTTGTAGCGGGTAATCCATGTCCCCGTCTGGCCGCCAGAAAACAGGAAGACGATACATTCGGAAAAGAATATTCTCAAGAAGGTAGGGCGGCTTGGCATTGGGGCGAATGAGGCAGATGCTTTTCAAATTTGGATTGATATATGTAAGCGCATCTTTGAAGTAAGAGACATAGCTCTCTATTCAGAATAGCGCGATCGTCAATCTGTCGACGATCAATAGAGCTAGAGCAGATACTTGATATTGTGGCGGACGACCTCATACAGTACATGTATGACTACCGATTCTGGCCGATAGATGAAACCTTGCTTTGGCATCTTGTCATCAGAGGCACTTGCGACAATGTAGACAAATGTGCTTGAATGGAAGGCTAATCTATCCTAAGCATGACAGCATGATACGATGACTCCAAGCAGCTTGTTAAAGGCCAATGACAAGGTCTGGCAAGGCGTGCATTGGTGGTATGAACCAGATGTCAGATTCGCACTTCGAACCAGATTGAGCAGGGTGAACAACGTATTAGATAACGGCGGCAACCATGCAGTGTTCACATATGATATGCTCGCCAGAGCCAACTTCAAGACATCACAGCCCTCCGACCTCCTCCCGAACATCTCTCCCACCATGCCTCGTCGAAGAGCACCAGCGCAGAGCTCACGGGCAGCCGATACACACGCCCGTCCGGCGGCACAACACCCCTAACCCCAATCTTCGATGCCATATCCCTATAATGATTCGCACAAGAGACATTCGGCCATGCAGCAATCCCAGCAATAATCAATGGTTCAAGCGTCCTCCCGCAAATTACATCCACGACTCCCTTGAAAAGACGGCCAATCGACGAAGTCATCTCAAGCGCTTTTCGGAGATCCCGCATCGAGAACACCAGCTGTCCTCCGAAGATGGAGTTTGTGCATTGGAAGCCGTCCTCCGCCAGAGCACAATCGGGGAAGAAGTAGTGGTCGCCGTCCTGCGGCGCCCTGGCGACGAAGACGGCGGCGTGCGCAAGTTCGTGAACGATAGTCTCTGCTAGAGCAACGTGGATCCACGCCCTGTCTTGGTCAGCGAGTCTGGCGTCCTTGAGGAGCTCGTAGTACTTCGCCGAGATGTGGATAGCGACACCTAAGTAAGGCTGCGACGGGAGGTACAGGCAATGCCCACTCTCGCCACTATCAGCTTTGATCGTATTCGATGTCAGCAGTATACGCACCTCCTTGGCAAAACGGCGGAATCGTCGCTTTGTCTTTCTTACCTGCTTCCTTGTCAATCTCGTAGGCACTTCGGTGTATACGAAATGTCTCTGCCCTTCCGGCGCGTCTACCTCCTCGACCGGCGAAAAGAAGGCTGTGTAGAAGTATGGCAGGAGCTCGTCCGTGGACAGTATCCTTGATACAAGAAGCAAAGAGGCATTCATGACAGCAGGTGCGTCGAAGTGTTCGCTATGCAGATTCTGTGCCCGTAGAACCCGGTGCATAGGGTTCTGCAAGGAGCAGAACACCTGGCGTCGGATGGCTCTCTTGATCAGTACTTGTCTGAAGATCTCCGCCAGTGATAGTATGACGAGAGCAGCGCACAAGCCATAGAGACTGCTGGTCAAGACTAGAAGTGTTGTTTGCAGGATCGCAGCGGTGGTCGACTGTCTTAGTACTGTCTGAGTCGGAGAGCCAGTCATGATCAGCTTTGCAGTGCGTTGTTACCAAGGGCGCTGCTCAGCCGGTCGAGGAGTGTATAGGCGGACCCATATAAGACGGCCAACACGGCGCATCACGATGCTGCACAAGTCATTGATCAACCGACAAGAGTGTTGTCATCGTATCTTGGCCAATCAAGAGCCGAAAGTGGCGCTCCTTTGACTGAGTCAGTCAGAATAATGTCTTTGTCTCAAGGCACAATACATATACCCTTCTACCTACCCATGTAACCAGAGATTCCGAGGATCATGGCGCAAAGGAGACCTATCAGTTTTACGCAAGCCACTGCGCAGGTCGCAGCAATGCAAACACCACTGCAATGCTTCAGTACAGCGCAAGCATCGTCCAACATACCGCAACTCGACTGCTTGTCCTGCAATCCGCTCCCCTTTCAGTCATCGCAGAAACCCTCAACGTGCCAGGCCCGGATGCCGAGCACTTCGGGTACTTCGATCTGGCTATCAAGCGCGAGACGCCAATGGATGAGTACAAAAGGAGACTGGAGGCTGCCGGTCCGCGCTTCCTTAGGAGCGACCCTCAAACCTGGCGTAAAATTCAGCGGAATGGTTCGAAAGAGACATTTGAGCTGATGGATCCGACTACCAGCACGATCCTGATCAGGAGGTGTCTCTGATCGATCGGCGGTAAGTAGTAGCACACGAGAAGTTTCTCGGTAGCTCGTGGCTGGTCCACGTAGAACATGTAGTCTGGTGACTCCATATTGGAGCATGAAGGCTCTTGCGTCTACCGAGTACACCACGTCCCATAGTGATATTCGATCTATTGACTACTGTTCGCCCCCGTGATCAGCTGTCACGAGCCCGTGACTTGTGGTGGACCCTGCCCGCACTCCGACAATGCAAAGAATAGCATTGTCAGTCGTACGCGGCAGCCAGCACAATAACGCCCAACAATGCGCTTTGTCTTTCAAAGCTTGGTCTGGCCATAAGAATTGACATTCAGTAGATCGACGGAATATCTGACTGAAAAATTTTGTTGCATTTCCTGAAGCTTCTGGTAAAGCCGCAGGGAAAGCAGCCACCGCGAGCCAGTATTATAGTGCGCGGTATTGCTACCAAAGCAAAAGCGACGACAACGCGAACGAGATATCTAGACCAACGAGCGTGCAGCACGGCGAGCACGGCGAGCACTGCAACCATTCACTCCAGTTTTGCAGCCCAGTAGCAATGACCACACTCCAAGCTGCCCAGCCAGCCTCAGTGAGGCAACCCAGCATCCGGTTCGGCGCCTGTCCAAGGAGACTTCCAGGCGAGGAAGCAAAGCATATCGACAACTTCGGTGGACGCTTGTCCCTGCAGCCAGTCGATGTGAGCAGCATGGCCAAGAGGCGAAAGTCTGCTCCGCCTCAGCTTTCAAAGCCAGCGAATGATGCGATACTGAGCCCTGCTCCACTGAATTTGCCAGACCGCTTCGCCGAAATTGACGATGTTGAAATCGGAGGCTTTGATCTAGAGGCGCAGACTGCGCGGAAGCCGAGAAGAGTGAAGAGTTTCATCCTGGCATGTGCGAGTGTGATTGAGGCCCTGGTGGTCGGATGATGGGTAGCCGGCGGCGCTCAAGACCGAGACATTGCCGGGGGCACTGAATTGCGGTTTCATGGTTCCTGGCGCATTCGACTGCAGGCCATGTTCATGAAGTCAAATCGTGTTTAGCATCCGCGGTGTCCTCTCCATATCATCAAATATACCTGAACATATTATTCTTGACACTCCGCTTCATTGACACAGGCTGGCCATCTTCATATTCAATCCCAGCTTCGCCTCCGTCACCAGCCTGCCCCGCCATTTTCTGTCTCAGCTCTTCATCCATTTGCGCGACTGTCTTGTGCGTCGTCTTCTGCTTTGAAGCCTCCTGGGCTTTCTCCTCCACAGCCTTGTCGGACTGCTCTGGTGTGGCAGGCGATTCGGTGTCGGACTTCTTTGCAGCGAAAGTCCTCCTATAGACCTGACAGCTCTTGATGATGGTCGTGGTCGAGCCCAAACGAGCTTTTGGTGTTGATGCAAGCATGCTGACCGGTATGGTGAGTTCACCTCCCTTTGTTTGTTGATAGGGTAGATCACTATGAGATGCCAAAAGAATTTGCTGTACTGTACCTGACCCTTGGTTTGCCTACCTATACGTGGGCAATTGCCATCAATCCACAATGCCCATGATCCATGAAAGGGACATCACCATGACGCTTGTGCTACAGCGGCTCTTTCAGGCTGAAATGCTCGTTTGCTTTGATTGGCTCAACTACTGGGCACGCTAAGCCATGTCATTTTTTCCGCGAGTATTCGTTCGCAAGCCGTTCGCAATTCGTTCGCAGGCGTTCCCACCCTGGCGAACTCAGGCACCAACTCATTCCAAGATCTGCTCACAGGAAGTCAGGCATTGGGGTTTCCAATGCTTCCAAGACCCTTCAATTCACATGTCGAGAGGGCCCGCGAAACTCTGTCGCCGAAGATGCCTCGGACGTCCCGCGCCATGACATCGATGGATCCTCAAAGCTGGAAGCTACGATTGAGGCCTGGACGGTGAGATATGACATGGTACTACTTCCTTGCTCTCCTCACGATGTTCATTTTGTTGTTCCCTCTCACCAGAACCTACCAGCCTATTTGCGAAAAAGATCTGAGAAAGACATAACGCCGTTGCAGTAGACTTCGTTCCTAATCTAGAGGGAACGCACCTTGGCAAGATGCCTGACTTCCATAAATTTATCGACTCAGCCAAGGACAAGGCTCAGAAATGTAGGTGATTTTGTCCAACGAGCAACGCAAGATACTGACTCCTTGGTAGACCTGGGCGAACACAATGAGCGCCCAGGTCCCGGCCCCGGCGCTCCATTGGGACCCATCCAAGATGCACCAGAACCGCCAAGCGACCAACCACCATTCATCCCCAAGATGAAAGGCCAGCCAAGAGTCCTTGGCTTGGCTTCCGACCCAGGACTCAACAGAGACTCGATCTCTGCTTGCGTGACCCGCTTTGGCGACCGTGTCTTCTGGATTTCCCGGGACTGCCAATTGATGCAACCGGACGGAAATGTGCAAATGTTCCCTATCATCTCGTCCACAGCCTCTTGGACAGACTGCAATCCAGACGGATCGCCTAAGCTGCAGCAGATCCAACCTGGCGCAGACATCTGGCAGTCTGTAGCACTACGACAGTATGGGAAGAACAGCACCGATCACTCCTTCTTTCCCAATGGGCATGGCGAAGGACATCCTGCCAACGGCGGCTGCGACAACGGGACTCGCTACGCCATCTGGCCGGACTGCCCGCCTCTGGTGTCTTCCGTCGGTCAAGACGGTCACATCACCGCCTACTCCATCATCAAAAAGGCACAGATCAAAGGCTTGCAAAGTATCAACAACTACCCACCCTCCTCTCTCCACCGCGTCGATTTCAAGCCTTCCCACCACGGCAGACACCCTGAGTCTCTCCCCGAAGTCAAACTGGTCGACAACCACTTCTGGCCGGGCGACGTCGTGCCCTACGGCAACATGGGCCACATCATCAGCCCCGACAACCAAACTGTCTTCCTCTACGGCGAAAGCAACGGCGTCCTCGCCCTCGCAAAAGTCCCCAGAAACCACATCGAGAACAAATCCCAATACCAATATTGGGTCAATGGTCAATGGATCAACGAGCTCCCCAAGCTCACGACACCGGGCCTCAACATCAAAAACTGCACTGCCGGCGGTCAAGGTACCTTTCTCTGGTCTCCATACTGGCAGAAGTATGTCTGGATTGGTGGTACCAAGTTCCCAGGAGCGGCGTTCCATATTACGACTGCGCCGGCACCTGAGGGTCCATGGGCGCAGGCGCAGATGTTCTGGGATGGCCAGAACGGGAATGATGGGTTGGGGGCTTATAGTTTGCAGGCTAACCCGGGGTTGATGCCCGATGCGTTCTGGAGGGGTGAGCCTGGCCATAATGGGATGTATCTGACTTACACGAAGATTGATGACTTCGGGAAGGGGAGTGTGTATACTAGCCCGCTGGTTTATGTGGAGTGGGAATGAAGTCGACATTAGGGATGAGCTGTAGAATAGGATCTCAAAGTCGTGTCTAAGTTTCCTGACCAACAGCATGTACAATTCTACTTGTGTGAGCATAAGGTGATTCACAGAGGGCCTCAGCTACTGCGCTGCGTCAATGCTAGTACGCGCCAGCTCTGGGCGCCCAACCAGTCAAGGGGGCAAGCTCAACCGGACCATACCCGCTCTGTATGATGGGTCCGGCAACCAGGCTCAAATTACTGATCGATGCTCCTGACGCCTCCAGCGACCAGAGCGAGACAGCAACGTAATTCTGCAAGAGTCAATTAGTTCGTCATCAATCCCAACGCCTGCTGCGTTGGCACAACTTACCGAACCGTGATAGTTCCAAATACCTTCCGGCACAGGGAACGCGTCCTGCGGCCCAATATTATGCACATATTTCCCGTACTGATAACCATTGACGTAGATCTGTGATCGATAGCTGGAGACATAGCTGTCGTTAGTCGTGGTGTTGGTGAATGAGAAAGAGAGTGGGATGTCATAGCCTTCTGGCATGTCCAAGTCAAATGTGGTGGTGTAGAATGCCACACCTGCCGTGTCCAACCCTTCTGATGGGCCAGAAGAGGAAGTCCAGTTCGAGGTTGGGGCGCCGGGGAGGTGGTAGCCCTGGCGCTCAGCGTAGAGACCACCTTCGTTAAGCGGACCGCGAGTGCGATCTTCGTAGTCTTCTCCGTGGAGATTGCCGGTGAGTTTCCAGGTGATATTGCTCTTGTCGTGGCCGTCCAAGCTGAAGTCAAGCACGCCACGAGGGTCTTTCATCTCAGAGGATCCAGCCTCACCATTTTCATCCAATCCCATGTTGTCGATGAGGATGGTGAAGACGTACTTGCTGCCTGCTGCGAGGTTTGGCAGGGTGTGTGTGTCGTTCCAATTCTCATACTTGTCTGCTCCGTAGAATGATCCGATGAAAGTGCTGTTGAGCCAGATGGAGTGGCCGTATGCGGAACCGCCTTGGGTCGAGAGATAGAAGGATGATTCGTTGCCTGTGGCGGTGAAGTGACCGCGGTAGATGAGATTGCCTGTGTTGTAGCCGTAGTCGCTTGCATAAAGAGAGCGAGGAGTTGTGATGTTGCGCGCAGTGTTGTTGCTATAAGTCAGCGTCGCTTCAGTCCAGAGGCTGTCGTCATAGCCAGGCTTGATCTCGGGTAAGGAGTCGAGGACTTTCCACTCCGCGGCAGAAAGGTCTGGAACGCTGAGTGATGGAGTCTTGTAACTGGCGGTGCCGGACACAACTCCAGAAGCCGACTGCTTGAATTGCAAGGTGTCGCCGTTCCAGGTGAATTCCGTGGTATGTGCTGGTGCGCCACCAATAACCTCAATTTGCGTCGTTGCGTTCAAGTCACCAGTAAGATGGATGGAGCTGCCGGAGACCTCAGCAGTACGTAGAAGATAGCCTGCCTTGACGATTGCCGCGGAGCTGAAGTATGTGGCATTGGTGTAGTTACCAGAAATTGCATCGTTAGGCAGAGCTACAGTCCAGTAGTCGTATGCAGAGTATCTGTCCAGAAGGTAGATGGTCAGGTCGCCGACACTTACGACCCTGCGATCAGAGCTGGCAGTATACTGCAGCACGATAGCGCCGTTTTTGTTTCCGAACTGCACGCCTGTGCCCTCGATTGTCTTTGGCTGGGTGCCACTGCTGCCGTTCGAGACTGCAAGCTCATGCATTTCTCCCGGGCCACCGTAGACAACCAAAACGCGCTTGCTACCATATTGCTTCCATGTAAAGATTTCAGCAGTTGAGTACAACAGATTGATACCGCCGAGATCGTAATCCGTCACATGCCATCTGGAGTCACGACCCACAAGTGACAGGGACCCGCCGAGCTGAGGGATGGTAATGTTGCCTTGGCTTGTCGCGGGCAAGGTGATCGAGTAGGTAGTTGTATCGAGGCTGTTGAACGCTGCGTGTCGAACGACAAAGAAGTTGGTCTTGTTGCCGAGCACAGCCGTGACTGCAAGCGCGGTATTGCCAGTGTATGATCCGTTGGCGTTGGTGTTATTCTGTGCGATCGCTGTAAGGTAGGCAGGCGAGGCCTGCAGGAAGTTTGCTTCGAGCTTGGCTTCACTGTATTTCTCGCGAGTTACAGTCCGCTCCTCATCAATCACGGCGCCGTAGTCATAACTCGTGTAGCCACCAGGATGACCCAGGTTGCCCCAGTTGGTACCTATAGCCGATAGTCAGAATGCCGGTCGATTCTGATACAAAGTATAACCTTTCATGGAAGGAGGCGACTTACCACCATATGTCATGTAGATGTTGAATATCTGCGAGGAAAACAGAAATAACGTCAGCCAAGCTGCGAGACACGAAGTGTGCTGATGCCTCGTGAAACATACCGTCAGTCCATAGCTGAAGTCGTTCTTGTAGAACACTCGCTCGAATTGCGGTCCAAGCAACTTAGTACACTTGTCGAAGCCCGACCCACCCCAAGGATCAAAGGATCCACCCTGAAACTCTACGATAGAATAAGGTGTGCTTGGACTTTGCTCTTTGTGCAATGTCAAGAAGTACGTCGGCAGTGAGCCATCTGGCCAGGTATAGGGGTTGGCACAATCAAAGCCCAGTGGATAACTATCATGTCCGTAGATGTCGACGGCTGCTGGCTGACCAGGGGCGAAATAGCCGTGCGGGTAAGCATCGTTGCTAATCAGCGGCACTACGATACTGTTGTTCCGGTATTGTTGCTCTACGTACCCAAAGTATACCGGATCAGGGAACTCCGGAACCACGCCCTGCGAATATTCGTTCTCTGGTTGCAGGAGGATCACTGGGCCGCCATTGGTGATCTGTGCCTTTGCAATGATCGCGGAGATGTGATTGACATAATTATCTGTCGCATGCAAGTATCTCGGGTCTCTCGTTCTTAGTAGCCCTGGATTCCTCTGAAGCCATCCAGGAAATCCTCCACCTGATGCCTCCGCGTTGATGTATGGGCCAGGACGAGCGAGGAGGTAGATGCCAGCCTCAGATGCGGCAGCGAAGAACGGGTCCAGATCAAAGATGCCAGACGCATTGAACACTCCGTGCTTGCCCTCAAGCAATGCCCAGTCGGTGTAGAAGGAGACTCCATTGTAGCCAAGAGCCTTGATCTTCTGGAAGACGTCTAGCCACAGACCTGGCACCGGAAGGCGGAAAGGATGGAATTCGCCCGAGTAGAAAAGAACCCGCTCGCCACGAACGAATAGGGAGTGCTACTTCGTATGTAAGGCCGGCTTGATATTGCTTTTTCGTATGATTGCAAGCTCACCTCATCCCAAGTCACGATGTCCTGAAGTCCGTCATTTTGATACCGTTTCATCAAATCTCCAGGTTTGCCAATTAGATTGGGCATAGCGAGTCCTGCCACACATTGTGCAAGGCACACCACCTGCCACAGCCTTCTGAGCAGCATCTTGTCCTTGCCCTGATTCACCGGAGAGTGTCCAAGAAGTAGTCAACCAATCCAGGGAATGGGCAACAAAAGAACCAGCACCTACTGCACAGACCTGCCTCCAAGCTTTGAGGTTTAGAGGGCACATATGCAATATTATTGAATCAAGCCATGCATACCACCGGCCCCTCACTTGTTCTACCGCATCGCGGCATCAAATGACACGAGATCCGCTCTCGTGGCAGCATGGCGCTCAGTACCATGCCGGACCGTAACAGGCATGTCGCGCTGCCGATCCAGGCACCATACGGGCTGCCGAGAGCAATTTAGGCAAGACCGTGAGGACCTGAAGAGACCATGATGAAACGGAAAATTGCATCCGTCGAAAGCCGTCAGAGTTCGAAGCAAGAAATGGAGTTTGATTGCGGGGTCAGCGTAAACGTTCTCCACAACCTCGCGTGGGCTCTTGGCGGGATGTTGCATTGGGACGCATCGCCCGTAATGACAGTGCTGGATCGGCAACTCGCGAACAAGGCGCCGGGAAGTGGAGGCATTGCCCATCGAGGGGAGTGGCGAGCGGTACTGTATATGGGCGTTGGTACTGGTGGGCTAGCAGACAAACCACAGCACCAGGTCGATGCCATGACAATCCCGCTGCGAGGTCAGCGCTGCAAGGCATGGCGCTCACACGACATGCTGACGTGAAGCATTTTATGTGTAGGTGATATATCTGCTGACAACAGCAATCTCTCCGTGCCAGCTATCCGATCACAGGTCTCGGTTCTGAGAGGTCTTCAAGCAATTTTGACCACTATTCCTTTCCAGCTTGCCACTCGCAGGGCTATAGGGCATCAGAGCAAATGAAAATAATTGGAAGTTCAGCGCCTCAGCTACGATGCTGGCCTCTTCCGCCTCTTGTACCGCACAGCTCTGCCACCTTGCGCAATCGATCCATTGCCCTTATTCCTGCTCATTGTGCAGAGAGGCTTGGCCTCATCCGAGTGCATAGATGCAAGTGCAAAGGAATCTGTGTTGTGGCCGAAGTAGAGGTATACCCCATCCTTGCACTTCTTGACTGACAGCATGCCAATGGCGCCGGTTGAGTGAGAGTGCGCAACACTCGGATGGCTCATAAAGTCCTTTTCGATGAACCCTTGAATCGCCTCATCATCGCCAGCCGCTTCGTACCGACTACCAGAGACCTTGCGTACACCGTGATACAACCGTTCTGAGCAGACGCTGGCTGCCTGAGTCGTGCCCATGTGCTCACCGGTGCCGCTCGCGACAGTCGCCACGCATGTCTGCTCAGGGTCATCGGAGTCGACTGGGATAACGGCAGCGCCAATTCCAACCAGCGCTGCGGGACCCACACGACCACGATGCTTCATGCCAATGCCACCAGACGACGCACCGCAAGCAACATTGCCAAACGTATCAACCGCGATGGCGCCGACAGTATCCGTGATGTGATCTTCTTGGTCCCAGTCAACATTCTCGTCCAGCATTGACGCTTCCACAGGGACAGAGGGCCTCAATGTAGGTGCTCTGCTCGATCCGCTGCCGACCTCCACGAGCTCAGCCCTGCGGGGACGCTGAGAATCTGGTACCGAGTGTGATTTGCCTTCATTGCCGGACGATCCATCCGCCCAATGCACTGGGACCTGCCTACTTGGCCGTAGGAATGACGGCAGCTGGTATGGCTCGCCAAAGTCTCCGCAGCTCAGGCCTGAGCCGAAGTACATACTCTCACCATTAGTGTTTGCAAAACGATCAAATTTGGGCGGGCAGTGCTCCGCCGCCAGCCTATTGGCGCTGTTTTCTCGAGGTATCGAGGCAACTGATGACGGCTCGCCCATTCCTGGTGGTCCGTACGGATCGAAAGACTCTCGGAGATCATCAACATCCGTGTCTGGAGTGTGGTCGTCCATCTGCCGCATCTGAAGTTCAGCTATCGATAAAGACGAAGTATTGCGTGATGTCGATGGAGATGATTCGTCTGCCATCTTGATATCGGATGGCGGCGGCGACTGGGACTGCGCCTCATTCCACATGGGCTCCATCATTGCTTTTGTGTGCGCCCTCCTAATACCCTCTCGCTCTTCGTCTGTCCGCAGGTAAGAGGAAAGGTCGTAGTCCGAGGGAGGCGGTGAGAGTCCGTAGCGGTCTGTCTCTTCTTGCTGTCGATTTGCTTCAGCCCGCAGAAGGTCTGTTTTCCATTTCCGCCATCGCTCCCGAGCGGCAGGCGAAACGAGGTAGTCGTGCGGCAATGATGCCATGCCATGTTCGTGCGCAAAGTCGGTCGCACCTTGGCCGACTAAGAGGTTGGGGGGCACTCGTCTGAGCGAGAGCGTCTGTGTAGTGTGGTCGAGTAGCATCCGAGCGAGCGATATGGGATTCTTGATTTCTGCGAATTTAATCAGCTTTATATGTGCATGTAGTTCAACAACTAAGCAGGCTTACGTGCTACAGCTCCTGCCCCGCCGCTGCGGCCGTGATGGTCTACAACAAGCGCGTCGCATTCAACAACGCCGTCAATAGCCAGATTGCTGCCATATCCAGCGTTTGTGATTTCACGATCTTCGAGGACTTTGATGGCAATTTCGACGCCATCTACTGCGGATCCACCCGCTCGCATAACAGCCATGGCGGCCTTGCAGGCGCTGTTGAAATGTCAGTACCTTACGATAAGCGCCGACACTTTCTGAGAGCGACTCACTCGTTGCATGCCTGCAAATGATGCTCTTCGTTCTGGAGGCTGTGATAGCCAGCTCCAGCGTGAACGAAAATGCATGCCACATCTGCCCTGCTCCTCGGGCGTTTTGCGTGTGACATTCTGATTCTCCTCGAAAGCTCCTTCTGACTCTCCGCTGCAAGGAAGCTGAATGGCCGACGAGATCGAAAGCGCTGTCTTAGGGATCGAGATGTGTCGTCTGTAGGTGAAGAATTTCGTAGGTTATCGAGCGAAGACACGGTGGCGGCTGGCTAAGAATCGTCTTTGGTGCAGTCGGCAGTCGGTCAGGCCTTGTTGTCGAGCGGTTTCGAGCTCGTATGACCAGATCTTACAAGAGCATGTGGAGAGATCGCTAAAGCAGACTGGCTTGCGTTAATCAATGACACTTGAAGGAAGATATTGAAGGCAGCGAGCAGTCAAGAGAGAATGTGATGCTCGTAGAGGATGGTCGCGTGCGCGAGGACGGAATGATGCTGGCGGAAGATGTCGCATGCCTTCAGATCACGACAGCCTCGGACGCGTTCTTGCCTGATGATGATGGGAAGCGCGATGGCAGAAGACTTGACACGCGACTGCCTATTCATTGTGGTCCTACTGAACCGTCCAGAATACGGATCAACATTGTCTCGTGTGATGAATGTATTAAAAACGGATGCATTTCAGACAGCTGACCATCTGCACATGCTGTTTTCATCCGTGTCTTCTTCAATATGTATGGTCATTGTGAAGGCAGGTGAGGTCTGGAGGAGATACAGAGAGGGAAAGCGCTTGGCAGGATGGTGGGGCTCATGTTTCGCCGACCAATTTGGCTCCGCCTTACGTACATCCATTGGAGCTACAACCAGGCGACGACATTCCGGCTTGGACAATTCACCACGACAGCCTTGACCACGGCAGCGCCCGCGACCAGTGCGAACAAGCCGACTACAGACCCAGGAAGGCCATCAGATTTGCGATCTGCATTGGTAAAGGCAACAGGACGACACCATGGCGTCCCAGACACCGGCCGTTGTCATGGACAAGTAAGTCGCGCATTGCTTCATGCACAGCTCTTATGCTGACATAATTGCAGCGGTACGGGATACTCGAAACTCGGTTTCGCCGGCAACGACTCTCCTTCCTTCGTCTTTCCCACCGCAATAGCCACTAAAGGTCCTACTGGCGGAGCAGGTGGCTCTGGCTCCGGACGGCCAGCTGTAGCCAACAAGCCTTCATTTTTGACTGGCGGCGCAGGTCCAACAGGTCATCTGTCAGGAAAGAGGGGGACGGAGGATTTGGACTTCTTCATTGGCGATGAGGCGCTGGCAGCATCAGCAGGTCCAGGCTATGGCATACACTACCCCATCCGGCATGGCCAGATCGAAAATTGGGACTTGATGGAGCGCTTCTGGTCGAACAGCATATTCAAGTATTTGCGCGTCGAGCCCGAGGACCACTACTTCCTGCTTACCGAACCTCCACTCAACCCTCCCGAGAACCGAGAAAACACTGCCGAGATCATGTTCGAGAGCTTCAACTGTGCTGGATTATACATTGCGGTACAGGCTGTGTTGGCGCTAGCGGCGTCGTGGACTTCTTCAAAAGTACAGGACCGAAGCTTGACGGGCACAGTCATAGATTCTGGTGAAGGTGTAACCCATGTCATTCCTGTCGCTGAGGGCTACGTCATTGGCAGCAGCATCAAGAGTGTACCAATCGCTGGACGAGACATCACGTACTTCGTGCAGAGCTTACTGCGCGATCGAGGTGAACCGGACAGCTCTTTAAAGACGGCAGAGCGCATAAAGGAGGAGTTCTGTTATGTATGCCCGGACATCGTCAAGGAATTTGCGCGTTTCGACCGAGAACCAGATGACAGATTCAAGAAATACGAGGTGAAGTATCCGAACGGCAGAAGCTCAGTGGTGGATGTCGGATACGAGCGCTTCTTGGCCCCGGAAATCTTCTTCAACCCTGAAATATACAGCTCCGATTTCCTAACCCCACTGCCAAACATTGTCGACACGGTCATCCAGACTTCACCCATCGATGTGCGAAGAGGTCTATATAAAAATATTGTCCTGTCTGGTGGCTCGACTCTCTACAAGGATTTCGGCAGGAGACTGCAACGCGACATCCGTCATCTGGTTGACGCTCGCATCAAGGCATCAGAGGCGAGGGCAGGGAACGCAGCAAAGTCAGGCGGCCTAGACGTGCAAGTCATCACCCACCGACGGCAACGACACGGTCCATGGTTTGGTGGCTCCCTGCTTGGGCAGACACCTGAGTTTAGGAGTTACTGCCATACCAAGGCAGAGTATGATGAGATCGGCCCCAGCATTGTTAGGCGATTTGCATTGCTTGGCGGGCCTGGCAGCACATGAAGAAGGTCTCGATTGATGGTCTTCACTCTGATGGTGGCGAGGATGAGAAGACGAATACGCAGCCTGACGTCGCAAAGAGCTGCGATCCAAGCTCCTGAGACATGGCAAGGTGTCCTTGCCTCAGGCCAGGACCAGCGGGAAGGGTATGCGTGCCACCCTGGCTCGCTTGTGCGTATTCGCATAGCGTTAGCTCTCAAAATGCGCAAATATGTAGACCGAGCAGCTGTCATCCAGCGAATACATAAAATTACAGCTTCACTTGTGCTCCAAGGTGTTTCCTGCCAAGTTGCGTCCTCTGGCAATCAGTAGGAGATAGTGATCCATCAAACAACCTGATCGCTCAAGCACAATGCGGTGATACGTTGACTGATCGACGATCGATCCATCAATGATTGACAGGTCGAGTGACTGATTACCTCTCCAGTAGCACGGAGACTGACGCCTCACATGTGTTGTGCGACAGAACATTCTCTCGGCAGTTGATCTACACATTCCAAATTTCAACCTTGTTGTCCCATTCGCGGATGCGGCTCGGTTGGAGGCTCCCAACTTTGACCACGGCTTCCTTGCCTCGAAGTTGCGTGAGATTCTCCTCTGCATGCATCCGGGTCTGGTCGGCTTCTCGGCCCTTTCGATGCCTTCTCGAACCTTAAACCCCACGGGTAAGGTGTCAGCTGTGCCAAGTCGGCGCGCTGCGGCTGCAGTGCTTTGGCGACATCTGCTATGCTCTATTGTGCCGGCTAAAAGGCAGGCGAGGAAAGGAAATCGGGCTCTGTAGGTTTCAAACAGTGGCAAGGCTCAAGATGAGAGGTGAATGAACATGCATAGTGAGCACCTACGCGTATGTATGCTTAACCAAAGAGATCGAAGCACCCGAATTTCTTCCCGGCGTTCTTCGGCACCACTATAGCCGATGACCATCTTTGCCCAATGAACATTTCACACTCTTTGCCTAATTTCCGCCGCAACCGCAGCGAACCCGGGAACACGGCGCAGGAGCAGCGGGCAGCGGCCTGGAGGCTGCGGAGGCAGATGTCTGCTGCAGACGCATCCTAGCCCTGCCCTGCAGTCCAGCAGCCGCTGACCCGCCGGAGCCGATGAGAGTCTAGCCCCGAGTTTACTTGACGAGCACCCTTCCCAAATACCGTCGCCGTGCCTTGCGACAACCTCGGACGGGACAGGGAGTCGACGCGCTGGCGCTCTTCGTGCCGTTCTCCTCACCCAACCTACGTATACCTTCCCAGTCCTTCCCAGTCCTCCATGCTGGCCGTGGAGGAGTGATATGCACCTTCCCGAGTCCTGCAGCTCGCTCGCCTGTTGACCGATATGAGGACGTCCGCCGGTGTTGACAACAGTCACCAGTAGGGCCTCTGAGATCTTTTGCGTGTTAGGTGTCACTTCTCATCGGTCCGGGAGGCCGCCGAAAACGGGTGTGCGGGCTTCACTCCGTCGGCAAGTAGGAGGCATCTGCACCTGCTGCATGTGCGCAGGCGAGGCCAGTCGTTGCGGGCGCCCCCTTCCTAACTCGCTGAGCTGTGCATACCGGCGCAAGTGCACCGCGTCCCTCCAGCATTCCTCTGGCTCACCCTCCACCACGGCGACATACGCCCAACACTACCGCAATCGTGGAGTCCGCCGACCAGAACACCCGAGGGGCCGAGTCTCTCGTGCAGAGCACCCTGCAGACTCACGCTGCCGAGTCACCCCAACAGCCGCCCACCGCCGGCACCATAGGCTCCACAGAGCAATCCTCGTTCGCCGCCTCTGGGCCATCACCCAGGCAAGCCCAAGGCCGGATGCGCTCTAGTATAGCGTGTATACGCTGTCGGCGCTCCAAGGTGAAGTGCGTCAACAATGGCGTAGGGACGACGTGTCGGTCGTGCGAGAATTCAGGGCGGGAGTGCTCGTATCCATCACCGGTGGCGGGAGGCAGTAGACGGAGAGACAGTTATGTTGGTACCAAGAATGAGAATGGCGATGCCGAGAGAAGGCAGAGACCTAGAAAGAGCACGGCTACGTTTGTTGCGAACCCAGCTGCTCCGCGTGAGAGCCCGCGACCATTGCTTGACGCGATAGATCCCCGGCTGCTCACACCGACAGTATGGCAGGAGCTGTTCGACATCTTCCAGATCCACTACTCTGCAGACTTGCCATTCCTGCATCCTCCATCCTTTCTCAAGCCGCTTCGGCAGTCCAGCATGCAACCGCCCTCCGCGATGCCTGCACCCTCAGATCTGAGTACAAATGCACGTCCGCCTGGATCACCTGAGTTCCTGCTGGCATTCTTGGCTCTGACAGCTCGCTTCCATCCACGTTTGGTGGCTCACCACTCACCAACAGCATCAAACCGACCTGCGAATCCGTTGATAGCCTCAGAGTACTATGCTGCAGCCGCGAACGAGCGTTTGGCTTCAAGCTGGACTGATCATCGCACGAGCCACGACATCGAACGAACGCAAGCTACGTTGATGCTTGGCCTGCACGAATGGGGCATGTGCAGAGGTGCCAAGGCATGGATTACGATCGGTGCTGCCATTCGAGCTGCGCAGGCTATGGGTCTTCAGTATGAGCTTGATCTTGACGATGAGCCAATGTCTTGCTCTTCGGCGCTGAAGTGTGAAGCTGAACGACTGGGCGTCGATCATAGCCGGCGAAACTCAACTGCCAACGTGAAGACAGACGAAGATGCGTTTATTCGGCAGGAAATCCGGCGTCGCACGTTCTGGAGCTGCTACATCATGGATCGGTACCTCAGCTCTGGCAAGTACCGGCCACAAATGTTGCACGCTTCGGAGCTGCGCATTCAGTTACCGGCAAGCGAGCGATCTTTCTTATTTGCGGAGAAAGTGCGAACGCTGATGCTCGGCGAGGACGAGCACAGAGTTGCACGAGCTGAGGTACAGCAGCATCGAGAAGCGACAGTGTTGCTTGGCACAGGCAAAAACACCCCAGAGCACAATGCTGCACCTTCGCCACCAAAAAGCCAACAAGAGGAGGACAAGGGCAGACTAGAGATTGGCCCAGACGAAGGCTTAGTCAGTCGCTACATCAAGATTCTAGAGATCTACGGCAGAGTCGTACAGTGGTCGTGCTCGGGTGGTCGCAGGTGAGTAGAAAACAAAGTTGTGTTTGGGCTCATCACTGACAGAACCTCCAGGATCGAGCAGTACCCTCCATGGGATTCACGATGCGGCTGGAACAAGATGTATCGGCAACTGATTGACTTCAAAGCGAGTCTGCCGCGGCAGCACACTTTGACGCCACAGAATGTCCAGGCTCACATCAGCCTGAAGACTTCCACACCTTATACCCTCGTCCACACAGTATACTCCCTTTGCCAGATCATGCTACACAGGGAGTATGTCCCTTTCATCCCCATCCGATGCTCCAAGCCGGAAGGACCAATGGACGCACCACGGTTCACACCCGACCAGTACGATATTCCAGCAGGCTTCTGGGAAGAGAGCGCTCGCGAGTGCTTCAAGGCAGCTCGCGACATTATGGATCTCGTGCGAAGCTGCGAGGAGTGGAACGCTCTTGTTGAGACACCCATTGTTGGCTTCGCGATATACACTGTCGCATTCGTTGGTGTCTACTGCATCAACTTCCCGTGGATGGACCCGGACGGTTACATGTGCACGCAACCTTCGCCTGTGTCCGGACATAACTCAGAAGCTCGCAAGGCGGGCGAGAGCCAAGGATTCCAAGCTGCTAAGAAGGCGCTGGAGATGATCGGTCAGATGCGCCCAAAGCTACACATGGCTGACGGCTGGTTCATTACGATCAATCGCATGCATCGATACTTCTTGCGTATGAAGAAGGAATACCGCAAGAACGTCGCGTCGTCAGAAGCAGGCGCGTCGGATGGCATGGAGAGCCCAACCTCTACACGGAATTTGAGCTTGCGCGAGGGTGGTATGGGTGGTGGCCTGGACGAGTTCAGGCTCATCGAGCGGACTCTGCAGGACTTCGGTGCTTTAGAGGATCAAGATGTGGAGATGACTGACGCTCTCCGGCGCAGTGTCCACGGCGCCGACGCGTTGTACGAAGAAGGCAGCAACGGCACGACAGTCAAGAGCGAGGACGATGCCCGCGCAGCTGATCCAAGCAGGACTGAAGGCGGCCCTTGGAATGCCATCAATGCTGTTGCGGGTGCGCCGCCAAGCCGGCAACCGAGCGTTTCAGGCCCAAGCAGCGCTCAATTCAGGAGCTATGAGTCGTACTCGCCACATTCTCAGCAAAATGCACAACCACAGCAGTCAAGCACACAGCCAAGCTACGCGCAACAAATCAACAACTTCAGGCCTGCGTATTCCGCCGACACACCTGCCGGCAACACTCTGCCAAGCTTGACGTCGCCGGCCTCGCATTCTGCAACTTCACAATCGCAACCATCGCCGCCTTACGACCGCCGGCCGTCGTACGTTGGCTGGACTCCGCAGAACAACTCATACTCAATGGCCGCCCCTACACCACTACAAGGAGGTTACACCAACGGTGTGCACGCGCAGGCCTCGCATGGGGCTCAAATATCACAGCAGCCGACGCCGGGGTATGGACATGCGGCATACCCATCACCGCATGGTCATCCGTCGAGTGCTCTGCAAGCCGCACCGCCTCTCCCAGAGCCGCAGGTCTGGGATGCGTATCAGAAGGAGCAGTGGTTTAACAATTTGCAGACGCGGCTGAGCGCGGACGATCTTGCGGCTTTCATCGATGGCGGCGATATTGCTGATTGGGCGGCACGTAATGAGTTTGGAAATCCTGGGTGGTTGACGCATTTGTGGACTGGCGCGAGTGGTTAGAGGCCAGGCCGAGCCGAGAGGTCGTGTCATTCCCTCCTAGGGTCTTTGATGAGGAGCAGGCGGTTTGTAAACTATGATCTCGACGTGCATATATGCGGTTGTGGCGGTCACGAGAAGAGGTTGCCTCTTTGACGCGACAGCAAGATGCTCGAATTAGCGCATATACTAATGATTACACGACGAGAACGGCGGGTTTGGAGCGCAATCGTTGCGGCGAATGCATCTCTACGTGTATGGAGCATGAAAGCATTGACGCATGATGTGGAGATTTTTGGAAGTGGTGGGTGTAGCAGATAGTCTGGTTGCTATATGCTACTATTGGGCTGTCATTGCTCACACCATGCTGTCAAACAGCACGAAGCATTCTTTGCGCCATGGGCTGTGAGGTCCATCCGTTGCAAATGTCAACCGTGAAAGCGACGAGGATGCTTGCCATAGTCCACACTCCATTCTGTCACCATTCGAAGGCCAACGCTTCAGCCACTATGCATAGCGATTGCCCATTGTCACAACGTCCTCCTCACAGTATGCGCCCTTCACATCATGATCAAGCACTTCCCTGCTTCAATCGCGAGTGGAGCATTCGCCTGAAGAAGCGGCGGCATCAACGTCGGCCCCTTCATCTCCAACATCAATCTGGCTTTCAGGAGCGAAACCTTGCAAACAAGCTCCGGCAACGCATCGCTATGCACCGAATGTAACTTTGAGATTTCCTTCGTCAACCTCTTCTCCCCTTCCGAATCACCTGCCTGCTGGACAAACGCAACGAGCTGGTTCAACGCCAGCATCATGTTGACATGCGATCGTCCGTCAAGGGGTGCCAGCTCTGTGCCTTCGACTCCGGTGATGCGGGAGCCGTCTGGCGTGGTCGAGACTTTGAAGTTGAGTGAACGAAGGTATGCCGTGTAGTTCTTGGTCACGGTGTATCGGTCATTGGGCGCGAGGCGGTCGTGATTGTCTGCGATGTAGTACAGGAGGGGCGAAAGCGCCAGGCGAGGCAGGTTGGCATACTTGGTCTCGTCGTAGGTTTTGGCCATTTCTTTCGCAAGATGTTCTGCCCACTGCAGCTTCATTTTGGTAGCTTTGTCGGATCTCTTGCCCTTCACGAGATTCTTGGCGGCTGAGAGAAGCTCTTCTCTCTTGTCCCTCACTTCCGCGCTATCGCTCTTCTCGGCGATGCAAAGACGGCATGTGCACTCAAATTGCCAAATGTTTTCGATCACCGACGTTCGGGCATCGTAGTCCAAAGTACGTTCTGGATAGCACACCGTAATCTCCTCGCCCTTTTTGATAGGCTTGGAGGCAGTGAGGACCTTCAGGTCACGCATTATCGATACTCCTGAATTCGGCAGGCAGCTGTGGTTCGTCAGCGAGGTGCGGACCCACAGCCCAGAACTCATCTTGTACGGTGCCTTGACGTTTTCATCGAAGACAAGCTCGCCATGTGCGATTGGCTGAATGCCAGTGCTGTTGTTGGCGACGATGTGGTGGATGTGAAATGCATCCAACACCGGCTGGCCGTCAACGACCAGAGGCTTCTTGCCGATGCCCTGGTACCCTTTGCTGTGAAGGTCGAGGACTTTCTTGATTTGGGAAGGGTTATCGAGGAGCTTCTGATATACCTCACGCCATAAGCCGGCAGAAAGCGAAGCACTCGTTTGGTCTCGGACGTCGAGCTCTAGAATGTGGAAGAAATCCGGCGCATGGCCCAGGACTGTCCTGAATGCCTTCTCGCAGATGATCACATCGCCGCATCTTATGTCCTTGGTCGCGAAGAGGCCTCGGCCTTTCCCAGGGCTCGGGCGAATTTCAGTGTCTTCTGTGTAGTCTGCAACGTCGCAGCGTGGGTGTGCCTTGGACAGCGCGCGAGCAATGCCCTTATAGTCGTAGACTGCGCTTTGATGCTCCAGGCAACGTGCAACGGACTGTCTTAGCCATTGCTTCGTCTCCTTGTCATCAGGCGCGTGCTTCAGCTGGTGGGAGAAGAAGACCGCAGCCTCCATGAAGTCGCCGAGACCATAGGCGGCTTGAGCAGCGCGGAACCAAGCTTTGCCGTTGAGCTTGTCAAACGGCGAATCTAGAGTGCTCGATAAAGAAGTGAGAGCGTCGCTCCGAGCCTCATCATATCGCTGGAGGAAGAGGTTGATGTAAGCTCTGTTGCGATGGAGGTCGCGCCTGAGCCTGTCGTCAGATGCTGTGAGAGGTCCAGCAGCATTGAGGATCTGAAGGCCCTGAGTGTAGCTGGCATAGGCTGAACGCAGGTTCTTGCGCTTGAGCGCCTTGTTGCCGTCCTCCTTGCACTGCGTCGGCGACCTATCCGGGATGACCGGCGAAGCCGGGAGAGCGTTGTTGATGTCAATGTTGACATTGCCCCATTTGTCCTGCACAAGCACTATGTCACTCTGATGGTGAATGAGCAACATCGGAGTGCCGACCTTGTCAAGCGTGAAGTAAGGGTCTTTGAGCACAAACACCTTGCAAGCCTCAAGGAACTCGCCACCGCGGTTGCGAGTGTGCACGTAGAGCTGCAACAGATCCGTTTCGCCGGATATGATGTCCTTAGCGACTGCCGAGGAAGACGAGGCGTTCTGCACGACGGGTGTTACTCGCTCCAGTATGAGCATGTGGTCGCGATGGTGAGCTCCGATACGCAGCTCGAAGAGCGTGGTTGGCTTGAGCTCAGTGACAGACCTGATGCAGGGAAGATATGGTTGGTTGAACGCCACGGAGTAGAAGTACTCGTCAGGTGCGTGGTCTGTTGGTGACTTGGACTCGTTGATGATGCGACGAACCAGCATTGGATCGGTGGGTGGACGAGGCTGTCCTTTGCGGCGCTTACATACAAGAATGTGGCCCTTCATCATGCTGGTGAGCTCGTCCATTACGTCGTCTGTCATTCAGCCTGCTTGTGCTTTGGGGTGGCCATGTCTGGTGCAGCTGCCTGTGAAATGTGCTGCGCGGTGACAGTAGATGGGAGGAGAAGCGTGACCGCGTTGCCTGGACGTGCGCAGGCAGCGGCAGCAGGAGGGAAGGAGCATGTAGCCCAAACGCCGTTGCTCTTTCCCAACCATCTGGGCTTACTACAGCGTCACAGACAGCACGCGCAAATCGGGACAGTGCCTTGTCGAAAGACACAAATCATATGACTACCCAGTCAAGAAAGCCGCGAGACCTCTGCAGGCTCGATAATTTGCAGTGGTGATGTCGACATTATTGATCTGGCGAGATGGGCTGTCAACTCATTGAAAGCCCACGAAGCGCACACCGACTCCATGCCTCCTACCCACCTCCTGCGCATAAGGACACAATATTTCCAGTCGTAGATATGCGCAGAAGTGGAAATACCACTCTTGTAGGCGTGGCTACTTTCCCCATCGCCGTGGCGCGCAAATGAAGCCGGTTCAATCATGTATCGTTTCATTCAGAGATTCGTCAAAGAAGTCGCTTTGACCCTCGCGACTTGGCAACCGTGTTACCTAAACGCCCTCACCTCCCAAGCTCACTTTACCACCTCCTACCTCCTCTGCCCCTGCCCCTCCCACCACCTTGCTGCCCACCCATCCCCTGATCTCCCATCATTCCCATACCATCAAACCCTCCACCAGGCCCCTGTGGCGGCTGAAACCCTTGACCTCCAAAATTCGCCGGCGTGTTATTCCCACTCCCACCCTGCCCACCACCTCCAAACTGTTGTCCCATACCCGGCATCCCAGGCATCCCCGGCATACCACCCATCTGCATCATATCCATATTCATGCCCGGCATACCACCCTGCTGCATCATCTGCATCATCTCCTCCATACCAGGCATGCCAGGCATTCCTCCTGGCGCACCCGGCATGCCGCCGTTCATCATCTCCTTGAACTTGGCGTCTCTCTCCTTGATCTTTACAATGTCGCTGGACATCTTCTGCTGCTCCAGACAGTATTGCACCCATGTGTATTCGTCGAAGCCGTAGTTGAAGAAGTCTGTGATGTCGGTGCCGGGAAGACGCCAAGGTTTGGAGTTCTCGGCCAGGTCTGCATCGATGTCGAGGTCGGTGAGAGGTTTGTTGGGGTTCGGCCAGTTGGGGATCTTGTTCAAGTCGAGCTTTGAGGTTCGGGTTTCGGGGAAGTCTTTGCCTTCTTTGCCGTTGTATGTCAAGGTGCCTTTGACTGCAACGGGTTGGGTGGGAGCAACGGAGCTTGTCCGCGGAGTCTCCTGCTTGATGGCTGGAGTGCCAGGTTTTGGTTTGACATCTTGGGATGCTGTGCGGTCGTGTGAGGGAGTTGGCTTGAGGGAGGGTCGTCTGGGAAGAGTGTTAGGCGGCGACAGGTGAGAAGAAGATCGGGTCACCTACGCTGCTGGTTCTGGCTTCGCGCCTTCTGGTCGCTCTAGTGTGAACTGTATGTCCTGTACTATGTATCAACATATGCTCCCACTCAACACATCAAGGCATCGGATCCATACATCCTCGTCTTCTTCGTCTTCCTCGTCTTCATCGTCCATCTGTTCATCGTTCACCTGCTGTCCACTGCCATTGGTCAGCTCAGCATCGTTCTGAGGTGCGCCGCTGCCATAGAAGTCATCGTCGTCTTCCTCCATCTTGCGCAACGAATGTGTATGTTTTCGTGAAGCTTGATCCTGTCGCAAAGCTGAGCACGCGAGACCGTGTCAAGCTTCCGGTGAAAGAGGGGACGAATCGAAGAAACGCGCATCAATATATTGATTGGAACCACACTGCCGGGACATCAACCTCGATGTTTCTTGCGCGCGTCGACTACGCGAAACTTCAACAGAGCTTCATCGCGACATACACCAGAACCATCCAATACTACAGTCACGATGGCGTTCGGGCGGAGCAACAGTCTGAGCCTCAATACAGGCCAGACTAATTCTCTCTTGTAAGTCGAGTCCAGCTATTGCATGCACATTGAGCGTATGTATCCGCATTCCACAGCGATGCTGACTACTTACCTATTGGCAGTTCGCAGCAGCAGAACCAGACGAGTCAACCTCCCGCCGGCGGCAGCTTATTCGGGAACACGGCCACATCCCAGGCAGGCGGTGGATTGTTTGGCAACTCCACCGCGACGAGTCAGCCCGCGCAGAGTGGAGGATTGTTTGGGTCAAGCACTGCGACGTCGCAACCACAGCAGAGTGGTGGATTGTTTGGGAATACGACGAGCAACACGAACACCGGGGGTGGGCTCTTTGGTAATACAAGCAACAATCAGACATCAAACACTGGCGGAGGACTTTTCGGCAATACTACCAACAACAACCAGTCTAAGCCTGGTGGTCTCTTTGGGGCATCAACCGCCAACGTGCCTGCAACAGGATCTAGCTTGTTTGGAGGAAGTACGACTACTCCAGCTGGTCAGCAGAACAATAATGCTGGTGGAAGTCTGTTTGGTAATTCTACGAGCAATTCATTGTTTGGCGGCAAGACAGCGCCCGACCCAAAGGCATCATGGGGTGGAAACATGTTCCACCAGGCAAACGAAGCACGCAACAATCCTCCGCCTGCCCACTCTACTTTTGGTCTAAGTGCATGGCCAGCTCACGCAATTCCGTCACTTCTACCATCTGCCCAGTATCGACAGTCTCAAATGCCTGCCAGCTTTATGCCGAGGCTCAGCATGGGCCAGGGTAATACTCAGCAGCAGACTGCGACTGTGGGCGCGGTCAATGTAGGCTTGAATGATTTGAGAGGCACTACACGGTTCCAGGACCTGCAAGAGGACTTGAAGAAACAATTTGAGCAACTGGATGAAATGATCAAGAAGCAGGAGAAGTACGCTCTGGACGTCCAGAACTTCATGAACTCCTCGCATCCGCAGAATGTGGCGAGCATTGAGCCGGACGTCGACTTGATCAAAGACAAGGCGGACAATATGGAGAACTTGCTCGTGCAAGATGCACACATGACGGAGGCCAGGAAGCAACAGGCCGAACACGATTGGAATGACTTCCAAAGATGCATGCGCATCGTTGAGAACCTCAAGCTGCCACCCAACTACCAAGTCCCGAGCGCGACCCTTGCCCTCGACTATGGCAATCCTCCTCGACTTGCGCGCCCCGCCACCTCCACCGATGCTTCCACTGAAGATACGTACGACATGGATCTCATCAACAACTACTTCATGCCTCTGGCCGCGAATCTGAGCAAGCAATTGAGCACTTATGATAGTAATCTTGCGGAAATTGAGGCGCATATGAAGGTTATTGAGCAGAGTGCTGTGAATCAGGCGCAGCAGTTGGCGGCAAAGAGGGCGGGGATTAGTGGGACCGTGAAGCAGGAGGACACGGTGCAGGAATTGAGTCAGACGTTGATTGGGTTTGAGCAGAGTATTCTTACTGTAGCCGGCGCGGTGGGAGAGTGCAGGGCTGGCGTGGATGAGTTGGTTTTGGGACGGTTGGGTGGCAGTGTGCTGGGTGGTGGTGGGCGGTATTAATTTGTGAGGTCTGGTATCGTGGCGAGCTGTGTTTTGATAACACTTATTTGATTGTGCGTGTAGGCCTCATTTGCGCGCAACGCCAAGAGCCATTGTTGCGGGTCTGGACCTCCTGGTAATCAGGCGTTTCAGTGATTCGGAACCACTCTAATTCCAGTACATCGCATTCCTCTGTGGCCTCTGCCTGACAGCGGTGGGAGTGGCGATTGGATTTGCTGGCTGCTGGTTATTGTGTAGCATGGCAATAATCGAGGCGAGCGTGGGGGGGATTGTGCGGATTGGGAGTGCACTGTTGATCAGAGAGGCGCAGTGAGAGAGAAGCATTGTAAAGGACGGTACTTTGTGGAGCTGCGTACTTGCCCCGGGTTGCGGAATCGACTCGTTGAGCCCGCTCCCGCAATATCATGACGAGGGAGAGGTGCGATCAGGGCCGGAACGAAGGACATCCTGACAACGCGGTAGCTGTCCAAGATGAATCTAGCTCATAAGCGAGCATTGTCACCAGCCGTTGGTACGTCTTGCGCTGCTCCACAACAATTCTTCTTTCCCGGCCCAGTTCTTGAGACACGAATATTGCCGTGTGTTCCGCCAGACACTCGCGCCCTGGCCCGACTTCGTGGTGCCGGCCTGCGCCACCGATTAGCGCTGGACTGTAGGCAGCTTCTTAGCTTCTTTGTAGCCTGCCTCGGGTAGTCTGGGCAGTCAGGAAGGCTTGGAGGCTGGACATACCGAAAGCACCATTCACCGTAGCATACCTGGAAGTACTTGCACGATTGTTGGACGTCATTGCGGCTCATAGATTGCACGCAAAAGTTCTTCCGGAACAATGAGAATACTGTGTCTGCATGGTCGAGGCTCCAACAATGAGATCTTTCAGGCGCAGACTGCTGCTTTCCGAGCAGAGCTGGAAGGATTCGAGTTTGTCTTCATCCAGGGCACAGTCAGACATACTGAAGGTATGTGGCGACAGAGAAAGGGTGTTTGATGCCGTTGCCGCATCGTCTTATCTGTTCCGTTGGCATATTGTACCAGGGAACTGATATCGAGAATAGGGAACTGGTCGCTATACACAAAGCAGTTCTCCAACTTACCGCTCTATACGTACTACAATCCGTTCGATCCAACCTCGATCTTACAAACCGAAACGGAACTAGAGCGAATCATCGCAGAAGAGGGTCCCTTCGACGGCGTCCTCTCGTATTCTGGCGGCGCAGCGTTAGCAGCCGAGATTATCATCAGAGCAACACTCGCGGATCCTTTTGCCATTGACCGGCCATTCCGATTTGCAGTCTTCATCAATGGCGCCTCCCCACTGCGCTGTTTCAAGCTCGAGGATGTGGAGCTCGGCGAGAGTGACGAAGTCGATACGAAGGCTCTGACTGCACAAGCCGAGAACATGTTCCTTCGGCCTTCAGCACTCAGGAAGAAGGAAGGTGTTAGTGAAGAAGACCAAGTCGATCACGCGAAGCTTCTGGAGCTCCTGGGACGGCTGAAAGGCATGCGCTTAGCTGACGGGACCGCCTTTCTAAGTGATGGCGTGCACGGCATTTGTCGCTTCGATGGCAGAGCTGGTGGTGCAGATGATCTTGAGAGCCCTCTGATTGATATCCCGACTTTGCATATTAGGAGCACTGAGGAGGATGAGGTCGATCCGCATCATGGGTTGCATTTGTTGGGATTGTGTGATCGATCAATGGCGAAGGAATATCATCATGCTTATGGGCATGATTTTCCGAGAGGGAGGAAGGAGATGAAGGAGATTGCGAGGTTGATACGGGAGATGGCTGAGGAGTCGCAGGGCTTGTAGTGTTCGTTTGCAGTCAGAGCTTTCTCGTGGCTTCTCACAAGACATTCATCTCTTGTAGCAGCTTGCAGGCGACAGCAAATGCAGGATGACATTGAGGTCACTTTGAGGATACGGCCTCACTGTCTTTAGTCCTACGACCAGTCGCCGGCTAGACCACATTGGTCTCGTGCTGGTCAACTTTGAACCTGAGTCGAGCGAGACGCCGTGGCATGACAGAACATCGACGTTACATCGGTCGTTGCACCTAAGGCTTGTCCTGATGAGGCGCTGCGACCGATGACTACCACGGCTTATCGAAGCGGCTTGTCCAGCGGTGAGCTTACATCGGCTTGCCGGGGGCACCCAGACTGGCGTCTCAGTTCGCCAAAGACAGAAGAATGTCTCAGATGGCGCAAGCGGTCCCGGTAACGGCTCAAAGCTGCCACTGACTAATCATGCACCACAAGGCATGCTATCCAGCGACCACCTCAGCCTCTCGCGCACAATCGCATGTGAGGAAACACTCCTCATAGATCTTTGGTGGCACCTGACGAACGGCTTGAGGTCGTCATGGCAGTTCTAGCAATCATCACATTACTCCTCCTCTCTCTGCTGGGTGTCAAATGTATATTCATCTTCTCAGGGAGTAATGGCCTATTGACTCTCTTTGAGAAAGCCGGAAAAGAGCAGATTTCTCCTGGAGGCAAGCGCCTTGAGCCTGTGACCACTCAAGGATTGCTGCCAATTCTCGATAGGAAGATTAAGGCGCCTATAAGTGAGTATAGCTCTACCGTGAGGCGTTGACTGGTGCTGGCACTCTGCTTATTCATCTAGTCTTCTTCCTCGCGGTGGTGGAAGACCTTCAGCATCTCGACATCACAATCGCCGGATATGTACATCTGGGTGTATGGGGTACAGTCTGGTACCTGATTATGCTGGAAAGTCTGCGGCAAGGGACCTCCCAATACTTGCTATCATAGTGAGTGCAGAGCCTTGGACTCCCAACCAATACCCATCAAAACATGCTGATAAGTATGCTAGTATCACTGTTCCGGGCATATTGTTCTTCGAGTTCTCAACGGCTGTCGTGGGACCAATCTACCTGGCCCTGCAACTTGCTCTTGTCACTGCTCCGACTACTGCACATGCAGTCAGGGTCGACCCTTTGCATCTTCAGGTGCTGCCCTGGAGCTTCTTACTTGGCTTCATTTTGCCGATCACACTCATGGCTCTGCCGTCGCCGCAATTGGTCAGCACACGGTTCAAACATACTGCCTGCGGTTGGTATCAGCAGTGGAATGTGTGGATATCTGCGATTAATTATATTCTGGTGTTAGCATCTGGAGCGAGTCGGAAAGTGGAGTATTTCTATCCAAACGACGATATGAAAATGGCACTGGAGGCAGCTTACAGATTTGCTCTGGCGATGTCAGCCCTCTTCTGGTGGCCTGCAGTGATAGCGTCAGTAATCGGCGTGACCTGCTCAGGTAGACTCAGTGCAGAGCACGCCACACAGCTACGACCGGCTTCGTTGACCCCGCCGTATCCGTCAAGCACGCTGAAGGCGAGCACCATCGCTGAGGGTGAGAAGTGGTTGATCAGTTGGGACAATGTCATTTGCGCTGTTGCAGTGACGGTATGGGCAGCACAGCTTCTGGCGATGGTCGCGAACGAGAGCAGCGGAGATGGAAGCACTCTATCTGCGTCGGTGATCATATATCGAGCATTGGTCCATGCTATATTTGCAGGACCTATGGCCATACCTATATGTCTACTCGAACAACGAGACTCGATCTTGCTTAGCTAGCCACGTCTTGCAAACCACAGGATTAGCAATTTAGGCTATGCTCGATTGTCACTGCATTATTGATATTTCCTGCTTTTCCAGATTGGCACTGTCCTCAAGTCAGGCTTGCAAGGATGTGCTTTAGTGTTGAGACCGCAAAGCTGCATCGTCGAAGCGAGGTCCGCCCGTAACGGCTCTCGTGCTCTGCTCACTCCAATCATTGTTGCATCCATCGTGGCAATCATCCCCTTCCAGATCTAGACGAACACGATCCGTTGGATCATGAGCAAAAGCGACTGGTGGAAAGAGGCTACAGGTATTTAAGCAAGTGAAGATGACAGGATCTGTTTATTGACCTCGTTGGGCAGCCTACCAAATCTGGCCTGCGTCTTTCAAGGACTCCAATGGAGATGGCATCGGTGACCTGCGTGGTATCACCTCCAAGATTGACCATCTGAAGGAACTTGGAATCGATCTCATCTGGCTGTCTCCGTTCTATGACTCGCCGCAAAAGGATATGGGCTATGATGTGCGGGATTATGAGTCCGTCTGGCCGCCCTACGGCACACTGGATGATTTTGATGAACTCGTCAAAGAAGCTCAAAGACGCAACATCAAGGTCGTTGTCGATCTTGTGATCAATCACACTAGCAACGAACACAAATGGTTCTTACAAAGCAGGAAGTCGAGATACAATCCATACAGCGATTATTACATCTGGCGTGATGGGAAAATCGGCCCTGATGGTAGCCGGAAACCGCCCAACAATTGGCGTGCCGCGTTTGGAGGTAGTGTGTGGACTTACGCTGAGGAGAGAGATCAGTACTACCTACACTTGGGCTTGCCTGAGCAGCCAGATCTCAATTGGTTCAATCCAGAAGTGCGAAAGGCAATCTACAAGACCGCCATCACATTTTGGCTTGATCGCGGCATTTCTGGCTTCAGAATCGACGTGGTGAACTTTTATTGGAAAGACTCGACATTTCCGGATGCGAAGATAACATTACCAGGAGAGGATTTGCAGCCTATGGAGCCACAGCACGTTATGAATGGACCCTTGGTGCATGTCTGGTTGAAGGAGATCCGTGCTCAGATCGAGCAGTCGTATGGAGAAGACATTGTTCTCATCGGCGAGGTACCTGGCACAGCACAAGAAGAAGTCTTGAAGTACATATCAAGATCAAGCAAAGAGCTTGACATGGTCTTTGACTTTGACATCTTCTTGGCTGGTGGCGGGTGGAATATCCCTCTCCATGAGTACGGACGAGCAGAGCTGACAGAAGTTAAGCAAGCGATATGCAAGACTCAAGGTCTGCTTGGCGCTCACGGGGATTCTGATGCGTGGACGACTGTGGTTCTCGAGAATCACGACTACGGTCGTTGTGTCTCTCGCTTTGGCCCAGGCGACGGAGATTACGCCGAAGCGGCTGCCAGAATGTTTGCGCTGCTTGCAACGACGCTATCGGGTACATTGTTCGTATATCAGGGCCAGGAAATAGGTATGACAGGGCTCCCTTACGATGTCAAAAAAGAAGACTTCAGAGACAAAGCCATCCTCAGCTACCTGGAAGGTATAGCGCAGGATCATCCAAATGACGAGATATGGCAGCAAAGAGGTCTCAAAGCTGCTCAGTGGCTTGGACGCGATAACGGCCGCACGCCAGTCCAGTGGGAGCCACAGGGCGAGTATGCGGGTTTCAGCTCTGTGCAGCCATGGATTGGTGTCAATGGCAATTACAAACGCGGGATCAATGTGGTCGACCAAGTTAGTAAACCGGGCAGCGTGCTACAATTCTGGAAGAAGGCCATAAAGCTGAGGAAAGCGCACGCAGATGCGCTGATCCACGGAGCATTCGAACTGCCGGATCCAGACCACACAACCTTCACGTATTTCAAGCGCAGCAGGGATGACTCGAGTAAGATCCTAGTGATGCTGAACTTTTCTGGTCAGCCGGCACGAGTTTCTCTCCCACATGGTATTTCCCACAATGCATGGGACCTCCTGGTCACCACCGCTGAAGATGCGTCTTGTCGTAATAACGATCAGCTTTCAGCTTGGGAAGGAAGAGCGTATATTAGTCGCAGTGAGCAGTTATCCCAGTAATTAATCGAGCCATTGTCCACGGACTGTAAATAGATCCCGTGCGGTCACCTCTGCTTCATTTTGTCTTGCTCGGGGTACATCAGCTTGTGATGATGTTGAGGAGGGCACTCGTATTGCTTAGTGCTATGATGTTGACGAGTCTGATGCATTTGCGCCAATTTGCGACCCCGTGCAGTATTTCTGTTATGCCTGAGAGTGGTTATTTCCGGCTCCAAGCGAGCCCTGCGCTTAAAGACAACTATCTATAGGTAGAATTCGTCTGCCTCCTAAGCAGTCAACCAGATCTCTTCCTCAAACGGGCTACGCACTTCTTGGCCGGTCCCATGACACCAAGACTTCTCGGATTGAGTTCAAAGTCGGCCCAAGGCGTCTCAAACTCGATGTCATACAGCAGCAACAGTGTGGAGACCAGACTCACTATCTCCTGTTCAGCGACAAATCTACCAGAGCAGAGTCCTGTTCCGCCACCGAAGCTTCTTAAGTTCCTTTCTTGCTTTGCCAACTGCTCCAATTGCATCGCATCGTTGGAGTCCTTCAAGATCCATCGCTCAGGCATCAGGTGTGTAGACCTCGGGAAGACTTCTTCGTTGAAGTGTAACAGAGCCACTGGGAGAAGGACGACGCTCCCTTTTTTTATGCTGTAGCCTTCGAGTTCGCAATCTTCTAGCACAACTCTGGCTGCTGCGCTCGCTGAGCCTAGGCGCAAAGCTTCCTTCCACAAGCCCTGCATGAAAGGATTCCTTCTGAGCGAAGCTGAATCGAAGCGCATGTGGTGCTCCTTTGACCGGTCGTAGGGTAGGAGCAACTTGCATGACTCGGCACGGTACTTTTCGAGATGAGCTTGTGTGCTTGTGGCACAACGAGCAAACCATGTAGCCATCGGCGCTGCGTTGGTCACAATCCTGCGAAGTATACAGGATTAGTCCTCTCTCGTCTCAAGTCTGTACGGATCGTGAGACATACACAAATAAGAAGCTAGCATGCAAGCATGCACGACCTCTAAGAGAAAAGCCGTATCGTCTTGCCAACGTCTCTCGCTCCCAATTCATGCGGATGCCCCATTCCTCTTTCCACATGCCCGTCTCCTCTGGCCAAGTTGACAGCTCTCGATCGACCCATTTCTCGAAAACTTTGAGCATCCGCTCCCTTGCCCGCCAAGCCGGTGGCCAAAGTAGGTACGCCAGATTTGAGCGCACGCCGGCGTAGGTCTGGGCGTCGAATGTTTTCCAGTCATCCCACATGGTCGGCCAATCTGTCCTGATGCTAGTACCAAAGAAGGTGGTCGCAGAAGTCTCGAAGATCACTCTCCGCATGAGCTCATGAAAGTCAACCGTGACCCAGCCACGGCTGTGAAGGTCGAGACATTCCTCCAGCACTTGGTGCAATCTGCGCATGTAGACGTCCATGACGGCATCGAGATGCTTTCCAGTGAGGTACTTGAGCCATATGTTGTGGTTTGCGGAGATGAAATTACTTTTATCTTTCTGATCTCCATTGGGCCCGTGTATAGGAAGTTGAAACATAGGCATATCTTCTGATGGCAGATGCATCGCATTCTCCATCATGGACGACATCACGGGGTCGAATGTAAAGGCTCGAGATCGACTGAAGATGTAGCTGGCGGTCGCGGCGGATTGGAAGACGTGAAATTTTGTCCCCATCATGATTAAAGTGAATGGTAAGCCACGGTACCTGGCTTGGTTGCTTTGAAATGTCCATCTAGGATCCCAAAGAAAAGCAAAGACGTGCTGAAACCATGGAATCAAGTATGGAGCAGTCGGAGGTTCTCGTCCTTTGCCAGGTGGGACAGGCCATGATTGCAGCCATGTGAGGAAATAGGTCGACAGCGGAACTGATGCTATAATCAGGAAGACCAATGCAACAGCATAGCCCAGGCTCCAGTCCTCCATGCGCAGCAAACGTAGCAGACGAGTGTTTAGGGACATGACTGCTGCTGGTACCAAACTGCATCTCTGCTTGACCTCGAATTGTCAAGTGAAGATGCCTTTTGCAGGGTCCCTGACCTCAAGGCATTGCTTTGCAAGCCCGCCATTCGAGCAACGCAATTGAGCGGATGATGTGGGTCATGTCAGCTGCTGAGCTGCAGAGAGTCGTCCACGGGGACGCCGGACGCGTTACTGTGCAGAGGCATTTAGTTCTATGCCAGGGTGCAGCAGTCTAGTCTCACTGCCTCCGAGCCACCGACGTCTCGCCAACACTACTACTGCGATGTTGTTTCGATGTCACGACAGAAGCTCCCATGATCAGTGAGCTGCCCGGCTTGTTAGCACTAGCTTCTGTCTTGGATTCGTGTCGTAGTAAACGCAGAATGGCATCGGATAAAAGCAGAATCCCTAGTATGCTCCTACCCCCGCAGCAAGCGATTAGGTTTTGCCCCTATTGTAACACTCTACATTACGCCTGCCCCCGCGGCGAGCAGTCAGAGGCAGAAAACAATTTCTTCCCGCGAGCGACGTGAGTAGGGGCTATAGAGCAAGCTTACGAGCGTGTGGCCCCTGGGAGCGTCCCATCTACTTCTCCAAATTGCGCGGGGTCTGTAATGAGCAATACGCCGGCCATTCTGCATTTATCCGGGAGTTATTTTGCGTTCATCCGGGGGTTATTCTGCTTTATCAATTCCCCTGTCGTGCTTGGGGCATATCGGTATCCCGTTGATCCGCCCCGACATGACAGTTCCATGTTCGATTCAAATGTTGCCAGGCCTTCTTCATGCAAATTTGAACGTCTCCCAGTCACCATCCAAATTCCAGCGATGAGGAGAGTGATCAAGACCGCACTGGCGTTAGTTCCAGGGAACCCCCATTGGGGCATGCGATGGAGCCATGCGGGAAAGACTGTGACGCGGCGATCCTGGACCGATCAATAGTCCGAGACATCATGTCTTGCAGAGGCATCGCCGCACCACCCCCTGCTTGCAGGCACTCAGGATATCTGTGCCGATTGCAGTGTAATCGCAACAGTCCACGCGGCATGAAATTGACCTCTGTGCAGCCAGGAAACCGGTTCTAAGCAGCGCTCGCGCTGAAGCTTCAGACAGCCTTTAAGGAGATGGCAGCAAGAGCTTGGCCAGAAGCCTTATTCATACCGAGATCGAGATCGACGTGCGGCGTGCAGAGTCGATACAACGCCAAAATAGAGAATCGCATTCGAAGTCTGTGGACAGACTTGCCGCAGCTGACCTCTGGCTAATAATGGAACTCGCCGGCGGATCCACGTTCTCTTGAAATGCATCGGCCACACCTAATAAGGGCAATCCCACGCGTGCGATGTCCAACGCTGTCTAGCGGCTGGTTTCGAGAAAGAGAGCTGCAGTGGATATGTGTGACCGTCAAGGACTTCCGTGATCGTGCTAGGGCCTAATCAAACATGACGATGTGCTAATAATCTTGGCGGCCAGAGATATTGCAGATGTGTTGTATGTCTGTCAGAGAATTCTGATATTACGAGAATCCAAGGATTCGACACGTTGTTCAGTTCTATGTGCCAAACGGACATTACTCGACGTGGGTTATTATCTGGTCTAGGGACCTGGGGCTACTGTTTGTGCTGTGGTAGTCCAATACGCGCCCTGACATTGGAAATCTCACTAGCGTTGTATAGCAAGGCCATGGTTTAGCACGCAATACAGGCGCTACTGGAAGCTGGCATGCTGAAATTGAAGCCGGCGTAATGCTACTTCTTGCCCTCGGACGGGACTGGTGGCCGTGATGATCACTGGGTATTGTAGGCACACCTGTGGCCCGCGACTAACAGCTAGACACTTTAGTGCAGACTGATGATGATCACAAGGTCACCACCAAGCCAGGGAGCTAGGTGAACAGCTATCAGACTACAGCAAAGCTGTAGGGCATGAGTGGGTGGATGCTTGTTTCCTTCACACGCCTGAAAGCTGGCTTTGGGCTCCAAATCGTCCGCCATTATATCGTCACAGCAATACCGCCTTTCACCCTCACACCCAGCTGCCACAAATCCCTCAGCAGTTGTCTGCTGCTTGGTCCAGCATGCCACACGCACAAGATATGCCCAACGGGCAGCATGGAATTGACTCAGATGCCATAGCCATTATTGGATTGGCCACTCGCTTTCCACAGGAGGCCAGCACCACGGAAGGATTCTGGAATTTGTTATTACAAGGGCGGAGTGCACACACGCCCTTTCCAGAAGATAGAATTGGTCCTGGAGTAGGTTGAGCGGTCTTTGGTATTCATTGCAGCACTAACCTTCCCTATAGCATTATCATCCAGACCCCGAGCATGGCGGGACACAGTAAGCAAAGCAACGAGAATTCAGTGGTTCCATCAGGTCAACCAAATAATTGACGCTTGAGCTGGTTGAAATGTCTGACAGCTTGATGTTTTGGCTGCTTGGAGAGATCCACTGCTTGACAGGACTAACTTCATGAGGCATCTTCAAATGGCTGTCAAATGTCACACAGCCGTGAAAGTCTCACGCATTAGTTCACAAATAGCTCAGCCCTTGGCTTGATGGAACCACTGACCGTTTATCCGGAAGGCATTGACTGACATGCTACCCGTTGCTCACAGCGCAGTACGAGGGGCACATTTTCTTGCTGAAGATCCGGCATATTTCGATGCCCCATTCTTCAATATTACGAAAGGCGAGGCTGTCTCGATGGATCCACAGCAGAGGCTGGTCCTCGAGAATACTTACCTGGCCCTTGAGAACTCTGGCCTTGCCATCGACAAGGTTGCCTCTTCCAACACCTCAGTGTTCGTATCGGGCTTCAACCAGGACCATCTTAGCATCACCAATTCGGACACTGAGACCACTATGCGATGTAAGCAAAGCAATAGGTAGAACTCCACTGTGAGATGTTGATCCGGACTGACACTTGATAACATTAGACCGAGTCACCGGCTTGACGACTAGTATCATAAGTAACCGTGTGAGCTGGTTCTTTGACCTCAAAGGACCTTCCGTAACCGTCGACACGGCCTGTTCCAGCAGTATGGTAGCCTTACACCTTGGATGCCAGAGTCTGCGTACAGGCGAGAGCAATATGGCCATCGTTGCCGGTGTCACCGTCACTTCCTATCCCGGCGACTTCAACGGCATGAGCTACCAAGGTTTCTTGGGGCAAACTGGACGCTGCTTCTCCTTCGACCATCGAGCAGATGGTTATGCTCGAGGAGAGGGTGTCGGTTCTGTAGTGATCAAGAAGCTTGGCGATGCGATCCGAGACGGTAACACAATTCGAGCAGTCATTCGGGGCTCGGGCGTCGCCCAGGACGGGAGAACTCCTGGTAAGTCCCGGATTAGTCAAATCTCCCCTCGACTCTACAGACACTAAGCTCCATCACTTCATAGGCCTCACGCTGCCAGATAGCACAGCTCAAGAGAAATTGATGAGAAGAGTCTATGCCTCAGCTGGCCTGGACATGCAAGCTACGGCCATGATCGAAGCTCATGGTACTGGCACGTCCGCTGGCGACCCAATTGAAGCCAGTGCTATTGCGAGAGCGTTTGCGTCCCGATCGAAAAAACTCCCTCTTTACGTGGGCGCAGTGAAGTCTGGCACAGGCCATCTCGAAGGCGCCGCAGGCGTTGCTGGAGTTATCAAGGCTGTGCTTGTCCTGGAAGAAGGCATCATTCCACGGAATGTAAATTTTGAGAAAGTCAACCCTAAGATTCCCGCCAAAAAGTGGAACTTGCAATTTCCAACAAGGAGTACCCCCTGGCCGACACAAGGCCTGAGACGGTTCTCTGTCAACAGTTTTGGAGTGGGCGGTACCAATGCGCACGTGATCCTAGACGATGCTTACAACTACCTACGCGAGAGAGGGCTCGTTGCAGCACATAACACAAATCCGCGAACTCCCACTGAAGACGAGATCGCTTACCACGAGCAACATCTGGCGTTAGACTCAGAAAACGCCTCTGTTTCGCAGTCGAAGCATGTCGAACATATTGATGGTTCTATCAACGGCACGACCAATGGAGACCACTCCAGTGAGAGTCTCGAGGCAGTCAATGGCACGAACGGACACTCGTATGCTACCGCGAGCCATGATTGTCCACCTACACTGGTCATGCTTTCTGCATTTGATGAGGACGGCGTCTCAAGAAATGCTAAATCACAAATCACTTATCTGAAGCGCGGAAAGCGACTACCGGGCACGGCAGAAGTAACATTCTTACGTGACTATGCCTATACACTGTCGCACAGGAGCTTGTTCAGCTGGCGGCGTTTTGCATTGGGCAAAAACATTCCTGAGTTGATAGACAGCCTGGAAAGCTCCGCAAAGGCGGTCAAAGCCCGCAGAGTGCTTCAAATTGGATACGTGTTCACCGGACAAGGTGCTCAGTACAGCGCAATGGGCCGAGAACTGCTAGTATATCCAACATTCCAGGCCAGTCTAGTCGATGCGGATCGCTACTTCCGTTCGCTCGGAGCACCTTGGTCGCTGCTAGAAGAGCTCGCACGCAGCAAAGAAGATTCAGACATCGGACAGGCTTACCTTGCGCAGCCGGCCTGCACAGCTATCCAAGTTGCGATTGTTGAGCTCTTAAGATCGTGGGGCGTTCATCCGTCCAGAGTGGTAGGTCACTCCTCGGGAGAAATTGCTGCTGCATTTGCCGCCGGCAAGCTGAACCGTGAGACCGCTTGGAAAGTTGCGTACTACCGGGGAGTAGTCAGTGGACGAAAGACGAGCTGTCCTGGAGCGATGATGGCGGTAGGCCTGTCGTGCGATCGGTTGCAACATTACATTGAGCAGGTCCACGGACAAGAAGTCGGGCATCTTGTCATTGCTTGCCTGAACAGTTCGAAGAACAACACTGTCTCCGGCGACACACCTGCTATTGATGCACTGCAAAGCCTCCTGGAAAAAGACGGCGTGTTCGCCCGGAAATTGAACGTGGCCAACGCATACCACAGTCATCACATGAAAGAATTGGCAGACGAATACCTGGATTTGCTTGGTGATATCTCAAGTGAGGCAGCTGCTGGCGTTGTGTCGACAGTCCATATGTTCTCAACGGTCACTGGCGCACGCATTGAAGAACCGCTAGATGCTGCATACTGGGTCGAAAATCTGACGAGGCCAGTCCAATTTGCGAAGGGACTTGATGCTTTGTGCACCAGCCGCACGCAGAAGGGTCAAGAGTCCTTGAAGACAGACTCAAGCGCCCAGAACGTATTTGCAGATGTGCTGATTGAAATTGGACCGCATGGTGCTCTACAGAGCGCCATCAAGGAGGTTCTGGCGACCAAGGATAGCGGCATGACCTCACTGTCGGTCCTCAACCGGTCCAGCCCCGGAGTCGAAACAATTCTCAATACCGTCGGCACCCTTGCGGTACGTGGGTACGCCATTGATATGGAGGTCGTCAATCAAAGCTGGCGACCGCAGGCGGGAGATGAGCCTAAGCTCTTAGTACATGTGCCAGGATACGCTTTCAATCATGGACAAAAACTTTTCCATGAGAGCCGATTGAGCAAAAATTACAGGCTGAGGAAGCACGGTCGCCATGATCTCATTGGCGCTCCTGTCGCCGATTGGTGTGCAGACGCGCCTCGATGGCGGAACATTCTGCGCGTCTCCGAGCAACCTTGGTTAAGAGATCACATCGTTACGAACGCGATTATCCTTCCTGGTGTGGGGTATCTGATTGCGGCTTGCGAAGCCATCAAGCAGATTGCCGACCCTGAGATGACGATCATCGGATATAGGCTACGTGATATCTCCTTGAAACGAGCTTTGATCATACCAGATGGCAAAGATGGCGTGGAGGTCATTACCTCACTGGCCAAGTATGATGAGTCAAGCGTGTCTGCTTCATCGACTTGGCGGAAGTTCTCAATTCAGTCTTACAACCCTGTTGGTGAAGACTGGATAGAGCACTGCTCTGGTTACATCTCGGCAGAGTATCAGACGGCGCCTGGACCAGTCGACAATGGGCGAGAGGCCCAAGAAGACAGGCAGGAATGGCAGCGCCGCTTAGAGGAAGTCAGCGCGCGATGCAAGCAAACATTCGATTTCTCACAAGCCTATGAGAACTTAATTACGACTGGCTTGCAATTCGGGCCACTGTTCCGCAACGTCACAGCTGCAACATGCAGTAGTCTTGGCGAAGTCTTGGGCGTCGTCACGGTGCCAGACGTGGCTGGCAGCATGCCGAAGGGTCATCTCTCGACTCACCTGATCCATCCAGCCACCATGGACAGCATGATGCACTTCGCTCTGGGAGCTATCATGGATGCAACAGGGAAGACGAATCTGGACGCTCCAATGGTTCCAACTTTTATAAATGAAGTGTGGCTATCGCAAAATCAGGACTCCACGCCAGGCTCAGAATATCGTACTCACGGGAAAACCAGACTGGTTGCATTCGAGAAGTTCGAAAGCGACGTCACTGTTTGGGACAATACGTCGCTCGAGCCGCGCATTGCGTTGAAAGGTAAGCAATGCGTTGGGCAGCATACTCCTCAGTGATATCATCAGTACGGTTCAGAAAGGATCGTCTGCTTCATAGGGTTGTGACGGATCCATACAGACTTCGCCCACCGGGTCGATTGGTCGTCCGGCGGTCTGACTGATGGGATTACTGCAATCCCGTGATATTTTGAGACATTGACTGACCTGTTGCACATCTGTTTAGGCATCCGCGCAACCCCATTGGATTCTGCTGATGGGCAAGGATCTGGTCAAGAGCGCAAATTATGCCACGAGATAACATGGCAACCTTATCTTCCAATGCTTACGAACGACCAGGTCGTGGCCTCGGTGGACGCAGTCCCGCTGGAAGACGTCGAAAGCGCCAAGCTGTGGAATACGAAACTGCAGTTGGCTACCGTCCTGCTTGTCACAGACGCACTCGACGAGCTGGCAGACGAGTTACCGTCGAGTGCTTCTGGCCACTATCTGAAGTACTTCGAATGGATGAAGCAGCTGAAAGCCTGGATTCTGGAAGACAAAATTGCACTGACTTCTCGCTCAGAGTGGGAGCGCCATCGTTCTGACTTGAAATTGAAGGATCAATTGTACGAATCTGTCGAAGGCTACAACGCTAATGGCAAACTCGCCCTGAGAATGGGCAAGAGCATCGTACCTGTCCTACGAGGTGAAGTCGATCCGTTGGAACTTATGTTCGGCCGTGATGACCTGCTCGATCATGTCTATGGCGACATCACCCACCTCAATGACCTCCCGGCGTTACAACGCGCTTACTTAGATGTGGTCGGTGCTAACTCAGCCAACCTCAATATCCTGGAACTTGGTGCGGGTACTGGTAGCTCAACTGCTGGTGTGCTTCGGAGCCTTGCCCCAATACCTGCTGATGGAGAGGACGCACAATGGAGCATAGCCAAATACACGTTCACCGACATCTCTGCTGCATTCTTCGAGAAAGCAAGAGACAAGTTCAAGGCTCATCAAGATATCATGGAATACAAGGTCTTTGATGGCGAAAAGGACCCAGCGGATCAAGGCCTGGAGCTGGGGACATATGACTACGTCGTTGCTCAGAATGTTGTTCACGCCACGCGCGACTTGAAGAGAACGCTGTCACACCTCAGACGCCTTCTCAAACCGGGTGGTCGATTGTTGCTTCAAGAAGGAGTCCGACAGGATTATTTCTGGTCTGGAATTGCTTTCGGCCAGCTGCCAGGCTGGTGGATGGGTGTTGAGTCCCTGAGAAAATGGAGTCCGTGGATCCCGTCGGCGGACTGGGATGACACTCTCAAGGCCTCAGGCTTCAGTGGTGCTGATCTGGAGCTTCCCGACAGTCACGACAAAGAGCTCCATACACAGAGCCTGTTCGTTGCGTCGAACAAGCCTGAGCAGGCAACTGTCGATGTCGCGTGGGATGGTGTGGTGCTGATCACAGATTCCTCGCCCAATCCTGCACCCGCCAATCTTGTTCAGGTCTTAAAATCAGAACTCGAGCTGCTGGTAGGGCCCAAGGTGGTATCCACCGTGGATGTCGATGAATTACACCAGAACGACCTGACTCGCACCCTGTGCATCGTACTTGCGGAGGTGGACAATCCAGTGCTTGCAACGTTGTCGGAAAGCCGCTTCAACAGCATTCGCCAGATGCTCACGGTCTGTAAAGGCTGTTTGTGGGTAACAGGCGACATCGTGCAGCGTCCGGCGTACGGCATGATACTGGGCCTAATGCGGACCAATCGATGGGAACGTGATCTCGATGAAGCCAATCTCGTCACGCTTTGTGTTGGTGATCAGCCATCGTCGTCAAATACCTTGGCCAAATCGATAAGCAGCCTGATCAAACAGCAATTCGTGGAGCCCTTGCCAGTCGAGAACCACCATGGGGAATTCTACTTGACCGGCGACCGCCTCTTGACCAGCCGTCTACACAGCTCAGCTGAAGGAGATCACTTCCTCACATCGCGGTTCAGTAAGCTGAAGCCTGTCATGACTCCACTCGGCTCCGCTGGACGTCCCATAAAACTCTCTGCTGCCGTCCCAGGGCTTCTGGATCGGCTGGAATGGGTCACAGACGAACACTACAACAAGCCACTAGGAGATACTGAGGTTGAAATCGACATAAAGGCTGTTGGGCTGAACTTCAGAGATCTCATGATTGCTATGGGGGAACACATGGCATGGAGTATCGGTTGCGAAGCTTCTGGTATTGTCTCCCGCATTGGGCCTAAAGCGCAGCACCTCAAGGTCGGCGATCGGGTCATGTACATCGCAGGATCGGACAATGTGGGATGCTTCCACACGTATGGCCGCCTCGATGAACTCACGGTAGTCAAGATCCCAGACAGCCTGAGTTTCGAAGATGCCGCCGGCATGTGCGTCGTTTATGCCACCGTGGTCGCTAGTCTGAGGGATGCCGGTCGACTTGTCAAAGGCGAGAAAGTCCTGATCCATGCAGCGGCTGGAGGTGTCGGTCAAGCAGCGATCCGCTACGCACAGCATATCGGTGCGGAGGTCTTTGCCACCGTCTCCAGCTTGGAGAAGCGTGATATCCTTATTCGCGAACACAATGTTCCGGAAGATCACATCTTCTCCAGCCGAGACTTGACATTCTACGATGGCATTAAGCGAGCGACCGATGGCAAAGGCGTTGATGTTGTATTGAACTCACTTTCAGGTGAGGCACTGCGTCGCTCTTGGGATCTGCTTGCGCCCTTTGGCCGATTCGTTGAGATCGGAAAGAAAGACGCCCAGGCACACGGTCGGATTGAGCTGACGCCATTCTTACGCAATGTCACGATGACTTCGGTGGACTTCGTCACTATTCAAAAGTGTCGTCCATCGCTCATGAGGCAGCTTGTTGAAGAGGTCGTTCACCTCTGGGAACAGGGCGTAGCCAAGCCGGCGGTGCCGACAAAAGTCATGCCAATGTCCCAAGTACAAGAAGGTCTCCAAGTCCTGCAGGGAGGTAAGGGCGCTGGCAAGATGATCTTTGTGCCGTCACCCCAGGACGAGATCCCTATCGTTCCTGCTCAGTCGCCGCCATACGAGTTCCGCCCGGATGCGACGTACGTTCTCAGCGGGGGACTGGGTGGTATCGGGCGCAGCACGGCCAAGTGGATGGTCTCACGCGGTGCTCGTAATCTGGTGTTCCTCTCCAGTAGCGGCAGGATCACGGAGGCCGTCTCAAAGATGCAGTCCGATCTGGAAGCCGAAGGCTGCGGTGTCCACATCTTTAAATGTGATGTCAGCAATGTGGAACAATTGCGGGCGGTCATCGCGGGCATTGCAAGCTCCTTGCCACCGGTCAAAGGCGTGATCCAAGGTGCAATGCACCTCAAAGATTCCATGTTCGAGAACATGCCGTGGGAAGACTACCAGACTGCTATCAAACCCAAAGTGCAAGGGAGTTGGAATTTGCATGAAGTATTGCCGAAAGACATGGAATTTTTCATCATGCTGTCGTCTGCCACCGGCGTCTTGGGAAATCGGGCTCAAGCAAACTATGCAGCCGGTAACACTTTCCAGGACCAACTTGCATACCATCGCCGCTCTTTGGGCCTGCCGGCGTCCACTTTGGATCTCGGCACGGTGCTGTCGGTGGGCTACGTCGCAGAGAACAAAGGCCGAGTCGCCGTCGCCCGGAACGCCGGCATTACACTTGAGCTCATTCGGGAGGAGGAGGTGCATACACTGATCGAATTGCTGATCGACCCAAGGAACGAACCACCACCACAGCTCGTGGCTGGCTTAACGACCATGGATACGTATCGTTCTCGCGGAGTTCCGCCACCAACGTAAGTTCACATCGAGCCTCTGGAGGTCAACTCTTTTAGGATCCAATCGTTTACTGACATGCATCCACCTCCAGATATTTGAGCTACCCGCTCTTCACACATGTCGCGTCCATCAGCGCTCAGCAAGGTAGCAGTGGACAAGGAAGCAATGGCCCAAGGATCGAGGCACTTCTTAACAATGCCAAGACCATCGACGAAGCCGCGGCAGTAGTCACGACTGCAATTGTAGCCAAGCTATCTTCGCTACTCTCGATCTCGACAGACGATATCAATCCGGAGCGTTCCGTCAGCAGCAACGGAGTTGACTCGCTGGTAGCAATGGTGAGTCGCTACGAGGACGAGTACACCTTTGTCCACGCAAATACTGACGACTTTTTACCACAGGAGTTCCGCACCTTCTTGGCGCGAGAAGTCAAGGCGGACATTCCCGTCCTGGATATCATGGGCACATTGAGCATCAATGCCCTCAGCAGAAAGATTGCCAGTGTCAGCAAAGCTGTCGACGTAATGGAGTCGAAGGAGAATGTTCCCAGTGAGCAATAATCATGTGGCGGAGGGTATGTCGTTTGTGTCCGCAGGCCTCCAGTTCTTGCTTGCGTGGCATCTACCGATCTCTTCTAGAATACATACGAACAGATGTTAGCCGTGTGTGCGATCTGTGTGTTTTAATTCCACATGTCAAGGTCCAGTGACCCCAAGTCCTAAATGCCGTCCTTGAATCGCTGCTGTGCCTTCCCCGCCAGTCGCTCAAACCGAATCGTAGGGTGCTTGAAAACTTCAATCCTCATTATCATCGCCGCCGTATGTCTGAGGCATAGGAGACCAACCCAAATGCCTCTGTAGCACAAGGACGCTGCGGAAAAAGGCATGGCTCGAAGTCGACCTATTGATTGCTCGCCAACAAATCCATGCAACAGCCCTCGTGAGTTGCCAAAGCGGCCTCTCTCATCCTCATCCTGTATCTTGATAAAACTGGCCTCAAGGGCAGCCGGATCTTCCATGTGGCCTTGGCGCTCCAATTCCTCCCACTCCCGCACCATCTTGTACGTGTGCCAGCAGAGCCACAGATGGGTTGTGCCCACAAATTTGATGAATTGTGCAGGCACTGCAGCCAGCATCCGTGTCAATCGATACAGCTGACGTCCAAGCCTTGAGACTTTCCACATCGCAACTTATGGGTGAAGATGCCCATCCACTCGCCGCTTGGCAATCTGACGCCGCTAAGGGTTCTAGTATGCTGACCTCAAATCCACCGAATAAGTTGAGCACGAGACCGTTGTATGTCATGTACTTCACCATCAGGAGCGGGAGATGGATGGAGAGCCAAGAGACCAGCGGTGTGGAGAATGCGAAGATGCGCCTGCCGGCGAGACAGAAGGCCAGGGAGAGGGCTGCGGAAGGATGCCAGGGTGAGTATGAGGGCCGCGATCACGCTGATAATGGCATATAGGACTCCAACAACTCGGGCATAGGTGAAGAGCTCCTGCAGCCAGCTCACGGCTGCGATTATGCTTTCCGTGTGATCCATTATGCCTTGCGCACGGAATGCGGTATGTGCGACTTTCTGCTGGGGCTGATGGAGAGTATGTAATGCTTCTTGGGTGTCCGAGTCTTTCATTTGAATTCTCGTAGGCGCTGCTTTGCTGTCTGGGCAGAGGACAAGGTGAAACTGCTATGGAGCTGTCAGCGAACTTTATATGTGCCTAGCAGTGTGTCTGCTGTGGTGTCCAGCTGGGTGGTAAGCAAGATTACGCCTAGAATTTGTTACCTATAATTCTGACCTTAACGCTCCCATGGTCGCCCGAGAGTTCGGCGCTTTTCACCTGCTTCCTATGATATGTCATCGACGGCCATAAGGGTACCGGCTGGCACAGTACCAGTCAGCCCAGCTCTACACCTACGCACATCTGAGCGCAACACCATCGGCACTGACTGAGGATCGTTAGCACGCAGCAAGCTCTACAAGCTTCCCTCGACCCAAGATTCAAGACACAAGCATTTTCCTGCGATACAAGGACCGTATACAGAACATGACCGCTGAAGCCTGGCCCGACGACGGTGTCATATGCGCGCAAACAATGGCGGCACTATACATCATCATTGGCGCTTCAATGGCTGTCGTGGGCACCCGCGTCCTCCATCGATTTCTTCTGGTGCTTCTAACAACCACTCGCCTACGCATCTTTGCCTTCTTAATGCCGTGGGCTGGCCCGATCAGTTTGATTATTCACGCCATGGCCGTGCATTACATAACCCACTACGGAATTGTCCTCAACGTCTCAGGAGCCTTCAAGATCAGGCTATGGCCACGCCTCGTGCCACCAGACTGCGAAGCAGCAACGAAATTGCTCGGAGAATCTACAGTATGCTTATTCGACCGCTTCAATGCATGGATCGGCCTCATCACGCAGCAGCCAGGTGGTTTAGGCCAGATGATGAGCCCACTGGCCATGCGCCCTTCTCTACTCGGCCTCGGTCTCCTGGTTTTCTTCTGGCTAAGCGGCTGCGAGAACGTGCGGGATTGGAATGATGCTGTGCGGAGAGATCGGATTGATAAGTATGTCCGGTGGACACGTGATGGAGTCTGGGAGTGGGATGATGATGGAGTATACACGCGCGAATGCAGAAATCTCCTGCGCGGAAAACGGAGCCATCAATCTGTCAGATGGAGGCGGGACGGGATATGGTCGTGGGAGGAGGACGAACAACAAAGTGGACGTGAATCTGACCAGTGTCCGGCGCTGGTGTGAAAAAATGCCCAAGGAGATACCGGTCGAACTTTGCGTAATGCGCTGGGCTTTTGCTGGTAGCAATGATGTTTGCAGAACTCTAGAGGGAAGCAATCGATCTGTACCTTAGGCCTGGGATCGCGATGAATCGCCCACCGCAGCCAAGTGCGAGAGGCGCGGATCGTACGGCTCGGCGTCATTGCATCGATCAAGCCACTGGCGCAATTGCCCGTATAGCAGTCAAATGCACCGTCATTGGACCTCCGGTCGTTGTTATACCAATGCGATATCTCCTTCCGCGTAGAGATGCAGGAACCAGGTCGAAGTGTTCACTGGTGCACCTGCACATAGCCCCTCAATACCGTGAATCCATATCCTCCAAATCCATTTCCTCCTCACCCTCCTCCTCCTCCCCCCTTGCCCTTCCACCTCCTTCCCCGCCCTCACCCACCCCATCCAGCCCATCCTCCTCCTCATCCTCACTACTTCCCCCCTCCCCAACCTCTCCCAACCTCACCTCCCCAAGCCTCTTCTCCACCACCTCCTTCCCACCACCCTCCACCTCAATACCCAACAACCTCGCCTGCTCCGGCGTCAGCTCCACCAATTGCGGCGCGTACTCCCCTGTTTCATCATCCTCGTCAAACGCCGTAGTATCCATTGTAACTTGTTCTCCATCCTCAAGATCCAGCACCCCGGACCTCACGAACGCGCCGCCGAATTGCCAGCCGTGCTCGGTGCGGAGGTAGTCTTTTAGGTCGTCGAGTTCGTCGACAACAGACTGCAAAGAGATGTTGTCGGTCTCGGCTGTGTTGACGGTGAGGCTTTCAACACCTTTCCGAAAACGGACGAGCAGGGATTTGAGCAGGTTGCCGCCTTCGTCTGCTAGGTCTATGAGACCGGCATCGGCAAGCTTGCAGTGCTGGAGCTGGAGTGTCAAGACTTTGATGGAGGCGACGAACAGATCGGTGTGGGTCGCGATGGCGGAGCGGCATGTGAAGAGTAGTGTCAAGATTCTTTTCCAGTGCTCGAGGCACGAGAAGTTGTTGATAGTAAGGATCATTAGGAAGCAGAATTGCAGCTCGCCCACTATCTCCATGGCATCGCTGCAGCTTGAGTTGATGATGCTGTTCAATGCCCATGATCTATCTTGCGCGGCATCTGTGCGTTCTCGTCCTGTCGCTCCTTCCCGCCACGTCTGCTTCAAGTCGATGGGTAGGAAGTTGAGCTCGCTGTCCGCCTGTGTTCCAGCTATGTCTTCATTGTTCAGGCCCGGAATTTCTTCGAGGTCTCGTTTGGCGGAGCTCGCGGACGACAGAGTCCAGTATCCTCTGTCTTCGGACTTGATGATTCGTGATAGGAGGCCAGCAGTGATGTGTGAACTCAGCTTCGGCCAGTCCACGCGTTCCTCCCGTGCATCATCGTCTCCGTCCGCAGCATTCAGCGCTGCCGACTGTCGATACGGCGTGAGCCCCTCCCTCCAGATTCCTCCCAGATTCGCTCGCCACCTCAGCACTTCAGCCTCCTCAGTCACTGCCTCCAGCGTCTCCGTCTCCGCTTTCCATCTCGTAATCACGATTGATGGTGTATCCGTGGGTCGTAGCTCTGGAACTTCAAACCATATACCATGACGTTCTGAGTACGCTGTACTAGAACCAACAAAGGCGAAGTGAAAACCTGGTGGCAGACTTTTCACACCCTTAAACCGCGGCGTCGTCGTAAATGAGAGTAAGTCGATACCTGCAAGAGCTTTGTCCGGTAGGTCAAGAAGCAGAAGCGCTGAAGCGTCTGCGGTCTCCATAATCAGCAAGGCGAAAGTCGTCTACCGGTCTCGTGGGCGTGACGTCTTGCTTTCCGTCGAATCTGTAAAGCTCTTTGGGCCAAAATTTGTCAAGTATTCTGTCAGTCGATACAAAAAGTGGTGATGTATTCATTAATGCAGGTAGCTGAAGCCAATGATCAAAGTCTTCGCGTGGCGGGATGTGATGGAAGCAGATCTTATCAAGTACAATACCTAGCCTCTTGGTGGCTGGTTCGAAGGAGGCCGCTCGGCTACATTATACCTGTTGGCGCACAATGACAAGTTGTTCGCCGGTGAGTCTGCGATGAATCTGCTTCATGAAAGGTTGACAGACGACAAGAGATCTCAAGCAAGAGGTCGTGCGGTAGCATGAGTCATGCAAATCAGCGATTCGGCCCAAATACGAACCGTAAGCAGTGGTCTACTGAGAAGGCACCATCCTTTTGATACCTCACTGCTCAGACGATCAGATATGACAGAAACAAGAGTAATATGGCAGGTTCCCAACCGCTCGTGTTCAACTACATCCATTACACACATGTAACTTCCACTACACCCTCGCCGCCCTCAACCACCCCACAACACCCCCACAATACCCAGCCAACCTACCCACCCTCCTCTTCTCCTCCTCCATCACCTCTCTCCATTCCGCCACCGCCTCCCTCAACTCCTCAACATTCAACACAACATCCCCATGCACCCTCAAGAACACCGCCATCCACGCCTGCCCCAACTCAAAGTCCATCCTCTCCCTCATCAACCACGTCAACGCACGAACAAAATGCAGCAGATCCTGCCCTTCCACCGACATGCTCCGAATCTCTACATCCGCCGCCGCAGGCGAAAGCGATTTCAAGTGTGAGAGGAAGCGCGTGAAGGACTCATCGCCGTTGGCCGCAAATAGGAGACGAGAGAATTCGGATTTGGAGCCTTGTTGCGCGAGCTTGAGGACGCGAGTGCGTTCTTTCTCGAGGTCGGCTGCGGTGGTTTGGTCGGGGGTTGAGGCGGCTTTGGTGCCTTGGCGGTCGTAAAGGGAGGGGAGAAAGAAGGGGGCTTTCTCGGGCTTCTTGGGCGCTTCGGTGGGTTTGTTGCGTTGGCGGATGAGGTCGAGGTGGAGGAGGTTTTGCCAGCGGGAGCGGGGGACGAGGGAGAGGGAGAGGAGTTCGGAGGCGAGTGTGTCGATGTCGGGTGAGGTGTCGAGGTCGGCGAGAAGGGCGGCATCTGCGTCTTCTTCGTCTTCTTCCGCGGCCGACGCAGTTATCAAGGCTTGCCCGTTCTCGCCGCTGGTCGTTGGGGCTTGGTATGTATCGCTTGCCATGATCGACGTGAGCTCGGCAGCGGAGATATGACGAGTCGGTACGTGCACATATAGAGCTTTGTTGCTCCACACATCGACGCCCACACTATCTGAAGTAGCAGTAGCCAGGAACTCGCCGGTAGGTGAGAAAGCTAGACTTGTGCATTCGGCTTTGAGCTTGAAAGCGTCAACGAGGTGGCCTGTAGGCAAATCCCAAAGCAGAATCAGGTGGCCAATGGAGGCGGCAATCCAGTGGCCATCAGAGGAAAAGCAGAAGTCCGATACGACCTGGCGCGCGAGCTCGGCAATAACTGGGCGGGATGGCCACAGCTCACGTATGAGCTTTTGCGTGCTAATGTCAATGACACGCAGGCAGCCGTCTATGCATGCGAACGCAGCCAAGTCTGAATTGCGCAAGAAGCGCATACTCTTGATGCCAGTAGAGGCACTCCAATCGATCTCTCGTTTTAGCAGCCCGGACGAGAAGTCCCACAGCTTGACCTTGCCGTCTGCTCCAGCAGAGATGACAGTGCTGTTCAGGCTGTCAATAGCAAGTCCGACAACGGCGCTGCCGTGCTTGCCCTGACCACGATAGAACACCTTCTTGCCATCTTCAGCCTTCTCCTCAGTCAGACCATGCTTCTGCATGTCAAGCTTCAGCTGCTTGGCCTGCATTGGTGTAAGCCGGGCCGGAAAGCGCTGACGATGTAGCCCAGATTGCAGGTTGAACATATCGATGCCGCCTTTCTCGCTGCCGACGAGTGCGAAAGTACCACAAGGTGACATGGCCACAGACGCGACGTTGCTGCCATCTGAGGTCGGAAAGGCCCATCGACCAGCGCGTTTACGACCCCAGAACCATGTCCGCGCCTTGCTGTCATCCTTGTGTGCTGTGACCACGGACTCCCACCCGGTCATCGCGGCGACCTCCGCATCCACCTTCTTGCCCTTGTTTGACCCGGGCACTTGCCAGATCGGGTGCTTGCCGGGTATAGCACCAATGCCACCATCTCGATTTAAGCTGCAAGCCATGGCCGTGACGGGTGGGCACTTCAGGTCTTGGAACACATCGCGAGCTCCTGATAGTAGACCTTGCTTCTTAGCTTTAGACTGCACAGCACCTTGACTGATCTCTGTGCTCTGACCGTCGCGACGTAGGGACCATCCCCATAGACTGCGATCGTTGGATCCAGACATGAGCCATTTACCGGTGTCGTCTGCTCCATCGGAGCCAGTCGGTAGGAATTCCAGCTTGGCGACAGGTGCGCCATGACCACCTCGTTGATGCAGGATGCGTGGAATGGGCGAAAACGGCGTCTGGTCGAAGATCCATGTCTTGAGACTATTGTCCAAACCACTGCTCACAATGATAGCTTGACCAGGCAGGAACTCGACTTTGCTTACGCCGCCTGGAGCATCTGTTGAGGGATGAGCATGAGCAGCTCGCAGCACGCCAGCCTTGCGACCGCCATTGTTCAGATCCCACAATGTGATGTCGCCTGAGGCTGTAGATGCAGTAGCCATCACACCAGCCTTCTGCCCATCCTCGCCAGCTCCAAGTCCATCGGTCCGAAATGAGATGGATGTTACAGGCTGTCCAGCCGGCACTGATAGCCGCAGAATTGTCTGGTCCGCGCGCACGTCGTGAATCAACAGTGGACCATTTGCGTAGGCGATGGCCACCAGCGAGAGCGCAGGAGTAGGCTCGACGGCGGTGACACTGCCGTAGCTCGTGGAAGGCGGCAGAATGGTGTAGACCAGCTTTCCACTGCTCACGTTCCAGATCTCCGCGCTGCCATCCTCCCGCCCCACGATGACTTTGTTCAGATATGTCGGCAAGCTCGCGATGTTCTTAGTCAACAACACAGGTGAAACACCCTGCAATGTTGTGTACAGCTCATATGATGCACTCTTCCACACCAACAAACTTGTCTCGCAGACTCCCACGATCCACCCTCCAAAGACGCAGAAGGCTTTGACGTCTTGGCGCCATCCCTCCGGCAGCTCCAGCTCTGCCTCTCTCTTGCCTCGCTTGAATATCCACACGCCTCGGGCTCCGCTCTCTCCTCCTTCCGACCATGCGCCAAGTACTTTATCCTTCCATGCCTGACTCGCCGTAATGGTACCCGGTGTCTGCGGTCGAGTAATGAAGACCAGATTCAGTCCTCGTCGCAAGTCGTACGTCTGTAAAGAGCGACCGACAGATGTGGTGATCTGGAAGGTCGTTTTGCCAAGCGGTACAGACGTGAAGGGCACCATTGTGGGTGAGACGAGGCCTATGGTGCGGTAGGGGGCGAAGAGGCGCGAATGACCAGCCACTCGTTGTGGCTTGGGCAGGCCATTCGTCAGCTTCTGCCGCTTGACTGCAGGTCCATCAAGCTGCATCTCGAGTCCTATGCTCATCTATCTATGGCGCATTATTGTTTCGCAGTCTGGAGCGCAGCATCAAAAGTTTCACCGAGACAGAATTCGGTAACGCCGGTAGCTCCGTATGCGCACTCTCGCACAAATGGACGACCGTGATGATGCGCCCTGCCGATCATGCTCGACCCCGCCATTGACTTCGAGGTTCGTGCAGTATCTGCTGCTTATCATCTTCATTCACCTGCCGTGTGGTTGTTTTGCAGTATCATCTATCTCTAGCGTTGCATTGGGAGGCACATTGTTCACCGCATGTTCCAGAGTCTGGTACAGCAGTCCAGATCTTTCGTTGTTGTTGTAGTAGCATTAATACATTGATACCTGCCGCAAAGTCTGTCCAGATTCTTTCATCATTGTCCCACTACTTGCTCGTCAGTCATGGCCTCGCCTTCAGGCGCCCCGCTGTCGCGCACGACATCCAACGAGTCAGTGCAGTCGCATAGCTCCTCTCACATGCTCATGTCCTCCTCGGCGACCTCGAGCCGCAAGGGAAGGCACGCAGACGCCGTCGTGTCGAATGGAGAAGGAATTGTGGATCGAGCTAGCACATGGTCGATGCCACCGACTCATGGAAAACTTTCGCGCTACCAGGGTGTGCGCCGCAGGAGCTCGAGGAATGACGCGCTACTTCTGCCAAGAGACGTTGACCAATTGAGAAACGAGCAGACTGTCTTTGGCATGCTTCCACCCGCACACGGTGGATCTGCCATAGACGAGAGCATGGCGGGATCAGCCACGAGTCTCCCCGATGGCTCTGCGCCTCAGAGTGGGACAGAGAGCAACAGGATGTCCTTCTCATCTTTGTACAACAGAAGTGGTCCCAGTTCTGTAGGCGGAGGGTCAGAGCCAGACGGTACGGTGCGCGACCACGTTACGCAGGAAGTGGCTGTGGACACTGATGATGATGCTGCAGCACGGGAATACGCAGACCGAGCAACTACGGCTACCCACGCACTTTCCGTGACAGCATCACAACAGAACGGAGAGCTCTCGCACTCGCTCAGCGGAGCCAGTCTCGACCGCGCCGCTGGCTCCTTACCGTCGACCACTTCTCCGCAGCGAACATCATCTCCTGCACCACGAACCAATCGCGACGGACGAACCATACGAGGTCGGACGCCGGGAGGCAGTAGGCGCGTCTCCTCGAGCACTCCGCTGAGTGGCTCGCCGTCGACAGACAGAATGGGCAATCCCAACAGAATCGGCACGATTGGCATATGCGCCATGGATGCCAAGGCGAGGAGCAAGCCGAGCAGGAACATATTGAACAGAATGATTGGAAAGGACAATGAGTTTGATGTCATCATCTTCGGCGACAAGGTGATATTGGACGAGCAAGTCGAGAACTGGCCAGTGTGCGACTTCTTGATATCCTTCTTCTCCGATGGTTTCCCATTGGAAAAGGCGATTGCATACGCGAAGCTGCGAAAGCCCTTCTGCGTCAACGACCTGCCCATGCAGACCATCCTGTGGGATCGACGGCTGTGTCTGGCTATTCTGGACAAACTTGGTGTTCGCACTCCAAAGCGACTGGAGGTCAACCGAGATGGTGGACCAGTCATACTATCGACAGACATTGCGCAGAGAGTTCGCGAGTTGACATCAGTGACGCTGCAAGGCTCGGACGACGGTAGAGGCGGCGGCGAGCCAGCACCTGAAGATGTACATATGGAGGACGACAATGACACGCTGGTGGTGGATGGCAAGCGCCTGACCAAGCCATTCGTAGAGAAGCCAGTGAGTGGGGAGGATCACAACATCAATATCTACTATCCAAAGTCGCAGGGTGGTGGCGGACGAAGACTCTTCCGGAAGATCAACAACAAGTCCAGCGAGAAAGACGACACTTTGGACATCCCGCGGGCCATCACAGAGCCACAGAACAGCTATATATTTGAGCAGTTCCTCAAGGTCGAGAACGCTGAGGATGTCAAAGCATACACTGTCGGTCCTGATTTCTGCCATGCCGAGACCCGCAAGTCACCCGTCGTCGATGGAGTGGTCAAGCGCAATCCGAATGGCAAGGAGATTCGCTATATCACAGCACTCACGAAAGAGGAGCAAATCATGGCGGCCAAAATTGCCACTGGGTTTGGTCAACGCGTCTGCGGGTTCGATTTACTGCGCGTGGGAGACAAGTCGTATGTGATCGATGTCAACGGCTGGAGCTTCGTCAAGGACAACAATGAGTATTACGATAAATGTGCTCAGATCTTGCGAAGCATCTTCATTCGGGAGAAGATGCGCTGGGAAGGTCGCGCGACGCCATCCGAAGAGGGCGGTGAGGGTCAGCGAGACTTCTTTGGCGAGCCAGAACAGGCAGGAATCCACCGCAAACCAACCATTGGCAAAGATGGTAGCCACTACAATGCGCTCAAGGATGTCTTCAGGAGCCGAAGTATCAGCCAGCTACGTGATAGCGTCAGTAATGCTGCGCAGAGGGTAGGCGGCGCACAGGCACCTGGCGTTAGGAGCCCATCTGGTACGACTAGTCCTCTTACTAGCCCTGCGAGCATTGAACGTGAACCGACCACTGGGAAGCGACCTCCTCCCATTCCTATGAGGGATTACGATGCACTGCCTCCGCCTGCTGTACCGTCGTTGCCGCACCTCCAAGATTTGAAGTCTGATGGCTTGCATTCGCTATCTGAGGAAGATCTGAGCAGCAATCGGGACTCGGTACCTGCCAGCGTTCCTGCACCGGCGAGCAAAAGCCAATGGAAACTCAAGGGCATGGTTGCTGTCATTCGCCATGCAGACAGAACACCCAAGCAGAAGTTCAAGTTCACCTTCCACACGAAGCCATTCGTAGACCTGCTCAAAGGCCACCAAGAGGAGGTCCTCCTAGTCGGAGATGCCGCTCTTGACTCAGTATCTCAAGCTGTGCAGCAAGCCATGCGCGAAGGCGCCGAAGACCAGGCCAAGCTGAAGCAGCTTGACAATGCTCTGAAGAGGAAGCGAGGTCTGCCAGGGACCAAGGTGCAGATCAAGCCGCTGTTCAGGAAGCCGAAAGACGACAAGGGAGAGAAAGAGGCGAAGAAGGACAAGAAAGAGAAGACGGAAGAGAAGGCCGGTGACATACAGGAGCTTAGGGATGCTGTCAGTGGCGAGGCCTCACACCCGGTGTGGAAGGAGAACGAGCTCGGCGCTATCTCAAGCCACGATGGCACGCCAGGAACAACGACACCTGGCAGTCCGATGCAGCTTCCTACTTCCCATCGTAGCGACTCCATGTCTGAGGTCACGAAGTCCCGGGCGGCAGCCAAGGACGAAAATCTTGTGCTTGACAAGTTACAGCTGGTGATGAAGTGGGGTGGTGAACCGACACATTCTGCTCGATACCAAGCTGCCGACCTTGGTGAGAACATGCGCAATGATTTGCTGTTGATGAACAGAAATGTCTTATCGGATGTCTCGGTCTTCACATCTTCTGAGCGCCGTGTCACGACGTCTGCACAGATCTTCGCATCTGCTTTCTTGGACCAGAAGGATATCGAGCCGGATCAGATCAAGGTGCGGAAAGATCTGTTGGACGACAGCAATGCGGCGAAAGATGAGATGGACAAGGTGAAGAAGAAGCTGAAGGGGCTGTTGCGCAAGGGCCACAAGGCGCCTGAGCAGTTCGCCTGGCCAAAGGAAACACCGGAGCCGTACCTGGTCGTGAGGAACGTTGTGGAGCTGATGAAGTTCCACCGGAGGGTGATGAAGCATAACTTTGCGAGATTGCAGTCCAGTGAGGCCGTCAATTCGCTGGAAAAGCTGAAGCATCCGCCTGATCAGAATGGACACCAGCAACAAGAGCCGACCGCAGCTGAGGTCGCCCAACAGAGCGCCGTCACGAATGTGCAGGCAAGGTGGTGCACAGGAGAGGATGCAGATCTATTTAGGGAACGTTGGGAGAAGCTCTTCAATGAATTCGTCGACGCAGAAAAGGTTGATCCTAGTAAGATCTCCGAACTCTACGACACGATGAAGTTTGATGCGCTGCACAATAGACAGTTCCTGGAATGGGTCTTCACGCCGAGCAAGAGTCTACTGGCAGAGGAAGAAGAGAGGCTTAGGGCTGAGCAGGAGGATGCGTTGGTGGAGAGTCAGGAGTTGACGAGGACCGAGAGTCAGGTGGCAAGGGAGGAGTACGTCAAGAGCCATGAGGCGATGAAGAGTGTCAAGGAGGACGAAGGTGCTGATGCGCCCAAAGATGCTGAGAAGGAGAAAGAAGCGGCCAAAGCGTCAGGCGAGCCTGAGAATCTCAAGCCGCCACAACGTACGGACACGGCGCTTAGCGATGCTTCTTCCGCTGCCTCTATCAAGCAGTCACGACCGACTTTTAGCGAGCGGATTGGGTTCAGACGTCGGTCGCAAGACTTCATGTCCGTTGCCCGCTCGGCGGTCAACACTGCCATTGCAGACAGCATGGCTCGCGAATCGTACTTCAACCTCTATCGCGGAGACCCGAATGCGCCAGACTCGAAAGTCAAGGTTGACGACCGACTTGGTAAGCTTAACGAATTGTACAGCCAGAGCAAGATCTTGTTCGACTTCATCGGGCCGCAGGAGTATGGTATCACAGATGCCGAGAAGCTGGAGATTGGGCTGTTGACTAGCCTGCCGCTGTTGAAGGAGATTGTCAAGGATCTCGAGGAGGTGCAGGCAAGCGACGATGCAAAGAGCTTCATCTACTTCACCAAAGAAAGCCACATCTACACCCTCCTAAACTGCATCCTCGAAGGCGGCATCCAAACCAAAATCGCGCGCAACGCCATCCCCGAACTCGACTACCTCAGCCAAATCTGCTTCGAGCTCTACGAATCCTCCAACACCGACCCCTCCTCCACCTCGCCGATCGACGGCAGCGCGACCAGCGAAACGCAAGACTACTACAACTACAGCATCCGGATTACCCTCTCCCCCGGCTGCCACACTTTCGACCCCCTAGACGTGCAGCTGGATAGCAAGCACTGTATCGGGTGTGCGCCGCGGCGGAGCCTGACGCCGCATGGGGATTGGAAGGAGATTATCGAGACGCTGCGGGCGAAGTTTCACCAGGTTAAGTTGCCGAAGAGTTTTACGGCGGTCAATTTGAGTGAGAAGGTGCCGCAGGCTTTTGTGAGGGAGGCGGAGGAGAGGGCGAGGGAGCGTGGGGAGGGCGAGGCGGGGGAGGCGGAGGAGGTGAGGTTGAGTGTGGATGATGTGGTGGGGCAGGGGAGTGGGAGTGGGCCGGTTGCGCCGCAGCATTGAATGTCAGGCAAGAGAATGGGGATGGGGATGGGGTTGCATGGGAGGGTAGGGGGTATGAGTAGATGTGCAGTAGATTAGAGGATGATTGAGTAGGCCTCGCGGCTAAACAGAGTAGCATCCAGACGTAGCGAAGCACAACGTCTTGTTGTCGAGTAGTAGTCCATTGACACATGCATCTCTTTATTATGTCTCGTAGCGCTCATGTCACTTGTGCTGAGACCACCGTGTGATCGACATATGCGATTTTGGAATGTGTCAAAGAAGAGACTCAGCTAAGCATGTGAATTCGCGTTTTGGCCCGTGCACGCGCGTGGGAGCTTGGACCTCGCTGCCGACACGACCGATACCAAATACATCGGTCGCATACACACAATTACCGATAATGCGATAACACACAAAGATGCCTCACTTCACCTACACCATCGAAGCCCACTCCGGGCGCAACGAGCCCAAGCCCCCACCCACCCACGTCTCCTCCATCTCCGACCCGCCCTACGCCGGCCAACTGCCCACCGACTCCTCCGTCTACGAAACCAGCAGCGCCGACAAAGCCATCATCATCGACAATGGCTCCTCCTCCGTGCGCGCTGGCTGGCAGTCCGACGCCCTCCCCCGCCTCCAATTCCCGCCGCTCATGGCCCGCTACACCGACCGCAAGCTGAACCGCAAATTGTGCTTCGTCGGCAGCGAAATCTTCTTCGACGGTACCGCGCGGGGGCAGGCGAAGAATGTGTATGAGCCCGGGAGTAATATCGTGAATAACTGGGATGTGCAGGAGGGGGTGTTGGATTACGTCTTTATGAAGCTGGGGGTGGATCGGGAGGGGGGTGTGGATCGCCCGGTGGTGATGACGGAGCCCTTGGCGAATCTGGGGTATACGCGGAAGGTGATGAGTGAGATTTTGTATGAGTTGTACAGTGTGCCGAGTGTGGCGTATGGGGTGGATAGTCTGTTTAGTTATAGCTATAATGGGGGGAGTACCGGGTTGGTGGTGTCGGGAGGGAATATGAGCACGCACTTGATTCCCGTGGTGGAGCGGCAGCCGCTGATTAGCCATGCGACGAGGCTGGACGTGGGCAGGGCGACGTGTGTGGAGTATTTGACGCGGTTGTTGAGGGCCAAGTATCCCGGGTTGTTGACGACGGGGAAGGTGAATGAGACGCAGATTGAGGATATGGTGAGGAGTCATTGTTATGTGAGTCAGGATTACGATGGGGAGATGTTGAAGATGCTGGACTGGAGTGGGTTGGAGGATCGGGATTATATTGTGCAGTTGCCGTTTCAGGAGAAGGAGGTGGTGCAGAAGACGGAGGAGGAGATCCGGCGGGCGGAGGAGAAGAGGAGGGAGGGGGGCAGGAGGTTGCAGGAGCAGGCGGCCAAGATGCGGTTGGAGAAGTTGGTCAGGAAGGAGCAGGAGCTGGAGTTTTTCAAGGAGTTGCAGGTGGATGTGCAGAAGGCGACGACGAAGAAGGAGAAGGCGCATTTGTTGGAGGCGGAGGAGTTTCGGGATGAGGTGCAGCTGGAGAAGCGGATCAAGGAGATGGAGAAGTCGATCCGGAAGCAGAGGAACAAGGATGTCGGGGATCTGGAGGAGGAGCCGGAAGAGCCGCCCAGTTATCCGTTGTTGGATGTGCCGGATGAGGAGCTGGATGAGGACCAGATCAAGCAGAAGAGGCAGCAGCGGTTGCTGAAGAGTAATCATGATGCCCGCGCGAGAGCGAAGGCGGAGAAGGAGGCGGAGAAGGCGCGGCAGGCGGAGTTGCAGCGCCTGGATGACGAGTATCGCGAGAATGACTTTGAGGCGTGGGTGGAGGAGCGGAGGGCCGCGTATCAGGCGACGATTCAAAGGATCAAGGAGAGGGAGCGGTTGAAGCAGGATTTGGGCAATCGGAAGTCGCAGGCGAGTCAGATGCGGATGAAGCAGATTGCTAATCTCGCTTCTGACAACCCGATGGGGAGGAAGCGAAGACGTGGTCAAGATCGGGATGATGACGGTTTCGGAGCCGACGACGCGGATTGGATGGTCTACCGCGATATCCAGGCCGGGAAGGGGGATGATGAGGAGGAGGACGAGGAGGAGGATTTTGAGAAGCAGCTCAAGAATCTCGAGGGGGTGTTGTTGAAGTACGACCCAGAGTTCACGGAGCAGAGCACGCAGGAGGCGCAAAGGGATTGGACGAAGTCCCTCCTTCACTCCTTCCAGCATGGTCCCTGGCCCCACGACCCGGAGAGCGCGAGGGAGAGTAACCAGTTCCACCTCAATGTCGAGAGGATCCGCGTGCCGGAGATTGTGTTTCAGCCCTCCATCGCTGGGGTCGATCAGGCGGGCCTGGTCGAGATCGCTGAGGATATCCTCATGGGTCGGTTATCCTCGCATTCGGCGAGGGATGCGATTCTCAAGGATGTTTTTGTCACGGCGGGGTACTCGTTGTTTCGGGGGTTTGAGGAGAGGTTGACGAGGGAGTTGAGGGCTGTGCTGCCGAATGAGGTGCTGTTGGGGGTGAGGAGGGCGAGGGACCCGTGTTTGGATGCTTGGAGGGGGGCGGCGCAGTGGGCGGGGAGGAGGGAGGCGAGGAGCGCGTTTGTGACGAGGGAGGAGTGGATGGAGAAGGGGGGTGAGTATTTGAGGGAGCATAATCTGGGGAATGTGTTTACCTGATGTTGGTGGGTTAGGGAGGATGTGATAAGAGTGTAACATTATGATGACCCGTAAGCAGTGACCGCCGTACCATTGAATTAACAACAAACCATAGCCTCATAGCGCCAAGCTCTTCGAGTACGCCTTCAAGTCATCTTCATGCGGGCACTTGTCCGTGCCTTCTCCCGCCTTCATGCACTTGAGGCATAGACCCAGCGCCGCGACAAGCCCGTCCACGAACCCTCTGAATATCCTGCCAGGCACGATGGGCTGATCCTCGTCCGCGCAACAACGCGGCGAGACCGCAAACGAATCTCCGGCTTTGCGTAATTTCGAGAGCACCGGGCGCAATGGCGTGGTGCGAAGCTTCGGGCACCAATATGATGTGCCGCCATTGTGCTGCTCAGCCAGGTTTGCGACGAATTCTGCCTCCTCCGCGGCCCCGTCGCAGCCGTCGCATTCCTGGTGCGATGCCGACTCGTAGAGCCCCGGGACGCCTTCATGGACTTCGACGCGGGCGGCGTTGCGCTGGTCCTCGAGCCGTCCTCGATATCTTGTTAGCTTCCCACATCAAATAGCCCAGTCGAGGAGCAAATATTACGCGTAGCCTCGATCGATAGGCGCACCGTCTCGCGCCCCCCCGTGCCCAGATTAAACGGCGCATAATCGCCCAGTACCAGCGAACGACTGAGCATGTAGACTATCGCTGCGTGATCTATCACGGACGCCACAGCAGCCAGATTCTTCGCATCTGCCAGCGGTAGACCTTTGAACTCGCTCGCCGCCAGGAATCTCCACAGCACATTCTCCACCTGCGTCGCGATGGCGGGCGCACAAGCATATTTGTTCGCCAGCTCCGCGACAGCAACGAGCCCCCTGACGAGTTGTGGGCCTGTGGTGGTGCTGAGGAATGGTGGGATGGGTTTTGTGCTGCAGCAGAAGACAGAGGCGTGTGATAGCCGCGGGGTGGTCGCATGGGAGGTGGAGTCGACCTTCGCTGAATAGAGCTTTTGTTATGCAGAAAGCAGTAAACTATTTCCGCATGTACCCTAGGCATGTGTATATGGTAGTACGGCACGGTTACGGAATAAATCATAAGGTTGGGTATCATTCTGAACAATAAGTCTTGATTTCTTGAAACAGCCACGTGCTTGCAGCTAGGGGCGAACCACGGGCTTCTCCAGTACTCTCGCGACATCGGCCAGCGGTTGACAATGGGATGAAGTTGCTGTAACAATCTCCATTTCGGACTTACACTATCGCGACTGATGCCCATCCTGAGCCGCCTTCAACTTTTGATGCCTCATTCATTCATCACTGTTGTGCGAAGCCGAAAAGCAGAGTGCTCTTCTTGAAAGCAACACGTGCAACCTCTCCGCTGTCACTTCTCCCAGAGTGCACATCATCCAGCCAAACCACTCTTGACATCCGCCAGGCGCAAACCAGCAGAATTGATGGATTTGCGTGCGAACTCTTTCAACTCGTTCCGCTCGATGACAGTTACGTAGTGGTAAGCATCATGAGAGCATTTGCTGGACTTCAGGGGACTCAGGAGCAGCTTGTTGAGAACGTGTCCCATCGAGGTCACACGAGAAGCCGGCGGCCACACGTCTCCTGGTAGACCGACCTGAGCAGCAATCATCTTCAAGTACTCGTTGTGACCGCATCGGTGGCAACTTGCGGTCCACTTGCGCACGATCTGAGCAATATCGTCATGTACGGCAAGTCGAATATCGGTGCGTTGTATCTCCAACTCTCCTGCAGGGATGTTAGCCATGTCTACAACTCTTGCACAGGTTAAAACCTACTTATGACATCAGTTGGTAGGCCGCCGGCCTGCAAGTCGGGTCCATCGACATTGTACGCACTCGTACACTCCAAGACGAGCCGCTTCGTGATGTCGTAGAAGATCCACGCGTGTCTGAGCAGGTATGCTGCACCAGCCAGAGTCCTCAGGAGTTGAAGGCGAGACCGCTCCTCTGACGGTGGGTAATCAAGACTAGGGTAGTGGCGCGAAATCAGAGATTCAGTCTGCAATGCGACCGTCGGGACACACGCGAACTTGTCCGCTGCTCGCGCGACTGCCAGCAGCGACAGTGGCTTTGGCGCATCGCACTTCGCTTTGTGTAAGAGTTGGCAAAGCATGATCATGCCCTCCTCGTCGTCCTCCGGCATCTGAATCTCCTTCGGCTCGGCGGCGCTCCTGATGCCTTGGCCCTCCAGAAATGTCGGACCTAGCATGACCTTGAATACCGGCGAGCAGTCGCTGAGCACGCACGAATGGACGCGGACGTACGTGTTGTTTGGCAGGGCCAGTATGATGTCGCCATCTGTGGCAACAATCACGTCTGTGCGCGGTGGTTCCTGTTCAGGCGGATCCATATCGTGTTGTCGTGATGGTGGCCTGTTGTAGTTGAGGGTGTATACATATGAGCGAAGGGCGACAAAGAGGTCGGTGAAAACTGTTTGTCGGCGGCAATTATGGAGATGCTGTCAGAGCTTGGGCCATGTTTCACGAAGGGGCACCAGCATGTGAAAGCGGTCAAGCACTCCGAGCCCGCGTTTGATGTTCTCAAGTATCCGATAGTGCCATCACTCCAACCAACCGGCTGACCGCTTGAAGTCGTTGACGAGTCCCGGCGGTTGACTCACGTGGTTGACAGCTTGAGACGTTGTTAACCTGATTTGTTGACGCCGGCGACGGACCGATAATAAGATTGACACCTTAAGTGACTGATCAAAACCTCGGCGTCTCAAAGCAGCAACTGTCAACGGCGTCAGTCAGTGACCGGTTGGTTGAGTGATGCAAGCATTGGCATCTGAGGACTTCAGGCCGGACTACTGAGCTCACCACTGGAAGGCTTTACCACGAGCCGCCTGGCATTTGCAGAGTGTGCATCCTCGGCAAGCTCGAACGCCAAAGCCCTGACGAGCTCTGTGTAGGTCTTGCTCTAGGAGCTAGCATGCTACGAACATGTAGCGTTGACTACTCCATGCAAGGGACGCGGGCATGGGATGAAATGGCCGTTGCATTGCAGCTGGTCATCCCGCGTGTGATTTCTGCTATATATGGATCGAAGAAACGCATACGGGACTTATCAGAATGGAATTGGTGTAAAGGGAAGGATGGGAGGAGACTCGAAGTGAAGTCTGGGATCGGCGTACCTGCCCAAGTCGACATGACATGTGCTAGCGCGTAGCTGGAGACCCTGATTCAGTTGCCGGGAGTGCCAGCGAAGTTTATTTCGTGAAAGCGTTCAAAAGTTTCAAGGTACCATTTCACTCTCACTGCCCTCGTTTCCTTTTTGATACCCCTCCAGATCATTCAAGATGGCGTCTAGCAGCGAGCAGCCCAAGAAGATCAGCGACACGGCGACGATGCCGCACAGCGAAGTGCACTACTTCAACAGCTACAACCACCATGGCATCCACGAGGAGATGTTGAAGGACGAAGTGCGGACGAAGAGCTATCGCGACGCCATCTACAACAACCGACACATCTTCAAGGACAAGGTCGTCCTGGATGTTGGATGCGGTACATCCATCCTCAGCATGTACACATGATTCCACCACCACTTCCCCTTTGATGCCCAGCTTGACACACTGTCATCATTGTCGCGCATCCCGTACTGACTCGAGATCGTCAGGTTCGCCGTGAAGGCTGGCGCAAAGCATGTCATTGGTGTCGACATGTCTACGATCATCGTCAAGGCGAGGGAGATTGTCGAGGCCAATGGCATGAGTGACAAGATCACCCTTCTGCAGGGCAAGATGGAGGAGGTTGAGCTGCCGTTCCCAGAAGTCGACATTATCATTTCTGAGTGGATGGGCTACTTCCTGTTGTACGAGAGCATGATGGACACTGTGCTCTGGGCGAGAGACCGGTATCTGAGGAAGGACGGCAAGGGCCTGATCTTCCCGGATAAGGCCACCATCTTCATGGCTGGTATTGAGGATGGCGAGTACAAGGACGAGAAGATTGGTTGTAAGTTCGAACTGATCCGGAGATTCCGGCTGGTCCGTGTTAGAGCAGATGCTAACGTCCGCAGTCTGGGACAACGTCTACGGCTTCGACTACACCCCGCTCAAGATGACCGCTCTTACCGAGCCCCTCGTCGACACCGTCGAGCTCAAGGCTGTCGTCACCGATCCCTGCGCCGTGGTGACCTTCGACCTATACACCGTCACCGTTGCTGACCTCGCCTTCTCTCTTCCCTTCAACCTTTCCGTCCGGCGTACAGACTACATTCACGCATTGATCGCGTGGTTCGACATTGAATTCTCTGCCTGCCACAAGCCCGTCCGCTTCAGCACCGGCCCACACACCAAGTACACGCACTGGAAACAGACCGTCTTCTACCTTGCAGATGTCTTGACTGTCGAGGCCGGCGAGACCATCAAGGGCCAGTTGACTTGCAAGCCAAACAAGGACAACCGAAGAGATCTGGACATTGGAATTGACTACAAGACGGACACACAAGACCAGGGCCGGATTGCGAATGGCCATTGCGAATACAAGATGTGCTAGTCGAGTAATTTTGGGCGCAAAGGATTGGGTCGACGCACCCATGTTATGAGACATGACTAGCGATTGCATTGTGGGTCGCAGCTTTAGCTTCGCTGACCGGTGTATAGTATGGCGTTCCTTGGAAGATGCCTTGTGGCATTTCGTGCATAGCGATTACGCATTGTAGCGCGTTACCGAAAAAGCGCCTTTGCTTCTACCCTGCTGATCCACCTCTGACATCATTTCACATGCTCAGGTATAAGTTCAACGTTCCACTCCAATGTGTCGTGTGAGACTTGTTTACCACACAACATCAACAATCACTCCCAACCAAATCCGACAAATCCATTACAAGGACACTCCACAATGCCCAGAAACGGATCCGGCCACGTCGCCGACAACGCCATCGAGGCCGGCGAAACTCTCGTCCACGGCGCGGGCAAGGCACCCAACGAGGTAACATCATCTCACACCTCATCCTCCCTCCCTCCCATCCCTCACCCCCGATGAGAGAACCGCATCACTAACAGAAAAAAATCCGTGTACTACAGGACCCAGCAAGCAGCGGCGTCGACCGCAGTTCCAAGGCCGCCCCACCTCCCGACCACGAGGCGGGCGAGGCGATTGAAGGGTTGGGTGCGAGTGGGGGTGGGAGCAAGGGGGAGTCGTTGACGGGGAGTGGGAAGGGGCCGTTGGAGCCGGTTGTGGAGAAGGTTGCGCAGGGGAAGTCGTAGATGGGGATTGGGTGAGGGTTCGTGGTGTTGGGGAAGAGGGGGGATGAGAGGGGATCTGTGGGTGGGGTGGGTGGGTGGGTGGGGTTTTCTGGCTTGATGCGTGAGATGTCTATGGGGAATGGTATGCTTGACGCATGTTTCCAGAAGTCCCGACCTCAGGTATAGACGTATATGCTCTGTGGAACATTGTTCTCCTCTCAACTCTTATCCAGATAAGTCTACACTTCTATTCTACACTCGACCTCGCACGACCTCGCAAAAACCATAGGGTCGTTCGTGATACCCCCATTGCCACTGGTGTCGTGTTGTAACAGCCATCTAATCCCAACCCTTAATCGATCAACGCCTGACTCTACTCACAGGGACCAAGTTTTACATATCCCCAGACTACAGTGTCAAGCATCCAGTCAACGAACAAACTCGTTAGGCTCTGTGAGGACCTGATCTGTAACGTCCAGAATGGAGAATGGTGAGTATCGGCCTGGAGATGCAGTCTTTGAACAAGACATCACATATCGAAGGCTTCGAGTGACCAGCGGAGGTGGAAAGGAATGAGTCTTGGTTTCGTGGTGCACATGGCACCGAGTCGATGGAGCGATCTCTGCTCCCGACCTAGAGGGCGGGAAGATGGTCTCGCACTGGCTTCTAAAGCGTACTTACCCTGCCCGAAAAACGATGATGGTGGCTCAGATTGATTTTTGCGAGGTCTGTACGGCTGCATAGGGACCTCAGATGACATTACAAAGCACAACGTTCTCTGGAGGATTAAATGGGGCTCACCTGACCAGGACTGGGCCATCCATTATGTCCATGTTATGAGCCGCGCCTTCCAACGTTGACACACTGAAACCCCCATGACGCCACTGTATAGAGGCCCTCAAGGCCGCCTCCTGCAAGCAGCGCACTCCCAAATGTCCACCATATCAACCTCTCGACGCTGCCGCCCGCTCCCACAATCCTCTGCCACCCCCCTCGTCACCCACCCTTAGTATCAGGATAAAGATCAATCCCATAAGCCGGAGACTGGCCCTTATTAAACGAAACATTAGGATTCGTGACCGAGTATGTAGCCCCGCCACTACAACAACACAAGCCGTCAGCACCCAAATACTCTCTCCACGCCCCATCTTTTGGGAGACCTACAGATTCCCAACCCTCACATGCAACGTCCCGAGCCCCTGCGCCAGAGCCCCAGCACTCGTCAAGTACGCCTGCACCGTTACGGATCCGGACGTCGTGGTGCAAGGATGGTATGATGAGCCTCCTCCGTTAGTATTGGTGCAGCGGGCGGAGAAAGCTGGTAGACCGGACAGCTGTGGTCCAGCAACTAAGATGAATCAAAGGTGGGTTGTCAGTATAGGTGCGTGTATCTCGAAGGGAGCCTATTGCTTACTGCTGAAGTCGAAATTGAAGCTCATGTCGCCGACATAGTTTTCCACGTGCCAGAAGTAGCAGTCCCAGAGGCCTGTGTTGGCGTTGGTGCCGTATTGGGGTCCACAGGCGTTCCAGGCGGCTACAGCAGCGGCGGTGGGAGAGGCGAGGAGTGCGGGGATGAGTGCGAGGCGGAGGAGCATTGTGGTGGTGGTGTTGCTTGACGTCTTGAATTAGAAAACGGTATCTTGTCCTTCAAGAAGGCGTTGTTGATGTAGGCGTCTCCGTGGGCGTGCGTTGAGGGGAGATCCAGCACACAGTGTTCGAACGGGTAATCAGGAGTTCTGAGGACTTATATCAAATCCACGTCAATCAATCTCAATGGGTTGTCCTGACATCGGAAGGGAAACCCTTCTCGATTCGGCGCTTGGCTCTCTATCCAGCATCTCAGACCTCATTCATCTTCAGAAGCCTCCGTTTGCGTGATGCCGGCCTGTACTAATCACAAACAACCTAGGCTGTTCCTGCATGCTTTGAGCTTGGACCTTGAGCGTCTCTTGCCAGATTTGGTTCCGCCCTGGAGCCAGTCCTTATGAGGATATTATCTAGACTAGGAAGTCCCAGTAGTAGTCCAGCGCAGCGGTCATTTTACCCTCTCGCACTGGCCATGGGTTTCCTGCCGCGAGCAGGGTAACCGTGCGTCATGTCTGTCAATTGGTCAAGGATCGCTGGTGTTGCAGTGAGATATGGCGGTCGCCGGCGGTGCCGTGGGAAGACTGAAGAGCTCATCTCAATTGTGTTTACCTGATAGACAGTTAACCCTGCAAGTTTCAGCACGTACGGCCATAGCTCGCAGAGAACAGAGGATCCACACTAGATCTACATTTCCTGGGGTTGGTAGGGAATTTTGTATGGCTTTCACAACCTCTTTATCACCTTTCCACTAATCAGCACGGCGCTTAATTCTTCCGCTGTAGCTCCTTTGGGGTCTAAGATGGAAGGAGCGACCACCTTGTCCTCCTGTACTTAAGCTGTGGACCGGGAGATTAGTACTACGGTGGGTGACCACGTGGGAATCCCTACTACTGTACGTTTTGCACTTTGGCACGGTGGATGTCAGAATTGCCGTTAGCCTTTCCCTTTTCCTCAAATCCATCAGTGAACCACGGGACCCAAGTCAGCTGTCAAAGAAGCGGTCACGGTCTCGCATCATCATTTTGTTCTCCAGCCTCACACGTTTTTGGACCAGCTTTCTGGCACACTGCCTACACTACCTTCAATTGAAACCCACCTCCCACCTCCTCCTGCTCGCGTCCCTTGAAGAGACCTTCAAAGTCCACCTCCCCTCCCGCTCCCAAACCAGGAGCATCCCCACGCATAGGTGCATTCGGACTCCTAGCTCTCCTCCGCTTCTCCTGTCCCGCCTTAGACGGGAACGTAGGAAACATAGCCGTGGGCTTGGGTCTCGGATCCTCCTTGAAGTACGCGTGCTCTAGCATTTGTTTTGCCGATGGTCTGTTTGCTGGGTCGAGGGCGAGCAAGGAATCGAGTAGACTTGCGCCTGCGTTTGTGAGTGTCGGAAATTTTGTTCTGATCTGGGACCGTGAGGATTGTTTGGATGGCGGTGGGAGGCGGAGTGTCCTAGCGTTTGGAAGGGACTTGAATTCGGGCCAGGTGGTGCTGCTGGGGATGCCGCAGAGGGTGAAGATCTGTTGGTGGTCAAGTCAATGATGAGGACGCAGGATGTATCGTGTTCTTCCCAGTCTCGAAGCATGAGGCTGGGGTCATGTCACTCACCTTGCCTAACTGCTCTACTTCGTTCTTGCCTTGTAGCAATGGTGTCTTCGCGACGAGTTCTCCGAAGACGCAGCCGAGACTCCACATATCGATCGCGCCGTCATATTCCTTAGCTCCGAGTAGGAGCTCTGGTGCGCGGTACCATAGCGTGACTACGAGTTGTGTCAAGTTCGTGGGTGGTGGCGAGCCCACGAACCTCGCCATGCCGAAATCTGCGAGCTTGATTTCTCCGCGGTTGTTGAGGAGGATGTTTGAAGTTTTGAGGTCGCGATGTAAGATCCAATGATCGTGCAAGAACTCCACTGCACTTGCAAGCTGAAGCAACAACGTCTTAGTCTCAGACGGCAAGAACGGTTCATCCATCATTTCTTCTTGCAGAGTCTTCAGATCGTGCTCGAGAAAATCCATCACGAGGTAGACGTCATCCCTTGCACTTCCTTCTCCGCACACGACCTCGCGAAGATGCACAATATGCCGGTGCTCTTTGGCAGCATTGAGACATTGTATCTCGCGCAGGGCAGTGACAGGAAACCCGGCGTCCCGGACGGGATCGAGCTTGAGCTTCTTGATCGCGACGATATCACCGGTCGCTTCTTCGCGTGCGCGCGAGACAGAGCCGTATGAGCCTTCTTCAATATGGTTCAAGCGGTCGAAGCGGTTGATGCTGCGGCAGGGCTGCCACGTGCCTGGCTGGAAGCGTATGAGCTCTCTCTCTTGTGATGGTTCTTGGATAATGTCTTGGGATGTGCGTCGTCGCTTTGCTGGTCGTTCTGATGCATCGTCGTCTGCATGTCCATTTGTTTTGGCTGCTGCTGCTGCTGCTGCTGCCGCTCGTGCTGCCTCCTCCGCCTTGCGCTGTTTCTCGACTTTCAAGCGCTTCTTCTCTTCCTTTTCCGCCTTTCGTCGCGCATCCTCTGCTGCATCTTCTGCCGAATCGGCCCAGCGTGAGACCATTGCTGCATATGTGGGTGTTCTGCTATAGTCAGTCAGGACTACTACTATGGGGAGCTCGAAGTAATGGTCATTGAGTCCGAGCTTCCCAAGCTGCCCTCCAGAAATCTTCCTCCTTCATCTGAGATGCCTGCAATACACATGCAGTCTGAGCATATCTCCGCCGGCGATACACAATGCGAAGCCACATTCCTAGGATATACAGACAGCTATCACGCAATGTCAACCGAGTGAATGTACCGCAATGCCGAGCCGCCGGCGCAAGATGGAGCTCGACCGAGGCGGGAGAAGGAGGACACAAATGGTCTACACCACTGGCCAAACAGCTGTCCGAGGCGATTACAGTATGTCGTACATATGAAACGAACTATTGCAATTATTGAAAGTATGATAGACCACCGGTCCCATCCCCGTCGCCTCGTTCATGCGCCAATGCCTCACTGGCGACCTCGGTGGCTATTACACTCCCAAAGAATCGACGCCCACCCGCGACCAATTCGGCACCAAAGGCGACTTCGTCACGTCTCCCGAGATCTCACAGATCTTTGGTGAACTCATTGGCGTCTGGGTGGTGGCAGAATGGATCGCCCAAGGCCGCAAGAGCGACGGCGTGATCTTGATGGAAGTTGGGCCAGGCAGAGGCACGCTGATGGATGATATGCTGCGGACGATTCGCAACTTCCCGCCTCTAGCAAAGGCTATTGAGGCGGTGTACATGGTGGAAGCCAGCGAGAACCTGAGGCAGGCACAGCATAAGCTGCTGTGTGGAGAGAATGAAATGAAGCAGACGGAGATGGGCTGGGAGAGCGTGAGCAAGCACAGTCCTGATCTCAAGATCGTGTGGACGGAGGATGTTCGATTCGTCCCAAGGAAAGAAGACCAGACTCCCTTCATCGTGGCCCACGAATTCTTCGACGCCCTACCCATCCACGTCTTCCAGTCCGTCCCGCCTCCACCACCAGGAACAGACACGATCAACACGCCTACCGGTCCCATCCCCACTCCTGCTCCACGAAAATCTCAGCAAGGCAACCAGTGGCGAGAACTCGTCGTCAGCCCGAAACCACCCCACAGACTCAAGGAAAACGAACCCGAATTCGAGCTCACCCTCGCCCGAGCCTCCACACCCCACTCCATGTACCTCCCCGAAACCTCCTCCCGCTACCGCGCCCTCAAACAAACCGACGGCGCAACAATAGAAATCAGCCCCGAATCCCAAGCCTACATCCGGGACTTCGCCATCCGCCTCGGCGGCTCCAACCCCCAAACCTCTCCTCATCCACCCCCCCGAACCCCTGCCCCCTCATCCACCACCACCACCACGCGAAAAGTCCCCACAACTCCCCACTCAGAACAACCTCTGCACAAACCCACCCCCTCCGGCGCCGCCCTAATAATCGACTACGGCCCCCCAACCACAATCCCCACGAACTCCCTGCGCGGCATAAAACAGCACCAGCGCATCTCCCCCTTCTCATCAGCCGGCACTACCGACATCAGCGCCGACGTGGACTTCCTCGCCCTAGCCGAAGCGGCTCTCACTGCCTCCCCCGGAGTCGAAGTCCACGGACCGGTCGATCAAGCGAGGTTCTTGACGGCGATGGGGATCCAGGAGCGGGCGGCGCAGTTGGTGAAGAGGGCGGTGGATGCGGAGAGAGGTGGTGGTGGGGCGACGGGAGGGAAGGAGAAGGAGGAGTTGACGGAGGTGGTGAAGAGGGTCGAGAGTGGGTGGAGGAGGTTGGTGGATGGGGGTCCGCAGGGGATGGGGCGGTTGTATCAGGTTATGGCGATTGTGCCGTATGTGCCTGCCGCTGAGGGGGAGAGGAGGAGGAGGCCGGTGGGGTTTGGTGGGGATGTGGAGTTTTGATGGGGGGGAGTGTAGATTATGTACAGCTTTACTGAAGGATTCAGAATACATAATTCCACGCTGTGTATGGCAGGACGTAATAATTCCTTCTTCTCCAGTCCCGAGCCCACGGACTTGGAGTCTGATGAAAAAGTATGATGGCACACGAGGGTGCATTCCGTCGTGGAGCCCGAGGTTGCGGCAGCGTGAAGATAAGAAAGTCAGCAGATCGTCTCCAGTAGTAGGTGTATGTCCCGAGTGATGTGAACTTACCGGTCGTCCTGCCCTTCCATGTTGTTGGGTCCCGACTCCTGATATATCCACCACCCATACTCTCCTCACCCAGCCTCTCAGAACAAGTCAAACTACCACGAATCTATCTAACCCATGCCACCACTGCCATCACGCAAAAAGCAAAGTGCAAAACAAAAGAGAAACGGGGGAAACCTCACCTATCAGCCTACAGGAGAGCAGCGCCTTCAGCACCCTCAAAAAAGAGGGCGCGCCCGCATCACCGTCACCGACAATCAGCACCGTCAATCCCATCACCAGTTGATGTCACCACCAACGGCGCACAATCACCGTCACCTCACGCCTCACCGCGACTCAGTACTCCCTGACGTCAGACCCGTTGAGGGTATTCTCAGCACTCAAGTAAGTACCCTTAGCTACATTGTACGTGACCTCCCAGTCAAGCGCGAAGTTGCCCTCAGCAGTCTTGAGGCGACGTGCTGACTCCATCTCGCCGTCAATCCACGGCTTGTCAACGTGAGTACGGAGGTACTTCTCCGTCTCAATGTCATCCCTATATTTTTGACCGCAACGTCAGCAAAGTATAATTTTGAGGGAACGGTTACACACACTTCTTCTCGGCTCTTCGTATGAGTCATCGCCTTCCGAAGCCGGTCATGGTGATGATCATGTGATAGGGGCAGAGCTTGTTCAATACCCATCATCAGCGCCGTAGTCCTCGCCCGCACCGCCCTCGTCGTAGTCGTCATCGCCGCCGTCGAAGTACTGCTCGGCATTGTAGTCGTCATTGCCGTCGTCTTCGTCATCCTCGAAGTCGTCGTCCTGGAGCTCCTCCGGATTCTCGCCGTCCTCATCCTCGTTGTCAGCAGCCTCTTCGTCATCGTCGGCATTGTCCTCGGCATCGTCGTCGAATTTGGCGAGCTTGTCGACAACGCTGTTCTTGGCCAGCATGAGCTTCTTGGTCTTGTTGGCCTCTGCGGGATCGACGTCCGGGTTGTAGCCGATGGTGCTCCACAGTTCCTTGGGGAAGAGGTGTGGCACGGCGAACTTGTGCTTGGTGATGTCCGGCCTGAGTATCAATTAGCATTTGCGTGACACGATGTTGGGTGGTGCCTCACCACTTGAACTCCGTCTTCTGGAACTTCTTGCCGTACGTCTCCTGATCCTCGAAGGCGTTGAAGTCCGCTGCAGAGCGCTTGCTGCCGGCAATCATCTTCTCGACCGTGCCTGGCGGACCTGTCCAGAATGGTCCCGCCTGGCGCCTGGCAATGTTGTCACGCTGCATCTGCACCATTTTCTTCTCGCGCGCGGTAACTGGCGGAGCGCGTGGGACACCGCCAGGGTATGGCTGTACAGATGTCAGTGTGTTGAAGGTCAAAATGATGGGCGCAGCATGCGTACCGGGTACAGCTCCTTCGGATCCTTAGCGAGCGCCTCCTTCTTCGTGTCTTCGTCGCGAAACTTGGCAATCTCCTCATCGAGGCCGGCATCGACTTCAAAGGGGAGCTTCTGACCACCCATCATGCCGCCAGCATTGCGCGAGCCGCCACCAAAGCCACCACGGAAAGCCATGTTGGTTGTGGTGATGTTAGGTGTTGTGTTGTGTCAAAAGTGAAAAGTTTGAAGTTGAGCGTGAGCAATAACAGGAGCTCCTGACTCGTGTACTCGGTGTCTTTGTTGCCCAGGAGACGTTGACTGTTGATCCGCTGTGACACTCGAAGAGTTGGCAATTGATCGATCTGTTGATGTTGACAGCCCGAGGGTCACCAGACGGCTCACGTCACGTCATTCAAGCGATTCGTGTCAATTGGTAGATGGTAGTGAGGGTCAAATATCCGCATGATTTGACCGTGAAATGTTGACGCGAGTGTTGTGGTGGGGCGGCATTGGCGATGACAAGTGAGGAAGGAGCGACACTCGAACTTTTTGATAGTGCGCTAGAAGAGCTCTTGTGCATGCAAATTTTATGCAAGCTTTGTGCGAGCATAAATTTCCTGCACCGTACGCCAGCTTGGGAGGCTTTTTCAGCACTGTTGGTACATTAATATACGCACATAAGATGCTGAAGTGCAGACTATGCACGGGCGAGTGCAGGAGTCTCATCTGTCGCTGGAACACAATCTGAGGAAACATGGGAACAAGGCGTGATCTTTGACATGATTTCATTCAGAACTTATTGCAGCCGTCTAAAATGACAGCGGATCGTAGCATGACTTGCAGCTTTTGCCTGACTCCACGCTATGCATCCCCGATGCCATACTCTACTCCTACAACGCCAGACATTTCGACAATAGTGGCAGCATCTAGTACGTTCGGCTCAGGTTGCGCAGGTACCAGTCCACCAGCCTCCTGCCGACTTTCGCCTCTGAAACGTGGATCAAATCTCCCTGCATTGCGTAGTCGAGGTCATTGCTGTTGACCACATCACCCTCCAACAAACCACCCTCACTGTGCCTGATCTGCCTCGACCTCTGCTTGTTAACCAGAAGCCAGCTCCTCAGCGTCTCTGCATCCACCTCCAAGAAGTTTGCCAACTTTGACAGATCCATTGTCGTGTACAGCTTCAAATAGCTGCGCACAGTAGGGCTCCACATGTTGTTCTTTACCTCCTCCATGAAGATTGCAAGCTGGTGCTCAACTGGGTCCACATTGTTTTGCGGGTTCTCAAAGTCCGGAGGTGTTGGCGAGATGAACTTGGGGCATGCGGCACGGAAAAGCTCCTCGAAAATCGGCAGAGCCTCAGGACCGCCTCGCTGCATGCGGTTGAGCTGCTCGCCGTACTTCTCGCGCAGCTGCGTGTGGATCGTGTCGTCCAGTCTGGTAGGAGAGAAGGCAACGCAGATTGCGACAAGCGCGTACATCTGCTCATTCTTCTTGGTGATGCTGTCGTACTGGGCGCCCTTCTGGAAGTTCTTTGTCCGTGAGACATAGATCAGGATGTGGTTGAAGGCGCGGAGCGCGTCGGCGTAGCGGTGCATCATCATGTAGCTGAAGCCGACGTAGTAGTAGGTGGTGAAGTTGGCGGCCATGACACGCGCGAACATGGCCTTCTTGTTCAGCTCGATGTTATCAAGCGTCTTGAGAGCCAGGCTGAAGTCACCTAGCAGGCAGTGGACGCGGAGCAGGCCAATGATCGAGAAGTAGCCCAGCATTTGGTATAAGCTTCTGCTCCCGTACTCGCCGGCATATGGGGCTGGGTCTTCACCACGCTTGCGGGCCTCGAGCTGCTCGCTGATCTGGGAGCGTTGGATGAGGGAGTAGAGGACGTTGAGAACAGAGTAGCAGCCCCATGTGTTTGGGTTCTCACGCAGAATGGCCAGCTCTTCCTCATTGACCGGAGTTGAGGAAGATTGGTAGGCGAGACGTTGGCGGTAGGAGCAGAAGGAGTTGAATTGGTAGATAAACTCATCAATGACGTCCCATGCCCAGTAGTACTATCCAGTCGTTAGCTCATTGATAACATCTCCTGCGCGATGTGCACATACCGACGGCACCTCGATATCCACTGGTCCTTCACTGTTGAGGATGAAGTGAAACAAATTGCAGTAACTGTCGTAGCTCTGAATCTTGGTCTCTAACGTGGCCTGATATTCCAACGGAGTTGCGGCAGCCTGCAATTGTGCCTGCAAATCTTGCGCTCCTCCTAACGTTGATGTCCTGTCCAAGTCGTAGTCCTCTCCGTCCTCATAGCCCACTTGCTCGCGGTACTCGTTCGCCAAAGCCTCCTCTTCCACGTCGGAGTCGTCATCCACCGGCCGCTCGGGCGCGGATTGCTGATATGTGGGTGCTTGCCTGACAGACATTGTCGCGAGCGTGTGTGTGTCGTTGGCAGTGATCGCGACAGCTGTTGCGCCTGCTCGGATGTCTGTTGACGAATCCCGCAATGAAATTGGAAGCCAAGATTTTTGGCGGGGCCCAATCAAGGTTCGCGCTAGCACCGATGAAGAAGTAGCGATATGACCGATGGATGACTTTGAACCTCTCGCCTCCTACGACATAGTACTTATGTATGTAATGCTTTCTTGCATCCTCAGTATATTATTTCCGTGTATATAGGCATCTGATTTCGCAAAACCTTCTGGCACGACTTGCGAGCAGGAATGGAACCTCCCGTGCATGAACGTCCCAAAGCCGACAATGCCGCGCCTATATACAGAGTGGCAGTAATTCAGATGTGGCCGAAGGTGCTACGCATTTGTCCTCCTAAATGAGCGCTTAAGCTGACATCTGGCACAGCCCATGGCTCTGGAACGGAACTACGCCCGTGCCGAAGAGTTCATTCGTGCAGCCTCACGCCAGCACGCTCAGCTAGCCGTACTTCCTGAATATCACCTCCTGAACTGGATCCCACATGATGAAAAGTTCAAAGAAGCCTGCAGTCATTGGGAAATCTATCTCAACAAGTACCGTGCTTTAGCGAAAGAATGCAACATTAACATCGTTCCTGGCACCATCGTCGAACTTCACGATAAGGGGACTGAAGACGAACGCTTACTGAATGTCGCTTACTTCATTACTAACACTGGCGAGATTGCTGGGAAATACGTAAAGAAGAACCTCTGGGGACCAATTGAAAGGCTGCATTTGACTTCGAGCTCAATGGATGAGCATCCCGTCTTCGATACGCCGTTGGGTAAGGTTGGTATGCTGATCTGTTGGGATCTGGCATTTCCAGAGGCATTTAGAGAGATGATTGCCAAGGGCGCGAAGCTTTTCATCATTCCAACTTTCTGGACATTGAATGATTGCAGTCCGGCAGGACTAGCGATCAATCCAGTGGCAGAGGGGTTGTTCTTGGATAGTATGTTGACGGCGCGGTGTTTCGAGAATACATGCGGTAAGTCTTGTCATTTGGTGGCTACACAGAGTTCATTATTGCGTCTGTAATATTGACAGCATTCCTAGCCATCGTATTTGCAAACGCCGGAGGCCCACCAGGCAAAGGCTATGCAGGACTTTCGCAAGTCTGCGTGCCCTACGCGGGAGCGCTGACTCGACTAGGGAGTAGTGCGGAGGGCATGGCAGTGGTCGATCTGGACATGAAGATTGTAGAGGACGCCGAGGCGAATTATCAAGTGCGTGCTGACCTTGCGAGGTCTGATTGGCATTACGAGTACAGACATACTTCGAAAGAGGATCCGAAATTATGAGGTATGATGGCATGACAACGACGGGACAACGAGTACATGAAAAACGGTCGACAGTATTGAGAACAGAAATGTCCTCCATGTTAGACTGACTACCTCTCCAGCCTTGTCCAATCCGCTTGACAGATATACTCCATCTTGCTAACCACACAGCAGAAACCTGCGTAGCGTGCAGACCCGCCTTCTCACCCGACCAGCCAGGACTGGGCGCTCTAAGTTTGTCCTGTCCTCCGCGGACGACTTTGAGTTCTCGACCACTTTACTCGATGACTCAGGCTTGCCATTGTCCGGCACAACGTCCCTGCACGTCTCATCCTGAGTGAACTGAACGCTGTTGTCCGTATTCTGTGGCCCGTACATCTCGGTTGGTGTCTCCTGAATGCTGCTCAAAACCGGTGTCATCGGACTTCGTCGAGGCCATGATGTAGTTCCGTGGACCGAGGAGCTGGAGCTCCGCGTGGAAGGCAAAGAGATACCACCGTCTACCACCTTCTGATGAGCCGACGAGGCTGATGCATTCGCTGAGCCGACATCAGCCAACTTCTGCGTTCTCCTGAGCCTAGAAGGAGCAGGACGATCACTCACAACCCTCGCCTTGACTACCCTCGCAACCCTCACCGGTACACCTGTGTCCAGATCTTGCTCTGCTATCTCCTGCACCGAAGTCATAGACTGCGGTGTCGGCGGCAAAGGCTTCCTCATATAGACTTGCACCTGAGCTGCTGGCGGTGATGCAAAGCGCAGGGCACCTGTTGACCGCATTTGTTGTCGTCTCGCCAAGCGCCTCAGATCGCCGCGTGATGGCTTGGTCTTAGGAATCAAGACTGCGCTTTCGCGTCTAGCAGGCACGATTCTTCTGAAAGGGCGAAGCGAAGGAGAGATGGGCGGAGCCTGAAGGACGCAGGTTGGCCGACCACAAGAACAGCCTAGGTCCCAGGTCCTACCGAAGGCGGTGTTGTGAAACGCGAACGGCATTCTGTGACTGCCTGCTATTGGAGAATGGCATATCGACTGAACCGCTTGATACATGTGAGTGGTTGTAGCAGTGGGTGAAGAGCGACCAGCGCTGACGACGAGTGGTCCTGCCACAGTTGAGGTTGGTGAATGAGAGGGGTACTGATGGGACTGAATCGACTGCGTCCCTGTTCGTGGTGTGGACAGGGTAGACAGGCGATTCAGAATCTGTTCTGCTCTGGGACAAATCGATGGGAGGGTGAGAAACAATGTTTTGTACCAGTATCACGACGCATAATAGACAAAGAGAACGTGCGCAGGACAGTGTCGCTTTGTCTATTGTTTCACTTCGATCTGAACGACGATTCTACAATGCCATTGTCAGAGCAGCACCCGCACCCGCGCCTCAGGCCTGTCCGGCACTCCTAAGGCAACATCATACCCGCAATATCATACACCTACACGCACAACCAACGCTCTCACACCCGGGCCTTCTCCTTTTCAATCTCCCGCCCTGCCATTCTCCGTCCCCTCCTCATTCATGATTAGATCCACCAACGCCTTCTCAGCTTCCCTCTCCCGCTCCGCGGCCTCCGCATGCTGCTTTTGCCAGACTTCCATCGTCTGCTTCACCATAATCTTGAACTCATCACGCTGCGCCGTTCCTTCAATATCCACATCTGGATCTCGGTCAATCGCATTGCGAATGACAGCAGACTGCCGGGCTGCAGCTATCATGTTGAGAGATAACTGCCGCCTCATGTTGCGTGCGGACAGAAGATCCTCCTTGCAACGGTTCAGTGAGGTGGATGTTGACTGTTTGGATCGCACCATCGTGGTTTCCGTCTCTTTTGCAAGTAATCGTCAGGATGACTGAAAGAAAATCAGGCGGAGTTGGGATGCAATTTTGTCGCAAGATGAAGCAGGCTGATCTTGTCATTCTGGGCTCGGAGCAATGTGTTTTGTGTATACTCCAGATCTTTCACAAAGTGGAGTCTCCCTCCAGTTTGGGTGTCAGAGCTGCGCCGCGGTGGCCACATCACCTTCAAGGGCAGAATGTCCGAATGTCTCAGTCTGTAGCCCGCAACGACCTCATCCCAAATATTAACGATAAAGCAATTAGCGGTCGGCGGTCAGTCTGTGATCGAGCTCGACGACAATGAAATGTACACCGATGAGCATTGAGATATGTGCGTCGCTTGCTCACTCGAGAATTTGCCTCGACAATGCTGGCTTCCGTATCTATGTCGTGCTGATGGCGCTCTGCCCGCATGCCATACGATGTTTGTCGACCTATGGTGACCTACATTGGCGCCGCCATTTTTCACCATACTTCAGCAGGAGTAGCACCGCCAGAGAACTCGCTAGAATGAGCGCTGCGAAGATGCTCCAAGCCTGAGTAGTTCCAATTGCTTCGCTTAGTGGTAATGCGTAAAAGCCCATGCCAAAGCTGAAGGCCGCTCGACAAAAGCTCAAGACGAGCCCAAGGTCTGCAGCTTGTGGACGGTAGCACTATCGGGTTCTTAGCTTGGGGCGCTCTTCATGCAGCCGCTGGACTTTCGAGGTTGGCATACCTCAGCGGTGTATGTATAGACAATGGTGGTAGCAATCTGTAAACCAAAGCTGGCGATGCCGATTGCCATAGCTGGCCCTATCCAGTGTGTCTGTTTCGCTACGCACACACCTTCCAGCATGATGCCTAGTGGACAAAGAATTACTCCTGGTAGTAACGCCAGCAGTCGATCCTCCGGCTTTCTTCTGCCTTGGCGTCGCATAGCTCTAGTGCTGCTGATCCAGTCGGAAAATGCTCCAGCGACAAACTCGCCGAGAATACCGCCAATCGTGATTGGCACGCCAAGCAGGAGTCCGGTCTGATATGGAAGGAAATTGTAGAGTTTGCCGAAGATTGCTGACGCGGTGAGGGTGAACATTACGCTAGCGTAAGTGGAAACGGCAGAGTAGTAGACGGTGGGCAGGATGACGCTGGGGTACTTGAGCATTTTCCAAGGGCGTAGAAAATCGAGCAGGTGCAACTTGCGAGCTGGCTGCAGCAAGTGGTACAGGAGAAGGCTCTCTGTCCATGATATCCGATGTCCTGGTCTGCCTTCATCTGCTGGACCATTTTGTACATACAAGGTCTCCGGCAGAGCGAATAGGAATACCATGAACATAGTGCCCGTCGCAACGGATTGCCACTCCAGGTTCTTCTCGATGTAGCCGCCAATAATCGGGCCAAGGTGCCCTCCACACATGAAGAGCAGGGTATAGACTCCAAGTTAACGACTTCGTTCATGCTCGTAGTACAGATCGCACACAACGCTTGAGCCCAGTCCGGCAGGCACACTAGCGAAGATACCATCAATGGCTCGATATGCCATCAACTGTGCGAACGTCGTCGAGAAACCAGAGGCCAGAAGCAATGCCGTGGAAGCGGCCGCAATAATGAGATAGATCAGCCGTCGGCCGTACACGTTTGCGATGGGATTCCAAAAATTGGCTGATATGCCCAGAAAGAGCATGAAGATGCTTGAGGTGTAGCCGGCCTGGATGGGACTGACGTCCAAGTACTGGGACAGCATTGACAAGCTCGGCGTGATGAGCGAAGCGCACAGCAATGCAAGAAAGGCATAGAGCGAGACGTGGACCAGTATAAGAAGCTTGAGCCATCCAGGCCAGTTCAGCGGATCATTCGGGTCATCTCGCGATTGTGGTCGAAGTGGTATGCCGTACGGGTCCAGCTTGAGGAGCGATTCGTGACTTCCGGAACTGGCGGTGGCGGGAGGCAACTTTTCTGTTCGATTTATCATTTCGACAATGTCGAGTGTTGGTGTTAGCGCGGTCTCTAGAATCCTGATGTGTCAGAGCAAGCGCCGAAGCAATCGAAGGCAAGCGCAGCATCAACGGGTCATTTTGAGCAGGTGCACCATTAGCACGCCTGTGCACTCCAATAACTGCTGCTCAGAGCAAGAGATGATTTAGCGCAATGGCGGCTTCGTGCATGATGATGATCCGATTTGCGAGCACAATGCCTTTGTGCGAGAGTACACATCTCACAAACCACGTGCTCGCGGTAGTGATCGTGTAGCATCGGTTCAACATGCGGATCTCAAGCCAGTCTGCGCAATGCGCCTGCGCTCGACTTTGTCCAATACGACTCGTTCTCTACATGTATCCGGAAAATTACAGCAACGCTATCCACGATCACAAGCTGGGGACATCGAGTCCAGTATCCGAGATCTTGACAACGACCTTGCCCTGTGTCCTCCCAGAGTTCAACCGCTCGAACGCCTTCTTCGCATCTTCAAATTGGAAAACTGAATCAATGTAAACGTCATCCGGAGTCAACGTGCTCTTCGCCTCTTCCAACCACTGGTTGTTCATCTCCAGCATGATCACATCATAGCTCTCTCCAAGGCCCATGTAGCCTCTGAACCATCTTACCCACTGGACTGGAGCATGATACGACAAGATATTGTAGTACGTGTAGGGCCCGCCCATTGTTGACCGACCTGTCTTGTCGCCAACGATGGAGACGTAGCGTTTGCTGGAGGGCAGACCGATGCAATCGGTTCCACCTACGCAGTCGATGACTGCATCTGGTTTGAACTCAGCTACAGCATTGCGGACCGAGGGCACAGAAGTATAGTCCACATGTGCATCGGCTTTGAGGTCATTGGTGACGAAGTCCTTGTTCCTGCCTGAGGACGTGGTCACGACCTTCCAGCCTTTGCGCTTCGCGAGCATGATCGTGTAAATTCCGACAGCGCTGGAGCCGCCGAGCACAGCTACGCGCTTCGATTGTGTGTCCTCAACCCACTGCTCAACCTGCTTTATGCACGCCTTCGCAGTCAACCACACGAGATTGATGGCAGCCGCCTTCTCATGACTCCATGCTTTGGGCTTCTTGACCACCGCGCAATTGGCCTGATCAAAGTGTGCGACTTCTGCCAGAGCTCCAGCACAGTCGTTCATGGGCTTGAGGGTGAGTCCCATGACCTTCTCACCCTGGACGAAGCCTGTTCGGCCACCAGTGATGACGGTACCGCTGAAGTCGCACACTGTAGTCTTTGGCTTGTTATTGCCCGGCAGCTTCCACGTCGGCAAGTTCATGATCTGAACATCTACGGGGTTTAGTGCGCATGCATTGATCTTGACGAGCATGTGCGGCGTCGTTCCCAGACCCTTGATCTCGTTGGCCCTTGGTGGGTGGATGGTCGACTGCTGGAGAGTGTTGTAGCCCGCGGTGTACGTCCACGCTCTTGCTTCTTTGGTCGCCATGTTGACTGTCGTCGTCGAAATTACTCTATATGCTGTCTAGAGTGTATTGTCTTGAGGTGCGCTGGAGGCTGGGTATCAATCTGGCTTCTTGCCCCTATTGATCTGCGTCTGTGCTCTGGCTTCCCGTGTGTATGATATCAATAATAGCAGGATATCATGGGGACTTACGACTGTGGTACAAGGACGTTCATCAACATGCGCCCAAAGCTGGTTGTTGGGCGGGGCCGACCGGTCAGGTTACACCACAAACCTTGATGACAACTTCTTTGGAGAGCCGGTCCAGCCAATGCGCGCTCGCTCGTCTACATGCTGCTGATGCGAGCCACTCTCGCGGTACTTTGTACGCTGATGATGACGAGAGGAGCATTCAATCCGTGCTCTTGAGGAGTGGTCTTCATGCCGGCCCGAGCAAGAACGACCTCGGCACTCCTTGAGGCTACTAGCCGGCTAACCATCCATTGATACTGTATGCTTCCGAATTCGAGAACGTAGGTTAATAGAAGAAGGTCACGGAGCTGTTGAAATACGTTGCCCACAAGGATAAACAACACGGTCTTCTCACACATTAACGCTCGCCGGATCAACGATGTCCATGCCAGGCAAGGGCAACTCCAACCATCCGGACTTTAGCCCACCTTGGTGTCAGGACATCCTAGCTCGCCAAGATATCAAGCACCTCTCTTCGATCCACAAACAACACAAGTTTGACAATGTATCTAATGCAATGTTTGAGAACACCCTATATTCGGACCAGATCGACGCCGTCCGTGCACATATATCCTTCCGGCGAACCAGCAAGGAACCCGATGCCGTGGATAATGTAGAAGAATGTTATCTCCTCTCCATAGGAAAAGATCTAGACGGGAAGACTGGACGAGCCCACGGAGGCTTCAACTCACTGATCCTTGACAACGTGAGCGGCGGTCTTGCGCATCACAGCAATCCGCATCCTGAACCGCCAGCGACCGCATTCTTACACACAGAGTATCATGCGCCAATCTCGACGCCGTGTGTAGTACTGGCAAGGGCATGGGTGACGAAAGTGGAAAGAAGGAAGTACTTCGTCAAGGCCGTCATTGAAGATGGTCAAGGCAAGGCGCTGGCAAGCAGTACGAGCTTGTTCATCTCCATGAAACCCATTAGTGCAGCATTATAGCATGGCAGGTCCTGACGTACTCTGAATGGCCGTCATGCCTGCGATCAACCACTTACCTCGAGTACGATGGCTACAATGTTGTGGTGGTGTCGACGACCGAATGACTCTGTATTGATGATCAATTGCTCATGAATACGGTCGAAGACTGGCTGCTCCTTTTGCAGAGTCCACGAGCTGTCCGGGTATCCCACATGGTCCTCGCATGGACCCAAAAGGCATTGAGCAGAGGATGACAGTGTAACGACTGCACTCATCAAGTCCTCTGTATCTGGCACTGTGGACGGCTTATGAAACAAGATCATGGCTCGGCCATAATAATGACAATATACAGATGGAATAGCGCCATCGTTAAAGCGTGAAGAATAAGAAGAGCAACAGTAGAAGGAAATAGGTTGACTCGAGACGACGACAGTACTCAGGTCCGCAATTGTCTGGTTTAAGAGTATTGGGCTATCTTCTTCCCCCTCTGGGCAAGTCTGAGATCTTGCTTAGAATATGATATACATGCCGTAGTGAAGCTAGTCCTTGGCTTCCAGTTGAAGTCATGCGGTGTGTACCAGCATGGTCCTACCAAAAGGTTTCTCAATTTACCATTCTTCCAGGGTAGAGTACCAGCTCTCAATGAAGTCCTGCCTCTCAGCAGAGTCGGTGAGGATGCCGGAACCCCACGAGTTACCCAACCACATAGTCTGCTTCGAGTCAGCAGTCGAGGGCGGGAACTCAGTCGCGTTGCCGCCATTTGGGTTGCCAGTCGAGATGAAGTTGATCCAGTACTCGCTCATCTTGCTTTCGACGACCAGGTCGTATGCAGACCAGGTGACGTTTGAGTAGTCGGAGTACGGGATATTGTTGAACGTGTACCAGAGCTCGCTACCGTGGTAGGCACCGCTGCTCGGGTTTTCTGCTGGCGTGTGGGTCCAGTAGTACACGTAAACAGGAGACTTGGCACCACCCGCGGCCCAGTCGACCGCCCATCGCCAGGTAGAGACACGGCTGTTGTCTCTCCAGAAAGCGTTGCTCTGGTTGTTGGCTGCAGTCGCGTTCTCAGCGCCGTACAAGGACAAGAATCGGCTCGTGAAGTTATCGAACATCTCGCTGAACTGCTCGGTGTAAGTCGAGACGTTGGTGTAGCCAGGGTCGAGAGATGCGCCAGACTCATCGGCGTTGTTGCCCGTCATGATTGGGATGTCTGCGTGGTTACCAGTGCGAAGAGCTTCGCCATAGGCTGCGTTCGAGAGTTAGCGATTACTCGTACACGCTCGGGAATAGCCAATGCACCCGACTTACTGTAAGGAAGCACGTAACCATCAATCACCGGTCTCCAAAGAGGAGGGTCCATGAAAGCACCTGTCAAGTTCTCGTATCGCGTACCCTCGAAAAGCTCATCGTTTTCGTTTCCAAGGTCAACGAGTGTCTCAGTGCTCAAGTTGCGCATAGCCGCAATCGACGTTACATTGAGTGACTTCAATGTCTCCACACCTTGCGCCTCAGCGGTAGCCTTGGAGCGATGGCTAGTGGCCAAGCTGCCAGTCAACGGGTCGCGAGGACCACGAGCGCCGCTCTCGGCGATGACACCAGCCACGAGACCTTTGACGAGAGGCGACCACATTGTGTCGAGAGCGGAGGCGGAGCCTGCGCTTTGTCCGCCTACAACGATCTGGCTTTTGTTTCCACCAAAGTTCTCGATGTTGTCGTAGACCCACGTAAGAGCAAACTGTTGGTCGAGGATGCCGTAGTTGCCAGATGAGTTATGTCCGGACTCAGCGGACAGCTCTGGGTGCGCCAGGTATCCAAAAGCACCAAGACGGTAGTTGATGGTGACCACAATGATGTTCCTGCTGGCGAGACCCGTACCATCGTACGTGATAACGTCGCCGGAGCCGCCCTCGAATCGCCCACCAAAGATCCAGAAGTATACAGGCAGGTCAAGGCTGGCAATGTCTGTGGTGTTGTCATACGTCGGCGTCCAGATGTTCAGCGTCAAACAGTCCTCGCTGTTGCTGGTCTTGCCGGACGAGAAGATTCCGGCAGAGCTGTATGATTGAGCACACTGCGGGCCAAACTCCGTAGCGTTTAACACACCACTCCATGCTTCAGCTGCAGTAGGCGCAGTCCAGCGTTTAGAACCAGTCGGGGGCGAAGCATACGGTATGCCTTTGTATACAGTGGCTGCACCATTGCGGAACGGTGATGTGGTTCCTTGGATGTAGCCTTGAGTAGTGTTGATGATGGGAAGGTCTGCGAAGGCTCCAGTGGCCGCCGCAACGGCGGTCAAGGCGTACCGCAGCATTTTTGCAAAGCGAATTGGCAATAGAACGAATAATACTGATGGCTCCAGTCGAATCTTTTGTGTGTGACATGCCGCTTTGTATATGGGCCGTCGGGGCATCCATGGTCATTGGTGCCACGGGCCTGCAGTACGCACAACATTCCATCATGGACTACTGCGAATCTCTTTAGCGTCGTTGCTCTTGTCCATTTCCTGCTGTCGTCTTGACGCAACTAGGGCTGCCTGACCAATCCAAAGCGTTGTCAGCACGCCCTGGTGCTGCATCGGCAGGCCATTTGGGTAGTTCCTGCGAACGGGTCCTTTCTCCCAAGGCAACGGACAGATAGATGTCGGCATTGTCGCCTCGTACGAAAGTCGAGATCCCCATACCGACGTAGCTGTCCACCCAGATGTTACACGCTTGCAACATAGCGCTCCTATGTTAGTGATGAAAAGTGGCCCAGCCGCAGGACGACGTGCATGCCGGGGATGCACCGCACATCATTCATGAGACGCTCTCGCGTCGGACTCGTCATTAACCTCGCACGAATCCTGGCCGAAGCGCTAGCGGCGAGCCGATCACATCGGCTATGCGACCGCAGAAGGGTCAGCGCTTTTAGAGGTATTTCATGTTTCCAGCCAGCTCTTTGTGGTCTTCTGCTTCTGGTAGTGATTTGGGCAACGACATCGCGCGAATGTTCCAAGGCCTGTAGCGACACCGTCGCCTGTTCGTCAACGTCCAAGACTTCACGGTGCAAAAGAAAGTAGTATGCTTGCCTACTATAACCCGTTGAATAAGCAGGTCATTGGGTTATCAGAGAACTGCATTTTGAGGGCCAGACGAAGATTGCAAGGGAACTGAGACAGCTAAAAGTCATGCTCGCTTCGCCATATCACATTCGTAAGCACCATTCCAGCCAAGTCTTAGCAAGAATTCATGGCCCAAGAGTAAGCGGGCATCAGGTCACTATGTGCATGAGGGCTTGTGGTTCAAAAAGTCTTGCTGTGTCGAATCGACCAATGAAGCCACGCATAGCATCTGCTTGATCCGTAGCAGTGACGAGTCTTCGCCTGGTATAAACGCATTCGTCTCCTCAAGAGCTATAGTTGCATATTCTGGGCCGTAATTCTTTCCAGCATTGATCTTGACGTGAAAATCCAGACTGGATGTCTGTCTGCTTGTAGCCTGAAACTAATTGATCGACGCTTGTCCAAAGTAGCCGCCTCCGAGACATACCCACTTGGTGTTCTGGAGACATACAGTTTATGTGCATCCAGGCAATAGTGAAAGCATGTTGCTTGCGCAGAACAATCACCGTCCCGTGCTAAGACTGCAAAATGCTGCCTTGTGAGCTCGTTGAAGTAAGTGGTCCCTCTACGAGTCTCAAGAAAAAGATCCCAATAATCCTAGCTGGAGCCTATTCGTGACGGCGGCTCTGCATTCGTTGGACTCGAGAAGCAAATCGCGGCCATGGACTTACCAGCACCGTAACGATAGTCTCGAGTGCCAAATTCCTCCCAGCCAAGTTTGCGATACATGCCAATAGCACGTTGATCCTTCACCAAAGCATACAGAAGGAGTCTGACGCCAGCGTCCTGGCTCCACCTCGTGGCTGCCAGCATCAGCTGTTTCGCAATTCCTCTGCCTTGATATTCTGGATGCACAAAGAGTCTTTCGAGTGTTGCGGCTGGTGCTCCCGGGTGTAGCTCTTGCCACAACATGGCTGAGATATCTGATCCAGAGGGCGTAGCAACTGCGATATTGCCAACGATATAGCCGTCGTCCTCAGCGACCCAAGCTTCCCGCAACTCAGGATAGTCCAAAAACTCTTCTGCGCGGTCGGTTCCTTGGACTGGGTAGCGGCATGCAGCGTACACGTGTCTAATGACCTCTACACAGCCTTCAAGATCTGCTTTCGTCCTTTGGCGAATAACTGCCATGTTTCACTGCGTAATAGCTACATACTATCGTCAGAGCCATATCGGCGGTCCGTGGCACAATTAAGCGGTATGAAAGACATCCTGCGTAAGAATTTGGTACCTACGCTCAAGGGGGGACTGTATTAGTCAGGGGGGTGAATCGAAATCTCCTGGAAAATCAGCACTTGAGCCCGAAGAGTCCGGTGAATACGCATGTGAAAAATTCGGTAAGGTCCAGGTTGCAGTCGATGATCAACTCATATGATGGGTATAGGTTGCAGGTCTTGGCCCGTGGAAGTACGGGCAAACGCTGTCTGTGTGCGCCCGAGGGTGAGAGATCGACGAGCAGCCCCACTTTTGGGTGTCTCCGCGTTGTTTTGTTTTCAGACTTCAGGCGCGACTCACTGTTGACAAAAAGGGCTCTTAAGAGTCGTGATCTGAAAGCCATCAATGCATCTTTCTGCAAACTTCCAATTGCCGACTGAAGGGCCGAGGCGCCTACAAAATCGCAGATCCACTATGCCAGAGATCGTCCACAATGAAATGCGGCTGAAGCGCCAGCCTGACGTTCTGATCCATGTCTCTATGCGGCACCAGCAAGTAGCAGTGTAGCACTGCTCAGCCTTTCAACCCCAGCCCAGATTGACGCCCAAATCTCACTCGCGCGCGTCTGAGCTTGCCAAGCGGTAGCGGTTACTGTAGACCACCTCAGCTCCCATTCAGTTCTACAGCATGCCGCCCGCCATAGCCCTGCGCTAAGCGACTTGTCCTGCGCAGGATCTCACGTTTCGAGATCATCTAAACTGATCACTTCAAGAAGCGGAGCCTTGGACATGTTGTCGGAAGAGAATCAAAGAGTGCAGCTCTAGTCAGCGAGCTCGTTCCGGTGCACCAAATATCAGCCTCGAGGCGGAGGGTCCGGGAACGCCAGCCTTGTCAATCTCGCGACAGATCGACGGTATTGTTCTTGGAGCGCGGCAGCAACAGAAGCGATGGCCGACATCAATCTCAGTATCCCGTTCCAGCAGAATGAATCTTCGAGTGACAGTAGTACTGGGCAGGATACATTGTCGAGAGTCACTAGCAGTGAGTTTTCTAGCAACATGCCAGCCTTATTCTGACTCATAAGTCAAGGCACATTGACAGATACCAATGCATCAATCACGGCGTCAACGAGCTTGTCGGAATCAGGCGTCTCGACGCCTACCGACACAGCTACGACCTCTGACCACGACCCGGTTGCGCTTACATCTTCTCCTGGCCTTGCAATATCAACCCTGACGACGACCGATGCGACGTCGCCTCTCACTCCTGCTCCAACCAGTACAGCAGCTTCTGACCCGGGAGCGGCAAGCTCGTCTGGGCTAGACAGCAGCGCAAAAGTTGGCCTAGGCATTGGTATAGGAATCGGTGTCCCCATTTTGCTCGGCCTCTTAGCCCTCGGTATCTTCGTGATCCGCAAGAGGAAGTCTAGACAAGGTCAAGGTCCATATGGGTCAGCTGTAATCAACGGAAAGGACAGCAGCTACAGTAGCCATGCGGCTCCATGTAAAATGCATCCGATAAGCTTAAAGGCACCATTCCTCTCTGCAGGCGCAATAGACCAAGGCGTTGATGTCTCACATACGGAACAATCTGGAAAGCGTCCCACTCCATACAGCATGCCACCTCAAGCTGCAGCACGAGACGTGCCAAATCAGCAGCCATTCAGGTCACAGTATCGTGGGCAAGATCAAACACCGTACCAGCAGCATGACCTTGCATATGGATCGACGCCCTACTACGAATCAGCACCGGTCTCCGCCATCGAGCGCACACCCACTCTCAACACCTCAGTTGGATCGAAAGGGCTCGAGCTGCACGCGCCGGACAATGAAGAGCCACCTTCACCAGTATCTCCTGTGAGCGACCTGAGTCCGGTCGATGGCAGACCAGCAAGCCTGATTAGAGGTGAGGCTGGTGGAACAACGAACCATGACTAGATGACCGTGAAAAAATCGTACGGCTTTCGATCATTGCTAAACATAAAGTTGGGTTCGAAGTAGTCGTGCTGACTACTGGCTGTATTCACGAGCAATGTGCTGTGTTGGCGGCGTGAAGCTTTGGAACGCTCCTTGGGCGGTCTGCTCGAAACTAGCGTCTCCATATAATCGATTAAGACTTCGACCGGCGCTGCCCTAAGACTCGCTGACAGCAGCTCAGAGTCTCCAGCGCCTTCCTCGTCTCAGCCTGAGTCGCACAGAGGCATAGCTTTTCCATTGATGTTGGCATGTTCGTTGGTATTAAGACTCCTCTGGATCGCTTCTCAATCGGGCTCGACAAGGCTGGAGACTGCTGGCGACTGAGCTTCGCGACGAAGGTGAAGAGATCCGGCACGCTTATCTCTGCCCGTGAAAGCGTCAAAGGCATATACTACGAGTCGGCCTTGCCTCCCACACGTCTCTGACAGTGACATAGGCCATTGACCTTTTGGGTGAGTCTGATACAGTCTGAGTCGTCAAGCGGCGAGCGTACATCTTCGGTGGCAGGACAACGACATGAGAATGACGAACTAAAGCTAAGTGTGTCTGCATGCATCCCATGCAATTGTTGATTAGGAAGAGTATGGAAGCCTTAACGGTCCCTGGCCGTAACCGTCACGGAGCTTTTCCAACGCGACACAGTGAGGGGTCTCTTCGATCCCATGCATACGCCCAGTGACCTCCCAATACCGCACGTTCGTCCAGCCAACCCAGCTGAAGAAGAGAAGCACGCCTTCAAGCAGGATGTACAGCCCGCAGAATTCACCAGACATCCAGCCATTGTGCGATGTTCCGCGGCGGGGCCATGCGATATGCCATGCCAGCTTCCAAAGCTCAAAAGAGCTTGGGGGAAATGCCTATAGAATCATGGTACAGGGTGAGCTGAGATCTCATAGTGGCGACCCGTCTAATGCCTACGGGAGAGCCAAGTGCATTCCGCGGCCAGGACGTAGAGTAACAAAGTGATCAGGCAATTCCAGAGCAAGAATGCGCCAGTGGGTCCGCCTTCAGAGCTTTAGTAGGACTTTCTCGGAATGCGCCTGGATCGTAGCCAAAGGCAGGATGTTGTTGAAGTAGTAAAACGCATGCGGATTTTCAGCATTGTTGCTGGCCCTGCTTATATCAATAGTAGCGACCATGTTGTCTTCTCGAAGCGTCAGGATGCGTTGTAGTTTGTCCAGTACCTTTTGTTGAAGCGCTGTGGCGTTGGTGGGTTGCTTGCAGGTCTTGTGGTGTTGTCTTTAAGGAGGAACCCGCCAGGATGTTCGCGCGCGGGTTTGGAGATATATATGATACTCTGCAGTTGAGTTCCTGGAGGAACTCCAGCAGTCCGCTGCGCTACATAAAGAGTCGTGATGGCAAGGCTTGAGATGCTACATTTAGGTAAGCGCTGACCATTCAACGAATATGGAGTATTCTGAACGACAACATCTGACTCCGCGGCAGAGGTCTTGCGCATCTTGTAAGCCTGCTTTGCTAACATCTGTTTCTGCTTAACAGTCAATTTGAATCGGCGAGCGCCTCGTTCTCCCCAGCTATGTATACACAAGCGCGTTCGCTCATACGGATTGAAGTCTAGGTCCACGTGGCAAATCTGAGACTAATAATTCCCTCGACATAGCAGAGCTACATTTCTAGAGTATCGACGTTCGTCAAGCCCTACCTTGTACGGAGCACAAAGCCTTAGTCTATCCACATGCCAGTCAACTTCCATTTCAAGAAGGCACTAAACCCCAGATACGTCATATTGCGTACCTGCAGTAGCTCCATTCATGTTTGTTGTCAGTATTCAAAGTGGTTCGCACCACGCATCAGCATACCGGAACTGTTCCCTTGAACAGAAAATTAAGCAGGAAGGCCAAGAGCTGACACAGCATCGTTTGCGCCTTTGCACCGGAAGTGCAAGGATGGCTGGAACGCTCCTCCATGGCGTTGGGGCCTTGGTAAAGGGCATTTACTACGACCCAACTTTGCCCCTCAAAGCCTTGATGAGACCGATTGACGACGTGCAGGTGTCACGTGCATATCACACGGTCTCTATTGTCAAGGGCAGAGCGTACATCTTTGGTGGCAAGGTACAGTCTGTAGATGGCGCCGCCCAGCTAGCAGATAATGCTATGCACATTATTATTTTGCCATCATCCGGCGTTGAGAGCTCAGATTACAAGCAGGTTGGGGCGTCCGAGAACGCTCCGCCAAGTCGCTGGGGACATGGTGCGAGCGTGGTGGACAACAGAATATACATCTATGGCGGAGCAGGAGAGGAAAGTGAGCCACTGGACGAAGAAGGAAGAGTGTGGGTGTACGACACTATTACCGACAAGTGGACGTTCTTGGGAGCCCACGGCCCCAAGTGGCCAGCAGCACGCAGAAATCACTCGACAGTGTCGAGCGAGCAGCCTCAGCGAGAGATGAAGCGTACAGATGAGGGTCTCGCCCCTCAATTCGATTATGATCCTGTGAAGCTCTTGCCAGAACCACCAGCGCCTGACTCGTACGGCACCTTGATCATTCAAGGCGGCAGAGATACATCGGGCCAAAACTTACATGATGTATGGTCTTTCAACATCGCAGCCCGGACATGGAATGAGCTTCCAGAACCTCCGCCACCGCACACGGAGTCTCCAAGCCTTGCCCTCGTAGGAAAACGCATATATTCATTCTCGAAAGGCCAAACAAGCTACCTAGACCTCACGAAAGGGGTTTCTGGCCTAGTACCTCTGAGCCCATGGTCGACGCTTCCACCCGCCGCCAGCTCACCAGACACAGAACATCCAGGCAACCGAATTGGAGCTACTATGATCCCGGTCACTACTGGACAAGGCCGTGACTACCTCATTCTCATTGGCGGGAGCTCTGCGGACGGAGCGCCACTAGAAGACATTTGGGCTCTTCAGCTCAGACCAGAGAGCATGACGGCGGCTAGCATCAAGGACAGAGCGCGCAGTGCCTTGAACAAAGACACGAAGGAAGATGCGTGGCAAGAGGTCAAGTATGCAGATGTGGACGGAGTGGTGAGGCATGATGGACATGGGCAGGAGCTCAAAGGCTTCGGGGTCAGGCGGGGCTTTGCGGCTGCCAAGGGCACAGAGGTGGACGGAGCTAGTGTCGTTCTGTGGGGTGGTGCTGGGAGTGATAAGAGGTTAAGAGGGGATGGTTTGTTGATCACGACTGATATATCATGATCTAACAATCATGGGGTAATGATTCGGTCCAGTGCTTGTATCAGCTAATTAACGGTTTGACGCATTGATGCTATTGAAGTGCTGACAAGGTCCTTGACTGAGCTGCTTGAGCGTCTCTGGACTTGTTGACGCGGTTGACTGCCCGGTACAAAATTCACACTTGAACGATTGATCGAAGACCTCAGCTTCTCTGTCTAGTATACACCGGTGTCAACCAGTCAACAAATTAACTGACTGATTAGACATTGACTCGAAGTCACTCCTCGCTGTCCCTGATCACAAAAGCTCTTCGCAGAACACATATAACTGAAGCGGAATCCAGTCCCCAATACACGGCTCAGATTTTATGACTTGCAAACCGGCAGATCGGCATGTACAACCCACCGTCCTTGTAGCAACGCAGACACACTCCATCCACTGCCTTCTCAGCCCAGTCCTTCAATGCAACAATAGTCTCCGCCACTGCCTTCTCACCGAGCGTCAAGACTCCCGAATCAGCGTCATGAGTGCACTTCCCGCACTGAGGCACGGCGGCACTGACCACAGGCATCCTCAACAGCCTGATCTCTGCAAGTACATTGGCCAGCGGTTGGTCAGTCCGAATCGTTGGCCACAGCTGGGCGTCTATCAGCATCTGGAGATACGTGCTCCAGACGTGTCGATTGTAGGCACAGACGTTGTTCCCAAAGAGACTTGGTCGGTGGCGAACAGGGCTACCATGAACTGTGTACGGCTCTTGCATCTTGTGGGAGGCGGACGGCGTCAAGAGGCTCGCGGCCAGCTCCTTCACTGTACGGTCAATCTCGAACTGCAACGTTCCGTAGACGGAGGACCGTTTGGTATCTATGATGGCTATGTGGATCGATTAGTCTTCTGACCTAGGCGAGATTCCAGCGGCAAAAACTCACACTGCAGCTCCAACAGTTGTGGCGCTCTCTCCTTTTCCGGCAACTCATACGCCTCGAAATCTTTCACCAACATCCTCGTGAATTCCCCAAAGTTCTTGGCGTCATTCAAAAACGTAAGCAGCGCCAGGCTCTCGCTGGTGTTTGCAAGCGCCACCGCCGGCTTCAAGTTTGAGAACCATACCTGCGCAAAGTAACGCACAGCCGGAACGCAGCAGTACTTATCGGCGGTAATGGCCATCTTCAGCATATCCGGTACCGTAGTGGCGCTCCTTTCGATCTTAGTAAATCTATGATGCAGTATGAGACACATGAGCCGGAACCCTGTGGGGTCTTCCTCGCCAGTGACAGGGACATTGGACAGGCGACGCTTCTTTCCTATGGTGGTGATCGCGTCGCCGTCATCATCTGGCGCAGTAATGCCCGAATCCCGTCTCTGCACCACGTCGCGTAATTTAGGTGAAGCTGCTTTGAGGATTAGAGAAGACACTTGCATTTCACGGAGCTCGGTCTCGGTATCGATGAGCAGGAGCATTAGGTCGCCATCGGGCTCGATGACTTCGCGTCTCATTTTTCTTTCGACTCCATAGACAGGCATTCGGTACGTCCAATTTCATGTTGATAGGTATCTGCGAGACGTCGGAGGGTCGACGGATGATGTATGACAGCGTTTACTTGGCACCCAAGCCAAAGGAAGCCGGCCACGCCCAGAATCCGAGCGCGGCACGAGCTGTCGCAAGCAACATGCTTGTGGAGCCCTGGAAAGCCATGCTCAAACATTCAAGGCTTCACGCGGATCTGAGGTGACAGGAGGCTATGCGCACATTGTCGTGCATAAATTCATGCTATCCGTAGGTGACTTGGCACTCTCGTGGCAATGCCCCTGTGGCTTACTGCTGATTTCGCTTCTTCATTTGCCCAGCTACCTGGGGCTCAGGACGCATGTTGCCTGCCGTCAATCAATCACGCTCCAAGTCTCTAAGAGTATGCATTTCAAGAAGTCGTCCGACTCGCGATCTGAGCCTCAACGTATTGAACTTGGTCACTGGCGGTGCCATATCTACTGATGGTCGAAACTCAGCCCAGTCCTCGTCCAGACACGCAACTGGCTTTGGGCTTTGTCATTCTTCGTGCTACATCTCCAAGGTGCCAACCCTGCCTCCAATCTCTCCTTCCCGACTCAGAGGTCCCTCAGACAGCTTTTTGCCAACGGTGGCAAGAATATCTTCATATCCTTGACCAGGTGTCTGCTCTACCTGCGTCATCAGCTTCGCATGCAGAGCCCTGAGAGCATCGTACTTGGCGCTCGCGACCTTGTACACCGAGGACTCGGCATCACCTCTGCCGCCAACTAGATTTGCGAATGTCTTCGGCGGCGAGAAAAGATATGGTAAGGTGTATTCCAGAGCAGGCGGCGACAAAATAGCTATATGGCCAGCATCCGGACACGCAATATTGGACGGTAGGTCAAAGCTGTCGATCGTGGCAGCAGGAGAAGTCCAATTTGCGATGATGACAGAGGTCAAGCAATTGAGTGCGGCTAATGCGAGGTCCTTGAGCGCAATGGTGTCCGCATGTGTAGTGACATCCTGCCAGAAGCGGGAGTTATTTGCGAGGTAGTGGTAGTAAAGTGCGCGCGATGCCGCTGATTCCCCTGCATCGCATTGCTGCTGTGCATCTGTCGTCGCCGCTTGTGGCGGCGGGAAAGTCACTGCGCGATGTTCTGGACCTCGAAACATGTATGCGAGTGTATTCAAGACGTCGGGATTGGTCGGATTTGATGGGAGTAGAAGCAGCGGGCTTGACGTTAGAGCTGCACTGGTTCTACTTGGAAGCAATGCCTTGCGTGGCATTGAGGACAAAACGTGCAGATCGTGTTTTGGCGAATCTGCGTGGGCCCATTTGCTGGGTGACATGTCCAGAACGTGCTGCAGCCGGTTCAAGACCTGCTGCGGCATCTGGCTGGCAAGAAAATGATCGGGGTATGATGCCGCATATGTAGCTAAATAGTGCGCCGCAGGCCCATAAAGGAACATATTGTCCATCGGCTCTTGCCGCATCCCAGGCAGTTGGAGGTAGATTGCCGCCGTTCTCGCCTGTAGGCCATGCATAATCAGATATTGCAGCCCAACTGAGTCATGCTGCATCATGCTATGCGTGTCCATCGGCCTCGTTCTGTGTAGGATGTCGGAATAGAAGTCAATCAAGCATCGGTGCATCAAAACATCGTCTTTGTAGTCGACCATCTTGAGCGCTGCAAAGTCGAGCAAGCCTCCTTTGATACCATATTTATTTTCGACCTCGAGGTGATGGCTGCAAGTGATGGCTGTCCAATTCATCGCTCCGACCTTCGGCAGCCACTCCAGTAACCTCGCCTGTGCGATTGTCTTTTGGTTCTTACTCAGTCCGTTCTTACCACCCAGATCACACATTTCGAAAAAGACATTATAGACGTCTCTGTCTCCAAATATTCGTTTCCACACCAGACCCTGTCCAGGTGGCCTTGCTCTCCAGTCGGCACTCCTGCTTCCTTCGTTCGGTGTGACCTTATCCACCTCCAGCAATCTCAGCAACAAATCACTGGCCGAAGTCGCCACACCAGTGTCATGTGTGCACAACCACAATCTGACGAGAGCTTGCATGGTTTCCAGCATCCCAGCAGCGTGCGCAGCATCGCTCGCGCTTGCAGTAGCCTTGTCTAGCAGACAAATCATCAAGCGATTGAACGGTACCATTTCACCGGCTTCAGTGCCCGCTCCCAGACCATCCTTATACGGCACATTGCCAGTGCCAAACTCAGAGACTTGCTGCCAGTTCCAGCCATCGAAAAGTCTGATCAGGAGGTCGACACTGGGCGTCCGGTCGGCACGCCTAAAGTCTTGCACATCCGCGGCCAGATGCCGCATGAGCAGGATACGTTTCTCGTGTCGGTCTTGGGAGCCCTTCAGGTAGTTTGGAAGCACAATATCTGCTTCCTCGAATAGTCGTTCATTGTTAGGTATCGCGGGATCCTGCGACAAATTCTCGACATGTTCCAGTATGCGATCAAAGACTTGTTCTGCCATCCTGCTCGGTAGGGGACCCGAAGTCCTGCTGCCCTGGATCCTTGTGGCTAGATAGATACAGGTACACTCGCTCGCCTTACTGAAAGATCGCTTCAGATTGGTCGAGATTGACAGGCTTCAAAAACGGCCACGAGCGAGTATTTGCAGAAGCGCTGAGGGCATATAGAAGTGCTGCATGAGACTCTGTATGTCGCGAGGGTGTTCAGTGAAGGTCGAAGTTTGCATGCTATTTGCCATACCCAAAGCTCCAAATTGCTCGATTAGGCAGGAACATGACGTCGCCTACATTTGCGCGTTCTCACACAAACAGGCAATTACCACCTGACCACAAGTGCATTGTCAATTGAGAGACCATTAGTAAATGCATTTTTCTTTCGTCAACTGAATAGTTGACTGGTTGACGTGTTTGAATCATCGACGGGGTTGTAAGGACCTGGGCAGTTATCAGTGCATCAGTGCATCCGGTCAGGCAGTCAGGCAGTCAAACACGTCAAGCACGTCAGTACCTAGTCACGAAAGCAGTCACGAGCAACGTCGACCAGTCATTCAGTTGCATGACACATAGAATTCTTGCATTCATCATCTACCTGGCCAGTCTGGGTATCTCCATCGAATCATATTACAACAGGAGTAGCAATTTGTCCGCCTCAAGGCCTTGAACTCTCGCAGATTGCTGCTTTTGTTTCGCCAATCAACACTGCCTTGTCGAATGACATACCATGAGAGCAAGTAATCAAGTAAGCAAGCAATTTTGAAGCAACATGCCCACCACTCATCCTGACCAGCATCTCAGGCACTCACTTTGCCGCAGCACCCGAAGTGCCGACGCAATCAGTGCCAGCACATCACATGACACGAGTGCTTGGCTTCTCGAAATCCTGCTGTGCATGGTCGTTAGCTGCGGCGTTCGCCGTCGCCATCCAACGAACCTCCTACGGCTTTGGAAGGCGCTCGGGATCAGCTCCGCGAGCCAGGATCTCTTCACTGAGCAACTTGTCCTTCTCCTGGTACAGTAGCTTATACGCATGCCGGATTGTACTATCGCTGACCTTGACAACGTTTTGAATCTCCTTAGCGTTCTTAGGCTGCGCCATGAGATGGCTAGCCATGAACATGCAGGCAGCGGCAGATGATAGGGGTGAGCGGCCGGCGAGAGCGCCAGTTGAGGTCATGCGTTGAGCAAGAGCAATGGCCACGTTGGTAATCTTCTGGTCCATTCCCAGCTGGCTGCAGTAGCGGTTGCACAGATCAGCTGGGTTGGAGTTACTGCTGCCCTTATACGTGTCGTTGAAAGCAAGGGTGCCTCCAGCGAGCATCGTTCCCCCGCCTGAGGTCTTGTTATTACTGTCGCTCTTCATGAGGAAGTTCTCAAGAAGCTTGAACGTACGTCCGATTTCCTTCTTGCTGACCTTGGTGAGCTCCATGACCTCTCGGAAGGAACGCGGGACGTTGTTACGGCGGCACGCCAAGAAGACACAACCGGCGATCAAGGCTTCTTGAGACTTGCCCTTAAAGAGCTTGCTCTCATCGGCGTCCTTGAAGAGGTGCTTGGCAGTGTCGGACACAGAGTTCGGCAGCTGCCACCCATCGCACAGCGCGCCAATCTGCTTGTAGGCTTGCAGCAGCGCCTTATTGCCCTTGTCAAGATTCACCTTGTTCTGGGCACGGTGGAGCTCCTTGCTACGACCGCCGCCATCACCAAAGGCGATGCCTGTGTTGAGCTGCGCGCCGTTGAGAAGCGCATTTGGCCCATCACCGACACGACTAGGGTCATCATTGCCCTGGTCGTCGTTGGAAAACGTGCGCCACTCAGAGCTCATGTCTATCATATGGTCGATGAGGACGAGACCGCAGCTTGCACAGATCAAGTCGCCGCTGGCTTGATCGTGATATAACTCTGGCGGATCCTCATTGCAGTCCTTGCACTTCAACCTCACATTCAGATTCTGACGCCACTCCTGCTCTTGCTTCGGCTCCGGTTTTGAGTCGGGCACTTGGCCCGGTGAAAGCCCTTGTGCCATACTGGCTAGCGGCTTGCGTAAGGTCGGACCTTTGTCGTCGCTCCTAAAGCGCTCGCTGTTGCGTCTCTTGATGCCCTTGGCGGATACCTTGAGCTTGTGCTGTTTTGCGTAGCAGCGGATGAAGAGTGGGGAATACGTGATGGGCAACCGAAGTGCAAAAGAGGTTTGCTGGACACGGAAGGAAGCGGCCTTTTATGGACGCTTAGACCTGTGATCGCAGCTGAAGTCAAACAATAGTTAGCAAAGCCGCCCACATGCGCGGGGCAAGCAGAATAAATATATCAACGTGGACGAATGTGACAGGCGCTGCGCGGTGTTTCGTGGATCCTGCTCTGTGTCGCAAAGTCACACGCTTTGCAAGCGCCAAGCAAGACACTCACTCACCCTCGCTCCGTGATAAACCAGTTGCGGCGCCTGCGATGCCGGCTGTCGCTGGTGATAGTGACTGCGGCGATTGAAGCAAAGGAGCGAGGTATCGCGGTCTCGTACGCGCGAGAGTGATAGGAAGGAATCGTCGCTGCCTGCTTCGTGGACCGCCAACCAGTTAAGGTGTCTTTGAGACTGTGCGCAGGCGAGTCTCGCGAAGAGTGGGCCGTGAAGCACGCAGAACCGTCAGACAGAAATCAGCCAGTGACCTCTGAGTGTGTCTTGATGGTTATTTGCGACGGGAGGGTGGGGTGACAGTGACAGGATGGCGGGTGGACGAGTGTGAAAGCTTTGTGTCTGCAGATTCAAGAAGGCTGAGCGAGCAGCGCGGAACTTGCCGAACGAGCCGACCTTCTCTGCGGAGCTTGACTTGAATCGCGAGATGTGAAGGAGAGAAAGCAGCAGTGAAGCACTACCTTCATCACACAGCCATGCAGTCATTGAGGGCCTCCGTATGTCATCTCATTCAATGCATCAATTGAGTTTCGCTGACTTCTGTAGCGTCAATTGCTCGCCAGAGCCTCCAGACAGCAGTATGTTGCGGTCACTCGCCGTACATTCATAGCCACCACCGTCCGAAACGGTGCGCCTGCCCCTCCACTCAGTACGTTGCCTGCGAGCGTCGCACTACTAACATGTGTCTCGCGTAGCCGATCTGGTCCAGGACATGTACCTCAAGGAATTGAAGGCCTACAAGGCACCCCCAGTCAAGCCCTCCGACGCTGAGGGCCACGTCCAGAAATTCAGCATTCCACCTCCACCGCCATCCCCTGAAGAGGCCGACATTGCTAGCGCTCTGGGCGAGTACGAGAATCAGGTGCCTGAGGTTGAGGGACAGGCTGCTGCCGGCGAGAGTGCCGCGGTTGAACAGGATTGGTTCGAGGAGCCGGAGGAGGAAGAGGAGCACGCTGCTCACTAAAGAGCAACAACAAAGATGCGGTAGAGAGTCAGGCGATGTGCTGGCAGAGGCGGAGAAGTGTACATTAAAGACACAGTAAAGAGACGAAGTGGGAGAAAGCCATCTCGATACTTCCTCTCACACTACCCAAGTAAGCTAGTGACACGACCTAGCTCTTGCGCACTACATGGAGTGCGACTTACACAAACATTCGTCGTCAAAGGGTAGGGACACGTTTCGCTGAGTCACTTTGAGATGCTGGCCCCAATGATACCGGATCGAAGCCATGGTTGAGATCTTATGAGATCAAACATCGAAACATTGGGCCAGGCTGCATGGAGTGCCAACCATATGTCGATGCAGCAGGCTCTGTGTACGCATGTCCTGCTCGCTGCGGACCTTAACGCCCAGGTAAGGACGAGGGGGTTCAACAATCAGGACTACCCGAGACGGACGTGCTAACAATCAATCTACCGAGCCAATACGAGTAAGTCTTTCCTTTCAACTGACCAGAGTATGCTAGCTTGCCTCGTTCCTCCGAGGAGAGACTGGTGTGACGCTGGAACAGTGAAGATGGCCAGAGACCCAACATCATGACAGATCGGTTCCTAGCGCCGAAGCCGGTCATGCGTGCGACCACAGCCAGATGCAGCAGCCGCAGAGCGATAGTGCTGTTGTTCCAGCATTACGTCCTTTGCATCGGCACGATGTACTTGTCTCGCGAGTCCTCGGAAGGATTAGGCAATGACTCGACAGGCTGACTTAGCATGCTTGAGGGCAGCCATGGAGTCTTCTAGGCATATGCTGTGGTATGCGATAGTGGCCGTTGATACCAACGGTCATAGGAGGAAGGACTCTCTTGGCAAATCACGTGATGCTCGGGACCCGGGTCATTTGGAAGCCCGGATGATGAGATTCCGTTTCCATCCGGAAATTGATGAGTACATATATGATGTTATTATGCAGCAGCACAAAAGCTGCAAAAATTCCGTTGACAAGGATATATCGTACATACTATTTGACAGCATTCGCATGGTTCTGCCATTTGCTATGATCAAAGGGAACATAAGGCCATCTCCACAACATATACTAGGACAAAGGGAAAAGTTCCTTGCGAGCAGCTTTATTCCCCAACAAGACCGCGAACGTGCTCGAGGGCGAGCTAAAGGAGACATCACTATGGCGACGCTGCTCACAGAGACCGTGGAACCATTCCCGAGCTATGAAGAGGTTCCTGAGCAGGAGAAGATGGCGCAAATATGCCTAATCTATGACGACCCAGAGAGATTCGGAGCTGCTGCGTTGATATGTGACTATGCCGACATGCAGCCTAGATCTAAACATGACGGAACTGGTTTGTTAAGCTTGAGCGCTATCGATAAGCAGATTTGCGGCGAGATTTGGTCCTTGGTTTCGGCAGCTTTGGTAATGTTCTTGGCGCTACTCTACAGCTTTCGATCAAGCAAGCATCCGAGTGTGGCGAGCAAGACATCCGTTGCTGCATGGATGCGCCAACCGCAGCAGTCGCGCTGATGAGGTCAAATTGGTCATAACCGGCGAGACACAGACAGTGTCTGAGTCGGCTTAAGGACTCCTGTATCAGGACTGCGACTTTATATGGCCGCTGAAGGTCGTTCGATCCTGCAGTAGCGCCGTTCTGGATTGGATCACAAGCTGGCTCTCCAGGGAACCTTGCCGAATCGACCTTGCTACAGCACATGCCAGTGCGAGAACGCCCATGGAACTGATCTCCAGAGGCCGCAGACAGCAGGGACGATGCACTTGGTTTTGGGAAAGTAGGGTTGGGACAGTAAGGTAGAGACTGTTCCTTGCGGTTCACACCTCCTGCGACCTCAAAACGGTGCTGAAGTGCCCAACCCATGGTCCCTGGATGAACACGTACCTCACACAAAATTCGGCGAAGGACATGGAATCTCTTAACGCATCGGCACATGAGTTTGGCTCTATCACGCACATTGATAACCTCAACATCCTTGTCACAAACAAGGAGAATGTGAATGTCGACGATATAGCAAACAAAGTTGTCGAGCAGTCAACGGTGCTACAGCAATCAGCAGGTCCCAGCATCTACAAGAGTGCGAATAGAAGCCCGTTGATGCACGGCAAAGTGCATCTCGTCACTCGAGAGGTCCACAGGAGGTTCTCTTAGATGCAGCAGGCGACAGGTGAGATGCCGGGATTGTCTTGAAGGAGCACGAGAAGAACTGGGAGTGCGCTGCAGTGTACATCTAAGCGGAGGAGGTGAATATCCCGGAGGACCCAATAGGGGCGAGGAGTCTGCGGCGTCACTGCTGGTGCTGAGCGTAATTCGATGATGAGGTGACGAGAGTGATTGGTAGATCGACTCCAACAGTCACCATTAAATTGATCAAACAATGACTCCATGCTTTTGTCACTAGTCAAACGTGGTGGTCTCACTTACTCAACTCAACAAGGTATTTGATGGCCATGACAGCTGATCGACTCTGGACACAGCAGTAAATGGATGATTCCGATGTCCACACTATTGATCATGATATCCAGTCTTGACGTGTCAGTATCGTTAATATCTGCGTGTGCAGCTTGACAATTGCTAGGACTTCTTGCATTTGAATTGTCTACCACAACATCTCGACATTGGCAACAGCCGGAGCATCCTCGTCGTCGTGCTCATCTTGAGCTTTCCGCCCCTTAGCATGGTCTTGCGCAACCATCTCCCGCCTATGCCAGAACGCCATGAATCTCTGTGCAGCTCCAGCCGTGTGGAAGCCGAGGATATACACGACCTTATTGTGCGCCCTCGGCCGCCCGAAGCCTCCCAACTGCGCATCTCGGTCCATTTCTTTGCGACGAGTCAGCTCCGCTGTCGCCTCTGCATCGTACTTTTCAGCCTCGGCTTGCTTGCGTTGCCACTCAAGTGCGCGCTTGCTCCCCGTATCCAAGGGCGACGGCTGGTAAGAAGCAAGGTGTGCAGTTGGGTCCCACTTAGTAATTTTGGGCACCAGAGCATCGCCACCTGACCACGTGACGCCGATACTCTGACCAGTCTTGAGGATGATGTAGCGTATGAGAGGAGCATGTAACTGCGGACCATCAAAGGTAAGACGGCACTCGAAGGGTGACTTGTCGGATCGATTGACTAGCGCAGCGTAGCCTTGATGGCGTACAATGCTTGCCATTGCCGGCGCAAGAGGAAAGCTCAGCTGGCGAAGTTCCAGGCGCTGAGATGGTGGTAAGAGACTAAAAGTCTCAATGACGGCATGCGCATCCATGCCATCGATCATGTAGCCTGGAGGCGGGGGCATGGGAGACGTGACCGAGCTGGGCGTTTGAGTCGCCACGGTACGGAACATGCGTGTGACATGCCCCTGATACGTGTATGCTGCCAGCTGCGAAGAGAAGAGGAGGTAATAGTAGTTCTCCTGCTCCAGGATGGCCATGTTGCGGCCAGGCACCACCTTGATGATGTCGTCCCGCTCGAGGGTCCAGCCTTCCATGTGCCTGCCTTGTGGTATCAGGCGTCTGAAATCATCGTCGGTCAAGTTCAGACTAGCATTCCGCATGACAAGCACAGTGACTTCACGGTTCTCCCTGTCCAGTCTCTTCATCTCCGCCAACTTACGCCGGGCCACTGGACTCAGGTTCACATCATAGCCCGCTGTCGGGTCTATTTTCTTGATACCTCCCCGGCCTGGGATGGGTTGCAATTCATCCAATGGCAAGCGAGGTATATCGCGTGTCGCGCGCGCTGCCGCCCGTTGTGCTTCCTCATTGCGCTTTGCCTCCTCCGGAAACAATTGCTCAATCAGCGACGGCTTCTTGTCACTGCTGTCATTTGTTGCGCCCCCTGGTATCGACCTGGCGGGGTCGCTGTCCACTGACTTGCGCAAAGTGGCCTTCACCCTCTCGCTCCTGTGCTTCGCATCGTTGTTGCCATTGCTCGCCCAGCGTGACTGCACACCGCTATGGGTGTGCGCGGTCCATTGTGGGCATCTACTCAGCGCCCTCCTCGGCGACAGTCGTAGCATCAATTGTGACTCATGCTGGTAGTAAAAGGTCCAGCTCTCAAGCACTATGATATCGCAAACTGAAGAGCTCGCGTGCAAGCGGAGCCAGCTTCAGCCAATCACCGCTCCGGACCCCGTTGCCTGCATGCGCAACTTCCATCTTTGCTCAAAAACTTCTACCTTCACTGTGGCAATGCTCTTCACTACCGTGATCATATGCTTGCGGCCTGCCTCGCTGGCATGCTGCACTGTTGCGAGTACAAGACAGTGACTCAACCTCTCAAAGTTTGTCGTAAGTCATTACATGGAGGTTGTTCGCAATCATGGAAGTCCTACGCTACAGCCCACCGCTGCTTCCATCTATACAACATCCTTTACGACTGAATCCACCTAACTCGCGTACCAGTATCACCGTTTCGCTAATCTCCAACATGCCGGAGTTCCCGCCTTTCGTTGTCAGACTGTTGCCGTCGAATGCAGGTCTTGACGGAGCTTTCAGAGTTCATCTTTCGCCTGAAGCTCTCGAAAAGTTGGGTCTGAAAGTGGGCGACATTTGCCACATCACTGGAGAGCAGGGAGAAACGGGCTATGGCATCGCTTGGAGAGCCACCGACAAAATGGGCAGTAACCCAAAGCTGCGCCCTGCCAAGATGACCGATACCTTGAGGAACGCTTTCAATTTCCGCGAAGGCAGCCAAGTTACGATTGCACAGACAAGTGCCAGGATTGTGCACGCTGATAAGGTCGTACTGTCCGATGTTACGCCGTCCGATTATGGCAATGCCCTGGAGCTTCAAGACGACAAATGGCGGATCCGGGTCTCGTCTCTCCTTGCGAGCGTTGAAGCTGCGGCCGTGGGGACAACATTCGACGTAACGAAGACCAAGACTCTTAGGAAGAGGTTCTGTGTCGACCACATTGAGAGTGGTGAAGCCGCAGCATCGGGACCGACACTGTTCACCATTAGCGACCAGACCACGATCGTGGTTGGAGATGCCGCAGCTTCACCAACAACTGCTGTCGCCAGCGGAGATGCTTTTCCAGTGCTGGACACAACAGCCATCGGCGGGCTTGTTGAACAGGCTAAGGCACTTAACAAGCGTCTTGATTTGTTCTTGGGCAATGCCAACGCTAGCCCGTGTCTGCCCTGCCGCCATGTGTTGCTTCATGGGTACGAAGGCACCGGCAAAAGCTTGCTCTTGAAGCGCCTGGAGGACTGTCAAACGTCTTCTTGCAAGGTCTTCCGGGTCGAGGAGGTACAGGCTGGCAAGGTGCAATCGACCTTGCAAAACATCTTTAAAGATGCTATATCGAGCCAGCCGAGCGTCATCCTGATCGACGACTTGGAACGCCTCGCTTCGCCAGATAACCAGCTCTATGTATCAGGTCTTGCTAAACAACTCGACGCTTTAGATGGTAGCCGAGTCTTGGTAGTCGGCGCTACAAGATCCACGACCAACATCGACAGCAGGCTGCTGCGCGCAAAGCGGTTTGCGCTTAGCATCGAGCTGCCGGTACCGGACACTGATGGTCGTCGCCAGATACTGAACCTCAAGCATGGCTATGATCTCGACTCGGACGATGCGCTCATGAAGCTAATCAGCCTGAAGACACACGGTTTTACGGGAGGTGATCTTGAGACGCTGTTTGGCATTGCACTCAACAACGCCATGGAGCGCCACAACGAGATGCAACGAGAATGGGTGAGCATTGGTGTGCGCAACTCTTCGTTGCCGAAGAGTGGTAGCGACCCAACGATGGACGGGTCGGTCTTCAGCCAGGCCACGACAGCCGCGGAGCCAACGCAATCACAGCCGCAAGAATCGCCTGAGGTCGACTCTTTTGAGGCAGCACAGACTAACATGCCGACGCTGGAGGACTACGAGATCGCCCTGCAGACCGTCAAGCCCACCGCTCTACGTGAGGTGTTCCTCGAAAAGCCGCAGGTACGCTGGGCAGACATTGGTGGCTCTGATTTGATCAGAAAGCAATTCGACAAGATCATCGGCTGGCCAGTGCAGCATGCAGACTTGTTGAAGGCAGCACGCATCAAAGCAACTCGTGGCGTTCTGCTTTATGGTCCACCAGGCTGCTCGAAGACCATGACGGCACAAGCAGTCGCTGCTAATTACGACTGGAACTTCATAGCTGTCAAGGGCGCCGAGCTCATCAGCATGTACGTCGGCGAGTCGGAAAGAGCAGTCCGTGAGGTCTTCAGAAAGGCCAAGCAAGCTGCACCGTGCGTGATCTTCTTCGACGAGATTGACTCCATGGGCGCCGAGCGTGAGAGTGGTGGCAACAAAGGTCTCAATGTCCTGACGACCCTGCTGACCGAGATGGACGGCTTCGAGACCATGAAGAATGTCCTCGTGTTAGCTGCCACCAACAAGCCAGAGATGCTTGACCCGGCGCTGATGCGCCCAGGTCGCTTTGATCGCCACTTCTACGTTGGTCTGCCGACTAATGAGGCCAGGAGAGGCATCTTCGACCTGTCATTGAGGGACATTCCTCAAAAGGACATACAGAGTGATGACCTGGTGGCAGCCACGCAAGGATACTCTGGCGCCGAGCTGGTCGCGATCTGTGACATGGCGAAGGCTGCCGCAGTCGAGCGAAAGATTGATGGTGGAGCTGATGAGAAGTTCGAGGTCAGGGCTGAGGATTTCGATATTGCTGTCAAATCTCAGCGGAAGGGTGTCACGGCAGAGATGCTTCAAGCTTACAAAGCATTTGAGGGCGGATGGTAGGCAGCCCGAGAGAAAATGGTCTAAGACACGCCACAAGCGACGAACATGGCATGTACCTGCAAGCCCTTCTCTCAAACGAGCACTGGCATTGCAAACGGACAGTGCTCGTGTTGCTTACAACGATCAAGATATAGAGCTGCCAACGATGGTTGCATGGGGGGGTACAATTTAGCGAAGAAATCGTGGCATAATTGTCCAATTAGCTAGAAACCAGTCGCTACATGAGGCATCAAAGACCCTGACCAAGCTGCACAACTTTATGTTGTGTCTCACTCCCTGAGCTCCTTGCATGCGATGAAAAAGCTATAGTGTCACATCTTCTGTATCCATTGTCCGCCTGCTCCCACCTTCTCAGACTATCGTCGTCCTCAGCTTACAAGATCGCAGCGCCGAAAGCCACACCAATGACAGACACCAACAAGCACACCAACGGCTTCACATCCACCGCGCTGACCACACCAGCCGCGCTCTTTGCACTGGATGAGCTGCTGCTGGTGCTGGTCGAGCTGGCGCTACCGTCGCCATATGTGGTAGTCACAGCACCAGCACCGGAGGACGCAGTCGCCGAGCTGCCACCACTAGCCTCCTGCGAGCCATCACCATCAAGACCAGGACCAGTACCGGCACCGTTCTTCATGTACTGCTCGGCACCGGTCGGCATAGCCGGCAGGGCAGAGCCGGTGAATGGCGAGGTGTCCCAGTCATCGCTCTGGTCTGGGCACTGCTGCGTAGTACCAGAGGTCTTGTATCCTCCACCATCAGTTGGGTTGGTGACGTTGGCAAAGGCCTCCTGGAGGTAGGTGAATTGGTTTTCGTAGTCGGTGACTGTGTCACCAGAGATGGTAACGAGACCATAGCCGTTGGACTCCTCGGAGTATTCGTAGACGAGACCGCCAGAGAAGACGGAGGTCATTTGCGTGGTATAGAGGGCGGAGGTCTCTTCGAACTTGCGAGTGTTGGTGATGCAGCCGTATTCGGACATGAAAAGTGGCAGCGAGTAGTTGCTGTAGAGCTCGACCATGGCTTCCCAGCCGGACTCCTCGTACGTGGAGGGGTCGCACCATTCGTAGTTGTTGATGGCGTAGAAGTCCGAGATGGTGGCGTTTTCGCCGCAGTCCATGTACTGAGCCATGAGGTATTGGTTGGAGGAGACGTCCGCGGCGGAGTAGCCGACAGGGATGCTGCGGTAGCCGCGCTCACCGATGTACTGCTTCATGTCTCTTGTCACGGCCTTGACGTACGGAGCAGCAGTGGTAGTGTTGTCGCTGTTGATGACTTCGTTGCCACTGAAGAAAGCAAGCGTGTTGGTGTAATCGGCGAAAGCATCGATCGTAGCAAAAATGGATTGCAAATAGGTTGGGTTGTACGACTCCGCAATGGCAGCACGGTTGAGAGAGTACTTCGGTGTGTTCACGTCGAGGACCAGGTAGATACCTGCAGCAGCCAGAGCGTACATGCAGTCATCGTGGTTCTTGCTGTTGTCGACCGTGTACACACGGATCGTGTTCAAGCCCAGCTTTTGAAAGTACGGGATGTCACGCGAGCAAGTCGAGTAGTCGGCCAACGGATCGGTGGCATCTGATGATCCGCCGGGTTGGTAGTCGACGCCCTTGATGTAGAAGCGATCGGTGCCGTTGAAGAAAGCATTGCCCTTGGTTGTCACGGTCGGTAGAGACGCGGATGTGACTGAAGCGGTGGAGCTGGCTGTGCTGGTTGCTCTGGCTTCGAGGTTTGCATTTGGGATAGCTGTGACTGCTGCAGCCAATGTGGCGGCCAGCGCGAAAACGGCCTTCATGTTTGGTACTTTCTTGTGGTATCGTATGTTTTTCAGATGTTCCCTGTGTTCGAGATAGCTTTCTCTGAGCTACCGCTGTCGTCGTTTCCTAGTAGCCAAGTCTTGGCAGAAGCGAAAGCAGTCGTATGGTAAAAGAATTAGCAACAAAGAAACCACGCTCGCAGCGAATGGTGACTGGAAGAGTAATTTGGGTGATGAACGTGGCTGGTCCTATGCACTGTGAACCGCCCAGAATAACGAGTGTGAAGACAATGAAAGAAGTAGTGGAACAAGAACGACCGATGAAGACGACGCAGAATGCGCAACACCGGCAGATTGTGTTTTGAAGAAGGCAGGAAAGACGTTTGTCGAAAGGGGTCTTTTGCTCGCCCAGTGTGTGAGATCGACCAGGACCGTTTGGACGCGTAATGTATGGATGGCGTGGCAGCCCACCTTTTCCGGGAGCCGGCATGCCGGATAGACCAATCTCGGTACTAGACCAAACGTAAAAGCAGCGACGTCTGGCCCAAAATGTGCATGTGGCGGGCCGCCCTTGCCTTTAATGAGAGAGAAGTAGTTGCGACGGAGAAAATATCTGAAATGTGCTGGAGTCGCGTGTTCTCGCGTAAAGGGCCGGGCCTACGTAAATGGGGCTGAGCTTGCAGATCGCATTTTGTTGTGGATGTCGGTTGGCAGACTGTAGACAGTCCCCTCGGCCCCATACTTCTAAGCGACAAATTGGAGGTGTCGCTTCATTAAGGTGCGCCCGACTCGCTGGTTGCCTGCAACGCCAGGCCCCGTTCCATCTCACCGCCCACCATGACCTACTACAACAGTAGCACATAATCTGCATGCTGGAGATTGCATCCGTCCAAGCTGCTCAGGGAAAAGCCTCTGCGGGTTTTGCTCTGGCCGAAGCGCCGTGGACACTAACCATCTGGCGTCAACTCCATTTACTGCCCGTCGTGAGCCCGCTCGCATTCTGCAGACGCCGGGCAATCGAAAGCGCCTGAGTAGGCACGTTCAAGACCGTCCTGGTCATGTGTTCTTTTGAGGCGTGGCCGTTACCTTGGACTTTGATCTCAAACGAATGTTGTATAGGTCGTCTCACACGTCGCGAAGGGTCACTCAGACGCTTTCATTCACATACGCAGCATTATTCCTGCTTTCCGGCACCAAGGACCACTTGCAGTAGGAGGAAGCCTGCGATTGCCCACCAATATCTATGTCACGCGTTAGCATTTCGCGCCTTTGCCCCTCTTTCTATAGCTTAGAACTCACTTCTGCAAGAATGTCTTCTCGGGCTCTTTCTCAGGTGCCTTGCCGTCCGGACTCAAGACTACGGGCTTGTTCAATCTAGGCGTTGGCCCAGGCTTCACCTTGACTATTTCCACGCTCAAACCATCCTTCTTATTGCTGCTTTTGCTACTCATCCCATAATCGCTAGCCTTGAAGCCGACATGATACAGCTCTCCATTGCTGTTCACGTGCAACTGCAACGTCTTGTCCTTGCCATCTTGAAAGTTTGAGGCAGAAGTAGCAACGCCGGACCAGGAGCCTGATGGATGGTAAAATCCTACGCGGACAACGTCATCATGCGAACTGAATGCGGGCTTCGAGACTGATTTGACGGAGGCGGAGGTTGAGTTAAAGGTGATCTTGGCAAGGCTTGAGGACTTGGGTGACGAGAGCGGCCAGGCAAATATGTCGACGGTGCGTTCAGGCTCGGCTGCGGAGACCAGCACAGCACTGAAGGACAATAGAAGCGTGGACAGGGTCGAGATACGCATCTTGTCGACCCGGCAGATATAATAATGCGACGGTTGGTTGCTTGTGAAGCTCGCCTTGACCGAGCAGCCACTTTCACATTAGGCTGCAGCTGCGGCTTCCGGGAGTCACTCCGCGTCTCAGAGCGTGCTTTGGGTACCTTGCATGTGGCTGTCTCTCAGCAGCCACGAGTGCATCACACGGAACATGTGCCGAAAGCAATAATGCGATTGTCGTCGTCGCCTACCATCGGCATTCCAGTGTACTGAAGTCGTATCAGAATTGCGAGATGCAATAGACGAACATGTTTCCAATGCCCAAGACCCTTTTCTCTCCGCGAACCCCACGAACAGACCCACACCCGCGCGTCATTGGCATTGCTGCGCTTTGGCTCGTGAGTTTTCTTGGGAGAAGCGATCTTCACCGTCGGGGGTCGGTGAGCTGTGAAAGTGTCCTCAACAACTTCCTCTTGGTGACACAATTTCTTACAATACCCATTGAGTCTTCAACCAACCCTGGAGACCTCCTATAATACACACATTGCGCCCATCGTCCGTATTTGGAGCTGTCGAGGAGCACAGCTTCAACAAATCAATCAGAGCTGCACTATCACCCATTGACAGGACAGACGACCAGCCGAGATGGACCGCCATCCTGCCCAAATGCCTTACCGTAAGGCGTCGAGGCAGCAGTCTCGTCAAATGTCATACGACCCTCATAATGAGATCCGTATCCGTCAAGACCACTACATCGGCATTGACGTGGGTACGGGCTCTGCCAGAGCCTGTATCATGAACGCCAATGGAGACATTGTTGGTCTGGCGAGCGAAAACATTGGCCTTTGGCAGCCAGAGACTGGCTACTATGTATGTTGACGTCTCAATGGCCTCCTCGTAGACTCGATTGGCAGCTACTGACGGCTGCTTGCAGGAACAATCCACGACCAACATCTGGCGCTGCATCTGTTCCTCCGTCCACCGAGCCATGGCTCAGCATGGCATCGAGCCCGACACCATTCGCGGCATTGGCTTTGACGCTACCTGCTCCCTGGCTGTCTTCCGCGAGGACACCGATGAGCCCGTCCCCGTGACCGGTCCCAAGTTCGACAACGCAGACGGCAACGACCGCAATGTCATTCTGTGGCTCGACCACAGACCTGTAGAGGAGACGAAGAAGATCAACGCTACCGAGCACAACCTGCTGAGGTACGTGGGTGGACAGATGAGCATTGAAATGGAAATTCCAAAGGTGCTGTGGTTGAAGAACCACATGCCGAAGGAGTTGTTCAGCAAGTGCAAGTTCTATGATTTGACCGATGCGTTGACGCATCTGGCTACGGGCAATGAGACCAGGAGCTTCTGCTCAGTTGTCTGCAAGCAGGGTTACGTTCCGGTTGGTGTGGATGGGTCCGTCAAAGGCTGGCAAGAGGACTTCTTGACAGAGATCGGATTGGAGGATCTGTGCGAGGACAACTTCAAGCGCATGGGTGGCGTCAACGGGGTGGTACAGCTCTTTCCTGCTTGTTTTTGACCTGTTCATGATTGCTGACCATGGTCCACAGAATGGCCGCTATCTGACAGCTGGTGAGTTGATTGGCACCCTGTCAGAGAAGGCCGGCAACGAGCTCGGCTTGCCAGCAGGCATTGCAGTCGGCTCCGGTGTCATTGACGCCTACGCGGGCTGGATCGGAACCGTGGGCGCCAAGGTCCGCCTCTCGAGCGATGCGCTTAGCGGTGACGTCCCAAACAACGACGTCTCGCAAGCATTCACGCGTCTGGCTGCCGTGGCCGGTACTTCGACCTGTCATCTGGCGATGAGCAACAAGCCTGTGTTCGTCAACGGCGTCTGGGGTCCGTATCGCGATGTTCTGATTCCGGACTACTGGTTAGCGGAGGGTGGTCAGTCAGCTACAGGTGAATTGTTGAAACACGTGATCGAGACGCACCCAGCCTTCCAGGAAGCCATGTCTGTGGCCGAAACATTCAACGCCAACATCTACGACTACCTGAACGAGCACCTCCGCGAGATGCAGGAGAAGATCAATGCGCCTTCTATTTCATATCTGGGACGGCACTTCTTCTTCTACGGTGATCTGTTCGGCAACCGCTCCCCTGTCGCGGACCCAGAGATGAAGGGTTCGGTCATTGGTTTGAGCAGTGACAAGAGCATTGACAGTCTGGCGCTGTACTACTATGCGACGATGGAGTTCATCGCACTTCAAACCCACCAGATCATCGAGGCGATGAATACTTCCGGCCACGTGATCAGCTCCATCTTCATGTCTGGTTCTCAGTGCCAGAACTCAGTCTTGATGGCGCTCATTGCGACCGCTTGCAACATGCCCGTCCTCATTCCAAGATACGTGCACGCAGCCGTTGTCCATGGCGCAGCTATGCTTGGTGCCAAGGCAGCGTCGACGGACAAGGACGGCAACTCGGAGCCTCTATGGAACATCATGGACCGCATGAGCAAGCCGGGTAAGGCGGTCTATCCGAACAAGGACGAGGGTGAGAAGAAGCTATTGATGGCAAAGTACAAGGTCTTCTTGGAGCAGTGCAAGCAGCAGAGGACATACAGGCAGAACATTGATGAGGCGATTGCTGGTTGGAACTAGATACCTGGCTGCATGCAAGCCATCAAGGGCGGGAAGCCTGCAAACCAGAACGGCGCAAAAACACTATATATAGAGAAGTCCGCATAATCTGAGCAGCCTGGAGCTGCATACCATCATGCTACGATCGCGTGCCCAGCTTTCCATAGCTCTTATGAGAGGTATCTCGCTAGGTAAGAGGTAACGGCAATTCTATAGCGGCTGCTGCGGAGTAGATCTAGTCGAGCCGTTTCAAATGCAATGGATCTGATTGGCTGCGCTTGCTCCACAGCACTGCTTATGGAGCAGGTAGGCCGATATATCCGGCGCATGTCGTCCTCCCCTCCGCCGAGGAAGCGTGTCTGGACGGGTCAAGCTAGAAAGTATGCATATATGGTGGCTTGTTTAAGTGTTGACCAGGTAGGATTTTCCAATCTCTTAGTATCTCTACCACTCTCCAGTATCCCAAATTACAGGAGAAGGCCAGTCCTCGAACAGTAATACCTCAGTAGTACCTGAGAAGTAGAGCCAGACAAGCAGTAGAGACGCAAGATCCAGCATAGGGCAAGCAGCTGTTGAGAGGCGAGGAATTCCAGCAGTCAAGATGAACAGAGATTCGAACAACACACAGGCTGTGAAGCTCACAGGGGAGGAGATTGCAAAGCACAACAGCCGGGAGTCATGTTGGGTAAGCTGCCTATGGTCATAAATGCAATGGACAGGAACTCATTACATCCACCTCTAGGTCATCATTCATGGCAAAGCCTACGATGTGACAGATTTTCTCCCCGAGCATCCCGGAGGCCCAAAGATCATCCTGAAGTATGCTGGCAAAGACGCGACGGAAGAGTATGAGCCAATTCATCCTCCAGACACCCTCGACAAGTTCCTGGACAAGCAGAAGCATTTGGGTGAGGTGGATATGGGTACTGTCGAGAAAGAGGAGAAGGCCGAGGACCCAGATGAAATTGAGAGGCAAGAGAGGATCAAGAGGATGCCCATTTTGGAACAATGCTATAATTTGATGGACTTTGAGGCCGTAGCGAGGAGGGTGATGAAGAAGACAGCCTGGGCTTATTACTCGAGTGGTGCGGATGATGAAATTGTGAGTCCCACCTTGTTGATGCGGTGAGGCTGCGTTTGGAATAGAAGGTGCTAATATTCTGCGGCAGACGATGAGAGAGAACCACTCGGCTTTCCACAAGATTTGGTTCAGGCCTCGGATCCTTCAAAATGTTGAGAGCATCGACCTTTCGACCACAATGCTTGGCACAAGAGTCTCAATCCCGTTCTACGTAACAGCTACCGCCTTGGGTAAGCTGGGTAATCCGGAGGGTGAGGTGGTTCTCACGCGCGGCGCAAGGAAGCACAACGTTATCCAGATGATCCCGACGCTCGCTTCCTGCTCGTTCGATGAGATTGTTGACGCGAAGGAGGGCGACCAGGTTCAATGGCTGCAGCTCTACGTCAACAAGAACAGAGACATCACAAAGCGCATCATTCAGCACGCCGAGAAGCGTGGTTGCAAGGGCCTGTTCATCACAGTCGACGCACCTCAGCTTGGAAGACGAGAAAAGGACATGCGATCCAAATTCTCAGATGTCGGCTCCAACGTACAGAACACTGGTGGCGATAGCGTTGACCGCTCTCAAGGCGCTGCTCGCGCTATTTCCTCCTTCATCGACCCCGCGCTCTGTTGGGACGACATCCCATGGTTCCTTTCAGTGACCAAGATGCCCATCCTCCTGAAGGGCGTCCAGCGCGTTGAGGACGTCATCCGGGCCATCGCCGTCGGCGTCCACGGCGTTGTCTTGTCCAACCATGGAGGCCGCCAACTCGACTTTGCGCGCTCGGGTATCGAAGTTCTGGCTGAAGTCATGCCTGAGCTCCGTCGTCTAGGTCTGGACAAGAAGATCGAGATCTATGTCGATGGTGGCATTCGTCGTGCGACGGACATCATCAAGGCACTTTGCCTTGGCGCTACTGGTGTCGGAATTGGGAGGCCGTTCTTGTATGCCATGAGTGCGTATGGCTTGCCCGGCGTAGATCGCGCAATGCAGCTGTTGAAGGACGAGATGGAGATGAATATGCGGTTGATCGGGTGCTCCAGCGTCGATCAGCTAGGTCCAGAATTGGTGGACACAAGGGGTTTGAGCATGCACAGCACTGGTGTGCCGGCGGATATTTTGAGCTTGAGTGTCTACGATCAGCTGGTGGGGCCGAAGGAGAAGGCGAGATTGTAATTGTGAAGGGATTTTGTGGATTTCGGGCAGGCGTTGATGGTGGGGGGCATAGCGTTTTGAGTGGTTTTGTACAGAATTGATTTGTCTACCAGCAAATACACCCTCTGCCGAGACCTGTCTCATGAGCAACATGAAGTTTACATATAGATCAGAGGACGTGCCTTACCATGACATCATTGCTCAGTAATCCCCAAGAATATTCCTGCATTCTAGGACGTAGACAATGTCTTGTTTAGCACGATCGATCATCACTGGCAGCATCCCAGCGAATCAGACTTGGAAGGAATCAGCTCAATCATGTCAACAACAGCCAAGAATTTTCTGATCACCGGGGCTGGCCGCGGAATTGGACGGGGTCTGAGTCGATTGCTGCTTCAAAAGGGTCATCGCGTATTCTTGACAGACTTCAATCAAGAAGAGCTCAACCACGCCGCATCGAATCTCTCGCAGCATCACAAGCAAGGCCATGACTTCGAAGCTGAAGTTGCCGACTTTAAGCACACTGATGCTGTTCAAGGTACAGCTGAGAAAGCCAAGGACTTCTTCAATGGTCATCTGGACGTGCTTGTCAACAATGCAGCTGACACAAGCGTCGTTGGCAAATCGCATCCCTCTGCACTGCAACTAGAGGACTGGAATGGAGCAATTGATGTGAATCTGACAGCACCAATGCTCCTCTCCCAAGCTTGCCTGCCAATGCTACAGAAGAATGGCCCGTCCAGACCACAAGGAGGATCCATCGTCAACGTTTCTTCGACGCGGGCATTCATGAGCGAACCCAATAACGAGCCGTATTCTGCGACCAAAGCAGGCTTGCTTGGCCTTACCCAGTCGCTGGCTGTCAGTCTTGCGCCACAGGGTATTCGTGTCAATGCTATACTGCCGGGATGGATCATTGTGACGAATGAGTGTAAGAAAGCTGATGAGAGTGGGCAGAAGTGGGAAGATGGCCTGAGTGAGGAGGACCACAAGTGGCATTTGACCGGTCGAGTTGGGAAGGTGGAAGATATGCTCATGGCTGTGGAATATCTTGCGTTCGCGGACGGAGTCAGTGGGAGCGAGATGGTGGTCGATGGCGGCGTAACGCGGAAAATGGTGTATCCTGAGGAGTAGACAACAGCATTTGGAACCAGCTCGTGTAGCGAGACGTTTATCGTTTTCGAAGCTGCTGATGCTTGTTTTGAGCGCAATGAATAAGGGTCGACAAAACGATCGGTGGCAATAGGCTGCTATCTTGCTTCATATGGCCGGTCCGCGACAGGAATTCCAACTGTAGCCCTCAGCAACCCTCAAAATCCGAAGCGTCCGACCGAGCAGTGGTTCACATTGGATCTGAGCTAGATTGAGGATATACCCATGAGTGAGGTGCAAAGTCCGAAGTCGTCTTGAATTAAGATTTCGGCAGGACCAAGCTCCGCCGGGCTACACCGTTGGTCTTCAACAACATCGTGAGGTGTCTTGACGACACATCTTGGATTACAGCGACTTAAGGTCCCTTCCAGTGTGATCTTTCAGTAAAGCTAAAGGACATCACGATACATCTGCTCTCGGGCTAGCTAGACATCTTCACGGACCAAGATGTCATCATACATACCTGACCTGACCAAGGATAACATCTCTTTGTATCTTTTGCCAGTCGGCTTTGTACGTACCCAACCACCCAGTCTCGCCATGGAAAGTATAGGAGCTGATGTACGAGGTCACCTAGCTCATAGCACTAGCTCCACGCTTCTTTGCTGCCAATACGTATAAAAAGGCAACCAATGGCAAGGACCTGTTTCGAAACGTCAACCCCCGCGACTTCACAACCATCGTCCGAGAGGACAAGGCCATCGACCAGAAGACCAAGCTGAGGGTGCAGCCAGACTGTCCAGGCATTATGATACAAACCGTACTGATGGTCATGCAGATCTTGCGTGCCGAAGCAGCCCAAGCAAATGGGTTTGAGAACTTGGGTCTCTTCGCAGCAGCTGTCACGGCTGCAAGCTTGGCGAGAGTCGATCCAAGTGTCGTCAACGGCCTCACGATCGGCTATCTTGTCAGCCGTTTTATTTACAATCACATCTTCATATACAACGACCTGGTGCCCCCAGTCTCCAGGACTCTTGTTTACCTAGGCGGCGTGGGAATGCTGATGGCGCTATTCGTCAAGGCAGGGCAAAAGCTGAGCACTATGATCTTGTAAATGAACGCAACGTTCTTTCTGCTATGCATTATCCCATGAAGATGAATCCACTGGTGCATTCCACTGGTGCAGCGTGCGAGGATTTGTGTTATCGAGACAACTTTGGTGGATAAGAGCCACTTCAGGTCTCTCTAGCATGGCTCGTGGCGAAGTTTCCGCCTCACTGTCAACCTTCACTGCAAGCTTTCATGATTCTAGGCTCAATCTACGAGCGTCGGCCGATCTTCAGATATCGGTGCGCGGTAAGCAAATCCAGGTGAATCTCGCGTGCTCGGTCGCTGATCTTAAATGTCAGTCACGTGATATGCATTTCAAGCCGCTTGATTGGACGATCAGGCGAGATGAAGCAGCACCATCCATGCTGCTTCATCTTGAACTTCATCAGGGTGAAACGCGTCCTTCGCAAGCCTAACTGGTTGCGGCCTTGATTACCGTCCACCCTCGGCCGCCACTTCTTCAGCATGCACCTTCCCACGAGCGTGATGGGCCAAGGTGTAGTCTAGCTTTGTGATGCGATTGCTTGCAATTTCGCCATGTTAAGTGCATTGACGACGACACAGGAAGTGCGGAGAGTGCATCAATTTGAGACCAGATTCGCGGCGGCGGCGGCGGCGGGTCTTCAAGTGAAGTCCTCTCATTCGGCACTCTGGTCACTCTCTCACCGCCGGTGCATCCAGCACTCTCATCAAATATGGCGGGCCGAAATAGATCTCCCGTATTGCTTGAGCGAGTATCTTGACCATTTCCATCAGCTTTCAACACACCCTCAGACCAGCTGACGACCTGCTTCTTACGTCTGTCTCCCTTGGCGCTTGTCGCACGATCGCAACATATCCTTCCTGTCATTCTTTTTCGGCATTTTCTGATATCAGCATTCTGCTCTCTGGAGAGTGGCAAAACACAGTTTCACAACGTCTACATAGCGACAGAGACAGACTTACGACGCCACTGATTTACGAATGTCCGCTTAAGAAGGCTCGATGAGGTATGAACTCGAGCATTGAGGACGGCAACAGTGTTCGGGATCCCTCGAGGGGTATGCTGTGAGCACAGGTCATCTGCGGGCAAGTGGCTAGGAAGCTATGGCTTTCCTTAAACGCGGAAAATCGCTGAAGGTGAAGAACGTAAAAGACAATGGACCGAGTGTTGACAAGCCATTGCCGCCCAGCAAAGGTGCGCCAGTACCTCCACCGAAGCCTGAGAGCGCCGCGCAACCCGCCACCACATCGAAGGCGAAAAGACGTCAATCAATTTTCGGCCGCGCAAAGACTACAAACCTTCAAAGCAGCTTGTCACGTCCTGGGACAGCAGCCAGGGATCGTCAGCGGGAGTTGGATGCGGTGAAGATTGAGATAGAAGAGGGTGGCGCCTTGTTTGCTTTCCCTACTCCATCTCCGCTTATTTCTCCAAGCGTGCCTCCGAAGAGTGCAAGCATTACCTCAGCGAAACTGTCGCCTCTTGGAGGGAACCCGCCAACTCCTAGCACCGGTCGGACATTTGAATCTGCTGCGGGTGTTCCACCGGCACGAGGACGCTCAAAGACAACCAACAACGTGACTACCACAGCCACATTACAAAGGAACGCTTTACCGGCACGCGCCAATACGAACATACCTGAGCCCTCCGATAGTATGCGTCGACCTGAGTTGCGAAGGAAGAAGTCGAGTTGGAGGACCCTTGGAGGACTCTTCTCTCGCAAAGTGCCGGAGCCAGAGCCGGAGCCGCACCCAGAGCCGCACCCAGAGCAGCATACACATACACACGTTGGGCCTCAGGCCGAGCGACCTGCGACATCGTGCCGACCGTCACAGGCGCAACCATTGCTGGAGTCACCACGGGCTTCACCAGAAGGTTCGGGACGCACGCCAACCATATCTTCGAGCCGTTCGAGGTCGCCTCTGTCCATCCGCGACCAGAACAGACCAGAAACACGAGGCACAGCTGACAGGGCATCTCTCAGGCCGCCGAGCGAGCGCGCTACAAGGCCTTCGGCATGTGTGGGTTCTTCAAAACAGAGCTTCACACCGCCGATACATCCAAACACACATCTTTCATCTTCTTACGATATGAAACCACTCCCAGAGAGGAGGGATACACCGACGGGTGCGAATGACGTGCAGACATCGCAGCCACCACTTCCACCACTACCGCCACTTCCTCTCCGCTTGGACATGGATATACCGAATAGCGAGCTTGAACGCTACAGTGTCATGTTCGAGAAGTTACTGGCGTCCCGACAATCCATCGCCGAGAGGCGCAGAAGTAGGTCAAGAAAATCCCTGATCGGCAGTTCGAATGATGCCGTGGACGATGTGCCTCCACTGCCCCCGAAGGACTTCACAGCTTTGGTTGTTCCACCAAAACATTTGAGACCGCAGCGCAGCTTGTCCTCGCCACAGTTCAAAACTTCGCCCTCACTCGCCATCAGGGTGAGCCACGGTCGCACTTCAGAAACTGCCAGCCAGCGGCAGAGCGAAAACACGACCACACAAAATTTGTCGCGTCCCAGACCGCGGTCACGGACAGCACCGCCTGGTGCGGTGTCGCCAGTCGCATGTACTCACGCAAACAAAGCAGGGACATCTGCGTCGAATCAGCCTCCCGCATATCCATGTTCTGAAGGCGAACCAAGCCTGTCCCCATCCTCCATATTGGAGGGCGAGAACAGCCTCCCACCTACACCCTCGACCGTGACGACCTGCTCATACGCTGAAGGCGACGAAATCGAGATCATTGATGCCTACGCATCCGCGACTCGACAGCAAAACGCTAACAAGCATGGTCTGGCGCTACCAGAACCGAAATGGGAGATGCTTACAACCTCCACATCCGCTCCTCAAACGCAAGCTGCGCCCAAATCGGACATCCGGGATAGCCTAGCACCCCGTCGTTCCATTCGCGGCAAGCCTCTTGCTCCTCGTGTGCAAAGCCCGCAGGACCTGGAGGACCGGATTGTGCAGGTGAGTGTCGCTCGACAGGTCAGTGTTAGCCGGGCCCGGAGGCATGTAGAAAAGGCGAACAATACGAAGCCATTGGCGCAGTCGTTGAAGCCGAGGGTTGTGGATATGAGTGCTGCCAAGAATAGAAAGAGCATGTTCGTCAAGGTAGAAGGAGGTGACGAGGCATAGTTGACTCATGCCAAGAGTGGACTACAAGCAGCATGAGGCGTTTCGGTCGAAATATGGGCTTGGTCTCACAGAGGCCTTGAGGACAGGTCGGAGATCTGGGATACCACTTTCATTGCATTCATTTTGCGGCTCGGCCTGGGAAGGCATGGGTACAGGGGCAAAGGCTTGGGAGGTCCGGAATCTTCTAGAGTCTGCGAAGTTGGGCCCATGCATGCATGCCCGTACGGACAGTCGTTCAGAGCAGAACGTTCACTTCTTCATGATTAGCGCTTTACACGATGGCGGCATAGGCCGTGTATGTTAGCAGACCACACGTTACAAAGCTCTGCACATTCCAATTTGCATATCCTCGATCAACGTCGACGAGCTCTATAGTTGAGCCTGGAGGCCTTATATGTTGGATCAATACTGCCAACTGGTCGCGCTCTTCTCTTTGTTTGGCCTCGCCCCTGGCGAAACAAGGGTCTCGTGGTGCGGAATCAGGTTGTGCTGCACGAAAGTGGGTACTCCAAAAAGCAACGACATATTTGATTACAATTGAGTGGACTCGTTCCTGGACTTCACGAGATCTCAATACTCTTTGATGGCAATAGTACCTGTCAAAGAAGACAATGACTCGAAATGTGTCCTATCCGCCAGTAGGCATGACGACACAGGAGAGTCACATGCGACACGCTAGCTCTAGAATACTGCACCTTCCCCAATCTGGTCTGGTTTGTTTACTCGCGTCAGATGATCATTGCTGACAATATCATCGAGAGTATATCGACCACTGCGCAGACATAGAGACTATTCGGAACATACGCTTGGGAGGTGTCGGAGATAAAACATGGGTGGACGCAAGCACAGGATCACCAACACCCGATGATCGCAGCATGGCCACCTCCACCTCCCCACCCGCCTCCCTCGAGGCCAAATTGGTCGTTTTAGGCTCCCAGAATGTGGGCAAGACCTCGATGGTACATCGCTATGTCAAGAATGCCTTCATTCCACCCAAGAGTGCGCAGTCGACGGTAGGCGCATCGTTTCTAACTACACGGGTCAACGACTCGGAATCCGGCGCAACGATCAGACTGCAGATTTGGGACACAGCCGGGCAGGAGCGTTTCCGATCGATCTCGCGACTGTACTATCGTGGCGCGCATGCTGCGATATTGTGTTATGATGTCACGAGCAAGAAGAGTTTCGAAGACATGGGCACTTGGCTGAAGGAGCTGAAGGAGAATACTGGCGCCGAATCCAAGGACATGATATTGCATGTAGTTGGCACGAAAAGCGACGTGGTCGCTGCCGACCCGAAGAAGCGGGAAGTGCCCTTTGAGCGATGCATAGGCTACGTCGCCGAGCAATTGTACCCAGATATTGCTACGCCGGGTCTGACCTCCTCGGTTCCTGATAGCAGTCCGCCTAGTAGCCATGGCCCAATACCAGTCATCGCAAGCCCGACTAGTAATCGATCTTCGGGTTTCTGGGGCCAAGAGGCTCTGTGGGATTGTTGCCATGAGATCAGCGCCAAAGATGGCGAGGGTATTGAAGAGGTTTTCCGGGTCATCACTCGAAAGCTGGTCGAGCAGCATGCGAGACGGATGGAGCAGGAGCGGAAGTTCCTGGAAGAGATGATGAGGACGCCAGGTATTGATGGTGGTGCTGGATACTTTGATCTCCCTAATGGCGGGAATGGATCATTCAGAGTGGGACATGGCGATAAGCGGCGTAGCTGGCTTGGCATGGCCACTCCTGGTGCGCTATCAAGCTGGACCGCGGATGATAATGATGCGACTACAGAGACGGCAAGGCGGAAAGGAAGGTGTTGTTGATGATTGAAGGAAGGTGATGTTGATGTTTGCAATAGGGTTCAAGGGGTTTGACGAGCGTTCAAGCGAGCAACAGCATCGGACACTGAACACCAGCATATTCTGAGCGTACGATCAGGGCATGAGCATCGGGCGCACAGGCGCATAGCATGACATGAGCATAATAGGAATTGGTACTGTACATATTAGCTGTATCTTGTTGACATTCATGGCTTCTTTGCAGCGCTTTCGCCAAGCCCAGGCATATCCTCAAACCCTCAGGACATTGGGCTCAAGCGCTGCTTGGTTTTATAACAGCGTCGGTGTTTTGAGGAGGCCATTCAAGCGCTGTTCATTTCGTCGCAGTATTGGACATTGCGCGATATTAGAAGTACATGCGAGACTCTGCAGAATCATTGACTCCTCATCAAGAAGTACCGAGCGTCGCAGCGCCCGCATCGTGGCGTACTCTTTAGTGCCGATACTCATGCATAAGCGTGCTTTTTCCAGCCAACCGCATTGCCGTCAGCCGCTTTAGCCGCAAGACTACAGCACGGCATTGATTGATGTTGGTGTGAAAGTGCCGTGGTTTCGGACGAAGTACAGGTCGGGAATCCAACGTCTGATGCTGTGTGTATGCATACCTCTGACGTGAGCATACACTCGATGCAATTCTGCTACAAGTAACATAAGTCGAACATGAGAGTTCCGAAGGTGCTGCGTCAGTGAATGATCTACAGCGCCAAGCCGAATGTAGAATGTTCCTGCCTCCGAAAGTCGTCCAGCACATGGCGACCTCTTCTCCACATTCATCTTTTCTTCTTACACTCCTCGCAAACACAGCCTTCGGCCTGCTCACCAACAAACCAATTGAACAAAGTCTCGGCGACACAGTTGCGAGCGAAGTCAAGAGAGCGGAAGTGCAAAGGGCGCACACAAGAGAAGCAAACACAGTGTCGTTTGGCCCAGAAAGACGTAGCATAGGCTGTCCAGATTGAGCGCGGTGCATGGGGTTGAGCGCGACGTAAGAAGGCAGTCAGTACCCAGGGAAATGCTACTTACACGTCCAAAGACCTCTCCTCCCGATCCGAATAAGTTCCCGGCGGCGCAGCTGTTCTTGCTAGGTAGGCATGGAACCTAAGGACGATGGACCGACGAGCCCATGCTGACATAGATCCCAGCATTGATACGACTGTCCGAGCCGATTGCGATTACATCCATCTTTCCATACGCCTGGGAGTTCGTGCGCGACTTTCACATCGGTGACCCGGCCAATGCCTCGTTCTATGCTGGAATTCTCATCTCCGCCTTCAACCTGGCGGAAGCTTTGTCGGGAGTGTATGTAATATCGAGATGTCTAGGCATCCTACCCACACATCCGACAGCGCTTACGAGGTTCACAGATACTGGGGTGGCATTTCTGATAAGCTAGGGCGCAGACCCGTACTCTTTCTAGGATGCTCTGGCACCATTGTCACACTACTAACTGTAGGCTTTGCAACGAGCTTTTGGATGGCGCTTTTTGGACGACTGTTTGGTGGATTGCTCAATGGCAATGTCGGTGTCATTCAGACCATGGTCGCCGAGATCGTTGTCAACCCGGCGCATGAGCCCAAAGCCTACGCTGTGATGCCCTTTGTATGGTCTATGGGCATCATCGTCGGACCAGCTGTAGGAGGCTACTTCGCTGCTCCAGCTAAGAACTTTCCTGGAACATCACTCGACAACTGGCTCTTCCGCAGGTTTCCATATGCGTTGCCAAATATCATTTGTTCTGTGCTGCTTCTGGTGTCGATCTTGCTTGGATACCTCTTGCTGGATGAGACGCACCCTGACATGCAACCGTGGAGCACGAAGGAGGATCTCGTACACACTCATGCGAACACCCCGGCACCAGCAGCACAAGGTGCGACAATGACACCGGCCGTCAATCTCACGCAAGCTGAAAGCTACGGCACCTTCAACAATGTCAGCGAGGAAGCCGTCGAGGAAGAATGGCTCCTCAGACCAGATGGCACGAGCCGACCGCAGAGTATTCGCAGCAAGGACTCTGAGAAGGCGTTCACGAAACCTATCGTGCTGTTGATGGTTGCGCTTGGTATATTCACTTACCATAGCATGACTTATGACCACCTCATGCCAATCTTCTTCCAGGATGAGCGCAGACCTTTGCATAGTGAGGTCTTTGACGCTATGACCACCGGCACCATTGGATCTCGATATGGATCGTTCGCTGGCGGCTTAGGCATCAGCGTACAGCAGTGTGGTATCATTCTGGCTATCAACGGCGTCATTGCGCTATTCGTACAAGCAGTCATCTTTCCAGTTGCTGCCAGCTGGATGGGCATTTGGACCACATTCATGGTAGTGACGATGTTACACCCCGTGGCTTACTTCATCGTGCCCTGGGTGGCCCTGCTACCGGACCATCTGGTATATGCTGGCATTTACACCTGCTTGATGGTGCGAAACCTGACTTCGATTCTTGCCTATCCCGTGCTGCTCATCTTGATCAAAGAAGCTGCACCATCTAACAGCTGCCTGGGAAAGATAAACGGCCTGGCCGCCTCGGTGGGTGGTGCTTGTCGAACAGTGGCCTCGCCCTTGGCCGGCTTTATTTATAGTGTTGGGGATCGCGTAGAATTTACTGCGCTTGCGTGGTGGGCTAGTGCATTCGTCGCTGTCGTCGGCGCGACTCAAGCCTTTTCTGTAAGGCGAGAGCGTCAACGTACGCAGCATCATGTGACTGTAGCGTTCATGCCGCACGATGGTGGTGAAGAGGCCAGACGGCGGAAGTCTAGCGTGGTCAGGATCCGGGTCAGTGACAGCGGATATAATACTGCGATCGAGGATGGAATTGCGAACGAAAGACGACCTTTGTTTGCTTCCAGAGTGAGCCAGGCTGGGCATTAAGTGTATTGAGAAACGAAACTTCGACAGATACTGTTTTGGGATCAACGGCGTTGCAATATTAGGGCATAGACATAGATAACGGTGGGCAAGACTCTGAAGAACAAGAGACAAGCATTTGTTATGACGGCAAGGCGTTGGGCTGGCTGCAGGGCATTAACAGGTACAATATCAGTGCGGCGTTTGATCGTTCCAAAAATGGGCATGTCATGAATAAGAAGAGACTGCATGATGAGGGACAGAAAACGGGGCAGGCGTCTTGGGTTACTGCTCCGTTCGAGCGTCACAGGCGTTCGTTGAAAGTCATACATGATACCCGGTCGTATATGGGTTGTAGCATTTGATAGTCACGGGACAACATTGGTTTCATCCTGTCATGCCTCATCACGACAGCAATGGTGCCGTTCAGGCCCTCTGTTGAGGGCGGCCCTATTTACTCTGTTGCAATATTTCTCATTCATTGGCAGAGTCGAGGACCTTGGCTTCGCACTCACCTCCTTTCCTGAAAATCAGATGCATCTCGATTCTCGTCACGACGATGGTCGCCCATCTTGACCTGTGATCGTGACAGCTAGCCGACTTTCGCATTGTCGATGGATCGATCGCCGTAACTCGGCCACGATCTGACTTATTGTCTCGTCAACCAAAAAAAACCATAAAATTGTTCGACTCTCAGTTGCTATGTCGGTGCTGTCGGAAATGCTGACGTGAATGATAGTGACGGCTATGTGGTCTGCACATTACCCAAACACTAACCCTAAGGCTCCAGCACCTACCTAAGGTACCTAGTCTTCATCGCTTTGCGATCAAATGGTTGACCCAGTTGACCGTCTGACGGAAGCTGAAGACAGCTTACCATAGTCGTCCGTGACAACTTCTGCTAGCCGGACGATAGACTTGAAGTCATGATCAGCCAGCCGAGCGAATTACTAGTTGTGTGACTGATGGTATCGCCGCCGGAAGTGGTCGCCGTGGGAGGCTTGGCGATTCTTTTCAGATGTCCTGAGGAATGCACATCGGGCTCTGCGCACACGCATGATGAGAGTACCTAATGGCAAGCTGGATCGAGCTGGCCTCGCTGAGCGGTGCAGAAGTCCATGGTTCTACTCGCAAGTGCTGCGATCGAGTGCGCAACCATGGTAGGACAACGACATCTAGGTGGTGCTCCTACTCAGCATCTCCTGCTGCGGACCCTTCATAGACATCCTCCGTGTGACTAATTTGCTAATTAGGCATGACCAGAGATGATATTCGATGATCTGGTCTTGGAAAGCGCATCTAGTTCTAGCAATAATGCTAACGATACCTTGACAGCGTCAAGGTAGGGAGCTTGGCGTATGCGTTGTCATTTCGATTTTATACTCCGCAAGAATCCGGTCTGACAGCTGAGCGGTCTGCCGCGGATCGCAACGAGGCATCGGGCACCGTCGGAAAATCTGGGCTGGCTCTTTTGACGATAGAGTATACGAATTTGCTAGGGCGCCTCGAGCTAATCTCCAGATGATGGAAGGTAGTTCTGGGAGCCGCAAGTGACAATCATGGCGAACCTGACAAAGCTGACCTTCTTTGAGCCATGTACGTAGTTGCCGTTCCTCCCATAAAGACTGATCACGCATGCGATCGCGACGGAAGAGTAAGGTTTGTGCCATGCTTTTGACCGGCAACTACGTGAGTTGAAGAGGGTGTCAGCAAGTAGTCCTGTGCTGCTACCTTTGACATGCGAGAGCGACTTGAGAGCGGAATACACGGTGTACGAGCTAGGGCCATGATGCTCAGGTTCGAGACCTCAACCATAACGCAGCAGGCGGTGTCAGACGAGCAGATGTTCTATTGCCGGCCACGAGCCCGTGAGTTTTGGCCCTTCCGTCGGCTTGCTTATGATTCAATTGGTGACTGGTCCAAGGTTGAATGCGTGAACGATGGTTCGCAGTAGTGTCCTCGAGCCTCCTTAGACATTCCCCTGATTTCGGTCGTCGAGGGAGACTTGCTATTGGCAGATGTCTCACAAGCCAGAAGCTCCCTGGCCGGAGTGAAGTCCATCAAGGCTCATCCCTCCCCGGAAAACATTGGAAGCTCAGCAGGAGTCAGGGGGCAAGGTCATGGAGGAAGCCGAGTAATCACCACGACGTAGTTGAACGATCTGCGTACAGACAATTTGGGCGAGATACTATTGTTGCAACACATGCAATGCTTGAATCAGTAGAGTCAAGTAGGGTTGTGGGTGATTGTTGGTGTGTCAAAATGCACGTGCCAATCGAAGGTTCTGGCGTGGCTCGAGCATGTTTCAGCGCAGTTGGATTCTAAAACCGGAACGCACCAAGCCCCCGCGGACCCATCTCCTGCCCATCGTGGGCCTCCTTGTTGAGAAAGCCTGACGCAGCGGCACGTGACGAGACCCTGAGTCGAGCATAAGTACAGCTGGCACCTGCAACCGCCCACTCAGCAGGCCGCAGCTTTCAACCACCTGTTCTTTGGGTCCGCCAAATGCAGCTACGTGCTTGCAGACAACAACATGGACACCACCGCTATCCTCCCCGCATCACTTGACAACTCTCTGTCCTCTCCACCATCACAACAATATCTCAAGATGGAGGATCTACACACCAGCTCATCGCCGTCACCATCCGCATACGATAATGGACAAAGTCAAGAAGTTATGATGGTGACCCCGCCACCAGTTATCGTGCAGTCGAAGCCCGCGAAGAAGAGAAAGTCATGGGGTCAGGCACTGCCTGAGCCAAAGACGACCCTACCGCCACGCAAGCGGGCCAAGACCGAAGACGAGAAGGAGCAGCGCCGGATCGAGCGGATAAAGCGCAACCGCGCCGCTGCTCACAACTCGAGGGAGCGCAAGCGGCAAGAGACTGAGCGGTATGCCGTCGCTCTTGCCAAGGCAGAGGCCGAGCTTGCCGCATACCGACAATTGCATGGCCCGTTACCTGCCAGCATCGTGCTGCCGGAGGTAACACTGTGCACTGAGTAGGTTACCAGTGTTTCATATACTCGTACAGCATATGACTAACAGCTGTCAGCGACTTTGATGACGACGGACAAGACCCGAGACTTCAAATCAAGCGCAAACAGTCAAGCACACCAATACCGTCTCCGCTCTCACTGGTACAATCACACGGCACACCAGAAGCAGCACCCAGCCCGCCGTCACCAGCCGACTCGGCCAACCTCAACACCATCATCAAGCAAGAACCCACCGAGACCTCCTTCCCGTCAACTCTCCCACCAGCGTTCCCGACCGCCGATGCCAAGTCTCAGAACCCGCTCGACCTGACACAACATTCTGCAGCAATGTTGTGTGACCTGCAGTGTCAGTCGAACGGAGCTTCAACGACATCGACTTCGGCGCCCAATTCCAATCATACCTGGTGGGCGACTCTCTTCCTGTTCCTGATGAATCAACAGCTTCAGAGTACCTACAAGACTCTTTTGATGGCCATCTGGACTCTTTCGCCTTCGCGAATGGGGCGACTGATGCAAGCTTCAGCGGCTCGCTTGACTTCTCGTTCGACGACTTCCTCCGTGACCCCGTACCTGCTACGGTCGATGGCTGAGGCGCGCTTCCGGGCGCAGCCTGGCTTGTTCCCGCAGCAGGGCGCTCTCGCAGCGCTTCCGCGGTTGTCTCGAGAGGAGCTCGCGCGGATGAGGGTAACGGCGGCTGCGAAAGGGTTGCATCTTTTGAATCGGCAGCGAAAGGCGTTGGATGGAAAGGTTAGAAAGCATCACGACGTACGGAAGGATCACGAAAATGGTGGCGTTTGAGGCGTCCAGGCTTAGGCATCATCTGCCCTGGGTATTAGATATGCACTGTACCAACAACGTATCCACGACATGTGGGTGGGACATTCCTCGCTTTCACATCCCTCGCTTCTACATCTCTCGCTTCACGCTGTACAGTACCATGGTTTCGGCTAAACCCTGCAGCTTGTGTAGCCAACCCGTGCAAGCTGCGGTGGAGTTGTGGTGGTGGCGTGGCAGGCAAGGCTATCTGCTTCTCTGGGGCCTTCAACGACGATGTCGACACCGGTCATACGCAGGCTCACGCTGGTGCGCCGTCGAGCTGCTACTGCGATCAGCTCCTATGGACAAACACAACTTCTAGTGTTCTCTCGTCACAGGTCACGCAGCACGCCAAAATAGGACAGTGGCGGCACAGATGGTGCGACTGAGTCGACGCAGGCAGACGCGAGGCTCAACATCGAACGTGGTGCTTTGCTCGAGAAACTGTCGTATCAAGCTTTCTATGAGAGTCTGGTCTCACTGATTCGGGCGTCGAGATCACAGACTCGTCGACTTCCTCCAAAAGGTCACGCAATCGCCCATTAAGGTAGTGCGAGCGCGAACGGAGGAGGGATGGCACAAGCGAAACCTTGGATCTGGATCTGGCTATAAGAGGACGATTTTATGTCGGGATCCATATCATGAGCATAGGAGGTTTTGGAAGGGGAGCAGGGGAGCAGCGAGAGGAACTGAAAGGACCTTCTTTTTCTCGATAGAAGCTTTCCACCTGTACAAATACAAAAGACCTTACCGTCTCGGACGTGGGAGGGACGCTCGCGACGCTTCAGCTGGGCCCGGAGGTTGGTGAGCTCTTTGTCTTTTGAGGCGGCAGAGGTGGTAGATTCGAGGTATGCCCTATTGGGCCGTGAAAAGAATGAGGAGGAGGTGGCCCGGCCGATGCTCAGATGAGTATTGCCGCTTTGCACTCGAGGAGTAAAGTTGCGTGTCAATTGAGACACAATGCAAATAGTCGCGTGGTCCGAGTAGGACTTTCTGGCAGTCATTCATGCCCAGTCATCCCGAAGTCAGTCAAGCTGCTATGACTGACGAAGCCGACGAAATGCGCGCCTCATGGCGACCAAACAACGGCATGATCAGATTGCTCGAGTGCCACAAACATGTCGCGACATTGGTTGCGATATTCGGACGATGTCCAGCTTAATTCACGGCGTCCCTGCTTGAGTATCTCTGATCATCCAGAATCTCTTTGCAGCTTCCTCGTCATATGGCTCATGCCAATCAAACTGCTTCATATCTGCGGCCACGACTCTGACTTGCTCAAAGCCGAAGCGCTCGTACAGGCTTGGGCCAGCAGGCGTCGACTCGAGCACAATTGGCATAGCTAGCTTGTCGGCCTGCTCACAGACCCATGAAAGTAGCTGTTTGCCTGCTTCTTGGCTTTGGGAAGCTGGATCGACCACAAGAATTCCGAGCACTGCGAACACATCAGCTTGTGGATCAAGTCGAATAAACAGCAGTTATACATATATACGGCCTGCCCGCCAGGGTCTCTCGCCTCCATTTCTCCCACTCGTCCTTGAAGAATCGCGTGATTGCCCAATTCGCTCCCTCGGGATAATTAGGAGGCAGCTGCTCATCAGGGTCAATCGGAACGCTCTCAGCTGTTTTGTTTGGTTCAAGAGCGAAGGTCCATGCCGAGCAGGCCACAATTTTGCCAGTCTCCTTGTTGACGAGTTTGAACATGCGCGAATCTTGGTTGCGGAAAGTTGTCAACTTGCGGTGTGCATGGAATGCGTACAGGTCGGGCGTATGGCCGTTTGAGTATAGCATTGGGATCCGCGGATGGGTTCTGAAGGCCTCCAACTCGACGCGGACACAGGCTGGGATGTCGGCCTCTTCGAGAGGCTGTATAGCTAGACTCATTGTGGACGGCGTTGAGGGATGACATGAGACCTACCTGAGTGCGAGCAGCTATGCAATAGTAGATGGTATATATGACTGGAAGATCGAGTCATCCCATCAGTACCTCCCTGAGGAGGTAGTGACACCAGCCTTCGCCCTTCGCACTCATGAATTCGCATTACACTTGTAAAGCTGACCTAGGCGTGGCTGAGTTTTCAGCTCAAGAAGAGCGACAGCTACGCTCCTACTCTCAGCCCGAGAACATGACAAGAGGCACAACCTTCGCCGCGACTGCCGTGTTTGTGATTGTGGAATAGGAGCGAGGCTTGCGGGCCATAAGTCGAAGTCTGGCCAACTGTTTTGGCCTTTCCCAAGAAATCTCGACTTCGAGCTCAAACGCTGACTTTCACATGTCAAACAAAAAAAATGTCGAAGAGGTCGCTGGAACGAGAAGATGGTGAAAGGCCGCCGAAGCGATCCAAGCCAGACGGCCCACGGCTGCCGCCTCCAACGATAGAGGAGATACACTACGCTCGCCAGCTGCAGCAACTTCTCACTTTCAGACAAGATGGGACCCAGCAGTTGCGCAGTGGCATAGCTTCGTTCAAGGCCTTTCTCGAGAGCATACTGTACCATAAAGATGAGGACAACAGGGCGAGGCAGCTGTCCATACTCCGCGAGTATTTGGAAAAGGAGAAGCCGGAGGACATAAAGGATACAGAGCGACCATTCCTGGGTCAACTTTGGCAGGCTTGGTCGTTCGCCAATCAGAACAACAATGACCACTTAGCATCGCAAGTGAGCGCGGTGCTTGCACTCTTACTGCGCACGCTGTCGGGCGAGCTCGACTTTCGAGAACAAGGTATACTGCTCTGCCGGACAGTGCTGCTCCATCAGCATCTACGACTGATCAGGCGCTGTCTCGATGCGCCGAAGCACAAAGACTTCGTCATTTCGCCATCACTGAGGCTATTGACCGAGGTCACGAGTTTCGACGGTGGCGTGTTGGCTCGAGAGGTGTATAAAAGAAGAGAGCAAACGTTCGATATCAGCTCAGTCAGACGTAACCTTAGCCTTGTGAGACTAGAGTAAGTGAACCAGCTTCGTAATCTTTTTTCTGCCTCCCATCAGCGACACACAACATACCTCATCCATCCGTTGAAACACCTTTTGCGTATCATTGTCTGCTACTTAAAACAAATCTAGTGCACCAATGATTTCGCAGTGCAAGGTGTGTAATCAAAGCAGTAGCCTTACGCATTTTGGAATGTGCTGACTCTCCTCAACAGTACTTCCGAGGAAGAGGCTCGCCGCAAGCCTGCGATACGCACACTCACTGTACGATACGTACTGGCTCACCTGAAGTATTTGCACGAGGGTGGCAAGATCGACTTGTTGAAGAGCCGACCACTCTGCATTTCTTTGTTCCAGTGCCTCTCAGATGACCCGGTAGACCTCATCAACGAGATTCTGTCTGTTAGCGAGCAGAATGTGCTGAAGGACGATGAGCTGCCTCGATCCGCCAAGTCGACCCTGCTGGTCCAGCATAACCTTGAGCGGGTCACAGACGTAGCAACTCGCTCGCGTGACGGCCATGCTTCTGTAGATAAGGCGCTTGCGTGGCTGAAAGCCGTGTGCACCATGCCATCCTATGGAATATTGAGACCCAGTGGATGGTATCCACCTGGCACGACGCAGGCAGACGATCAGCGCGCCGATAGGGATAGCGCTATCGACCTCGGGCTGGACAATCTCGAATTCTTCGGCCGTGTAGAGCGCCCGGATGTCAGGAACACCACGCTCCTGGGCTGGCTGCAGACGCTCCGTCCTCACTCGGATCCTAGAGAACGCGACCTCCTCTTGACGTGCTTACGCTCTGCGCCCGAACTTGTTGCTGCATACTTCGCCGAGAAGAACATGCAGCTGGAGCCAAAGCTATCAAACACCTGGGTTGGCTATGCCTCCTTCCTGTTCGAGGTCATCAGTCTGCCAGTGCCCTCCTATTTTGGTCAGAGTGAAAAGGGGAAATATCCCAACGTGCCACCTCAGACGAACATTGTGCTCGAAAGCATCTTGCCGAAGCCGCTGACCCAGAAAGTCCTGACTCGATGTCTGAACCAAAGTAGCAAGCTGATAACTTTCTTTGCTGCTCGCATACTGGTGCTTGCCTTCCAGAAGGTACGCGATGTCCTCGCTGAGATGCGAAAAGCTACGGATGCTTCTACCTTCCATAAGCAACTATGGGTGGAAGCTGAGGAGAGGCTTCTCAGCCGCTTTTCAGCGCGTGTGCCAGCCATGAAGGACGTGGTTGCCACCTTCCGCCGGACACCTGACGATGAGGAAAATGCTCTGCAAAGGGAGGCTACCACCAGGCTCCTCAGCTTGTACTATGGAATTATTCCAGTACAAGCACTGGAAGAGCAATTCGATGTCTCAGGTGCAATGGACACTGCTCTCGCTCGCGATAGAGTCGAAGATGAGCGCGAGGTCAATGGCTTGCGTGCACTAGAGCTTGAGCATGTACTTGTAATCGCACGGCAGAGCCCAGGGATGCGATGGTTCAATAAGCAAGGGACGCTGAAGCACTCGCCTGTCACGAGCCTCCTGAAGTTGCACGCAAGCGACCCAAGCAATGCTCAAATCAGGACGTTGTTGTTACAAGTGCTCCAGGAGCATGATATTATCAATGATGCGGCTGAGATGCAGGCTCTGATAACCAGTCTGTCTGGTAGTCTCAGCAAGCAGGAAGATCTCTGGACGTTCGTAGATGACTGCTTGGCAAGGGCGAGCAAACAGCCGGTCAAGTATGTGGATCAGCTCGAAGCAGCCGCTCCTGCTTCCGAAGAGTCGACAGTCGGCATGCTGCCGGGCCTATTGTGCGCAGCAGTAGTCGAGCAAGCTCGATTCGCAGCCACCAACCAAAGCATCATGGCGTGGGTGAGTCGCTTCCTACAAGCTCTCACACTATTAGACCTTTGCGGCGTGCAAGATTGGGAAGAGTCTCGTCGAAAGCAGACCATCCTAGACTTGAGACGGCTGTTGGCCGAGCAATATCCAGACGTGATGCCTGTGGACTCCCCGCGTGATGAGGCATTCATTGCATCTCTGGAAGCAGCCAGCATACGAGAACCTGGTCCTGCTAAAGCCACTGAGGTTATGGGCGTCGGTGTACGATCATCATTGCCATTTGAAGCTGCACCAGCTGAATCGGATAATCATCCAGAGCTCTTCCGCTGGACGCAGAAAGACCTCGGCATTGCAGTCGAGGATGGAGACATCGATGCTTTGATCCTTTGCCTCAGCTCCGGTCACACTGACATCCGACGCCAAGCATACGCGCAGCTTCGCATCTTGGCCACGAAGCTCCAGAATTCTGCTTTGGACGAAAAGGAGCAGTTCGCCGTCCTCGTCGGGGAGCTCATCGAGAGCTATGAGCAGCAGTACGCCCAGGAAGACAAAGCTTTGCCATATCTTGCTGGCTGCTTTGCTGTGCATGCACTCCATGTCCTGCAAGAGCCTACGCATTTCATGTACCCCAAGCTCAATCGCTTTTTGATAAGGAGCCCGGAATGGCGAGTCTCCCGCCTGCCGGTCTACTGGCTGGCCAACACTACTCTCGCACAGCCGGAGGAGGACGATGCCTACTGGAAAGAGGTGCAATGGGTCCTCACCTGGCTTGTCGACGGTCTTCGCACTCCTGCAGACTTGGACATCCTCAGAAAGACTGGCGTGTTTGAGAAGATAATGGCATTGTATCTTTCACCTGCGGCGAGTGTCAAGTTGGTGAAGGAGAAAGTGATGGAGATGCTTTTTAGGGCCACGTGCGTGGACGGCGGTGGTGCGGTTCTGGTGACCAGATGTGGTGTGCTGGCTTGGTTGGAGATGGTGAATGAGCAAGGCGGAGGCATGGCTGAGCTGATGAGAAGGAGGGTATTGGAGACTGTCGAGCAGGACAGAGTGGCTGCATGGGCTGGTATGGATGTGAATTGGTCGTAGCCATGCCAGAGCGCATTTGCATATACTCAAGCTGTTCAACCGACATGCCCTTGCTCAATCAAGCAGCGTGTTTCCGTGCAAATACCGGCTCATTTATGCTACTTCTGTGTAATGTATCGATGCGATGTTGAGATTTGAATGTAAGGATGCCTGGTAAGGCAAGCGCCAATGCAATGACATCGGCGCGGGGGTCTGTGCAGAAGGCGCACACCACCACATGCGCTTCACGACTCCAAAACGAGCAAGCACGAACCACCACACCTGCCAATCTCAAACTGTCAGCCGATCGTCCAAGACAGCCATCCCGCAGGATCCATCGCTAATCGTGAGGGCCATCGAAGACAAACGACACAAGCGATACTATTGACACACTGATTGCGCTGCTGTCGTCACGCATATATCAAGCGCAAGGCTACACATACCAGAAAGACAGAGTGCAGGGGGAGCTGGAGGCGTGTTTTCGCGGTTCCGCGCGCTTCTTCGTCCGTCTGGCCCATGCGAGGGACAATTCGCGGGCAGACCGGTCTGCATTTATAACAGCAATCCTCCGACGGCCTGAGGGGCTCCCCAGCCTTGATGATGGCGGCGCGCAAATACACAATCGAAGAGCTCCTCCACCTACGCAACTCACCCAACATATGCAAACCCGCCAACCTTCCCGCGATCGAGCAGTGGATAGAGTATGTTTACCTGGAGATTGACGGACAGAGGGAGAGGCTAAGGATCCCTCACAGTGAATCGCAACACTCAGAACAGCCCAAGCGGGCGCAGCGCCAGCCGGCAGCAAGGCTGGCCGGCAACAATGGCAATGAGGCGTCTCCCATGGGCAATTTCAGCACCGGCCAAAGGCCAGGCCTGATGCACACGCGCAGTGCAGCAGGGCGGTCTGGAGGTACGCTCGCCCAAACTCTCCTGAGCGCAGACACACCTTGTGCATGGCTGACAGTTACGGCAGATGATGTGACATTGGGACCGCCCAAGATGAATTTCTCCTCCAGCCGCAACACATCCCGGCTGTCAGACTTTGCCGACAAACCCTCTCCAGCAGAAGATGCTGAGCAGCAAGAGAATCAGCCCCGCAGCCGCTTCTTTGGTGACAAGCAAGGCAATAGAAGAAGCGGCGCTGTGGGCGAGACGGATGGCAAGCAGAGCAGGGAGAGCTGGACAGAGGCGCGCCAACGTAGAGCGCAGCAGACGGAAGATGAGAAGGCTGAGGGCGGCGTAGATCGTCGCTTTGGCAGACGCGACAGAGAGCATGACGGAGAACGTCGCAACGGCTTTGGCGACAGGCAGGAGACCCGATGGGGTCGCGATGACAGGCGGCCGAATGGCGAGAGACAGGGCGGCTGGCGCGACAGGGAGAGGCAGCGTGAGGAGCGTGAGTACGGGCGAGGACATGTGGACAGGGAGCCGGAATGGATGGACGACCCGGCGCCAAAACAAGATGATGACCTGAGCGCAATGTCGATGCCAAAGAATCAGGAAGAGTTTGAGAAGTGGAAGAAAGCACAACACGCAAGGAACAAGCAGTCAGTGGAGGAGTCGGACCCGTTGCCTGCAGACCCACCACCACCCAAAGAGGTCGCGCCTGTTAAGGCTGTCGCTCCGTTGAAACTGGACGGTATTGTGGATCGACCATTTGGTAGCCTCGGTGACATGAGCGCGCGGAAGGGCAGTACTCCAGACGCAGCAGCCATTCCTGGAAGGTCTACCATGAAGGGCAAACAAAGTCGTTTCATGCCAATGTTCAAAAAGGATGAGCCGAAGGAGGAGCTTCCAGTAGCAGAGCCCGCACCACCACCACCCACAGGAATGGCTGGATTATTCGCAAAAGAATCCACTGAAGACAAAGAGGGCTTCCAGCGCATTCTCCAGATGCTGGGGAGCGCAAGCCTAGGTCAGGCGCCACCACCACAAGTAACGCACTCAACGCCAGCTCCTGTGCCAGCGCAAGCAACGCCAGCACCTATCGAGCCATCGTCACCGCAGCCGCGTCAAGCGTCAAATGGAAGCAAGCCTAGGAGCCGTTTCACCGGATTCTTCGACCAAGCTGCAAAGAGTCCCGAACGTGTAGTCTCACCACAATCAGGCAACGAAGGGCATTTCAGGTCTATGACTAATAGTGGCATACTCTCGAGCGAACCAGAGGCTGAAACTAGCGGTGCATTCAACGGGCAGCTGCCAGAAAGCCGCATAAACCAGCAGCCGCATCGTCCACAAGGTCCGCCCAGTGCAATGTCGCCGGATCCGATGACCTCTTCCGCGCTTTTTCGCGAGCGCGAACAGCAGCGCCCACAATCTGGCCGGATCAATGACATCTTCCTGGAGCAGCCGCCGTCTCGTAACGCTGCGACGCCTGACATCAATATCCAAAACTTGCTCGCTTCACAGCGCCAGCAAAGGCCCCAGGGCCAGGACAAGCAGAATAGTCAATTCTTGCTTGATCTCATGAAGGGCAGCTCCCGTCCGACATCACAGCAGGCCCGTCCAGAGCCCAACTTTCCGCTCTGGGTAGCAGACCCACCGAACGTGGCCGAGACACATGCGCCTAAACCACGCGCCCCACAGCCGCCGGGCTTCCTCGACGAAAACCTTCTGCGCAACCATCAGCCTGATGTAGCGAGAAGTCATCAGCACCAACAGATGATGAATGAGGAGATGTTGGGCCGCCGTCAGTCGCAACGGGCTCCGCCGGGCTTGTTTGACGAGCAACAATTCTTCATGCAACAGCAACAGGCTCAAGCTCAGCAGCAAAGGCGCAACATCACCGAGCCGGCATACGCTCAGCCGCGGTCTAGGATAGCCGGACACTCAAGTCTACCACCGATGCAGATTCCACAGCAAGGGCCGGGTCCTCAACCACCATACCCGCCAGAGTTCCTATCGTCCCCAAGCGCTCACCAACAGGCTCCTCCGCCGGGCTTCAATGCTTCAATGCCCCGCCATCCGCAGGGCATGCATGGAGAGACTCGCATCTTCATGCCGCCTCAGCAACCGCAGCAGCTGCAGCGCGATCTTCCTCCGTACCTTATGCAGCAGCAGCTTGCGCCGTCTCAGCCACCTGGGTTCTTCAACCAGGGACCTCCTCCTGGCTTCAATCAGATGAGGTCGCCTACTGATGGCGGGCTGCCTTATGGGCGGAGGTAGTGGTGTGTAGAGAGAAGGGTCGAGTAAAGGCTGACGGATGGCTGGTGGAGTGCTGGTGTAATGTGAAAGAGGGCTGTGGGTAGAGCTGTGGTCGGCGAGCACTAGACACGTGTAGGGAGAATTGAAAGACAGGCCATGGTCTGCTCGTTGTCTCGCGAACCTTCATGACATTGCGCACTGCTTGACATCATACATGGAGTTTCTGCAAATGCTGACTCCAGGGTTGACAGTTGCAAACGCTGACTGCAGGGTTGACAGGTGCGCTTACTAACTGCAGGGTTGGTAGTTGCATGTTGGTGGCTGCAGGGTTGACAATGATGACCCAAGACCGTCAAGAGCCTATCAAGGCTCACTTGTGAACACAGTATGGATGGAATGGCTAGCTGATGACCTCTACTTCCCACCGACAGCCGCCTTAACGGCCGGCACCTCCTCATCAAGCTTCAAAATATCCGGCACAGGACCCACTGGTGTAATGCCAAAGGGGTTAATCTGTCCATGACTCTTTGTGTAATGGCACTTGATGTGCGTGAACTCTGTCGTCTCCCCGAACGCTGGCACATTCCAGTACAGCTCCCTCAACCATCTATGCAGATGCGGATATCCAGATCGAATATCCCTGAGGTTGCACTTGAAGTGCTGCACGTATACTACGTCAAATCTGATGATAGTGGTAAAGAGACGGATATCGGCCTCGGTGATGCGATCGCCATGGTAGTATGGACCTTTGGACTTGGCGAGATCGGCTTCAGCACGGTCCAGCGAGGCGAAGAGAGTCTTGACTGCTTTTTCGTATGCCTCTTGCGTAGTGGCAAAGCCGGACTTGTAGACACCGTTGTTGATGTCGTTGTATGTCCAGTCGTTGGTCTCGTCGATTGTGGCTTCTAGGTCCTTGGGCAATAAGTCGAGCTTGGCGTACTTCTCTGGCAGGATGCTGTCAAACTGGTGATAGAGCATTCTAATGATCTCTGATGATTCATTGTTGACGATGACCTTCTGCTTCGTGTCGTACAATGTCGGCACTGTGAAGCGGCCCTGGTAGTCGCGGTTGTTCTCGAAGTAGATTTCACGGAGATGCGTGTACTCGGGATGAATTGGATCTGGCCTGGTGTTGTCACCGGGGGCATCTTTGTCGTCTTTTGTTGCAAACCGCCACCCCTTCTCGCCCATATGCCAATGAATGGAGGTATACGGTATGATGTCTTCCAGTCCCTTCAACTTGCGCACAATGAGCGCACGATGCGCCCAGGGACATGCATAAGAGACATAGAGATGGTAGCGGCCCTTCTCTGCTGGGAACTTTGAACCTGGCTCGCTGGATACCTTTGCAGCATGAGCTAACTGTTCTGTAGCATGGAGGTCATGTATACTTACCCATTCTCTGAACGTGGAGTCCTGCCTCTTGAACTCGCCAGATTGATCTTTGGGATCGACCCAATTCAAGATGCTCTTCTTGTCATCGCCCTTGGAAGCATCAGTCATATGATCTTACCAAAACTGCGTGGACATTGTAGGCAGTGGAGTTTTCCTAGCAGCAGATGCACTTACAGACATAGTTGCAAAACCTCTGTGACTTTGCGTGAGTCTCGAATTTATGCCAATACTTATGTGCGTCAGCAGACCTTTAAACCTTGTTGTTGCTGGGTTCATGAACAGATTTCTCGAGCTCGTCAATGATGGCACAAGGAATATCACTGTCACACAGCCTCCCGCGTGGTGACATGGAGTGGGGCTCGCTGAGCAGAGATGAGGTCAGCATTTCAAAGCAGGATGGACACCTACCTCCAGGGTCAGGCCGCGCTCGCAGCTTTGCTTGAGACCAGTCAATCAAAATATGTCAACATGCTATATAACTTATGGTCGCCAAAAGCCATTTTTTGGTAGGAAGCGGAGGAATTCATTGACGAGATTGATTGGAGCATTGATTAGCACCCATTTCCGACCTTCCTTCAATAAACCTTTCGCTTCTCACAGAAATGACTCGGGCTCAGGGTAAGGGTCAGCTGAAATGCGCTCAGAGCTCATTTGCTCGAGGATCCAGATCTTGATGGCATGCCATGGCTTGGGAATAGATGGTAAATGGTACGTGAGTCTGGCGTGCGCAGCAATCTCGTTGGTACCTAGGTAAGCTGTCAAATGCCTGTGTCCCGACTTTGCTCGGTGGTACCATCAGTCAGTCAGGTAGCTGAGCCCGCTGACTCAATGGTGCACTTTACTGACTGATGGAGACTTCAAGTCCCCCAGGCAGTTGCATTGATGGACGATGAGGTTGACTGCTCAGCTTGACTGATCTGATCCATCATGAATTGACAGGTTGACAGCCATGAATCAATGGCAGATTGGTGGACTGATGGTATCACTGGCCCTGATGATGCATGTCGACGCCGCGTCGCCATCATAAGAGGGGGCCTGTCCAGATATCCCACGGTCCAAGGATTATCGTAAAGGCTTGCTGTATCTCTGGCCAGGCCATTCTAGCAGCACGGGACCAGTATGCTCGTGCTTCGCGAATGTGTGCAGGATATAGATCGAGACTGCAGATACTGCGGTGTAAGATAGTCATGGGTCTGGTGGAGATTCTCCTAATGATGTTGGACACTGCATTTCAGCTGGAAAGAGCTCTGAGAATCTTTGCATGACCAAGCACGACCGACATGCCATTGAAAATTGTGCCTGCTCTCAGCTCGCACTGGCGCTCAAATATCCATGCGCAGCGAGTGGTACTCAATATCCTCAGAAAGCGACCTGCAATGCGCCATGCCACCGCTGCATCAAAGGCTCATGTTCATCATCCCTGCTCCTCCCTTTCCAAGAAGCTCGGATCCATATCAACTTTCTTCTCGAACTTTGTCCACCAGTCCTGAAACGCTTTGAGAGGTACTGTGTCGCTGCCGAACGAAGCCAGGAAATTAAATGCATTTCCAATAATCCGTTGCGCCAGAACCTTGGTGCTGATCCTGCCGCCCGAGCTCGAGTTGAACCTGACCATCGTTCCTGGGTTAGGCTGCTGTGGGCTTCCTGATTGCAGCGCAGATAGCTGTTGTTCGACCTGTGCAGCTGGTTCGATCGAAATGCCTACAACTATATTGCCAGATGCGTCTGTGGTGGCAGTACCGTCCGTCATAGCATCCACATCTCCGTCTGATTGCGTCGCCGACTTGAGGCCAGATACTTTAAAGATCGCTGACTCTTTTCCGGGCCCAACGCCTCCTAGCAGCTTGAACTCCTGGGCTGGTGGAATCTGTATGTATACTGATGCGGCCGTTCCAGGCGGTAATTGTGTGCCAGGCAGCAGAAAAACAACGATGTGACTGAACGATGGTGTCGGTGGTATCTGGAATGCATATTGCGTTTCTGTGATTACTTGTGGAGTTGCGTCTACAGGACGACCTGCTATGATGAGCCCAAACATTTTGACGAGGAAAGTCGCTGCAACCTCCTGTGTAGAACGCGCGACAACGACGACCTTGTACTAGGCAACCTCAATCATCAGCCTTTTGGATTGCCCACCAAGGTCTCGATGACCTTCATGTCCGCGTGGCGCCGGTATACGTTGCAGAGAATCATGTAGAAGAGAAAAGGAAGGCGCGCAAATGATGTCAAAAACCTCGCGCCTGAAACGCGCTACCTCGCGTTAAGGTTTGGCCGATAAGCGATAAGCCGTTGGCTGTGTTTCAGCTCTCGCCAGTACACGCAAACACCAGCTCTCAGGCGCTCGTAAAGGTCGTGCTCACCAGCCCACTTCCTGTCCTCCAGACAGTTTCCCGAAGGCGTCGAGAAGTCAATCAGAGGAGAGCATCATGGCAGGCTTCAACCTCGGCAAGCTCAAGGACTATATGCCAAAGGAACTTCCGCAGCTCCCGCAAGTCCAGCTACCACGGCTTCCCTCGTGGCCTAAGACGCACAGCAGTTTCAATCCGGACGACGAGACAGAGGGGGCAGAGTCATCAGAGGGCCCAATCACGATGCCCTCGACGTCACCATCCGCTCTTGTCCTTGAAGACCCGAAACCCATCTCTTCCGGCCCCAGAAGCAATCTGGACCTCATTAACGAATGCGACAACTTTCCCTACTACCAGACACAAACAGATCTCTTCTTCGCGCATATAAACACCTACTACGCGCTCTATGTGCAGGCATACCCGAACACAGAGCTTGGCTACATCTTGCCCTCGGTAGCTCAAGTGTTCAAGGGTCTACCGGATTGGAAGGTCAATGATTCGGAGAGGAGTCTGACTTTGGTGACGGGTAATACTGAGGAAGAGAGGAGTCAAGCTGTGGCTATGACGACCAAGGCTCTACATGCGACGGGTCATTTCAAAATCCTCAATGGGTGGAGGGATGAATTGTATCCCGTCTACGGACCAGACAGGGATTTGCTGTTCAGTATTGAGAGGGCTGCAAGTGCGCTTTTTGGTGTGGTCACATATGGAGTACACATGACCGCATACACGAAAAGCAAGCGGCCCAAGAGCCAATCGGAGGTCGGCAGCGATGAAGAAGAGCTGAGAATATGGGTGCCAAGGCGTGCCAAGACAAAGCAGACGTATGGTGGGATGCTGGACAACACAGTTGCAGGTGGTATAGCCACTGGCGAGTCCCCTTTTGAGAGCGTTGTACGAGAAAGTGCCGAGGAGGCCAGTCTACCGGAGACATTGGTCAGGGAGGGCGCAAAGGCTGTGGGCACAGTGACCTACTTCCACATTAGAGATCACAGGGCAGGAGGCGAGACTGGATTGCTGCAGCCTGAAGTGCAGTACGTCTACGACCTACAGCTTCCCGAAGACACAGTACCGAAACCGTCTGATGATGAGGTGGAAGGCTTTGAGCTGAGGAGCGTGGAAGAGGTCAAGGAGAGTCTGCAGGCTGGAGAATTCAAGCCAAATTGTGCGCTGGTGCTGTTGGACTTCTTCGTAAGGCACGGAATCTTGACGGCGGCGGATGAAGGTTACGTCGAGACCGTTGCACGGCTGCATAGGAGGCTGGAGTTCCCAACGGTATGAAAGTTCCTCTTACAGGATGGCATGATTTAGCCGTGCCGCGCTCTGTGGCGTACTTGTGTTATGATACCCATGAAAGCATTTGTGCATTGATACGCCTTTGCAAATGCTCTCTCTGCCCACGTCAGTGATATTCGCCTGGCCCGAAACCGCCAACACCTCGCTAAGTAATCATATTCCTTCTCCACTCATATTCAAGCTCTTTCATGCAGGCAGCGTGCGCTTGAATCTATGTGCGCCGCTTCTTTTCGCGTTTGCACAGCCAAGTTGGTAGCATCATGATTATGCTCAAGGCAGCAAGCTGTCAAGCACTCCTCCTCCACTGCCGACCACAACCTTGCGCATGGCGCCGGTCTGGTACACAATAGCTCTGCCTCAATCTTGTCCATAACCAGCCACATCAATCCCACGCGCCCTCACTTTTTCAACAACAGATAGACATTATCCCTCCTCAACGGACTCAACTTCTTGTACGGCCCATCCAGACATAGCAACAACCCTCCAAAACTCACATAAACCTTGATATTCCCGCCCTCCCCAACATCCTCGTGCCTATACACCTTGCCATAACACACATAATCCCACATGTCCGCCAAACTTTGCTCGCCTTCCTTTGGCGGCCTCCAACCCCGTTGCTTGACTTCGTCTGGTGATCCATCAAGGTTCAATGTTTCCGAGATGAGTAGGTTGAAGGTCTCGCCTGAGTGGAGCGGGTAGAGCTCGGAATTGATGTCGAGGGTGAGGGAGGTGGTGGAGTCGGTACTGGTGCCCATGATACGGGCGACGCGGTCGTAGACGCCCGTTATTGTGTTGGTTATTGTGAAGGCGGCTTCGTAGAGGGTGGAGTCGGACATTTTGGCGGTATCCTGCTTTTCTGATGGATCTTGATGATAGTGAACGGCGCAATATCGTCTCAATCGACAATCAGTGGTGATGGCAAAGATTGTGTGTTGTGATTAAGCTTGTCGCAAAGTACAACTTTTTCGTGAAGCCGAGCTGCAGGATCTCAAAACACCTTATGCGTTGCATCCAGCACTGCGAAGTTGTGAGACCAGGCCACGAGACGTCGGAACTCACCGAATCCTTTGCTGTTCTTCCTTCCTATTATCAAGTGCTCATTTCTGATCATCCAGGAGCTTCGGCTTCCTCGCAAAATACAAGCGTGGCCTTTGACGATGCTACCTTTAGCTTGAATGCACGCAAGCGCGTCCCAGCCTTCAAGCGCTGCTGTCTAAAAAATGCCAGTGAATAGGACGCCGCGCAGGGTAACGGCCGGCTGCCGACTTGGAGGAGCCTCGGGCGGTGTCGCTACGGATGCTAGCATACGATGGCCATCGAGCAATTGAAGCGGACATGTACTGTCGTCCTCCATGATGACCGCGTTGCACGAGATGATGTCCTTTCCGGCAGAAACATTCTCCCAACTGGCTTTGTAGCCTACTTGAGCTCACCAGGCGCAAAATTGCTATGCATTCGCCCAATCAGAGAGGCGCGCGATGCCGACGGGATCTCTCTACATATCACCCTGGCCCAGAAGTTTGGCTTCGAGAATAGGACGAAAGCCACAATTGAGGTTATTGAGGACTACAATGAGGCCACCGCAACTCATGTCGAGCTTTTCTTCAGAGATCATCACCTGTCTCGTGCAGACATGTGGCTCATCAAGCAGGCTTTGGACCAGACTGTCATGTTTCGTGGACAGCGAGTGCGATATCTGGGAGCGATTACGGCAGAAGTGGAGGCTGTGTACATGTCTGGGCAGATCAAGGACTCGGCTTATGTTACTTTGACGAAAACCAAGCTTATCTTCAGGAGTGGCAGTGCGCGGTATACGCTTCTGATCGAGATCTCGAAAGAGATGCTCGAGTACTGGATTGACGGCGATCTGGTGTACGAGCTTTTATTGAATGGCTACCTTCCTGAGCTGTTTCGCCGGTGGGACGAAGCCAAGGTCCGCCACGAGGTATCAGTCGTTATTTTTGGGCGCTCACTTTCGTCCGCTTCGGGGCAGCATGGTCAGGACTTCTACTACGTGATGGCATCTGACGTGCTAAGTGGCAAGTGGCCTAGTCTCTTGCGCGAGCTCAGACGGCTACTAAATAGCACGACCATGCCAAGACAAGTATCGCTTGCAGCCAAAGGCAACATACTTCAAGCAATCCATATGGCTGCCATGGACTTCGCGAATGACAATATTGACCCTCACTTGGGTAATACCGGCACATCGATTATTGCCATGACCGCTGGAAGTGGCTTGTTCGAGACTACTCATGAGATGTTGAAGAACACCACGCAGCTACTGATGGGTAACAGCATTGGTGTCGATATCGTTGCATTGTCGCCTAAGCCTTTGCATCCCGTACCACTGTTCAGCTACCAGCGAGACAATCATCCAGAGTATGCACTTCCGCACTGGGTTGATGTGTCATACTGGGGCGGACGTGCCGATGTTTTCGCATCACGATGGCTAATGCCAAGAGCTGATGAAGACACCAACAATGTAGCTCTTCCAGTACTGCAGAAGGATTCTCACGTGCACGGCATCACGTTCATGGCAAGCTACGACGATCAAGTGTTTGGGAGAAAGCGCCGCCAAGTTACTGGACCAGGCAGCGTAACTATCACGCAAACTGCAAGCTCCGCAGAAACCGTCAAGATTCCATCCAGGCCTGTCGGGACGCCCAGATCTGCAAAACCTGTCGAGCCGGAGCCGGCTTCTCCGCAGCCTTCGGACGAGAAGCCGAGCTCACGGCCATCGTCAACGGCCGCACAGAGTTCAGTCACCAGGGCCAAGAGGGAGAGCTTGCCCCCTCATTCTCTGATGGCTCCAGGCCGAAAGATCAGCTTCGGTCTCAAAGGCCTTGCGCCTGGCAGAGGCCTCGCGAGCACGAGTGTTAGCATCGAGCATGCTCAACAAGGCAAGGATATCGCGCCGACCGGGCCTTTCTCTCCGAACGAAGCTTCTAGTGGTATCGCACAGCAAATCCGCCAGTCACTGGCCCGCAAGCCTTCGCAGCAAAGCATGGCATCACATTCGACAAACAGCTCTATCGAAGCCACAAAGCCCATAGTCATCCAGAGTGGTCACGCCCATGAAGATGACGATCACGATGCGGCACACACCATGCGACAGAATGTACTGGCCACCGTGACCGAGGCTGAGCTCGCAGAAGATGGCTCGCTCGGCAACACTCCGAAAGCCGAGGACCCATTCCACGCTGCAGTAAAGGCAGCGGAAGCTGAAGGTACGTGGTTGACGTCGCCCTGGCTCACTCTACTCAACCCGTGCAATCCACAGCGAGGCAACATGCGTGTCGCTGCGCAATACCGGAAATGGCAGCATGTGTTTCCAAGAGCAGTGAGTTCTGCAGACTTCAAGTGGACATCTATGTGCACTCCGGCCACACTACCCTTGACGACGGAGTACAGACCATCCTTGCGGGAGCTAGAGAAATACCCTTCAAAGAAAGTGCGTCGACTACTCGTGCCGCACGGCGATGGTGGATCGCATACCGGTGCTCAATATGTCCTGGAACGACTGATCTTTTTACGCCTATCTCATGGCTTTCAGATTGCTCTCACAGAAATCTCTGTGGCAGATCTAGAGCGCTCAGGCAAGCACGAAAGGATCTTGCTATCATCAGGAAATGTGCATCATGAGCTGTTGTGCCTATCGGAGACAGAAGTGCAGATCGTTGAATACAGTGCAGAAGCTGAACAAGACGAGAATGGCGTCCGCTCTGATGAGGCCGCCCAATACTTGGCGCGGATTCGTGGTGCTGCTTCGCTCAAGGCTGGCTTGTCGGAAGTCACCTTGGGAACAAAACGTGCAAAACCAGACTGGTCTGGTCTCGACGATCAGATAGTCGCTCAAAGCTTTACTAACAGCAGCCAAGGTTGTTCCAGAATGCGGCTTGTGCTGATACCCATCGAGCCTCCTCGTGGTACCCACGCGACAGCTCGGGAACTGTCAGATGAGGAGAGGCACATTGAAGGCATTCAGAAGCTGACGCAGTTGTGGCAACGTAATCGTTACTACACAGCCGAAGACCAAAAGCGACATGTTTCATTGGCGAAGCCGAAAGCTGGTATAGCTGCTGCGCATGAGCCGAATCCTTTGGCCATCGAGTACCAGACCAAAGATCCAAGTGCTGTTGTCAATGGGTACGGACCAGCACTTACTGGCCAGCTGAACGAGGGCGACATACCGCATGTCTCGCTCTTCTCAGACAACGAACTTTTCTTAGCAAGCACTTTTGATATCGAAAAGCTGGTCAGGCGTATGCAAGAAGCGCCGCCCCACGGTGTAGAAGTCAAGGACCGGCGCTGGTTTGCGCGGCTGCACTACAAATGCTTCAGAGGTGACGAAATGGTCAATTGGCTGCTGCGAGTATTTAAAGATGTAGACTCGCGAGACCATGCGACAGTCATCGGCAATGAACTGATGAGGCGCGGCATATTTGATCACGTCAGACACAAGCATGACTTTCGGGACGGCAACTACTTCTACCAAATCACAAGTGCGCATCGCACGACTGACTATCCGGACACTGTGAATATGTTTGCCAGAGGCAGTCTAAGGTCTATTCCACCAACGCCAACAACGGAAATAAGGACGCCCATGATGCGTCCCGTGCAGTTCGAGAAGGAATCAAACTCCTCTGGTAGACCCACGCCGATCTTGTTGGCGCAGGACAAGAAGCAGTTGATGCTGAGCCAAATGATGCTGTACAACGTGGACCCATCGAAGAAGTCTGACCAGATCGAGATCGTGAGCCTACATTACGACCGCATTCACAACCCGGAGAACTGCTACCACATACAGCTCGAATGGGTCAACACGACTGCGATGCTGATTCGCGAGTCGGTGGGTCGGTGGGCGTCCGTAGCTGAGTCACACGGTCTGCGGCTGGTCCAGCTACCACTAGCAGAAGCGCACTTATTGCCGCTGCAACATCCATTTGATCAGCCTGTACAGGTCAAACTTGCTCTACGACCACCGGATAGAATACTGGCGACACCTGTTCTGAATCCACACACCTTCCTTCCACGCACTGGTATTGAAGACGCAATAGGTTACCAGAAAGCAGTACTGCGAAAGCTGGATTTCGTTCTTGACTACGAGGCGGCCAATCTCTTCACTGCCGACCTCGATGTCACATACTCACAAGGCAGACCAGACTACGAGCTTACACAATTCATCCACAAGTCTGGCCTTGTGCTTGCGCAAATCGTGCCGTCGTCTGACGGCACGTCTTCGCCATCTTCAGATCATCCTGGCTTCCTGCTAGTGCCGAATCGCTTTGCCGGTACTAAGATCAGTATGACATACAAGTCTGCCGAAGTCGCCAATGCTGCAGAGATCATCAGAAACTTTGCGAAGGTCTGCAGTGACGAGAAGGAGTTGAGGGTGCTGTATGATATGGCTAGTAAGCCGAGAGCGCCACAGAGTCCGTTCACGCCTAGTCCATTGCGGAATGCCGCGGGAGTGGAAGGACTGGACGATGATGTGCCGCCAATCAGTTTGCCGCCGCATTTGGGGCATCGAAGTTATATGAGGGATATTGGATAGTAACATTGAGCTACGAAAAGGACAAATTGGGCTCTCGCAGTAAGTCCAGCCGCTTCATGCGATATCTTGATTGGGGACCTCAACGAAAAATATGCAGCAGAGCTGAATGATCGCAATGAGGACTCTGTTGAGAAGGGAACAGATGCTTCAGCGATAGATAGGTCCGCAGTAGAATTATTGGAGGCTTGACGGCCGTGCAACCTCCTTTGATCAGCTCATGCACACGTACGTCATGAGTATGCACTGTCGTCCCATTCAATGTGCCAGATCTGCTTATGAGGTGTGCAACATTACTGTGTGCTCATTGCCTGGGTAGGTAGGACCATTGCGCCTTCCACCGTGGCCTGCCTGTCACTAGGTCCAAGGCAAGAGAGATTTTGCCGGACTTGATGGTTCAAAGCAAAGATTTGCTGGAATCCAGTGATGCTTATCTCTTCAGCTCGTGGCGTGTGATACATCTCACTGGACCACTGCATGGGGCACATACATTACGACGGACTCCAGAGGCTTATGGTCACACTGCTTGTGCCCACCATTAAGCCAAGATGCCGTAGACTTCATGACAATGCTGGCATTTGGATTTTCGCTGATGGTTAGCTTACGATCGTGCCTCAAGAGACGTCAGCAGGATGTTAACAGGCATTCTGCAGGTGACATGGCAAGTGGTTCTCACTGACCTAGGTACGGTCTTGACGAATGGAGGCTCCGCGGGACTTTTCTGGGGCTTTGTTGTCGCATCCGCTGGGTACTTGGTCGTGTATTTATCACCGGCTGAGATTTCTTCCATCGTGCTTCTGCCCTCGGTCCGCTCCTTCCACCATTCAGACGCTGACGGTATCGATATTGTAGGCACCTACATCTTGTGGCAAATATCATTGGGTAAGCCAACAGCGCCCAGCTAAATCTTGCATGATGTGACAGCCACAGGTGTCCGAACTTGCACCACCGATGTTGAACTCTGTAGTGTATTCCGATGAAGAATCTGTCTACTGATGGCAGAAGGCCATCCTAATATCTATGCTATTCCTTGGTGCTAGTTACACAAGACAAACATCAAACGCATAAGACAGCAAACTATCTCTTCACAATGAGACCCTGTATGTCTCAACAACCTAGTGCTCAACGGTACCTCGGCTACATGACCGGCTGGCTTTGCTTCACAGGCTGGCAGTCCGCCCTCACCAGCATTGCTCTCCTCACCGCAGGGCTGATTCAAGGCCTCTTCGTGCTGAACATAGAGTCCTATGCCTTCGCGCGCTGGCATACAACACTCGTCACGGTTGCAGTCATCAGCTTCTGCATTCTGTTCAACACCGCTTTTGCCCGTTCCTTGCCGATGGTGGAGAGTGTCCTTGCTGTGTTAAACTTCGTTGGTCTGCTCGCTACTATCATCGTACTCTGGGTGTTGGCGTCCAAGACTAGTGCTCACGATGCCTTCCTCGAGTTCCTGAATAACGGCTGGTCAAGCGATGGAGTGTCCTTCATCGTCGGTCTCTATCCTGCCATACTCTATCTGCTAGGCTTCGACAGTCAAGTCCATATCTCGGAAGCACTCAGCGGCGCAGCTCGGACTCTGCCGCGCTCCATCATGTGGGCGACATACCTCAATGGTCCTTTCGCCTTCCTGATCATCATCGCTCTCATCTTCACCATGGGCGACGTCAACGACATCTCCGCATCAGATGGATATCCATTCTTGCAGGTGTACTATAACACAACCCAAAGCTATGCTCGAACCGACATCCTCGCCGTGATCGTCATTGTCACTGTTACCGGCAGCGTCATAGCCAACGTTGCGACGGCAAGCAGACAACTTTGGCATTTGCACGCGATGCTGCTGTACCGTTCTCCAAGTTCTTGCGTCACGTAGGCACCTTCAAGCACACATATGCATGACCTTGTGACCGACATTGACCATCTCTTTCAGGTCAATCCCCGCTTGAGCATCCCGCTGACTGCCGTCATGGTGTTACTTGACATCTGCATCATCTTATCACTTATCAACGTCGGCTCGACGGCAGCGCTCAACGCAATTCTAGGCCTGGACATTGCTTCGTTGCTGTCCTCATACATTATATCAATCGGTTGTCTGACTTTGAAGCGGCTCGGGGGCGAGAATTTCCACCTCGGGCTTGGACTCTGGGTCGATGGGGTTTGTATGTCAATATTGCTGCTCTTTGTTGGCTGTTGCCAATGTGCATTTTTGTGATGTTCCCAAGTGTTATGCCCGCCACAGCAGATACGATGAGTTAGGCATGTCTGCTCTTCAGCTTCTTGGTGATGTTCTCGACTGGGTATTACCTGGTGCATGGGCGTAAGAGCTACATTTCGCCAAAGGAGCGACCAAGACGACAGTTGCAAGAAGATTGATCTGGTGTGTGCGGGAGACGATCTGTTGCGGCATATTCTCTGTAACCTTTGTAGCCTAATGCGACCGTGTATGGTGCCCTAACACTTCAACATGCTATGCTTTTGTGGCATTGCGATGTCGAGTAGATTGAAACACTGACCATGGGTATAGAGCTGGCAAGTGGTTGTGCGCTGCAATCGCCGCAATCTGTGCATAGTCTTTGACTTGCCAGATAGTCGTTCTTTGCTGCTCCATGTTGCTCGTCGGTGGGTGGGGATTTGTCGATATACCTGCAAGGATCTGCTGTGTGTTGTGTCAATTGCGTTCTTTCCTTTTTCGGTGATTTCGCCTATGTCTCGGCAGATTTCGATATGCTCATATTAGAGCACTGTACTGCAATTGCGCCTCTACCTTGCAATCTCTCCACACCACATCAAAATCATCTCTACCAATACCAAAGACATCAAACCAAGATGGGCGCCTGCACCTCCCGCATCTGGGGGATTCTTCTCGGCGTGTCTGGCAATGATGCGGCCGCCAGTCCGCTGCTGTCCCCGCGCTCGTCCTGTAAGCATCGAACCATCGCAACGAGTTGATCAAAGACTTACTGTCGCATACAGCGCCGCCAGGACTTACCTTTTCTTCGTCGACCTTGTCGTCGCAGCCATCGCCGCTACCACCAGTGCGCTCTTGGCTTCAAAGTAGTAATCTTGCTTGGCCGGAGGACGCATCGCCGTGAAGAGGTGAAAAGCAGATTGGGGCATTTGGAGAGGCCTACGGACAGAATAGGTCAATACATACCATTATGTGCGCATTCGCGCAAAGTTTGTCTTCGTCAAGATCAAGCTCCAACGGGCGAGGAGAGACAAAATATGACCCATCTTACAATCGATACAATCCCTTCATCACACTGCGCCGCATTCGAGAGATGAAATACAAGCACCGTGCGTATTGTTGTAGCCATAACGATGCGAGTCTCGCAAACCATGCCAAGAACCTGTGAAGACAGCTTCTGCGCAGCGCAGAAGTTCAATGTCTCGCCTCGAGCGTCCCTGTAACACCTGAGTTCTTCACACTACCCTCGCCTCTCGCATGAGCATGATTTACGGCCTTGCTTCGAGATTGCGTTGCTGGAGCTCTTTGCCCTGGCTTCCGAGATGAAGCTGTGAGTCCTTTTGCCGTGGTATCTGCTCATTCCGCGTCATTATTGCGGCGGAGGTCTGACGTCTTGGCGTCCAGCCCGCTCGAACAGCGGCTCGAACAGCTGCACAAACAGCACAGAAACGAATTTAAAAAGCCACAACCATCAAATCGTTGTCGGTATAGTCGGAGATTCATCTAAGCAGTATCCTGAATCAACTCGTTCAATCTTGTGAATTTAGAGCGTGGTGATGGATGTGCATGAACGCCGGTGGCAAAAGTTGCTGGCATTTTCGCCAAAAAGATGAATGGCATACTCACCTGCATGCCTCCATTCGAACCTAAGACCTTCCACATGCAAGATCGCTGCGCAGGGTTCTCCCTAGGTACAGCGGGAAAGCGCAAAAAAGAAAGGAGACTCGCAGTCTCTCTTTGGTGCAGAGCACGCATCATTAGATGGTTGACTACTGAGAAGGTTGTTAGCAATCAGGTCGCTGTCTGTTTTTGAACAGCAGTGCGGCGACGGAGGCTCCTCCTCTTGCTGGACGGGGCTTCCCATTGGCCTGCCCCAGGACCTAATGTCCCTGATAGACTCTCAAGGTCTATCTCACCCGATCAGCCGTAGCATTCGATTAGGTGAACCAGGTGGCCCAAAGCTGGGATTGGATGGAAGCTGAACCGCTCAGGCACATGTATATACTCAACTTAGATGTGCTGCGCGTACACAAGCGCCTTCCCAGAAGAAAGCAGGCAGCCATGGTCAGTATACATGCCCATTGCCTCATGGATGTGTCGCCCGTCAAGCCTACAATCTTCTGCAAAAGCAACACACAAACCTTGGCCATAGACACGTTGTTCGAGGCTTACACAAGTCCAGCCCGTCTTACCAGTGCCTTCGCGAAAGCTGAAGACCAAGCCTGGCCAAATATACGTGTTCTGGAGGTTGCATGGTGAGCTCATTATACTGCCGCCTTTGCAGAAGCAGAACAGCAAGCATGGTCAAGCCCCAATGACCTGCGTGGTTTGCATGACGACTTACTGATCGGTGGTGGCGGCATGTCAGCTTCTGCGATGGCAAAAGTGTCCTCGTTTCACATCTGCTTTTCGACGAAGTGCTTGTATTGCTGCGTACCTTGTCCCGTTCTCGCAGCTCTCGTTAAGCAAAAAGGTGGGTACCGTCATTCTTGCACGCCTATGCCAGAAAAGCGCAAAAAAGAAGCTGGGATTGGGACCAGCGGCATCTCAGCCATAATCAATTGAATTGACCTAATACTTGTATGTTAGCGCTGGTTTATCGAAGGATATCACGGCACGTCTACGACCCAGGTCTGTCTGGGTGTGCATATCAATTCCTCAAGCTCAGCCGGGCTTGGGAATCAGGCTCTAAAGACCTGCGCCGAAATCGTAACGACTTCGCTATATTGGCGAGCCAGCTGCACCACTGACGGAAGCAGAAACCGCAATTGACCATTATATAGTCGTGTATGTGCCCCGACAATCTACCGCAACTTGTGTGCCAAAAACCTGGACGCTATTTGGGCTCGCAGCGGACATCTCTCCTTACAGAGCATGAAACACCACGATACCACGCAGAGGTTGGAGCCCTCACATCATGCAGCATTCACATCACATATGAAGGTGAAGCTCGTTGGGGTTGTTGAGATATCGCGGTGGAGGCGTAATCGTCGTCTTCGTGGTCGGCTTCAGGGGCTGAGCGAAGGTGGAGCTTGCCCGCCGAGCTTTGCAAGATGCGACCGAGCACCAAGACACCACCATCTGCGCGTCACGAATACAGCAGGGAGGAGCAGTGATAAGACTGATCGAGCGTCCACGAGTATGACTGCGAAAGCAAGCTCCGGGACGTTGGCAACACAGGCAGTTCTTATGGCGGGATTCGATGGCGCTGGTGAGCAAAGGGCGTGCACTACCTCGCGATGAACCAACACAGGGTCATGGCCGAAGCTGACACAGCCGTCCGTATACCCCGACGAACCCGAAGAACGTGATGAGAGCGCAGCATAAGTACTGCAGCGTACGAGAGACGATCGACTCCTCTTTGTCTGCGTGGCGCCAACCTTTACCCCGACACCTGCCTCATCAAGAGAGACAAGCTCCAATGCGCTCCGATGAGAGCTACTGCCACTGTGATGGGAGCTGTTGACCTCAGCCTTAGCCTCAAATAGCAGCGCATGAGCATGGTAGGCTAAATGTGCTGGACAAGAGGAAGACTTCGACAGAAAAGTGCCAAGCTCGAGCCCACGGTGAGACTCAACAACCTTGCATGAATCTCGCCGCTGCACAGCAATTTGACTCTCGTGAGACAGATCATGCCAGTCTCAAGGCGCTCGCCAGAATTGGCATAGACGCGCAGGTCCTTTCAGACGCGAGCGATTCCGGACTCAACATGACCATAGAAGCGACCCTCATGACTGTCCGCCGCACTTTATCATGAACGAGCGGATGAAAGCTGCACTTGGCGTTCGATCAGAGTAGGTCTCATCGTCGGGCAAGAGGGCGGCACGAAGCTACTGGGAACGAAAAATCGCTTGCGCTCGTGCCCAATACTCGCGGATGCGGACCATGAGAGTGACGGCGGTCATGGTTCTCCTCTGATCCGAGCCGTGAGATTTGATTGTACCGGCTAAGGATGCGCACTTGGATACATGCATGACGGGAAGGAATATCCAGCATGGCCGGGAGCATGCTATGGCAAGAGCTTGCGAGCATGGGAACGCCTTAGCCATTGCTGGCAGAAGACTGCGGCAGACATGCCAGACACCAACAAAGGCAGCAGAGCATTGAGACGTGATGCGAGGTCTACAAGCCTGGCTGGACGAGTGTTTGTCCTGCAAATTCGCTAGGTCGTTCGCGGCGCTGATACAATATCCGTCATCGGAAACAAAGCCTCCACCAGTACACGCTTGTCAAGAGTCATCTGGAAGCACAAGTGACAGCTTGCGAGGAGAGATGAGCCTAGAGGAACTGCCCTTTGTTCACTCTCGCGCATATTATCTCGTGCTTGCAGGTCCGTGCGACTTTCTGATCCTGTCGTTTTGGTCCAGGAAGCCATATTGCTATGAGCGCCCGTCCACGGGTACCAGCAGAGTTGCTGCGCGCTTACGGAACCATAGCAAACATCCTTGATGCCTATCAAAACAGGACGAATGCTACAGAAAGCGCGATTGATATGCGTGATCGATTTGATACCGCTATTGCTAACAACGACCAGCTTTGTGGTGCAGCCTCAATTCGAGCCACGGCTGCAAGAAACTTTCCACAGCCTGATGATGTGGCGATTCAGCCTCGTGGGCGACACGAGGCATCGTTGCGACGCCGCAGTGCACCCACAGTCGATACGGGTGAAGCGCCTGCTCTGACAACCCTCGAATCGAGCTATCGGCGCCGTTCACCGTCCACGCAATCGCAACTCAGGCGCTCCAGATCGCCAGACCGCAACGACAGACCAACGAATCTTGCCGCCGAGCGACGACCACGACCGGAAGTGCAAGTTCAGCCTAGACGCCACAGCGAGCCAAATAATATGCAAGCACCAGTCTCCCTCGGGAGCGACGCCAAACAAGCATACAAGCATACCGACAATACCGCTTCCGTCGCGATATGTGGGTGGATGAAAGCGGCGAGATACGTCTGCCGTCTCAAGAGCAAGAGATGGTGTGGCAGACCATATATCGGAGCTACGAATCTGGGCGATGGGATCACAAAGTCCGCCAAGCGAATTGGTTTTACGGACCAGCGATGATGATAACAGACCGAGCCGATGCCAGGCGAGCACTTGGTCTTCGTGAAGAAATCTACGCTGGAGCGCGAGGTCCTTGGTCCGGGCGACGTAGAGAGATGGCCGGGACATCACAGCAGACGCAGATAGCCAATGATCGAGCTTTGCTGAGAAGCTCCAAGAAGAGGGATACAGGAACAGTGACGATGCAGCATCGGAGATAGAGGCGCCAGCACATCGTCCCGCAGGACGTTAAGAACCTCAAAACCAGCATACAGAGGAACAAATGCGCGCAAATGTAGCGAAGTCGAGAGCAGAGATAGCAGCTCGCCAGGGCAAGAATGATCACGGACACTCATGAGGCCGCACGCCTTGCTCATGAGCTTGACCGACCGTCCAACGCGCCCGCATATGCAAAACTTCCACAGCGTCCAAAGTCAAGCGATGGGACACGAGCGAGCGTAAGTCAGGCAGACATCGACCCCAACAGCACTTCTGGCGCAGCAGTGGTAGGGCGGAGTGGTCTGAAGCCTAACAATGCAGCATGGCAGCAGCGTGGACCAATGCTCATGGATGTGAATCCTCAGACAGCACCAAGCAATCTATTCGGAGACGAACATGTGCCAACGAGCCACCACCAACGGCTGACAGAGTTCGAAAACATCATGACAAGCCTCGAAGACACGGCAGCCTGGAGCGACTTTCAGGAACACGGACATTCTGCAAACGCTTTTGCGCTTATGGCTGCAGTCAACAAAGTAGTGCTGCAGAATGGCGGGCACACATTCAGTCTCCAGGAGATTCGGAGGATGATGAAAGAATTGGCGTAGCAAGGGGTTCTCCCGGGATGTGCAGGAGGATTCGCTTCGTCGCAACGCGGTGTATAATGCAGGAGTGGGTTGCAGCGGACCTGCTTCCATAGAGTAGATAGCGTAACTCGGACCACGATTTCGTTCAATATTGCAAGAGACTGGCGGTTTGTTGCTTCTAGTCGCCCCCTTGCAGCCACATACAGCGTCCGCCGTTTCCATCTAGAGTCCACGAGGCTGCCAGAATCTCGTGAGTTTGGAGCGCTGTTCATGACACATTGACGAGTAATCAAGACCATCACAGAACATGTCGTCCGTTCTTATTCAATGCCATTCTAGAAAACGACCCTTCTTTCGGAGTATCAAATACCATCTGAAGCACAATATCGCCCACTGACAGCCTCACGAGTGTTTGGTACTCGAATGCACGAGCAGAGGCGCAAGTGCCAATTCATCATATGTAGCTGCCGCTTTCATCACGCATCAACGTAGTCATGAACGCCACATTGATCTTTACAATTGGCTGATGAAGATAGGCGATGGCAGTGTCTGCCTGTAGTGCATGCCCGTGCCCTGAGAAACTGCCTCTTCTGCTCTGCTCTCCCCAACCCATGAGGAAACCTCTGCTTCCTCTACGAGATGCTCGCATGAGTTTCGAGTACACTCTATCTTGTCCCTTTTTCAAGAGTGCACTGCTCGGCGTATGTCCTTCACCTCGCCGATACCGGTTCTATTGGTGGGATCTCCCGTAAACTGTCGGCGCTGGCGAAGCAGAGCTCCGGTCTTGCGAAAATCCATCTTACTCGAACTGCAACCATACAGATAGGACATCGTCACCCTCGTGCAGCAGCATCGCTTAGGCTCCTAAGATCATCTTCACCATCGTCAATCACCATGGCACGCAAGTCCGCCTCCGGCACCACTTCCACCAATTCTGGCCCCTCGGCCGCGTCAACCAGCACGATGGCATCCGCGCCAAAGCCCCTCCCGCCGCTCCTCTGTTTGACCGCCAATACAACGCAGCGTGAGATTAGCTCTCACAAGACCAGGGGCTCGCAGATGGGCCGCCACATCTGCGAGTATTCGGAGGACGAAAAGCTCAACATGGGCGCCCAAGTCCTCTTCGCCATGGTGCCAGATCCACCAGGCGAAGCCACCCGCTCGCTCACCATCTCAGAGGCTGAGCAGCTGCTGAAGACAGAGGTGAGGCAGGATGAGCAGGGGAGATACCTCGCCAAGGGCTGGGTGAGCACCTTCATCGAGCGCGGTAAGTGCAAGCACGCATATGTCCTCATCTCAAAACAAGCACTGACAACCACTCAGCCAAAGCGCTGGATCGCGAATTGGGGCCAGATACCGTCTTCGTCCACGGCCGAGACATCCCATTCGGCGAGTTGTGGTCGAGCTGGGCCAACTCTGGCGACTGCATCGACAAGATGCAGGAATGGAGGGCAGAAGGTCTATTGGGGTCGTATGCATGGTAGAGGGAGCGTTCATGCGCCTCAGGGCGTGGGGCGAGCATCATTCGGGCGGTGGCATGGCGTTTGGGCGTTGGCAGGATATATCCGGCAGCTCAGGGCGACTTTTTGTGTATAGCACCATCACAGCCTCTAGGCTGCTTGAATGAGATTCTAAATACAATGCACAAGAGAGAGAGAGAACGTCTCCACGAAATGAAGTGCGCAAAGAAAGGTACTTGGGTACATCGCTATACCCGAAAAGTGCTACGGTGGGTAAGCAATCCACGTAGCGTCGGTGAAATTCGGGTGAACCAGAACTCAGCCCTTGTCTCGGTACCGTAGCTTGACCACACGTCGTAGACTCTGTAGAATGGTAGACCCAGATCAAGAGTACTCGGCATGATTTCTGGATGTTGATCCAAGTACCAATCAGAGCAGATCGTTCAGTTTCGAACGCTGTCACGTGACGCTAGCTTGAAGCTGGCTTGCTGCGGCCGGTGCTTTCTCACGCCATGAGTATAGTTGAGTACAACGGCAGTCGTGAGCAGCTCAGTATGGGCTGGTAATACGCCTCATCACAAGCTGAGCAAATGAGCAGTGGAAGCTCACTCAAAGACCGCACATGACGCTTGCTACCCCCGCAGCACATCAGCCGTATTGCTTCACTGCTTGACTGATTCCGTCACGAGCATCATGATATTGAATAGCTGATTAGCAGTGACGAGAGTCTGGCATATGCCTCAAGCGGCTCACTACAGGATCCCTCATCGCCACGCACCAGCCATCCTCTACCGACGCCGATGCCATCGAAGACGATCAAGCCTGGCGGAAAAGAGAAGGTAGATGCTCAACAAGCTGATCACACCGTGGGCAGACAATCGAGAGACACAACCGTCGGTTCATGCCATCGACCATGCGCATATCGGTCCGAGAGCCACTGGCCGGATTGGGCGCAGATCAAGAGACCGAGCAAGCCTTGAGCGGACAAAGACCTTGCAGAAAGAGATGCCATAGACCGTAAGAGCCTCATCATGACTTATCATGATTTACGGTCGCGAAGACAAATGCCAGGAAGCCGACAACCCCATGCTGGCCTTCAGCATGACCGGCGAGCTACCAAGCCCGGTCTCGGAGAGCTGCAGCTGCACTCTATATCTAGAATCTCTCATTGGAACGCAGCAACGCCTCCGTAAGCAGGGGGACTTTGCGAGACTGTAGCAGGTCGGCACATCCATGGCAGTGAGCAACATTGCCTGCCTTGCGAACCATGATGCCACTGAGCTTGCGACCACTATCCTCTGCCGGATGCTGTCTGGATTGCCCGCAGATACTGGAAGGAGACTTCCTCTTGCCCACAAATGAGCAAGCATGCGGAGAGCTATCAAGCCCGTGTTGCTATGCTCGATTTCGGTGAGGCCGCCGAACCACTTCCTGTACGCCGCGCCCGACGTACCCAACTCTACCTCCTCCCGCCCCGAGTACCTGTCTGCATGACCTGCGAACGTCATGCTCGCTGGCAAGTACCCGGAGCCATCGCCACACGAGGACGACTGAGCCCTCCTTCTCTCTTACGACCATGGACCCAACAGGCCAGTCTGCAAGGAGCCACAGACCTCCGAGCTCTCGGGCTGCCTGCTGGGTCACTCCTCCGATCCCCTGCTATCGTGGGCAGCTCTTCCCGGATGTGGTCGGATAAGTACTTCTCGGCGATCTTGCCGTCAACTATTGCCCGTGAGTTGGTTTGGTCTGATCAAGCTGATGTCGATATTTATGGTGCATAGTCGGTGCTGTTGATCTGCTTGTGGAGTCTACACGGCCAGTGGAGAGCATATCATGCCCACTGTGTTGCTCTCTTGTCGAGACTCTCATCATGGCGAGCGTCAAGCTCATGCTGCACGAAGATCATCTCACAATACTGGTTCATGGATGCGACGGCCTGGGGCCTGCGGTGTACATCGTCTCATTGCAATCGGCTACGTACACAACAAGGCTTATACATACAGTCGCTTCTCATAGCATGCTGCCACCTCTGCGAACCAGGATCGACTCACAGCCCGGCACTCAAACGCTGAGTCAGCAGATCGCGGCATAGAACGCATGTTGACAATCGTCGAGATTCAGGCGGCTTGTGGCATTGTCCTCGGCCGTGTCCTTCCTACATGTGAGTGTCGGGCAACCTCGGTCGTCCAGGGCACTCACAACTTGCGAAGCCGTCCCAACAAAGGCGTAGTCAGCCAGCCCGTCCTTCGGCGACCGCGCATGCCTGATCCTTGACAATGTAAGCCGCAAGGCCTGGGGCATCGATTGCTGTTTCTACTGCTTTGGCTTTGAGGTGGATCCCAGCAACCTTGGCTCGGGCCTGCAGTGCTCGAATCACGAGTTGGAGTATAGTGAAATCATGACCGTCAGTCATGCCAACCGTCAGTCGGGCAGTTCAACAGCCACAGATGCATGTCCATTTGGAGGACAGCTGAACATGCCTGCCGAGCCCGCCAACCCATTGTCCTCGTACCGGTCGTCGAAGGCATCTCGAAGAGCTTCTTGCGCATGGCATTACTGCCCTTCAGCTTGACGCCATGCTGAAATGTGCCATGGTGATGTTGCCCGCCCCGGTCTGGCAAGAGTACTCATTGCCCCGTGCGTTGAGCTTTGCAAGCTCGGCACGGTCGCTGGCGTGTTGTTGGCGCAGTGCTGCGCGGTCGTCATGGAGCTGCTCACCCATATGCCTCGAGATCTGAGCCCCTTGTCCAGGTCTGCAACCTTCTCCAGGCCATTCATGCCGGACGTGGCGTCGATCTCTTGGTTGGCTCTAAGGGTTGGGCGCGGTGGGCCTTCAGCAACAGCCTGAATGATCACCAACATGATCATCATTTGGTTGGAATGTGCGGTGACATACTTTGCTGGAGTGCCGACGAGGTCGGAAGAAGGCGTGTTCTCGTTAGTGAACCACATCATCGGATAATAACGCGGACACTCCGACTTAACGGCCAAATCGCGAGACTTCTCGATCAGGCAGTATGTGCCCTGGATTGTCGCATAAGAGAGCTCGGGCGTAGGAGAGCTCGACGACACGCTTGTTTGACGGCGCCCACTGCTCGCCTATGTATTCCTCGACGAGTGGAATGATATGCTCGGGTCGCAGAATCTGATGAAGGCAAAGCCCACGCTGGTGCCCTGCTATCGGTGCGCCAGTATGCAAGGTCATACTTCTCCATGGAGGTCTTGTCGAGGATGGACTTCAGCTCGTTCGTCAATATCCTGTTTGGTATGTTTCTGAGCATCAGCGTCGTGCGCATCTCGTGACCACGACAGATCTGGACGCAGCGCCAAACCGCACCGCCTTTGCTTCTCATCAGCTTGCGGGAACAAGGCCTATGACTGCAGCACTGCGAGGCCTTACTTGTGACTATGCTTGTCGTCAGCTTGCTTGTCCCACGGCTGCTACTGTGGCAGTGGCGGTTTACTTACTTGCGCGACAGCCAGAGCATCGAGTCAGCAAACCGTGTTAGCGCGAGCTGTTGCATGTGTTCAGTATTCATCTTTTTGCTGGTATGTGGTGTGTATCCTTCTTACCGTCCTCCTGCTCTTTCTTCATTCTCAGTGGAAAAGTGACCGGTCCACCGGCGGACGGGGGGTCGGTGCTCGTGATGACTGAGGCGTTTGTGCCTCAAGCCAGATTTCTGGCTGGGTGAGCTCCTCGGGCTCTTTGGGCTCATGCCCCTTGGAGAGGAGGCAGCAGAAGAGGCTACGGAGGAAGGTGAGCATGTTGGTGTTGTTGGTGAGGTGGATGCTTGTATGTGTTGTTTCGGTGCGGAATGTTAAGGTTGGTAAAGAAACAGCGAGAGAAACAATTGAGCTTCAGAGCGCGCCAGGGACCCACTTCCATGGAAAGCTGCTGGAGTGCTGCCGCATCACGGGCGCTCCTCCATGTCTTGCCGATATGCAGATAGCACCTACGCACTTCCGATGCATATGCACAGAGAGATTTCAAGCAGGATCGATTGCTTGAAGCAGCTGCACTGAAAATGTAGACCCAGACCCTCTGCCTCGTAGTGAGCACGGACCAGTAAACCGAAGACGATCAAGTAAGAGCATGTGTTCTATAAAAGCAGCAACCGAAGACAAAGGCATTCTTCTGGGCCGAGAGCCGCATTGTAAGGCTCTCGAAGCAGCGCAAGCAGAAATTGCATGTGAGAGCAAACTCGCAAGCCGTCGAAGCTGTAAACCTCTCTCTATCACCTTGAACTAAATTACCCACAACCGTTCGTCTTCATTCATCCCCACGATACAAGCGCATAACATGTTCATTGCCCGGCGGCAAGACGCGAATGTCTCTCGCGACCGCAGTTGCATTATCGGCCTTGAAGACTCTCTGTAAAGTGTGAGCTACGTTACTAGCTGACCCGCGATACTGTTGGTAAGTGTGTGTATTTCTACTATTATGCGGCCTGAGAACAGCAAAGATTGACTGCAAGCAGCGTCAAAGTCCTTAGAGCATCTGCGCAATCAAGCATAGCCAAACTGCTCTCCTTCCATATATAACCACGACTCACGACTGAACCGAAGACGCTGCGAACGGGAGAAGCAGGCAAAGAGCCTGCGCACACCCACGGAAGAAAGCGCCTTCAACAAAGATCAAGCCAGGTATAATCAGGGAAGCGAAGCACCATGGACGAGTCCTTCTATATAGAGGCCATGCAGGCTGGGAGGAGGACCTTCGGCAACGGTCCGACAGAGGAGCATACTGCAGAACAATGGAGCTGGGAACCTATGAACAGGCAACCGTACTGGAGCGAGGTGAACGGCGGCAATCACTCGATGGCGTCGAACCATCTGGGCAATGGGTCGATCTTTATCCAGACGCCAATGCCACGGTATCAGTTCGATTACACAGAAGCTGCTGATTTTGGTGCGCCGTACGAACAACAATACCATCTTTCTCCGGAAGAGAACGTCCGCCAGCTAGCATCCCCACAGCGGACATATGTGCACAGCTCAAGCGCCCCCGGCCCGCCAGATGGTCAAACAAGATACTCGGCAAGCGACAATAGTCGAACCAACTTCAATAGCGTAACGTCACGCCCATCGAGCCTCCCCGATACGTACATGTCGGATGAAGCTCAGCAGTCTGACGGCGAGGACACCAACATGGACTCTACCCGCACAGAAGTCTCGAAAATGTTGCCCCTGCAGCAGATTCGTTACATGCATCAGCAGTCGAAGTCGATGCACGGTGAGCCGGGGAGACTTTATGCTGTAGCTGCGAAGCTAAAGTTCTATTCATCGTTCGGTGTTCGAGCTTGGGCCCACATGGAGGAATACGATCGTGATGAGCTTCTAAACGAGGCAGAAGAGCTTACCGAGATGCTGCAGGATACCTTGGCAGATGTGGCTAATAGCACTCGAGAGAGTCTCAATGATCTCATGAGCATTGCAATTGAGCGTTTGCAAGCGGATGAGAGCGCAGCAGAACCTGATGATGCTATGCTTGGAACCATCGAGGAGACAAGAACGAGGCTGGAGGACGATGCTTTCCAAGGTATTCTACAGCGCACACGCCGCCAAACACACATCTTCACCAACATCGACCGCCTATTGAATGCCGCAATACCATGTCAACGCAAGGTCGAAGTCGGCATCCTCGCCGTCACAGTTTATCCTGATTTGGAAATCACTACTTCATCTGCATGGTTGACGAGTTGCATGTACGAACACCGCGAGTATCTCGAGTCTACTAGATACTTCGATGCCGCGCGCGGTCTTGACGATACCGAAGGAGACGCACTTCCGTCGTTGCCAGGGGTGGATGCATATGTTCAGACTGTGAACGACGAGAAGTCTGCCAGGCAAGTCCTCGAACTCACGCACTTTGGCAAGTTCCACATCAAGAGCCACCAGTATGCCAGAGACGACGTTGAGGAAGTGGAAGCAAGAATGGCGCACTACAAAGACTGCCTCTTCCGGGCCTTCGTGAGCGGCGTCGCGGATCCAAGCGAAGAGCAGGAATACCAATGGGACGAGTTCCGCCGCAAGTCCGCAAAATTCGATTTCGCGCTTGTGGAGGCCCATTGCTGGGAGCTTGTCAAGGAGGTCATACGCTTCCATCGGAAAGGATGCCTGCTGCAGAAAGGCACAAAGCCCTGCACTTGCGACAGGAATATGGACGACAAGCATCTCACCTGCGCGCAGCGGCTGAAGCTCATCATCAAGTATGTGCGATCTGACAAGCTTTTCGCTCTGGACATGGTGAAGCCACATTCAGACGGCAAAATCAAGATGGTCGCCGGTCCTAATCACCACGTCAACACGAAGCGCACTTACCGGAAGAGCAATAAGACTAGGTCCAATGCGACTGCGAAGGCACGAGCTATACAGAAAGCTCATGCGATCGGGGACAATGAAGCGCGATATGGAAGTGATGGTGATGGCGACGAGGAGACCAATGGCGCTTTGATGTAATGCTGCGAAGACACTGCTGAGGGGATGACCTTCATGAGCATCAGAGATATTTCGTGTCAAAGGGGTTCCGCTTATAAAGGAAGGCATGCGTTGCATCATGGCTTGTGCTGTTTCAGATGAACTACGTCGGTAGGTTCCTGCTTGACACTACAGTATATTGTCCATCGATCGAACCTTCGACCACAACCTCTCAACTATTTGCCTTCTTTCTCGTGCTTTCGATGCCCTCCTGGAACGAACGATAAACTGTTTGTAACGCACAAAGAGGAAATCTGTGGTTTTATATTGCGCATTCAGACATTTCTGCACCTTGTTGTCTCATCATAATCCCATTAGACTGTATATAGTATTGTTGTGTGAACGCTTGGAAGCGCTCCTTCCTAATTAGGACTACGCTTGCTCGTGCTTCTGTCGGCAGGGATGTTTCCGCACCGCTCCCGCACTTTGAAAGCTAAAATCAAGTTGGAACTCGACTCCGACGATGATGTTCCTCCAGCGCAGCACGAGAAACTCTCTTCCGACAACCACGCACCAGCATCACTCTGCCCTTCATCACGAACACTTCCAACAACACCTTCATCACAGACACTTGCAACCACGCTTTCACCACAGGAACTTGCATCAGCAAGCACGATGGAGCAAGACAAGCAGCAGTATGCTTCGGCGAAGGCTTTTGCGGCTCTGAAGGCCGGTCACAATACGCGCGTGCCCCGTCGACCAGTGCGTCTCACAAAGCAGATATGGGACTCTGGCAATGTGGCTCTAGCACATGAAGTGCCGCGCGAGGCAATCGACTACTATGATGAGTTTGAAGGCATGGCAACAGATCCTAACGCACGGGAGATCTACTCCGAGTGTGCCGTTGCGACGACATTAGCCACCTACGGCAAGACTGCGTGGCAATTTTTCACCAAGTACGAGCGTCGAGACTACATCGCGCACAAGAAGCGTTCCCTGCAGCTTGAGACTACGGACAGCCACGCGAAGAAAGAGTTGCACGACCGCATCGACGACCTTGGCGATCCTGAGCAACAATACAGCAACGATCGTGGCAGTGTCGAGTTCGCCCAGCAACCTGGGAACCCGGACCAGGCTCTGTCCGCCGAGATGCCCGGCGTCTACAGGGCACTGCTCGACCATGTCATCGAGAAGACCATTTACGCTCCTGATGCTGGTGACACGGTTGCCCAGAAGCTTCATGCGGATGTGCAGAGAATTGTGGGCGGCACGGTCAACGTGCCAATGAAGCTGCAGATCGCCTCGTTGGCAAGAGTGGTATTTCCACAGCGCGACTTAGGAGCTCGCTTGAGATTGATGACGGGGTTCATGCCGGCACTTGATGCTCAGCTTGCATCGGATGGTTTAGTCGACGCACCGACTGTCTTCCCTGGACCTCAGCAGACGGGCATACAGTAAGGTTCAGCGGGCAGCAAGAGCATTCAGGAAAGTGAGAAGCTCGGGCAGGTTGGACTATCATGTGCATTAGCAGGCCGAGAGGGAGGACGGATGGCACGCAACCTGGGCGCGATGTTGGATGGAAGTTTACTCAATGACAGAGCTAGATGCATTTCTTGTGATCAGTGCGAGCAAGACGGAAAGCCATTGGCAATGCAGACAGCAATCTATCGATCCATGGATGGCACAATTGTTACTATACTCATGCTTCATCACCCCATCACCTTGGGCTCTGAGTCCAATATCCACCAATCGCTACAACACTGCGCAATCGAAACTATAAGCCAGGAGTGAAGTGACCCTACGCACACCAGTGTCCTATATTGACGCCAACAGTAATGCCACTGAAGGATGAGAGATACAGCTCATCCGGCTTCAAGCCACCTGTCAACGTAGCGCATGCATGACCATACGGGGATTCGCATGCCTGTACTTAAGGTAACAATCAGATCGTCTGATTAAAGCATGACATGAACGGACCATTCATCCACATGACCATGTTCGAAGAACACTTCCAGCAGCGCGGCAAGAACCAAGGATCTTCTCTGGCAAACCCTTTTGCTTCCTATCTGACGTCTCCTCCTCACGCTCCTGCAAATGATGTTGCTCAGGCACAGCGCTCGTAGCCATTCTTGAACTGCCTGTACCAGACATTGATTGACTTATGCAAGATCCGTCTTCTGTTTTGCTCATGACTTTCATGCTTTCTACATCTGAGCGTCGAAATTAAGATCGTGTTTCTTGGCAACTCGATCAAGCATACTCTTCCGCCAGCAACGAGGCCAGAAAGCTGGTGCGAAGGAGAAACAGAACACACCAGGGAACCTCGATCTCGCCGCGTACATACCTATTGAGCTTCTGTTGAATCTTCGACTTTCCGTTGGTTGCCTGACAATCAAAACCCTCACTTGCGAACCATGCTCCCCTGCAGCGTTGCAATTGCCGTGTCAACGTTCAGGTGCTGTGATTTGTCTGTCTGGTGCAATCAGCCTTGAGCTCATGGTATTGTGCTATCATGTAGCTGCTTCGATCCGAACGAGCATCGATCTACCTTTATCATTGTCTGGAGCATGAGTACCTACTTGATCATGTCAGCTTGGGCTTTGAGCCAACAGATCTGATGTCGCGCTTTGAGACGGCCTGATTAGTACAGCATCGTTTGGAACATGACTCTGTTGCGACGTTCGTTGCCTAAGAAAGGCACGTCGACTAGTATCCGGACTACAATCAATCTAGATGCCGCTCTCACCTATTATCTCGATGTACAAGTCATTAAGTTCTATCTGTCTGTCTTTGACTGAACGGCGCCAATGAATTTCCCAAACTCAAAAGCTTTTTGTACATCTAGATGAATAATTCCAGACATTAACAATGCTAAGTGTTGTCTTGCTAAGCGCACAGAATCATTGGATTGATTTGGACGATCGCTATCGTTGTATAGAGTCCGTTGGCAAATGTGGACGGTTCGGTCGATTAAGACACAAAGGGACGGATCTGTGCAAGTATCCTCGTCTTAATACACTGCAGCACGCGATGCTTCTAGCTACAACGCCACAATGAAGAGTCACTCGTATTACGCTATGCCTTTCTTCGATCAGTCACACTTCCAAATCAATCACGCCATTGACGCCAGATCAGTATCTTCTCTCGATCGCTCGGAGCCGTGTGATCTGTACCGATGATGCATATTGCCTTCGAACAATGAATTCGCATGCTCGGTCTCGCCTTAGTACAAACGATTGTTGGTTGGGGCAAGACCTTGAGCAGCGAACCAACGCTGAATGAGCAGGTTTTGCTGATGGTTCTGTTGGTTCTTGGAGGTGTTATGTCCACCGCGAACGCGCAACTCTGCTGGGATGTGGATTCCATGCGTCTTGACCATGTGTGTGACGATGTCCGTCCGGCGATCCTTCGAATGGGGCACCTCCGGTCTGACGCATCGCGGAACCGGGCAGCCCAGAAGGACTCTCCCGCCACGCCTCCGGCGACCAGGTGCGGTCGTGGTTGGGTTGGCGGCAGGAGTGGGTTGCCCATAGTCGTCCTCGTCGTCCTCGGCCTCGTCACCCTCGACGACATCACCCTGGACGCCATTCTCCTCCACGTCGCCGTCCTCGTCTTCACCATCGCCGTCCTCGTTGTTTTGCTCATCAAGATCGTCATCTTCCTCTCCACCATTAGTGTCAGCCTCCTCTGCACCAGAGCGCTCCATCTCATTGATAGAGTCCTCCACATCTCTCTCATCGGCATATATCTCGCCGCCCATGGTACTCATTTCGGCATCCGAGTCATCATCCACATCGGAAATCTCTTGCTTTTCCTGCCCAAAATATTCAGTCTCGCCTGGTTTTGGAAACAGTCTCTTGATGGGCCCACGGTCAGCTATGGTGCCCTGTCTAATACTGATCTCGACGTTCTGACTTCCCGCCCTTGGCTCGATGCTCATGATGTAGAACTGGTCGGGCTCCTTGCCACCGAGATCTTCCTGCCGCGATGGGTTGCAGTCGTTGGGAACATAGAAGGTGTAGGGAAGACCCTGGTGGAGGCCGTTCCCGAGCGCGTAGAGATCGTGCTCTTTACTTGTTCCCGGATAGCCTTGCTCGTCGATGTACTCAGTATCAAGCTCGGTACTGTCATCGATGTGTGGTGGATGCATGTAAACTCGAACATAGCCATCCGTTTGTTGCATGATCTCGAGGCCCGCGAACTTTGGCACCTTGGCCTTCAGATGCGAGCTGTGGAGGTAGATCGGCCTGCAAAGCCCAGTGGGCAAAAGGTCAGTGAATGATTCGGGTATTAAATCTGTCTCCCACATCAACACTCACCAAGAAAACGTCCATGGCAACTTCTCGATCTGCTTCTTCGTAAGGAGGTCTGTGAAGAAGCGCTCACCGTGCACCTCCTCCAACTTGTCGAGGTAATCCATCGGGAAGATTTAATGCTGTGGCAAGGATTCAGTACGACACCGCGATTGTCGTTGTCTAAGTATTGCGCGTTGTCTGATCAATGTGGTGAGCTCTTGGAGTCCGTAGGAAAGTGGTGAAGCCTTTTCTCGGTTGAGAGGGAGTCGGGTTTTGTAGCAAGTGGAATGTGTTGTGTGTGCAAAAGTAATCCAATTCTTCACGAGGCCGACGCTTGTCAAGAAATGTGAGCACTAGCGCAAAGCACGGACCATTCACATGCAAAAAGAGCGCAACTGCCTTGCTGGGTCCGCGATCGTACGCACACTATGATCCGGCAGCGTATGCCCCCGGAAGAATGCAGTCATGGCAGATAGATCATTGCAGGAAGGGAAATTGCATTGCAGTGGATATCGCCTTGCGATCCGTCTGCGTCGAGCGACCACGCCTTCAAGTGCTTTGTTGGATATATTTTGCTGGGAAATGCACCGCTGTCTGCAATGCAGGTCATGCGAAAGCAGGACAGGAGACCTTGGGCGGCGGTCTCCAGTCGCTTGAAATTGGGTGAGACTCTTCCCCAAAAAGAGGCGTGACCTTATACTATGTGATGAGTTCTCCTCATAAGGTATAGACCGAAAGCAGAGACTTCGGGCATTAGTTCACGAAAAGATATCGCAATGTCAATGAGAGCCGTTACTGGGACACTGTTGATGGAGATTTTTGATCGAATGCATTGATGAGGAGCTATTGACACGCGGGCTCTTGGTCCTGTAGCTTGCAGCGTTTACATTAACCACGCCAAAGAAGCCTTGTCGCGGCTCTAGAGCCCGATGTCACGTTGAAAGAAAGCTTTGATCTGTCTGAAGGACAATAGGCGACTCTCTTCAATGCCCCTATGTGTCGATAGCAAATACCAGCCGTTGCCGACGCTTGTTCCACAATCTTGTTGAGATATGCGTCGGCGTGTCGTCGCCACTTGTTAATACTTGCTGACTTCTCGATCTGCTCACAGCCAGTATCCAAGCATTCCATTTCAGTCTCGTCCAGATCGATACTCTCGACACTTCACCTCTGTGACAACCGGAAGATGCGCAAGCGATGTAGTTGTGCGTCGGACGACATACTCACGAACCCTCTCATTGCTTGCCACACCTTGGTCTTCCTGCTCCTCTTCTGGTGCATGCGAAATGTCTGTTGCACCACTTGAAGAAGCTTCTGCGTATGATGCAGATTGATACTGCTCTTGACCAGCTCCGCCCTCGCCCTCGCCCTCGACCTCGCCAACGTCATTTGGATTGATCGCCGGACTCTCCGCCATGACACGCTCCTGCAGGAATTGATTCGTGAGGTGAGTATTGAAGGTGGTCAGGTGGTCGTGCTGGAGGTAGAAGTGGTGGTAGGGGTAGACCAGACGTGCCAAGGTGAGGATGTCCATCTTGCTTGTCATTCTGATGTTGCTGTTCAAGAGCGTCTCGATAGAATGGATTGCTCCCGTCTCGACCCGTGGGATCGTGAGCTCGTCATACCACACAGCATTGCTGACTTGGTCGATGAGGCGATCTTGTATCACAGGCGCTTGAGCAGCAGACGCTTCGTCCTCTGGCAGTTCCTGCTCCTCGACCAACAAGCCTCTTTCGTGAAACGTGTCGGGAAGTGTTGCCGCCTGCAATTTGGCAAAAGCGTCAAGCAGCGTTTGTTTAGTGAACTCGTCGATGACGGGATTAAAGCCAGCCGTGTTGATGTCTCTAAGCATCTCGGCACGCTCTGCGGTCGTCATCGAGCGAACGATGGTCTTGCCGTAGGTCGAGTAGAAGCTTATACGCCATGCAAGCCCGTATCCGCTGGCGTGTGGTTCAGTGGAGGACTGGCAGTGCTTACGGCGCAAGTAACTGAGAAATGTGATACCAGCATCGGTCGTGGGGATGTCGCGCATTGCAGCTTGGGACGTGCGGATAGCATCCATGTCTTCGTGGTCCTGTGTGTGCTGCATGTTTGCGGGATCGTGCTGTTTCTTCAGAAGGTGTTAGTAAATGTGATTGAACCGTATGATGATGGACTCTGCCTACTGCTTTGCTAGCAATAGAGGAGATTCACCAGACTGGGCGGAATCTTCATCCGCAGGCACTTGTGGTTGGGAACCGTATGTGCAGCTTAGCGGGACTACTCTGAAGTCTTTTATAAGAGCAACTCCACTTTAAGTGTTGTTCGAAAACGAACTTTGGAAAAACGCGCACTTTCGCGCGTCACGGAGCGTGCCGCGCCATGGCGATTCTCCCAAAGAGGAAGGCACGTTATCACGGCTATGCAATGAGAGACACCTCACAACATGCATTGCAATATACCGCAAGAGTGTGCGATGGCTTGCACAGAGCATTCGCGTACCAATTGACGTGAGAATCACTACGCGTGCTCTGTATTTCCTTTCGAAAGCTCTGTGATCCTGCAGATAACATTCCTGGATAAATGATCAGTGGCATATTGAAAGGCAAGACTTGGCGAGGATTCGATTGAATCTTGAATGACATCTATACAACAGATCTTGCCCTCCTATAGGTCATCGTGCCAGTATCATAAACTTGTATTCAATCCTGATTCACGGCATGACGATGCAGTGCCCATCTCGCTGGACTCCACGGTGCCCTCGGGTGATGACCAACCGTCTAATGAACTGAATGCATGCCGGCTTTGTGCCGATTCATCAAAGTAACTACGTTGGCTAGCAAGTAAATGTCTCAATGTCTCAGAGTGATCTCCTTCTGTCCCAGGCGCCGTCGTCTGTTGGATGAGACGTCTAAATTGTCTTGAGCATGCTTCGATAACTGACTCTTGCGCTGGCGTCTCATCAAAGCAATGGCTTTCTCGGCACGACCTTCAACATTGATGTATTTCCTGCCGAAGTCTCGTTGACCTCGCTCGTTCCCTGTAGCCTCTTCGTCTCCGCATCCTGCATTTTCAAGCATTGGATATCGTGAGGCGGCCTCCATGCGCGCACGTTCACAGCTCGTCCCGCGCAACGTCGCATTGCGTTCGGGTGCAGTAGCGTAAAGTGTCATCGACGCGTTGCTTGGGTGATCCAAATGATTCTGATCTCGAGTAAGAACTGCTCCTCCACTGCCATCAGTGAAGGTAATATCTCGCGGAGGTAAAGATGGAGCCAATCCTTTTTCCCCCCAACCCATAAGCTCATCTTGATTAGACTCAGATCCATTGACCTTCCCACCAATTCCAGATGGTGATGTAGGAGGCGTGATGAATGGGTACATCTGCTCCAAGATACCAGGAGGCGTATCCCCTGGGTAGTAGTCGTACACGGAACTTGGAAGTGCGTCGGTCGAGAAGTCTTGTTGATCAGACAGATCGGGCACTGCGCTAGACGTGCTGACGCCATAATTGTTTGATTCTTGGTACAGCATCTCATCAAAAATGTTGGAGGGGAGATCATATTCGGCTTGGTCATCGGCTTGAGAAGTCCAGAAGTTTTCCATGGTCGTTATCTAGAGTGCTAATGTGGGTACTGTGCTTGTACTCAATTTCAGTAAGTTTCAGAGAGCAAGAGTGGTTCAGGATGACAGAGCTCGTCAGAAAGCTGTTGTCTAGCGTTGCTATCGATGAGGTATCTTCAAGATCTTTCGCGCATGTTTGAGTGAACTCTCTTGCGAAGAGCTATAAGGAACCATCAGCTTCTATTCACGTTGACTCTTCACGGCGCTGCTAGACTTGCCACATGACCGTTACAAGCGACGGCCTCAAGTCTTGCGACAATGCCTGCAGCCAATGTGATTATTGCTATCATGGGGCATATGGTATGGTTAAATGGAGGTGAATTTGGCTTCCGCTACCACAGATGACAAGCTTCGTCGGGGAAACAGCTCAGTCATCTGATAGCACGCTTTAATAGCAATGCTAGAGGCCTCGAAATGCAGGAGACATACTAAAAAGGCTGAGAAATGCGTGTCCTCCATCTTAGCATTCTAGCCCGATTGACCCATCTGCCGGTTGTGAATTCTCGACAAGACTTCACTGCCCACCTGTTTACCACTCGCAATGGAGATCTTCCTACAAGCCACGCAATCGCCTCCTGCTGTTCCACTGTGAAAGCCAAATTCGGCTTGCTTGCCCATGAAGAACGCCCAGTCGCTGCCTCGTCTCTGGAGTGCCTTAGTAGCATTCTCTGTGAAGTGATATATGTACTTCCCGTCAACAAGAGACCGGAAGGCCGGAACACGATCGGGCAGCAGATGCCACAATGGCGGATTAGCCGCGTTGATGTAATTGAGGAGATGTTCAACAGATGTATTAGCCGGCGGTACTGGAAGTGACGCATGTTCGCGGTCGTTTTTGAGGAAGCTCTCTGCCCATAACCTGTCCTGTTGCTCTCGGGTGTGCACTTCCGAAGGCGCCAATGGATTCGTGGTAAGCGTACTTCCTGCATGTTGGCCAAACACTTGCTGTGCATCAAGCTGAGCTTGTGGTCGCGGGAGTACATGTGCGGCTTGGTCACTCTGGTCGTGATAGTCGTGGTGTATCTGCGGTTGATGAGCCGAATTTGTTTTGGCTGTGGAAGTGTCAACGGAATTGAATGCGAGAAATTGCACGGGCTTGGTTGCGGACTCACTTATAGGGCTTGGCACAAAAGCAGGCGGGCACAGGCACAATCCACCCTTTGTCCTTTTGATATGCAATTCGCACGCCGCGTGTCTGGCAGAAACATAGTCTACGATATCTGGTGTGCTTTTTGCTGCGCCAGACGTAATGTCTCGGGCAGCCGATGCCCAGGCGCAACGCATGCCCGGAATGCTCCTAACGATCTGGCAGCAGGTTGTACAGCGCACTCCATTGTTGCCTCCCACTCCGGGATTGAAGATTTCGCTTTTGTTGCACCAGTAATTGACGCAGACGAAGCGCTCCTCCCCAGGTAGCGCAGCAGTGTCACTCAGCCCGTCGTGGGCTTCAGCTTCACCCTGGGCGGTCTGCACAGGATCGGATTGTGGCATTACTGGCGCCGGCGTTGATGACGTTGTTGATGTCGATGTCTCTGTGCCAGTCTGAGAAGATGTCCCAATGGTCTTCTCCGAGTCTTCGAGTGCGTGATCTGGTTGTCGCTGATGCTGACTCTGTTGTTTCTGGGCTTCCCACATCTTCAAACGAGACACGTATTGCTCTGAGATCTTTGGTCGCAAAGCGGCGAAGGTGTACCACAGAGAGCGAGGTGGGCCAGAGGGATGCGTGCCGAATGTATTGGGCGCAACGTGGTCTTCCCAGAACGCGTGCTTGAGCCTTTCGATGTCAATAGACATTGCGCAGGTTTGTGTGCGGTCTTGTATCTTTCAAGAGCTTGAGTGCATATATGTGAACGATCTCAGAATGCGTTGTGCGCATCAATGCTGTTCTCACAGTCTTTTTGCAGACGCTAGAAGCTCCTGGCCCATTCCGAGTGTCTTTTTCGGGAAGGGTCGGTCACAATCTAGGTTCATTCCCCAACTAGGAAGGAGCAGCACTTGCGAATGAAGCCGCCAGCCGTTCCGATCGAACAGATCTTACAATAGGCTTGTTGAAAGTGGTTCTTTGTGCATAGTCAGAATCAGCCTTTGTCTCAGGTGAGCCCAGCCAATCCGTGCAGCTCTGCGCGAGTGAAGTGCACGATCGCTCTGGCGCCTTAGCGTAGAAACACCGGAGCCAGCTACAACGCAATGTGTGCAGCTCGGCTGTCAGAAGAGGATTCATCAGTAAGTGCTTTACTACTTTGCGTTTCCTCGATTCTGCGGCGCCTGCTGGAACTTACTCACAAGTCATATCACTTCTTACACTGCCTTCCAAGAAGACCCACGAACCAACCAACCAGGTCTTCCTGCATCAAATCGCTACACCAACCGATCATCTTACCAGAGACGTCTAGCTCCAATCGAACGCAATCTCAAAACATCGGAAATCCGGCAACGTCTTCAAGTGTGCTCGTCAAAGTGCACATGGAGACCAATGATGCCGGGCAGAGCTTCTCGCTCTCAGGACCAACATCCGTCCTGGCGCCGACTTACCCGCCTCAGATCTACCCAGACCATTTCTTCTGGAGCATGGAGATGACCTGGGCTTTGAACAATGGCAGAACCATCCACGGCATCAACAGCATGCTCGCACAGCAATATCCCGAGCTGCAAGAGCAGATGGTGCTGTTCCTGCAAATGTTCGAGACGCAGCCCGATGCATCGACTGCATCGGGCGATGACTTCAACTTCGATGTCGACATGGTTGAGTCATACAATACCTCCCGGGCCGACAGCGTCACGACGGAAACGGATGCATTGATTGACGGCGCCAATGTGACAAGTCCGGCTCCAAACACGCGTGCTCTAGTATCTGAGCGCAAAGCCTCAACCCCAATCAAGCGCGAACCATTGCTTCCGCCGTCGCCAGCTCGTCAGCGTCTTCCGTCGGGGGATGCCCCAAAGTATGTCAGCGACTTCGTGGATGCGGACGACGCGCGCATGTATCTCGCGCATCCTGACATAGAGGACTGTCAGCCCTTGCAAATTCCGAACGACGATTTCACAATCGTGCAAGCCACTCAGCAGCACCACTTCGCGAAGCTCTTCCTTGAAGCAATTCCCACTCCTGGCATGATGGACCCACAAGCTCTTCAATACGGCGAGAAGGATAAGGCGCTGCTGAAGTTCAGAAGCCAGCAAGAGACGACCGTGGCCAAGATCATGAGCGAGTTGCGCACTGCAGCTCAGCAGAAGCAAGCACGTGCAAACTGCCTTTTGGCTGTTGATGCTGCGGTCTTTGTTTCGAAATATGGCATCCCAAAGCAACTCTACAATGCTGCTTTAACCAACAGCAGTAACATCAAGGCCAAGCGCAAAGCTCATGCTGACCTAACGAGCACATGCTCGGAGAGACTGGAAGCAATGATCAGCATTGTGCGCGATTACAAGCTTGTGGCTTTCGACGTCCTGACGGGAAAGAACCTTCATCGCTTCGCGTACGATGCTCAGTACTATGCTGAAGAGAAAATCTTCTACTTGCTCTCGAACGTGCAGCGTCAGGAGAATGCAGAGGCGATACAAGCCGAGAAGCCAGGATTGGGACTGCGGACGGCGAAGCGCAAGCACGAGGCTGGTGGTGATGGAGAGGTGAAGAACTTCAAACGTCTCAAGTCGTAGGTGGTTGGCAAGTGTGATGAGGTGAACATCGAGACGACCAGGTCTGGAGCGGGAAGCAGTGCATTTTCGGGTGTAATTCTACAATGGTGAGGGCTAAGCATAACAAAGCGAGTCTGGAGACGCTCGAAATGTAGAGTCAGACACTTTCGCGACAGATCAATGCGTATTGAAGCTCCCAAGCTGTGGTCCAAGACAGGTTGGAAAACATCGTTTCTCGTGGCGTTAGCGCCGCCAGAAATTCTGCCCTTTGCTAGCGCCCGAACCCTCTTAGCCAATCAGTGACGCATTGTGCCATGGTCAGTCCGCTTAGTCTTGTGCTGCAATCGAAGCTTAGCATTCATCTCCACTAGTATCTTGCCGTCGACCAGGGAAAACTTGAGCTCTAGGATCTATCGTATTGCAATTTCTTAGACATTATACTTTGCTTCAAAACCTACCAAAGCAATGATGCGGTCATCACATCGTGAGGTTACTATCAACCTGCTGAGGCTACCATCAATCTACTAAGGCTACTATCAACTGATTGGTAATGCTATCAACGCGATGGTGCTACCATCGATCCGCTGAGGCTCCCATCAAGCGGCCGAGACCCTATCGGTTCGCTAAGGTCCCATCCATCGCTGAGGCTTCTACCAATCAGCTGAGGACCTATCAACCTGCTGAGACCATTTTAAAGATTGCGAAGCTGGCCTTCCGAAGCAAAGTATGGTATTCAGGAATTGAGATATGATAAATAGTAGAGCCTGGGGACATTTCTGGGCAAGGAAAAGAAGATTCCGAAACTGAAGAAATTGTCCTCCCTTGCACCAAACGGACTGAAAGCACTGCTCCCGAGACTTGGAAAGCTCGTGGCGATCACTGACTGAGGGGATGATGGCCACTGTAGCACTACAGCCTGCCAACACGGCCTCGGCAACGTATCGCTGCTGATATAGAAAAATTGCAATTTCCGCAATACGTCACTTCCGCCTGTTGTGCGCATATTCGAGAGTACCCTGTTCCGAGCTCCATCAACCACTCATTGGCATTCGAGCAGACATGTGCAACGTCCTGGTGGTACTGTGCCGGCAGCGCAATCGTTCAATAGACGATATCTGAAAGACAGTGACCATGGCTTCGGAAACAGGCCAGCATCTTGCTGTGGTGTAGTCCATTGTCATACGGCAATCTAAGCAGGATCTTGCATTGCGTATACATTTCTCGACTCGTGCCATTAGGTCTTCATACATTCATCTCGTCGGATGGTTGACATTGACGCCAAATATGTCCCTCCAGTCGGCCAAAATGCTCTTACCACACGAATGCGGCTCTGCTGAAGTCTTGGTACCTTATCCTTGCAAGGGACATGGTCGGCCACGATCCTGTTTCCTTGGTCGGTCATGTTATGACTTTGTTTCCTTGTCATCTCCCGAACCACCACTGCACTTCAGCTTTTCATTGAGATATGCCTGCCGCAATAGTCAAACGCGTTTCCAGACTTTTCAGGGCTTGGAATTGCGGCGAATCAGATAATCGGACCAAGAGCCTCTTGACCATGAGCTGCAAGCTTGCACGATTGCGCAGCTTAGCATCATCCATACTTTCTGCACATAGCGTCACGGTTTCGCTTATCACGTCCAATGCTGGACTACTGAGCCTTTCTAGGCCACAAACATTCAGCGGTTACTGGACAATGCCCTGGACATTATTATTACAAGATGCCATATTGTACATTTTCAAGATGCCTCGCTGAAACGCTTGCAACGATATCCTTCCAACTCACCACACCCACCCAATCACGATGATAATGGCCAGGAGTCCACAGGATGCGACCTGACTGAATTAACCATCTCCGCCGGAAAGGTCTTGTGCGGTGGGACCGGCGGGCCATCACTACGCTGTACATGGATCGAGCCTTGCTGCTGCGCGCCCATCCTCTCCCTCTGCTGCTGAGCAAGGAGCGGTGACACGCCAATGATCTTCTTCTCCGGCAGGCGAGCTTGTAAGCCATTGTGCGCGGGATTCGGGAATCCAATGTGGAATGGATACGTCTGGCCCGTCCGGCGGCCGCCATCTTCAATCGTCGGCGGATGTACCCACCATGTCTCAGTCCGCTTGATGCCATCTTTGCCAATGTACTCCTTGTAATCGCCATCTGTGCCCTCGAATCTTCTGGCAGTGAACTGAGTCGGCATGACCGGACCCTTACTCTCTGGCAAGAGCTTGGATACCGTTTCTGCGATGACCCACTGCGCATTTGGTCCAGCACGTCCAGGCACTTCGTCTTCTGAGATCTCAGCATAGCCGCCTTCCACCGCAATAAAGTGCCGAGCTGGCAGCACTTCAATGTCGACGATCGGGAGTACGCGATGGAAGACATGATGGTTGTGGATCTCGCGTGTAATTTGTTCCTCACGAATCTCGTGCACACGTCGCTCGATGGTCTCGTGAGTGACCGCAGGTGCGTACCTCTCGTGGACCGTGTAGTCTTCGGTGTTCGACAAATCGATGATGCCATTCAGCTGCTTCGCCAGGTCGGGGGCACCGGAATGGCGCCGAAGTACCCGGTCATTGGCAAGTTCGCTCGCATACTCATCTGATGGTGATCGTGGCAGCGGCTTGCTCAGGCTCGTACGAGTAGCGCCAGAGGTAGTATCCATGCTGTGCCTTGGACTACGAGGAGGCGCGGTAGCACCGGCTGCGTGAGCGGTGTCAATTGATCCTTGCCGGAAATCAGCTACATCCGCCTTCCTTGACAAAGACCGCCGACGCGCAGAGGAGGCGGATGGGTCAAATGCATCGACACCTGCAGCGGCGCCAAGATCCCGCCTCTTGACCTGAGCTCCGTACCCAGCTTGCAACGCGGGTGCCAAGGTCTCCTCAGCTTCACGTCTCGCGATGTTGCGGTCGGCGACATCTTCGCTGAAAGGCTGCTTGCCACCCGCACAGGATGAGAGTGTGAGATTTCGCAGGTCGGTCGAAAGGTCGGACTCTCGGGGCAGGCTGGGTATTCGATGGGGCTGCTCCCCGTTCATGGCCTTCGCAGCGGCTACACCAGCAAAATGGCGTGTTTCTGGCGAGGTTTGCTGCTGGGGCGGTACACTGGGCATAGCAGGGACACCATCCGCACAGCCCTGCGACTCTCGCTTTTTGGACAGAGACGGGCCTTATGGAAAGCGTTAGTACAATTTACAGCCGCATACTTGAGCTACCACCCTACCTCTGCTGTGCAATGCATCCCGTAACGACTTTCGCGAAGTCGACCTCCGGGGTGGTCGTGGCGGTGTTGTAGGCGGCGACGGCGTCACCACTCTGTCATCCTGCTGGTGTGAGCCTGACCTGCGAAACAACTTGGTCAACCGCTCTTTCGGGCTCCTGCTCGACATATTAACGACCGCGCAGAGGCGCCAGTCAATTGTCGCACAGCGTTGTTGACAGGTGCTGCAATTGTCTCCTAGCGTGGAGGTGCGACGGCGCTTGTAGGGAGCTTGTGATCTGCGTTCATTTGTGCGGAGAACGCGTCCGTCGCGTAAGAGATGCGTTCGGTCTGGCCCCTTCGTCATCATGAAAAGGTCTCAGCCACAGCAAGTCCGCTCTGCGTAGGCGCCGTTGCTGCAGCAAGCGCCACGCGGAAGGCGCTCATAGTGGGACCAGAGATCTGGGAGCTCCAGTCTCGATCAGTGCAGCATTCTACCTCCCCGAATGAGTGGCCATCATCTGCGTTCGCAATATTTCTTTGTACATCGCGGGCCGATTGCCATATCAGTCGTAATCGTGACAGCATCCGGCATCCATGTGGCGCATCGCTGCTGTCTTCAACCGCGTGGCAGAAGGCTTGTTGTGCTTCTGCCGTGCCGCCATTGGACATTCCGTCGACAGCTGGCACAAGCTAGCACTATAGTAAAAGCGTTGGAGCTTGGAGGAGACAAGTGCCCCTCGCCCATGAAGTCATCGCAGCGAGATTTTCTGATCTCATGGTTGCGACCATAATGAGCAACTTGCACATCCCGTGGCGTGGCATGAGAGATCATGATCGTGATTATGAGCTACGGATTTGCAGAAGCCAGTCCCACTTCTTCCTAGCCAATGCCCAGAAACGACCTCTCGCATTCTGCAGAGCTTCTAGACCCGCTTGCATCCTTGTCCGCTGATCTGCGGAGGGACGTGTCATCCTGGTTAACGCATCGCCAAGCATTTCGCGACCACATTACCGGGCGACGACAACCACCCGCCTGGCCTCGTCACACAAGCTGTCGCCGTCAAGCCTCCGAAGCACCACCGTCCATGTAGCAGGAGTCAAATTGTGCGAGCCGAGTCTGCCTCTCGGCGACCGCGAGCAGTCACGAAATGGTGAATCTGGATCTTTGACTCCCGCACTGATTAGGAAGTCGTTCCCTGGTCAGCACTCGAGCTTGCCATTGAACTGGGCTTGCTTCGTCCGGTCGCAGACCGGCGGGTGGGCGAACCGTCATGGGCCCAAGAAGTGACCTCGATCGCTCGCTTCTGTTGCGAGATCGTGAGCAAGACCAAGCTGCTGGCCAGCGACTGGTCTTCGTTCGTCCGCGGCTGGAAATGACCCACATGTACCTTCACCACCCACTCAGCTTTCGGTTACGACCGCCGTACTTGTGGCTCTGGTGTGGCTCTCTTGCCATCATTGTACAGCAACTGCCGGCTCGGGACGAGTCTAAGGTGGGCCTGCCTGCCGGATTGACCGACAACAAAGACATATGACGTGCAACGAAGGGCAGGCAGGAAATGCAGGTATAAGTATACAATAGCTCAAATCTTGTGTTCTTCCTGCTTCATCAAACCATCAATCCAGTGACCTACGACGACAGCATAATATCCAACTTTCGGTTCGCATCCACCTATATTAACAGCATCAATTCAACAACCACATCTTCAAACACAATGGACGCCGCCAAAGCCGCAGTTAAGGACTTCATGTCCAAGTCTGGTCACCATGACACCACCGTCCACGAGAGGGTCAGTATTTTGTCTCAAGGAATCGAGTATCTGCAAGTGTTAACATCCACCGCAGGTTGCCCCAGCGGTGACACACGAGACGGTTGAACGCAAGGAGCATGAGAACGTCCAGTCTGCCATCGACAAGGAGGTTCACCAGGACCACTACCACACCTCGGTGCAGCCGGTATCGGATACCGCTATGCTTAAGGAGCAGCACCACCACAACCTTCTCCCGGTCGAGCACAGGCAGTTTGAGCACGACAACGCCGATGATGTCCAGCGACGCCTGGCTACTGAGCAGGCTCAGTTCAGGGACCAGAGGCAGCGTGTTGAGGGTTCTCACACCAGCGCCGTCTCGCCTGTCGTTGCCGGCGAGCATATTCACCACCACGTGCACGAGACTATCCAGCCTGTTGTCCAGAAGCGTAAGGAAATCCACGAAAATGTCATGGGCAACGACTAACTTCTCATAGAAACCATTGAGCCTCACGTCGTTCACACCACCGTCCCAATCCACGAGGTCCATCACAACGCCGCCCAGCACCACTCAACCTCTGCTCTCCCAGCCGTCAGCATGGGCGACTTCAAGAAGCAGGGCGGTGTCCTGAGTGGCCGTGAAGAGCGTCACGACGGCTTCCAAGGTGAGCCGCGTTCGGTGGGTGGCTCTCTCGGAGGTGGTCACCACCACGACTCCGCCTCCTCCCAGATGGGTGCGTCAGGCCTTAGCGGCAGCTCAACTGGCGTCTCTGGCTCTGGCCTCGGCACCAACTCCCGCGATGCAACTGGTGCTGGTGTTGGCAGCGGCGTCGGCAGCAACGCTTATGACAACACCACTGGCACCACTGGCAAGCCATCCATGATGGACAAGCTTAACCCAAAGAAGGATGCCGACCGTGACGGCAAGGCTGGCTTCATGTCCTAGGCGCCTCAGCCAGCTCAGCCGGCTCCAGCAGTTCCAGTCGCTGTCACCCACGATGTGCATGAGGAGACGATGCATGTCAAGGTGACTCCGACCTTGGCAGCTTTGGCACGTACCGGCACTGTTGTACCTGCTGGCCCGATTCCAGCGTTTCGCAGCCACGCAGGTCAACATCCTCACACTCACCAGCAGCCTCAGCACCCACAGCAGCCAAAGTCGCCAAATACTGGTGTTGACTGATGCTGTGACGATTTTATGATTTGAAAGTTCTTGTGCATCGGGCTTGGGACTTGGTGGAGGTGGTTTCGTTTGTTTTGGAGAGGAGGACTTGTATAGTAGCGATACCCTACTTGTAGCCTGAACCTATTACCAAGAATAATCTCCTCAACATCGTACACTTTCTCCAACTGCATTTTTGGCTCCAGAACTTCGATTCCATGCCACAGGTTGATGGTTTCGCCAAAAGCGGGCGCTCAGCTGATGACGACATTCGAAATGTCCAATCGCTCAATGGGAGATGTTCATTGTGCTTCCGACTTGCTCAATCGCCTGCGAGAGTCATGTATGCTGTTACATCATTCGAGGTGCCCGCTATTTCGGACGCGGCTGCAGACACGCTTGAACGCTGGCTTACATGATATAATAGAATAAAGAACAGTTTGGTGGTGGAAGGCGCCAGGACAGGCAAGGCAGGAAGTTGAGAAGACTTCAAATGATGTTGTACGGCAGCAAAGATCAAGGGCGATTTCATTGAGTTTTCTGTGGCATATCGATGGCATTCTGGAGAGGACGAGCTAGTCGTAAGAGCATGATTGAAATTGAAAATAGCGAGGGGTGAGCCACATCTCTTCTTGAGCCAAGCGCCAGATTGTATGTAAAGTTTGGAATTTAGAGTAGGTAGGTAGAACACACATCTCATTCATACGATTTCGCCAGTACCATATCCAACCCAGCCCAACCCAAAGCATAAGTCATCCTCACTCCCCCTCCTTTCCCACCATCTCGCCCTCACCGCTTCGCCTCCGTCCCACCAGGCATCGATGCAAACTCCGGCAACGCAAACCCGTCATCATTCTCCTCCACATCCCCATTCCCGCCCCCCAACACCCACTCCACCACCCGATTCGGGAATCCAAACTGTACAAACCACGCCAACGCCCCTAAACAACTCTGCAGTACCCACCTCTGCGTTTCCGTCCTCGGGTGCGCGATCCCCGGCACAAACGAAGGGACATTCTGGATCTTCTCTACGTGGGGTTTGAACTTCTCCTCAAATGCCTGGAGCGCTGGCGCTGGGTGGGTGTCGGGTGGAAGCGTGGAAAGGGAGCCAGCGAGGCAATAAGCACCTAATATCGCAAGCGTGGTTCCCTGGCCCGTGAGCGGTGTGGGGGCGTGTGCGGCGTCGCCGAGGCAGATCAGGCGGTTAAGAGACCAGTTCGTCATCTTGATTTGTTGGATTGGGTGGAAGTAGAAGTCTGGTGCTGTTTCCATTGCGTTTATGAATCTTTGGCTCTGCCAGCCTGCGTCAGCGAAGGTAGAGCGCACGAGGTCTTGTTGAGCGGTCCTGCCGGCGCGGGAGACGGAATGCCATTGTTTGCGCTCGATGTCGTTGGCAGGCATTTTGGAGAACATGGCGCGCATGGTTCCGTGCGGGTCAGGACGGATAGTTACGAGGCGCCGGTCGGAAGCCCAGTAGGCGTTCCAGAAGTCGTTGTCATGGGCTTGGCGCGGGACGGTGAAGTAGGTGACGTACATGTCTTTGTCGACGACGCGGACGGAGGCGGGGGGGAAGTGGTCGCGGCGCAGCCTGGACCATTGGCCGTCGGCGGCGACGAGGAGGTCGTAGGATTCGGTTACGCCGGTGCTGAGAGTGACTTTGATGGATTTCTCGCCATTTTCTAAGATCTCTTTGACTGTAGTTCCAAGACGGTATTGCACGCCTGGGAGATCTTTGGTGGCGTCGTAGAAGACGCCAGCCAGGTCACCGCGGAGGATTTCGTACTGCGAGCTGGCTGTGAAAGCGCCCTCCTTGATCGGGAAATTTGCGAAGACTTTGCCATTCTTGTCGATGCCTGCGGTTCCCTTCTCCGTAGTGTTGTTCTTCTTGATCTCGTCCAAAAGGCCCATGCGTCTGACGGCTGTGATGGCGCTGCCAGAGATGTCGATATTCTGGCCTTGCTTCAAGAAATAGCTTGACTTTTCCACGATAACAACGTCATGGCCTGACTTCGCGAGCCACCAGGCCAGACATGGGCCAGCGACACCCGCGCCGCTGATGAGGACGCGCATGTTTGAATTGGTCGTGGTCACGAATGTTCGGGTACAGGGTCGCGAAGCTATCGAACTAGGTCGTGTTGCGAGCTTGGTCGAGAATCGCAGTATATGATGCATTGCTCCAAGACCAGAGCCTGGCTTTAGATACCCTTTGTACATCCTGCGACGCGGGCTGTAGACGCCACAGCCGTCAATGCGAATGCGCAGGATGGATGCTATCAAGACTCCGAGCCTAGCATCGCGGATCCATCTTAGGATCGAGTGAACCTGAACTTTTCCACGTTTCCTAATAATGGTAACGTAAAGATGCTTGATTGGCTCACAGATCATCTCAGTACAGACTTCTTTGTCTGTCCGGCCGTTAGACAACCCCGCTCGCTGATGGACGTTGCGGTTGGGGGCCAGATGGCGGGCTTGTCTATGTCCCGAGAGCAGGCCTATCTATCATCACATCAATTTTACTTCCGCACAGCTCGTCCTGAGACCCATGACTTTTCGTGTTCTTTGAAGGATTGCATTAGCTGAAATTTATCTGTTGAAAGGTAATAGCATTTGAGACCAACCGTCTAAGCTCATTCGCACCACGCTAGAACGCTCTCAATTCGCCATGCGTTTTATGCACAGCGCCAAACACTTTCGCGTGCCCACTTGAAAGACTCATGCTCCATCTCTCGATCACTCTTGAACGCCTGCGCCATGCTGGCAGGTGCTCGATAATTTGCTCACGAAGGCACCCGCCTGGTTGCACCAGCACAAGCATAGCACCATAGGCACACCCTTCATTTCCCTAGTACCGATACCTCGTCGAGTAATCCTTGGGACTAACCACCAAACCCCTGCCCTTCTTCGCACCCTTATAAATCGTCTCCAAGATATCAATCAACTCCTGCTTGTCCTCCAACACCCAGTTCAACTTGTTGTTGTTTCCCGTTCCAAAATCGCACATCATATGCTTATTCCGGAAGAAGAACATGAGCGTGACGGTATCGTAGAGCTCGTACATCTGCTTGAAGTCGGGGACTTGGTCGATGTCGCAGACGTAAATGACGGCGAAGTTCTTGACGCGGTCGGCAATCTTGTAGAGGACTTCGTCTTGGCGCATGCAGTCCGGATCCCAGTCGCGGCCGAAGCGGATGACGACCAGGCGGTCTTCTTCGGACATGATGGCTTGGTCGACGTGCCAGCCAGTGACTAAGTGGGGGATGACGACGGAGCCCATGTTGACGATATGTTCGAACTTATCACTGTGGTAGTCTTGCTGAGCGTATGATGGTCTTTTGTAAGAGTGCGTGTGGTGTATGGGAGTGTAACAGAGAAGCAAATCGAAGATCTGAAAAGGCAGCGATGCATGTGAAAGTGAAAGTGATGCAGGCCTGACTCGTGCGCTGCAAAACCACCTGGGCTGGGACTGGGAACTTTTCGTGTCAGGCACGCGACATCTCAATCGCAACCGTGACTATACTATACCAAATTGCAAAAGCCACTTTCTTGTCATATCGCCAAGATGAGGCTCACGGCAGAATTGATCAACAATTCACTCTCCTACAACAATGCGCTCAACGAACGCGAATTAGATCTCAGAGGTACATCTCCCTCCACCTCGATCCTGAAAAGGACAGATACTACACACAAGAGCTAGCTTATACATTAGTCTTCCTGCACATCAGGCCACAAAATCCCTGCCATCGAGAACTTGGGAGTCGCCAAAGACCACGAATCGATTGACTTCACCGACAACGATATCAGCACACTCGGCAATTTCCCACTATCACCGCGATTACAGACATTGTTGTTCGCGCGAAATCGGATAGCGAGTATACAGCCGAGTCTGGGAAAGAGCTTGCCCGGGTTAAGGACTTTGGTTCTTACTCAGAATAATGTGGCGGAGTTGGGAGATCTGGATGGGCTGCAGAGTTGTGCGAAGCTGGAGCATGTTAGTCTGGTTGGGTGTCCTGTGACGAGCAAAGAGGTGCGTATGAACCCAATATCATGGCTTCCGAAGGCGTGAGCTGATGTCGCGGCAAGAACTACCGCTACTATGTCCTCTGGCGCGCCCCTCAGATCAGATTCCTGGACTTCCAGAAAGTCAAGGATGCAGAGCGTGCGAAGGCAAAAGAGCTTTTCGGCACCCTTGAGGCACCCACAGAGCTGGCGCAGCAGATTATGGCGGTTAAGTCGAAGGGAGGTGTGAGCTATGGTGCACCTGCCACCAATGGCTTCGCCAAGGGCAAGAGAGTCCAGCTTACGGAGAAGGAGAAGGCGAGGTATAGTGCATTGGTCAATAAGGCGAGTACCTTGGCTGAGGTGCAGAGGCTGGAGAAGATGATGAACGAGGGGAGACTGCCGCCCGGTGTGGCCGATGGCGAGGCGATGGACACGAGCTGAGGTGCTGACGCGCCGATTCTTGCCTGCTCACTGCATTCCCATCAGACGCCAGCAATACGGGATCTGAAGCCTTCGGCGTCCGGCGTTCAGGACCCTTGAAAGATATGGAAGGAACGAATCACGTTCGTGTTGCGAGGAGGTGACAAGGTAGCTCCGCTGTATACCATAGCTGCGAAAAGCACAAACTGATTGATTGCACAGATCCCGCCTTTCCACGAAAGTCTGATACTCAAGTGCTGCTACGCATGCATGTGTCGGCGCTTTGTTCTATTGATACCCGCAATGTAAAGCTGTTACTGTTCTACAGTCATTCAGCCCATCCCATAGCACCTTGGCTAATCCTACAGCTCACAATCTTTTGCTCTGGCTCTTGGCCTTGTTGCTCGCTTGTCCGGAGAGCCAATCTCAACTGATTTCCGGCTGCTGCACAGCACTCTCAGATCCGATTGTCCATGCCTCTGCCAATCGCCGAATCTTTGTCCTCCAGATCACTATAGCTCTCTCCACTCACCTTCCCTTCCGGCAGCGACTTCCGTTGAGGCACCTGCGTCTCATGCTTCTCCGCCGCATGTGTGGAACCCGCACCAGCACCCACCTCCTTCCTCCCCACCAACCCCTGCGAAATCTTCCTCGTGTGCGCTCTCACTTTATCAATCGCCTCACTGGCACTTGATCTCCTCGCCGCACTTGTCGAGTTGGCAAGCGGCGATCCAGGCGCCTTAGGAGCCGGTCGTGGTTGCGTGAACTGCTCGAAGGACGGGAGTTTGTTGGTGGGGTCGGCGAAATGGCCACTGGGTGAGGAGCGGAGTGGTTGCAGATGTGCGTACATCTTTGCGGCGTCCGCGATGGCTTTTTCGCGGACCCAGCGTTGGCTGCAAGTATGTGTCAGTAATCCCATCGTGCTTTGTCAATTCTGCTTCCCGATGGTGAGGGTGGGGACTTACTGTTCAGGATCCAAGCCTGGTAAAGTTACGTCTTCGCGGCGGAAATCTGTTGGGCCGCTCTGTCTCTGGAGTCAGCACTTGCAACCAACATGAATCGGAGATACAGTAGGCTCACTATCTGCAACGCTGGCTTTGTCTCCTCGTCCTCCTCGACATCACCACAGCAAAGCACTCTGCGAAACCAGTCGCCCATTTTGCTGCCCAAGCTCGTCTCGTCAATCGCTCCTGCCATCTTGGCTTCGACGAGCAGTGGGCCGGCCTCCCTGATATCGAGGTCGATGAAGCGGGTCTTGCAGGCCTTGTCTTAAGTCTGGCGTGAGACTGTGCAGACAGTCTCAATGCGAGGTCTCGGGATTGTGGACAAAGAATGTCTGAAATGAGGGCTCAGGTAGAGACAACGCTTTGCTCGCGTGCTCCGGTGCTGTGGCCCAGTCTGGATGGGCTGTTGTGGTAATGAGGTGAACAGACTGTTGATATGGTGTCGGTGATCGTTGACGTAGTGTTGAGGATGAGGATATGGAAGCGTGTAGAGATGGTGTTCAATGAGTGACAATATTTTGATTTTGGCTATGTTGCCTGGTATTGAGGACGAATCAAAGGAACAATAGCGAAAGTGTCAATGTCTGTCTGTCAACGACAAGCAACGAAGGCTCAATGAAGAGCTCGAAGATTGTTATGAGAGCCGGCAGCAGGAGGGAGAGACGACGACGATGATGATGATGAATGATAGCAGTATCATCAAATTGTCATTCTGAGCTGTCGAAGATTACGAGCTGTTTTCCAAATGCGGTGAAGGACAGACTGACCTTGCCTAGGCGAGAGATTGAATTGCCACGAGGTTGCAACGAGTCATGCTGATCAGAGGTCACCAAGGTGACCGAGCGGTGCTTTTGCCCATTGTCCTTGCGCCTGTGTGAGGGCGGGTAGTGCTGAATGAGGGTTTGGGAGCATTCTTGGGGTGTGAGCTTCGAGAAAGGGTTGGAATGTGTTGGATGGAGGCGACGGTGTTACCTCCGGAGGTAGGAGGGACGTTTTGGGCTTGGTTCGAAGGTGAGGTAAGGTGCATAGGTGGAAGGTATATCTTTGCAGGGTTTTGATGTAGCTTCTAAGACTACCTTTACGCTTTCCACGTGTGGAGTCCGTACTATGTTCATTCGATGATCGCTGGAGCATCGCAAGACAGAATGACTTACTCCAAGTCGTGGTAGCTATAACTCCGTATGTGCATGCGATCGTTACCCAGTCGATGTCCGTTCACCCCACATGCACTTTCGGCAGCGCTGTGCTACATGCCTTGCATGCACTGACGAAGCGCGTGCATCTGGAACGCGATTATCGCTGTAGCACCCACTCCACCGACCGGAAGGATGAGGTGGGTACAAAAGACAAAGTGCCGGGTTCCAGCTGTCCCGTGGTTGATCTGAAACTGCATGTCTCTGCTACATTTGGGCTGGATGAAGATATGGCAGTGTCTGGAGGAAAGATCTTCTGTGTCTGGACGATACATGACTACTTCTCTTCTTTGGACATCTGACCAAGAAAGGCTCGGTGCCTGCTTCATTTGGCTCGATTGATTGTCTGAGGGCTGAATCGCCGACCTCAATGTGCTGAGATCCTTTCTTGACATGGCGACGACATGTAGATGTCCGGGAAATGCTTTGGTCTTGCGCTGCCAATGACGCGCTGCCACCTTGCTAGGCGAGGTGGCTTTGTAAGGGAAATGACAATCAAGTGGTTTTGTGTCGTGTCCAACAGCAAGGATCCCATCAATCTCGAGCCGAGTGACTCGTTGCATCGCAGCAAAGGCTGCGAATACGCACAGCTCCCGTACAGATGTTAAACAGGAGTAACTTGTGCTGCGGGACTCAGCAGACACTGCCTAAACGCCAGTCTACGGTGAGCGTACCACTCTCGGACGTCGGCAAAACATCTGAGCTACTCCGTATACTCTGCAAACTCATCAAATATGTCTTGGAGAAATTGCATGAAGCTGGTACATAATATGCCTAATCATTCTTCCACGTACTACACACCCACCTCCTTCCCATCGAAAAAATCCTTCTGAGAAACTGCAAAACCACCAAGCTAAAACGCAAAATGCACTTCTCCTACTCCATCCAGCTCCTCCTCCTCGCCGCCACCAGCACCCTAGCCTGCGACTACTACCGATCCTGCCAATGCTGGACGAAAGCGGACAACACCTTCGACTACGCCGTCACGAACGCCGGCTGCGACCATTTCGGCGGCAAATTCTCTGGTGAAGACGTACGTATCAGCCTCTCCAGATTCTCGGAATTGTCGGCCACGGGAGGAAGTGAACATGCTGATGTAATTTCTTGCTTGATATGTAGTGCAATTCAAGGCTCATCGGCGGCTTTGACAGCTGCGACTTTGGCAAGAGTTGCAATGTCTGGGCTTTGACGGATCCGGATAATGGACCTTATTTTGGACATTGTACTAATAAGCTTTAGAGCGTGGGCTTCTCGGACGGGGTGTTTTGCTCTGATCGGACGAATGGGTGAAGGTTGGCTAGATGGACAGAGGCTATCAGCCCACGGGACTTGATCGATGTCAGGTCACGTACTTGTTGCATTCTGTCGACCCTGCTCCAACCCTGCTTTATGCCTCCATCTCATGCCTCACCCCGAGACTCTCAAGCTCCGCCGTTGGCTGCTTCTCCCTTTCTATATTACCCCATCTCTGCGCATAGTCCGCAGGCTTCTCCTGGATCCCCTCGCCCCCATCTATTTCATGAACATTACTCCCCATGATCTCCGCTGGAGGCTGGGCCGGATACTCATCCTTTCCATCGACCTTCGCATCTACAGTGGGGGTTTGTGGAAGCGGCTGCGTCTTCCTGCTTTGTCGTCTCCGCCAAAAGAACAGGATCCCAGCGATAAGGAGGATGGCGGCTACGATGCCGATGACGATACCTGCGATTGCCCCTCCACTGAGCCCATTCGATTTTGAGGGTTTAGTCGAGCCAGGCGGTAGGATAGCAACAATCTCACTCCCGGGACCAGTAGTATTCGAAGACTTGTGCGTCGCCTGGCTGACACTGAAATTGCCCCTTTCCCAATCAACAACCACATACGACTCCTGCAGAAATGCCCTTCCAAGCACGCTTTGACTATCATTCACGGCTCTCCTGATTGGAAAGATTGGTGTGCTGGTATTATACACCGGCAGGCCCTGACTGTGGTCAAAAGCATCGTAATCGAAGTTAATTGTCACAGTCTCCGTCGAAGTCCCATTAGCGGCAAGCGTGAACTGAAACTGCGGATTCAGATTCCTCAGCGTCGCAGTATTGTTAACAAGATACAGGCCCGTAGTGTTGTCATAGTCCAGTCCCAGCGCCGCAGCGAACGAATCACAAATATCCTCCGGCAACCAAAGATGCGGCAACATCGAATCGATCGCTACCGAGATGTCGCTTCGTGACTGCCCAAGTAGCGCAATCGTGCCAGACAGCGTGTTAGCAACCTCAATCCCCGTCACACTCAACGACAACGCCCGATCCCCACTACTATTGTTCACGTCAAAGGACACATTACTCGCCGTCATCGCCTCCGCGTCATAGCCTCCCAGGACCAGACTCGCTGGATAACTATCATAGTACGCACCCGCCGTGAATCCGTAAGAGAGACTGGGGATGGCGTTTTGATTCTTCAAGGAGGTGAGCAAACTAGGATGGTTCTCCGGGTCTTCCAAAGCGACAGCCTTCTGTCCCAACCCCAGCATCCCCCACCAGAATTCCGTGCCGTTGAACTGCGCGATCGTCTGCCTCCCAAACGGGAGGAGCATATCCCTACCCGTACTATTACTCGCATTCAACGTCACGGTATCAAGGACATAACTCCCGATTTGTGGGAAGAAGAACTCGGTATCGGGGATCCTCTCCGTGGCATCCGTCATGAGTGTGCTAGAGTCGTTGCTGTAGAAGAGGTTCCCGCGGCTGGCAGTGCAGTTCGGGACGAGGGAAGTTATGGTTGCGTTGCAGCCAGCGGGCGTGATGGCCCAGAGTTCGCTGCCGACGGTGGAAGGGAGCATGGCGAGCCATTGGGGGGGTGTGCCGATGCCGATGGCGACTTGGGACCATTGGCCGAGGAATTTGGGGTAGGCGGGGAGGAGGAGGGGGTCTGGTGTTGGGGAAGAGGGCATGGTTTTGGTGAATCTAGATTTGCTGTGGTACTGGGTATGTCTTCGGTGGTTCATGCTTGATTGCGAATGTATGCGTGCATAGCTGTCGCAGAAAATCGATAGAAGCAAATGATGAATGTTGTCAGCGGCGGCAAAATATGCCACTGCAGTGCTTGCACATCGGTGCTTGCGATGTACCAGTGTACTCTCGCGCTGTGCAATGCATAGCCCTACCTCGCTGTAAGCGAAGCCCAGCTCGCTGTTCCACATATTCTCAGCTTTGTACGAAAAAAGAAAACTTGCTGCTGTACCGTAAGCGTAGCAATGCTGATGGGCGTTTGACGACCAAATGCTGTATTACTCCTGCCATGCTATTTTGCTCTGCCACCAATTCTGTCTTCGGCGACTCCAGTAATGTAGCCGTTTCGTATGTATCAACAGATATGTAGTGTGTCAGATTGATCCCGGCTCGTGCATTGCCCAGTTTCAGGAGGTCCTTGGCCAACCAGAATCACGCATAATGCCGCGCAGTCATGTATAAGGTACAATTGGCAACTCGGTAAGCTGACTTACGCTGCTGTGATACTACAGCGACGTAAACTGGCGTGGGTGCTACTGTCGATTGCTTGCGGCTATATATGCGTTTGTTGGAGCACCAGTAATATAGGTCTTGCTGATGTCCGTCTCGATAATTGTCACAGTCGCAGCTCTTGATATGGCGCGGACGGAGCCGCTGCATTTCGCTCTCCCGTAATCGACTCCAGCCAGCCGGAATGTCTTCACAGCACACTGCTGAGTCCTTCATGCCTTCGGATAGTCCTTAACATGATAACTCTTCAACCGACTAAACTGCTCAAACCCAAATATCGACAGCGTCTGACCCTTTCCACTCTCCTTCCAGCCCACCCACGCCAGATCCGGCGACGGGTAATCACACCTATTCACAAACACAGTTCCAGCCTCAACATCATCCGCCAGCTGATGTCCCTTCTCCACATCCTTCGTCCAGATGGAAGCAGTAAGTCCGAACTGCGAGTCGTTCATCAACTCTACAGCTTCCTCGTCAGACTTGACGGCGATGACTGGGATGACCGGTCCGAATGTCTCGTCTTTGATGACTAGCATGTCGTGCGTGACGCCTGTCAATAGGACGGGAGCAACGTAGTTCCCACCGGCCGGCGGATTCGCGAATGTCTTGTTCTCGGGCGTGACGTCTTTGGCACCCTTCTTCACAGCATCTTCCACATGTTCTCGAATCCTTTGCGCGGCGGCTTTACTGATCACAGGTCCAATGTTCGTGCTCTTGTCGTTGGGGTCACCTAGCTTGTATCCTGCAAGCACCTTCTGTACTTCCTTCACGAATGCATCGTGTACGCTCGCATCCACGTAAACACGCTCGATAGAGCAGCAACTCTGTCCTGAATTGAAGATGGCACCATCCACGATCTCATCCGCTGCCCAGGCCAAGTCCACGTCTTTTCTGATGTATGCCGGGTCTTTGCCGCCTAGTTCTAACCCTACACGGCAGTCTACGCGTCCTGCGGCTGCCTTCTGCACTGCTAATCCACCTGCCACGGAACCTGTGAAGCATACGAGTTGGATTTCTGGCGCCTGCACCAGTTTCTCGATCTTGCTGAAGTCGCCGCAGTGGAAGTACTGGATCACGTCTTGATCCAAGCCTGCCTCGACGAAGATCTTGGCGACTTGCTCCACGATTGTCGGGGTCTGTGGACTCGGCTTCAGGATGACTGAGTTGCCCGAGAGGAGTGCGGGTATGAGGCTGTTGACGAGGATGAGGTACGGGTAGTTCCATGCGAAGAGCACGAGCGTCGGACCCAGTGGTACCTTCTTCACATATCGTTTGAAGCCGTCCTGAGGCTCGCCCGGTGTGTCTTCGAATGCTTTGTCTGCGATCTTGAGAAGGTACTCGCCTCTCATCACCGCCGTCTGCACTTCCTTGGCGGTGTAGGCGATCGGCCTGCCCATCTGCTCGGTGATCTCCTTGGCGAGCTCATCTTGTCGCTCGGTGATGATGTCCAGTGCTTTCTTCACAATCTTCTTCCTGTCAGCGAGAGATGTCTTGCGGAATTTCAAGAAAGCCCTTTGCGCCGTCTTGGGCAGCTCGGCGAGTTCGGCGTCAGTCGGGCCATGACGCTCGACGATGGGCTTGTTGGTGGTGGGCGAGATGGTTGTGATCTTCTCAGTAGACATCTTCGGTGTACGGTATGACAAGTAGGTTTCACTGGTCTATCGTCGATAATAATGCGGCTCTGCAATGAGTCCGACGTCCGCAAAACTTTGGCCGATAGTGGGCTCCGTTGGCATGTGATAAGAGCCGCCGTTTACGTCACTTTGGCGCGATGAAAGCTTGGTGCATTGGAATCGACTGGCAAGCTCCGTGCCGCTGTCAACGAAGCATCAGAAAGCATTCACTCTGTGACCAGTGTCTGCGATGGAGGTGCAGGTCGTCATCATCATGAATTTGCTTTAGACGACGGGAGAATACCAGGTACTCTCTACACGGCAGTGAAGCTCTCGCGATGCTTCCTCTGCAGCGCGCTGGCGCCGGCTTCGCTCGTTCGAGCTGGCAAGCCCAATTGCTGCGCCAGGCTTCAAGGCAGAGATCCAATGCCTTGACCAAACCATCGCCAAAAATACAGCTGCTGCAGCAGCAGCACGCCTTCAGCTCCCTGCAATCTCAAGCACTTCCTAGAGCTGTGCGCCGCGGCCTACAACGTCCCACCACCCGCCTCCTCCAAATACGCCCGAAGAGCGACCAGATCATCCAACCCAAGCCACGATCTAAGCTCAGTCACTACATCCAACGCACCCTCGCCTACTTCGGCCTGTTCATCCTCATTTCCGGCGGTCTCGTGGTCGCCTTCTTCATCTACGACGCCACCACCTATCGCGACGAGCCCGAAGCCTTCGACGTTCCAGTCTCCGAGTACGCCCTCAACCCGCGACGCGGCGGACCAAAGAATCTGCCAGTCGCCGAGTACTTTGTCGACGATGATGAGCCAGAGTTTAGAGACCAGAAGCACAAGCCCAAGTTGGTGATATTAGGGACGGGATGGGGCAGTGTTGCGCTGCTGAAGCAGTTGATTCCAGGCGAATACCACGTCACAGTGGTCAGCCCGAGCAATCACTTCTTGTTCACGCCCATGCTGCCTTCCGCGACTGTAGGGACATTGGAGTTCAGGAGCTTGGTCGAGCCAATTCGGGCAATCGTGAGACGAGCCAAGGGACACTTCTTAAAGGCCAGTGCGACGGATGTCGATTTCAGTGAGAAGTTGATTGAGATTGAGAGCACGGGTCCCAATGGCGAGAAGGAGAGCTTCTACCTGCCATACGACAAGCTGATCATCGGAGTTGGTTCCATCACGAACCCACATGGTGTCAAGGGCTTGGAGCACTGTCATTTCCTGAAGGACATCAGTGATGCCAGGCATATCAGAAACTCGGTCATCAAGAACCTCGAGCAAGCATGTCTGCCCACGACATCCGACGAGGAGCGTAGACGGCTGCTGTCATTTGTGGTATCAGGTGGTGGACCGACCGGTGTCGAGTTCGCTGCCGAGCTCTACGACATGCTGAATGAGGATCTTTGCAAGTTCTATCCGCGCATTCTGCGCAACGAGATTTCTGTGCACGTCATTCAGTCCCGTGGCCACATTTTAAACACCTACGATGAAGCACTGAGCCGCTACGCTGAAGAACGATTTGCTCACGACCAAGTCGACATCCAGACTAACAGCCGAGTCAAGGAAGTCATGGCCGATCGCATCCAGTTCACGCAAAAAGGCGAAGACGGCACGGTAGTCACCAAGGAGCTACCAATGGGCTTCTGCCTCTGGTCTACCGGCGTGTCTCAGACGGAGTTCTGTCAGAAGCTCGCAAAGAAACTTGGTGATGTGCAGAACAACCGCCACGCTCTTGAGACTGACACCCACCTCCGTCTCACTGGTACACCTCTCGGCGATGTCTACGCAATTGGCGACTGCTCCACTGTTCAGAACAACGTCAGCGACCACATCATCACCTTCCTGCGTACTCTTGCTTGGGAGAAAGGCAAGGACCCGGAGAGCATGCACATTTCTTACGCCGACTGGCGTCAGGTCGCCAAGCGTGTGCGCTCGCGCTTCCCGCAGGCCGCTGACCACCTCAAGCGCCTGGACAAGCTTTTCGAGGCGTATGACAAGGACAAATCTGGCACCCTCGACTTCGGCGAACTGAACGAGCTTCTCAAGCAAATCGACAACAAGATGACTTCGCTCCCAGCTACAGCCCAACGAGCGAACCAGCAAGGTATCTACCTGGGACGCAAGCTGAACAAGATGGCACAGGCTGCTCCTGGGCTGAAGATCAACGAGGTTGCAGATGGAGATATCGATGAGGCTGTGTACAAGGCGTTCGAGTACAAGAATATGGGCAGTTTGGCGTACATTGGCAATGCGGCTATCTTCGATCTCAACGGACTGAACTTTGGAGGTGGCTTGTTGGCCGTGTACTTGTGGAGAAGTGTGTACTTTACGCAGAGTGTGAGTTTCAGGACGAGAGTGCTGCTTGCGATGGACTGGAGCAAGAGAGCGCTGTTCGGGAGAGGTGCGTATCGTGTGATCTTAAGTGTGAGGTATCGCATGCTAACAAAATCGACAGATATGATGAATTATTAGACCTGCGCATACTACGATCTGTGCTGCGACCTAGAGCGATACAGCAATTGATAGAACGTATGTATAGCACCCAGAAGCGAGGCGTTTCGGCGCCGATGACAAAACCGCCAAGTTCTTCCGACTCTACAACGCTTCGCTCTGCCTGATCGATATAACTGTCATCACGTTCGGTGCAGCAGCGGAGATTGTCAGATTTGCTGTTGTTACTACTGCTGCTGCTGCTCAGCATCTGCGTGCCTGTGGGCTTGGTGTCGACGAGCTGATGTCATCAAGAAAATACATGTAGGTCATGATCAAGTCCGCAGCGATGGATGATGGCTTCTATATATCAAGCAGGAGCGTGGCATTCGCGAGCATGGCAGGCGCCATCCGACTCTCGCGCCCTGCAATATGACATGGTGGGCGCACGCGCGCTGTCATGCTTCATGCACCTGTCAGCCTCTGGCGCCTACGTCCAGGCGCTTTCAGCCGTGCATGAGCGCACGGCCGACCGAGCCCGAGTGTCGACTGCGCAGCTGCTGCTGCGATACCAGGTGACTTGAACTTGGTTTCGCCAAAACGGCTATACTGAGCAGGCCAGCATGTGGTTGCTCAAGACAGAGAGTCTTCGGCTACAATACTTCACGAACCCGCCACGCTCTGGGTACGCAATCTTGTCTCACTGCTGGGAGAAGGAGGAAATCAGCTTCCAGCAGGTGCAGAACTTGGACAATATTACGCACCTCCGAGGTTACAGGAAGATCTGGAATGCATGCAAGACTGCCAAAAACTTGTACAAGCATCACATCTGGATTGACACGTGCTGCATTGATAAGAGTAGCTCAAGCGAGCTATCAGAAGCCATCAATTCTATGTACCGATGGTATGGTGAAGCAAGTGTATGTCTTGTCTACCTTTTCGACGTCGATGCCGTTCCCAACGCATCGGGGAGTGCAGCAGCAGGCCGGCTAGATCAGAGCAAATGGTTTACTCGAGGCTGGACGTTGCAGGAGCTCATAGCCCCCAGCGATCTGGTGTTTTATGACCTCGCATGGACGTATCTAGGTTCTCGCGACGACCTCATGCACGAGCTGGTCCGAATCACCAAGATCGATCAAGAGGTGCTCACGCATCGTCAAGAATTGCAGAAACTGAGCATCGCAAAGCGCCTGTCGTGGACGGCTCGGAGACGCACAACGCGCATCGAGGATGAGGCCTACGCGCTGCTTGGCATCTTCGACGTCAACATGCCGCTGCTGTACGGCGAAGGCCGGAAAGCGTTCCAGCGCCTGCAGGAGGAGATCATCAAGTCGTCCCCTGACCAGTCGATCTTCGCATGGCACAGCGACACCCTGGAATCCTTGCTGACGTAGGATCCATCCGAGTTTGCCAGCAGCGGGAGCATCTCGTGTCGTCTCACGTCCGCGCAAAGTCCTCCGTTCGACATGACCAACCAAGGCTTGCGCATCTCGTTGCCCCTCATCCGCCCGAGTCACGATTCAGCTGGGCCCAAGTGCCTGGCGGTGCTCAATTGTCAGTACGACTTCAGGCCTTGGAAGGCCCTCGCGCTGAGCCTGGCACCGCTTGTCGCAACTCAAGAGGGTGTTCCCCGATACCGAGTCCAAGTCCGGAGGATCCTTGCTCGCCTGGTGGAAGTATCGGCAGAGGAGGTAGCGTCAGCACAAGTGGAGCATCTGATCATCGTGCGCGGTTCCCATCGCATGTTCGACCCAACACCCACTTTGCTCCCCACGATCCTGCTGATAGATACTCGTCCGGATGAGAAGAACATGCCAACGACAACTGTGCTCGCAATGTACACTATCTACCGCCCAGGCTTCCAGGGTGGCATCCCAGCCTGGGATCCGCGAACACTGTCATTGACCGCCCAACCCGAACTCGACGGATCCCACGTCGGCGCTGCCTTGCTCTCCCTGCCAGATGCACCAGACCTCCCGCCATTCATATGTTGCTTTGCGATCCCCGCCAACGCCCTCCGCGAAGGGCGACACGAAGACGTGTCGATTCGAATGGCCAAGTCTACCGCGGCATACGATTTCAACGTCGAGTCTGGTATGCCCGTGGATAGGATAGACGAGAAAATCGTGGCGTACTTCCGCAGCTTCGAGCGTGTCACACAAAGCCAGATCGAGCTAGATCGTCACCTAGTGACCGGATGTCAACGCGTGGGTGGATCCAACGGCGCTTTCATCCATACGAGGACATCTGGGGGGGGGACTCCAAGGACGTTCGAGCGGACGTGCAATGGTATGAGAGTCCAATGGCTTATGATCGGTACCATGTTCAGGCGAGACTGCGGCCATTTTGCTCGGTTGATGGCCAGCCAGGGTACGTGCTTGGAATTGCGGTATGTGAATCCGTCGAGCAGCTCGAGAAGTCTCATGCCCCCGGACGACTTGAGGTCTCTGGTTCTTCCGAGCGACTCGAGGACTCTGATTGAAATCCCCCCTATGCAAACCTCTACATGGCTCCTGTGCCGCCGGGACGTTCGCGCAGGCGCTGACGAACGCGTCGTCGTATGTAGCAGGAAAGAGCAAGAGCATCATGCAGCTGCGGTGTCGGTTGCATCATCCCTAGAAAGGCATAGAAAGCCGCATCATGACTGCAGGAAGGTCGATCTGGTCAGTGCAATGTCAGAACATGCGTTGAGCCTACACACTTGCTCCACAGGCCATGGTCAGCAAGATTACTATTGTCTGGCGACACGCAGGCCGCGCTCGAGATGTCCGCATCGCGCGCCATGACATCCCAGACCAGTCCTCCATCAAGAACAAGTCAAAACTGACCCCGACTTGGTTGAACGCACCAATCAGCAATTGCATCCAGATTTGATTGTCATAACCACTACTCAACCTTGACTTACCTGTCAACACGACAGTCAAAGATATAGTGGTTACGGGACGTCAGGGGGGTTATGTCAGCCCCTGATAGAGCGTCCGCTGGGACGCAGTCACTGCGTCATGCAGTCCGTCAAAGTCCCGTCAGCTCGGACAAATGCTGAGGTTTTTGTACTCCGTTATCGCTGGCACGGTGAGACGCAATCTGGTGAAGCTCAAAATATTAAATGCTGCCGTCAGCCGACCGACTGATTGTCCAGTCAAGCCTGCTAGGATCGACTAGTCGTTCTACCTTCAGGAATTGTCAAGCAGTCAACAGCGTGATTGGCCTGACCAACAAAATTGCGCAGTTGTGACTGTACCACAATAATATTGGTGACTCGCTCGTCGAGACTCGCGGGGATAGCATGCTTACATGATGCCAAAGGGTATCAACCCAACCCCATCACTCACCAACGCCATCCCATGCATGCATGTAGTGCTGGCTCATCTACTCATCATCCTCAACATTCCCATTCGGCTCCTCAGCCACTTCCACCATCTCACCTGCTCCACCCGCGCCACCGATCCTCTCCTGCTCCTTCTTCTGCCGTGCCTCCTCCGTCTCTCGTCGCAGAGCCTCAAGATTCCAAGTACCATCATCGTCGTCATCATCCTCGTCTTCAGAGCCGGAAGCTTCCCAGTCGCCCTTTTCGAACATAGCACGACCGGTCGCTTCCTTCATCTCCTGAGCCTGCTTCTCAGCAGCCTTCTTATCCAATCTCTCCTTCTTCCACTTCGCGAAGCTTTCCGGCGTCACAGGCGTCAGCTTGCCCGTAAGCTTGTGCCTCTCACTTTCCAAGAAATCCTCAAGAGTCAAGGTAGCCAGTGGACTCTTGTCCATCAATGCCTTCTCGGCCGCTCGCTGCTCCTTGGTCTTCAACACGAAGCCAGGTGGTAGCGAGTGCTTGTACATACACTTGTCGCCTCCATTTGGACAAGTCCAGAACCAACCATATTTCTGATTTTCTACAGCCTCGATGAAGTATTTGCACACCTTGTCGGTCGTCGTCTTCGGGTTGCCGTGCTTCGACAGAACGACACTCCGCAGCTTCTCCTCGTCCCAGTCGGCCATGTCATCCTTCTTCTTCTCATCCTCTCCATCCTCACCTTCACGAGTGTCGGTGTACAGAGACTTCTTCTGGGTCTTGCGCTCGATGTCCAGGTCATGAGAGAACTTGCACTTCTTGCCTTTCTCGCAAGCGCCTTTCTTGTGGAATTGACACAGAATCGTCTTCGGATCTACACCAAAAGGTACCTTCTGCGCCTGTGCGACCGGTTTGAAGAGCTCCGCAGCTTCACGCTTGGCCTGTTCAGCCGCCGCCTTCTCCTTCTCACGTGCTGCTTTCTCGGCTTCCTTCTTCTTCTGGTCGGGAGTCATAGACGAGGCCTTGGCCTGCTTGATTTGCTGGATTTGCTTCTGTGCGGCACCACCTTTCTTGTTCTTCATGCCGAAAGTCTTGTCGACATCGACCTTTTTTGCCTTGGGCTGATCGCCCTTTCCTTTGGGAGGCATACTGGATTACTGGTGGTCGTGTGCTGCCGGGGAAGCTCGTAAGTGCGGCTTCTTCGCCTGGAAAGATGGAATATCAGGTGGCAAGGCGGGTGAGAGGCGAGGGGAATGACTCCATATGTGCCTTGTCGTATTTGAGACGAGTCACAAGAGACGCTGCAGCAGAACGTGGTGGAGTCGTGGTGGTGGATTGTGAGCGAAACTTTGGAAGGCGAAGTGCAACACCAGTGACGCCAGCGGGGCGGAGCCTTGGCTTCATCGGCGTGAGGAGAAAGTGAAACACCGGGATGGGCCAGCTTGCGAAGCATGTGATGATCCAACCCAGAAGTATTGAGTATTGGGGACATACGCATTGGCAATTGACATTCACAAAAGACTAGAAGCTCCAGAGTACGCTACATCTGTCCAATTGGTCGGGACTGCCATTGACGCACCGCAGCATCATACGATACAACACCACAACATACCTCAGCAACCGAACCACACCCAAGATCGCTTTCAATCGCAAGGATGATCAGTGACAACTCGCTGTATTCTTTAGCCATCTTTCTTGGCTCTGCCGCCATGCTCATGATCGTCCTCTACCATTTCCTCGAGATCAACGCCAAAGACACCAAAGAGGTCGACGCACCGGTCAGCAGCGAGCGGAAAGCCGATGCCCTGCCCGCCAAAGCGAGATGAGCTCGAGCGGCAGCAATGGATGCAATTCTCAGTGCGAAGGACCATGTCAGCTCGAGTCTGATGTTACGATAGCAACGTCACCGTAAGGGTGCTGAGGGTGCCAGCAATTGCAAGGAAGACGTTGTGGGGATGGGAGGCCGAAGCATCACGAATGACACCCTGAGTGAGGACAATTAGCGTCATGTGAGTCTTGAAGACGTGAGGCCATAGACGGAGATTTTGGCGAACGGCGTTGAGATACCCGACGCTCACGTGAGAGCACAAGCAAGCTTTGTATAATATCATTATTATTGGATGCATTTCTGAAAGATGGAGGCAACTAGCCTTGGGGTATATGTAAGCTTAAAGTCGTGGATCATGTCAACAAGAAGGCCCGTCGCTCCAGCAATGCAGCGCTCATGCAGCCTCACCGCCAACGCTCGGAGGAGGCACATCATCACTCTCGATCTCATCCTCAAAGTCCTCATCATCCAAGAACCCCTGCCGACGCTTCTGATTCGCAATAGTGCTTCCCATCTTTTCCATGACCACACCAACGGCCTTCTTATGATCCTCCAGCTTCTTCAAATCATCAGCAGCCTTGCGCTCATCCTTAGTCATGCCCGTGTAACCACCCGCCGGTGGACGGCCGCGACGAACGACATTCGGCATGACCTGAGATGTAGCTTCCGGCTGACGTGGCCTGATGATAGGAGTGACCGATCGGCCCTGCGCGTCAGACAAATACGCCTCCGAGTCTGTCGCGTTGGCGTCTGACCGTGGTCCGTCACCTAGCGTCCACGCGATAGGCTGGATATGCTGGTGAACATGGTTCATCCAGCCTTCGATATCTCGGAATGTCGCAGGTCGATCTGCTGACTTGCCGTTGCTCTTGCCTTCGCCGCACTGCTCCCAGAGACATTCGTAAGCTCCAGTGTCAACGTCCGGACGACCGTGGAGCTTCACAACGTGCTTCTTAAGCGTTTCTAAGTTATGCAACTCAGCTTGACATCCACGCCAGTGACACTTGAAGACTGGGTACCTACCAGGAAGATCAGCGGAAGCCGACAACGGCATATCACCAGGGCTTACCGAGGCTCAGGCTCTGTAGAAGGCTGAGAGGCGGTCTTCTTCGGGCCTCTTTGGGACAAGGACTTGTGTGGTGTCAAGCCAGCCGCCTCGCGCGAATGGAGATTCTTGCGCCAACCGACCGGCCGACCCTTCTTCTTGATCACATTGCCATTCTCGTCGAGCTGGCGGAAGGCCGAGTAGCCAAGCGGTTGAGGAGCCGCACCTCCTGCCGCGGGTGCAGTCCGTGGAGTCCCATTCGGGGGTGCTCGTTTTGTGGGTGTGCCTAGATGCTGACGCTCGCCCCCGACTGCGCCTGCAGGTCCAGCAGGCAGGCTGTGTCGTGCCGGTCTGCCGCGCCGTTTCTTGACCAGGCCTGCTTTGGTATTAGTTGGCGTCGCATACACGTTCGCAAAGCTCACGGTCCCATCGCCGTGGGTCACCTCCTGTTGCTGGAGACAACGGGCACCATAGTCGTTAACATCATCCTCGTCGTCCGCGTCAGCCGCATCGTCATCCGCAATGGGCGCCGCGGATGCCGAAGTTAGTGGCTTCTTCGACTCCGCTCGGCTTTCGTCAACCTTAAGTGTGCTTGGGTCGATGATGTCCCATCGAATGGTGGACAGATCGCTCTTGTTTGCGGTACCTTCGTATGAGCCACCTCGCTCAGCGAGAAGCCTTGACATTGTTGCTAGGTGTCCGTTCAACCCACGCATATCCGGATGTCTCCCAGTCGCGAGTAGGACGTCACGAGCAATTGTCCGAGGATCGTAGCGGCTCTTGCGAGCGACGCGATCACGCATGATTGGCTCAACCAGCATCTTGCCACGAACTCGCTCTTGCTGTAGTTGCTCTTGGGAAGGACCCTTTGGCTTGAGTGGCGGCGCTGGATGGTTCGACGGAACACTTGAGCTAGGTCGTGGTGGTACCATGTTGGCGGCAGGTGCAACGGACGATGAAGCCTGACCGAAGGTCATTGGCGGCTGCTGGCCAGGCGGGTAGAATTCACGAGCCATCATCCGCGTGTTACTGTGCGACGTCGAACCCTGAGCCCCACTTTGCTGTGTCACATGAAAGCCGTTGAGACCCCCGCTGCCAGGCATGATCTTCTTTGGTGGTCCCTCGTCATCTGAGTCATCTTGCGCGGTGAGATCGACCAGGTCGCCAAATGTTCGCTTCCTTGCGGCTTCTTCCTTGTTGGCTGGAGGTTTGGGTGGTTCCTCAACGACCTCTGGCTTGACTTCCGGCGGCTGAGATTGCGAGGGGGCTCTACTGCCACTGGCGGTCGCAACACTAGGCGCTGGCACAGGTTGAGGCGTAGCTTGCTGCGCTGCAAACGGTGAATGCTGAGCCGGCGGCTGTACTGGGCCTCCCACATGTGCAGGCGGAATAACGTCACCCATTCTGTTCACTTCACGCGCAGCATCGGCCAGCGGGGTGAAGGAAGGCGTCTCATAGTTGACGGTGCCGAAGTTCGAAGAGCGAGTCGCATCTTTGGACTTCCGTCCCTTCTTCTTTGGGACATCAGCGGTACTGGGCTGAGCCGCCGTACTGACGACAGCTGCCTTTGCAGAGCCCTTCATACCATCCGGTACCCTCCTCAGAAGCTCCCGAGCGAGCAAGGTTCGGTCAAAGCGGAAGCCATGACGTTCAAACCCCTCACACAAACCCACATACGAGGGATTACCTTCCAACATCTTGAGGACCTCGTCACGTGTGACGGTCTTGCCGCTGTTCTCAGGTAGACTTATCAACCATTTGGCTGCAGCGTCGGCGATGGTGCCTTTCTGGTGAGGTGACCAGAGCGAATGCGTTGCAGGAGGTGCAGCAGGTGAAGGCGCTGCTTTCGATGCAGGCGATGCCTTCGGTGGCGGCGCAACCTTAGGAGGTGGGGGAGGCTTCTTGAAAGGTCTGAACTCTGGTGTTCGTCCGAGCGATGGAGCATTGGTACTACTCTCCTGGCCTGGTCTGCTGGCCAGATTGTTAAAGGGCGTTGGCGTTGACACAGGTGGCGGTGCCGCTGCAGCTGCAGGTGGCGGTGGCTGTGGCGATTGCGATGCAGTGTGGCTCGTCCGCTCCTCCTCCCATAGCTTGGCTAACATAGCTGGGTTCTTGGCATTGAATTCCCTCATCTTCTTAAACATAGCTCGCATTTCGGCCTCCTCGTCATTCACGGGTGGCGATGCGGCGCCATTCATGCTCCCGCTAGAAGCCATTTGCTGGAGTGTGCTTGCCGCGCTTGCCGCACTTTTGTTTTGTTTCTTGACCTCTCTAGCCTTCTTCCTTTGCTCCGCCTTGCGCTCGTGTTCAGCCTTCTTAGCAGCTTCCGCTTCTGCCTTCTGCCGATCCTCGTGAGCCTTTCTCTCGGCTTCAATGCGATCCTCCTCGGCCTTTCGCGCCTCTTCCTCAGCCTTGCGTTGAGCTTCTTGCTCCTCGCGCTTCCTCCGTTTCTCTGCCTCGATCCTAGCTTGTCGCTGGCGCTCAGCACGGTCGTCGTACACTTGTGACGGGTTGACAGTAGTGGCAGATGGTTCGACTGATCCGCTCTGCTGACGCTGGTGGGAATGTTGGTGCTGGTGTTGGTGCTGCAGGTTTTGGGCCGCAAGCTGTGGGGATGGCTGATGATGCGACGCACGCGAATTCTGCTGGGCCTGTGCTGCGTGTAGTGGACTTGCGTACCTCTGAGGAGGCTGCACTGTTGAGCTGGCGGTGCCTCGCGAGCTCTGATATCCTCGTGAGGAGTACGAGTTGGTGCTTGCGGTATTCTGTGGCTCAGGGACGTCCAGCCGGCCAAAAGTGCTCGAGTTGCCTTGTTGATTGGTGTAGAGCGGCGAGTCGTTGTCTTGGGCGCGGGAACTGGTAGCGTAGGCTGGATAGCTGGTGGTTGCGTTGCCCCAAGACGAAGTGCCGTAGGCGTCACTCGTGCTCTGCGCGTTTGAAGCACCAAAGCTACTCAATGCAGCAGCTGCCGTACGATTTGTGTTCGAGCTCTGCGCAGCTTGAGAGTACTGCTGTTGCTGCTGGTTGCCATACGAGTTACCGTAGTTGTAGCCAGTGCTCTGGTAGCTTGGTGCAGTCGCGCTTGGGTATGAAGCGGAAGAAGTGGATTGTTGCTGGTAAGTGTATCCTGTTGGCTGTTGATTCGACTGACTGCCAACCGGGTCGTAGTAGTTCCCATACTGATTGTTGTAAGGCGCCATGGTCACGGCGTCTCTTTCTTCTGCGATCTTGTCCGACTAAACACGGAATAGTGAGGTAGAGCGCGAACGCCGAGGTCGTGCCTTGCGCGCATGAGTGAGGCGAGAGTCGTGAGTGAAAGTCGTATGAGTGAAGGACGGCAGCGATGGCGACCTATAGTCGCGTGTCGCGTTCATTCTACCACATCCTTTGGAACCGCCGCCAGTGGGATGAGATGGCACTTACCCTTCTACCAAGCAGTAGTGCCCACGCGCATGCGGCTCAAGAGAGAGGTCGGGATGGAGCAGGAACATCCGAGACTAGCGGGAATTGGGTTAGCGCCCACACAGCCAGTTTCCCAAATTCGATCTCGAACATCTTTGCGAACTTTTGAGTGCAGAGTCCGTAGCGGCGACAACACCCAGCGACAACCACCCCGTCTTCGTCCACCACCGCCAACCGACAAAATGACGAAGATCAACACCAGCCTGCACTCCAGCCGGAGGAAGAGCCGCAAGGCTCACTTCTCCGCCCCGTCCAGCGTGCGCCGGGTCATCATGAGCGCGCCATTGTCCAAGGGTACAGTCTACATACCACTCATTGCGCTGTATAGCCTTATGCTGACTCTTCACAGAATTGAGGGAGAAGCACAACGTATGATCATCGCATGCACATGATGTGTTACGCCCATCCTAACACATCTATTGCAGGTTCGCGCGATCCCCATCCGCAAGGACGACGAGGTCGTCATCAAGCGCGGCTCCAACAAGGGCCGCGAGGGCAAGGTCGTCTCTGTCTACCGCCTCAAGTACGTGATCCACGTCGAGCGCGTCACCCGTGAGAAGAGCAACGGCCAGAGCGTGCCAATCGGCATTGCGCCAAGCAAGGTGGAGATCACCAAGCTCAAGCTCGACAAGGACAGGGAGAACATCATCGAGAGGATCAGCCAGGGCCGGGAAGCCAACAAGAAGAAGACGTCGGAGAAGGCATAGATGATATGCAGCAAGAGGTGACGTGACAGCAGAGGTTCTTTATTGCTTGCCTGTAACGGCTGCTGGTCTACGGAAACAGGAGTCAGGCGCAGCTGGCATCTTTCACGGCGTAACGATACCATGGATGGCGAGGTCATACAAAGCAACTTCGAAAGCCGGTTCGCCCTGATCATCTCTCATATCTCTCACTTTCATCTCCTCCCATGCCCTTCCACCGCTAGGATTATCTACTGGGCAGCCTGTCACTCATGGCTATCAACAGTTATACGACTAGCGAAGAAAGAAATGTAGGTTGCATTGCTACCTCTTCTCGCCTGCAGAGCGCTTCTGGACCTCCATGATAGCAGTGCTTTGATGGTGAGAAACATCACTTTATTTTCCGCTCGTCCTATGCGACAGAGTCTATCGCATAAATCCTTGGGTATCGGTGAGCTGTGCATTAACGCGATATCCAACGTGCGTTGGCTGAGAAGTTGCATCCGGCCCCAGGAGTTACTTAGACATTGCGCCTGCTCTGAATTTGGGCCCTGTCGTAACGCTATCCCTCCAACACCTCAAAATTGACTTATCAGCTGGCTGTCAACGCCTCCTTGCTCATGAAGTCGCTCCCAAGGTCAGTCAAGCCGTCCTATCGATGGGATGAGCTGATTTCGCCGCTACTCAGTGAGCAGTACTGATGCTGTCCAACAGTAATCAAACTGGTCGTCAAGCAGTCAGCTGCAGCATCAAGCAGCTAACCGGATCATGAAGTCAACGGCAACGCGAAGGCATCAGCCATTTCAATCTTGCAATCAGGTGATAGCACTAGATTCTGGATTTCAGAAAGTTGCCATACTACAATTATATGAATCGGATTGATAAGAGTTGTGCAGTTAAACATGGCTCAAAGGCTGGTGAGGCTTGTACCATAATATAATAATAGTTGGCACGCTCCAAGCTCGAAGCGTCTCTAGCTGAGCACTGCACTCATCGTTGCTTCGTCAAGGATTCAGACTTCAATTTTCGTCGTTGCCTTGTCAAACGCAGCCTCATCTTCAGCATTGCTGCGATTTACAAGCTCGTTGGAACAGGCCTTGCCTGTCGAGGGTCGACGGTCCCGCCAACAGTGTTGCTCTTGCCTTCACCACCAACGATATTGTCATCGAAGTAGCCTGTAAACCCAATGTCAGCACAACGACCCATACACACAGCCAAGAGATCACCCCGTACCAAAGAACCCATCCTGCCCATTACCCTTCCACCGGCTGCGCTGCTCGAACTCCTTGCTGAAGATCAACAGCGGGTGGTCCGTAACGTCCTTGCCATGGTGCGTCTGCCACTTGCGCTCGATCCAGACGAACCAGATGTAGATGGAATGAACAGATCCCGGGATCCAGCCGAAGAAGCAGAGGACAACATTGATCCAGAAGTCGATGCCGAAGCCTTCGGTAAACCAGACGGCTGCAGGCGGGATGAAGAGGCTGAGGATGCATCCGACGATCTGGGCGCCAGAGTATTTGCGCATCTTTCCGTAACCTCGATATGTATATTTGGTAGTTATGAAAGACTTGACAGTGCCAGAATTCTGCTTGGTCGCGCGGAGCAGTCAAGGTGGGCAAGTCGCTTCAGGATCAAAGGGGACGCGAGTAACGCGACGACCCTGCCGCCACTTACATATTGCCATAGAAATTTGATCGCAGATGTGTGTTCGCGGTCTGTGTTGTTCGTGCCTGTGTTCAATGCAGCCAATCAATGCGCGGTTTGTCAGGTCGTGGGGGATGAATGCTGCAACCATTCGCTACCGACGTTGAAACTTCAGCATCTTGCGGCACGCATCATCATGAAAACATGAATGGAAATAGAGATAGGCTTAGTTCCCATAAGCTAGGAGACAACTCCTAGCTCGACGTTCCTTGGGATGGGCGCCTGTTCTCATTGACATAGGTACCAATAGTAATTCCATCAGTCACTTACCGATCTATCAAATAACGCAATCAATCGCTTAATGCTGCAATCAACTTTAAGTAATACAATTAATTACTTGATGATACTAGAAACTGTCATGTGTTGCGGCGCGACTGCTGAACGCCTCAGATGGACGCTTAATAGTAGGTGAATGACTTACAGGGTCAAACTTGCTAGCCAACCAGTCGTCTATGTTGGTGTTGGTCAGGCCAGCTTATGTCCGTCAGTAGTATGCTATTGACGATATCTATGACACGCCAGTAGCCAAATGGAAAGGATTGTAAACCACTCAGGCAGAACAGAGAAGAGAGGTACCCTCAACAGCCGTGATCACAACAATTGGACCCAGCGTATTAACGCGATAAGATTGGCCTCAGCTCGAATTCGACAGCATCTTGTAGCTTCGACGCACCACGCGATGACGCTCTTTCGCTAATCATTGGCTTCGTTGCCCAGATAGGAAGGCACGTCAGTTCCTGCATTCTGAAACGCCGCTGCCACAAGCGTATCAAAGCTACGCCCGCCTGATCTCCCATTTCATATTCTGGATGCTCACTTCCTCGCTTGCCTTTTCATCGTAGTCGTACCAGTCGCCTTCGGTCAGATCGATATCGGCAAATTTAGTGCCCGATTCCACGCCTTTTGCCTTCCATGCTCCCTGCGTCTGTCAGTTCTGTCGTCAAGTGCACGAGCAAACATCACAACGGGTGCCGCGAGACCTACATCAGGCTTGAACTCGACAAATTCCAGGCCTCTGCAATCAATCGTAATGATGTTCTGGGCCTTAGCTGGGCTTTGCTGCGCATAGGCCTTTGGCGCATCTACAATGTTGGCCGAGTGTTCTCGCTAGTTCGACCTCAGCTTTGCCGTTCTGTCATCGAGAGTGAGTATCTTGCCAACCTTGCAATTCTTGCATTTCCACACGAAGTTGGCTTCGCCTCTGCTTCCTGATTGCTCGTTGGTCTCCTGTAAGCAGTGAGTGGAAAGCTGCATATTTGTTCAAGGCATCAGACCTACGAATCGGCTAACTGAGACCCAATTTGGGTGCACTTCACGGCATGATGTACATTGGACTTTGAAGGTGTAGTAAAATGGGGTCTGCTCGGAGTCCTCTGGCTGAAGATCGGTCACTCTGCATACGTCAGCACTGCACAAGCACGATTGTCTTCAACGAACAGACCCATTGAGCTCTGCGGTAAGTGCTAGAGCCAACATATCGTAAGGATGGTGGATAGGCGCGAAGACATTGATGGTTTGGAAGGCGTGTGCTTGCGGCTTCGGATTTATCTCGGCCGTTCACATGAAGCTCGCCTGGTGCTCGCAGTCTTGGATGCTTCGCTCTTCTTTCACCCTCCTGCATTGCTTTCATCTCGGCGCTGCAGCACAAGAACGCGTCGTTTGTCCTCTCCTCGCTTATCTCGCCATGCGCGTGAGATACGACAAACATTTCCTCCAAGCCGCCAGAAAACGCGGCAAGCATAAAGCATCACCAGGTTGAACGACTAGGTAGGATTCACATTGGATAGAATACTAGCCTGGGCGCATGGCGCGTACCCTGCCTTGGCTCGTGAAGAGCAAGAGGGAGACGGGCAACGAGACGAAATCATCGTCACCTGCATCCAAGCGGAAACGCGATGCCACATCTAGCGACTTGGTCGACGAGGATCTGAACACCACTGGTGTCTCGACTCCTGAAAGACGCAAGAAGATCAAGTCAGGCCGAGCAGCTTCCTCGTCACCGCCACCAGTGCCAGAGGAACCACCGCCTGTGGAGTACATGCGCGAAGGCCTCACTCAAGACGATGCGTGGATGATGGTAGAGGACGAGTTCTACTCTACGGCTCAAGTGTTCACAAAGCATATCCACCATGCAGAGTACGTGCGGCTTAAGAAGCGCGCCAAAGCTCGTGGTGCGGACACCTTGCGAGAGATCGCAAGACCCACTGACGGGCGGACTGCACAAAGCACGGGAACGAAGCTGGAATCGGAGGCAATGGAGCGTAGAAAGCGAATCCAGAAAGGTCTGAAGGAGATGGAAAGCGACGAGGAGGAAGACGAGTACATGCACAATCCACAACTCGCGGCTCTCATGACTGGGACGCAGAGCATCGGCCAGGAATTGACAGGCGTTCCAAAGCTAAAGTCCAATACGCGAGCTGCAGCTGGCTTTTCGAAGAGCCCAAAGAAAGCGAAAGCGCGGGCTGATACTGTCTCTCATGACCTCGGCAAGGCACCTGCGAAGCCGCAAGTGAGCTCACCACCCGACGAGGATACTGAAAGCGAGACCGATAGCGATGATCTTGACGCATCGCCACGTCCAAAGAGGCCTGCCCAAGCCGCCCAGACTGAACGCCTCGCGCAAGTCACGAAGACTGCCATTGCAAGTGCATCCAGATCAACAAGCAGCTCGAACACTTCCAATGTCTTCAAACAGTTCAGCAAACACGCTGCCTCGGCCTCGGAAGAAACGGGCAAGAGGCAAGCGTTCTCGCCCACACGGACAAGCACGAGCAAAGAAATGAGCAAGATCATCAAAGCCGAGCCGACTTCATCAGCTAAAGCAGAAGGTAGCTCAGTATTCGATCAGATCGCAGACGCGCCACGAAAGACCGGCATCTTGGCAAAGCTGAAAGCTGCACGCGAGAAGCAAGAGCGAGAAAAGATGAAGAAGGAGGAGGAAGAAGAGGACGCTGTTGGCGAAGTGCCGACGTTTCTAGTCTAATCTGGTTTACCACTTCTCTAACATTGGTCTAATGTCCACCTCATTCGTAAAACATCTCTTGCTTTGCGTATGCAGGTTCCAATATGTCTCAGCAATGTCATCCGCTCCAATCTTGGCCTCGGGTGGCATATCCTTCAGCCACTCCTTCGTTCTCGGAATGTCGATGACGCCGTCGATTATCGCATGCGCGACATGGATGCCCTTCGGCGCGTATTCTTTGGCAATGCTGGTAGAAAGAGCACGCATGGCGAACTTGGCGGAGGCGAACGATGACATCTGGGCATTCGCCTTGATAGAGGCAGTTGCGCCGGTGAAGATCAGGGTTGGCGGATACTTGGCGCTGCTGTCTTCAGCATACTTTAGAAGTCCTGGAAGAGTAGCTTGCGAGAAGAGGAAGGCACCGCGACTGCGACTGTCAGCATGTGTGCTCTGTTTAAGCCTCAATCCTATCGTGCGACTCACACACTGACTTCCCACCCAGCCTGGAGATCCTCCACAGTCATATCCAACAACGGCTTCCTCACGAACCGACCACTAGCATTGAAGACTGCCGCTGCGATGGGAGCTCCCTTGTACTCTTGCTCAATCTTGCTGAAGGCATTCTTGACGCTTTCCGGGCTGGATACATCCGTGCTGATGCCAATTGCCTTGCCGCCATTCTTGTTAATTTCTTGCACCAAGCTCTCGTAGTTCTCAGGATTGCGTGCGAGAAGTGCGACTGGGTATGCAGCAGCAAACCTGCGAGCGACAGCTGCTCCGGTTCCTGGGCCGACGCCAGCGACAATTGCGATGGCTTTGGATGCCATGGTATACTATTGTTGAGCAGTCAACGTATCTTGAATCACCTCATTCGTTGCCTGCTGAGAGAGAGCTGAGAGGTAGTTGCATCGATTAGCAATAGTCACCTTGACCCGAGGCCTGCGCTGGATGGCGTCAGTGGAGATCACTAATAGCAGCAAGCTTCATGCAGCTCAGGCTTGGCATGATCTGGTGGAGTCGCGCAGCAAATGCGGGGTATGATGTGCCATGGATGTTTGACCAGACAGATGTCCTCCAGTCGGCTGGTTGATGGACTGATGGAATGGCTGACCAATGCGTCTGAGATTCTATTGCTTGCTTGACGCATCACTTAATGCCCGATCAGCTGGATGACATGGAGTTACTGCCTGACTTGAGTGATTGATCATATCATCCCTGCTCACGAGATCAAGACCTTGTGGACGCGACGATCAATTGGCTATTGATGACGAATGCTGTCCGCACAGGTATATACTGCAATGCTAGGTCATCAAAATATATAATTCCCGGATCACGTCTGCCACGATGACACTCTGCTCGCGGGCCCTCGGTACTCCGACTTGCCATAGAGGAACAACATGGTCGCCAATATCATCAGCCCAGGCAAGATGACGCAGCACCAGTTGAAATTCTGTCCATTCACGGCGTAAAATGGTGGCGCGAATGACCAGAAGAAAGACCACAGAGCATATGCGAACGCAATCAGGTTGCACGTGAGACCGTACTTGCCGAGTGTCCAGTCACTTTTGGGAATCTCTTCCTTGCGCAATCGCTTCCGAATGAGACAACCAATAGCCAGCAGGTAGGCAGCCATGAGGGATGCTGCGGCCATGCTCAAAGCGACTCAAGACGTCAAGTCAGCTAATGTAGCCACCAAAGAGCCCATATTGTTCGACTAACTGCGAAGTGAAGTAATCGAGAATGTCCGGATGAGGGCTAACGCAGAGGTGAAGAGCGCTGTCACAAGGATGGCATTGACCGGGCCTTTGGTGTATCTGTTCTTTCGACGAATCCAGTTCGAGAAGGGAAGCCCATTGTCCCGGGCGAACGAGAGCGTCAACCGTGATGCCGCGGCAATCACAGTGATGCTGCTCATTGACAGCAGAAGTACTATCACGATTGCGAAGCCTGCTTGCGCGCCGCGATCTTTAATTGCATTTTTAATGCTCCAGACGTAATTGTACTCAGTGTAGGCAATCTCCTTCTGGCTGAGACCAGAGACGTTCATGGCATTCGCAGCGACCATGAGGAACATCATGGGTGCGTTCAAGAGATAAGACCAGACCATGGCTTGTGGGACCAGCTTGCTGGGGTGGCTTATTTCTTCGCTAAGATGCACGACTGAATCGGTGCCCAGACAGATGAAAATTGACGTGATCTGCCCGGTCAACGCAGACAAAGTTGTTGATGGCCAACCGCCGCCTCCTGAGAAGTGGAAGAAAACTTTGGAGAGTGGACAGTGATCTGCAAGAAGCCTGTCGATGGTCAGCCAGAACCACTTCGAATGCCGGGTTCTGTTATCTTACCATATGCTCAGGACAATAGGTACAAAGGCATAGATGTGGCACACCGCGAACAATCCTTCCAGAAGCGAAAGGTGATTGGAAGCAAGGATGCTGAAAGCGCTGAATGCCACCGCGACTGCAATAGTTAGAAGCGTCAACTGCCACTTTTGTGGGTGGTAGCTGGGGTGCATGATCTGAATCAGGTTCTGTATTGACCCGGCAATGATGAAAGAATCGGCCGCAATTACAGACTGCCATCCGGTACAAGCCAGTACACCGGAGCAGTACGAAAGGAAGCGCTTGAGGCGAAGAGGAGCCAGGTCCGACACCCTGTGCATCGGCACGAATCAGTATCTTGCCTCTCCTTCTGGTACCAAAAAAGCAGACCATTGATACTATCCGGCGCTGGTTGGGGCAATGGAGGCCTACGCAGCAATCGTCAACTATGCGCATCTTGTGAGTTGATCCATGCTTAGCAAGATACCATCTCAGCAAGTGAAAGAACGACGAAGAGCTGCCCAATGTAGCAGGCTACGAGCGTCCAGAGCAGACCGGCTGCTCCACCACCCATGAATCCCGGAGCATTCGCTGTCAGTGACAGCTCCCAAGTCCCCATCACGCATGAGGTGAACTGTAGTGTCGTCAAGTCAGATCATTCCTTGACAGCCCGAGGAATGGTAGCGCATGCGCTTACGCTTATTGTAGATAACTTGCGGAACTTGTTCTGCAACTCTTGCTTCTTGTCGACTCTCTACAATGCAGGTCAGCTCTTGACACGCATTATGTCAAAGACAAGATAGTACCTTCATGTCAGTCATCATGCTCGGCTTATGCTCTATTCTGCTGTTTGGTCTTAGTGGTACTGAAGTCATCATAGAGTCTTCCGTGCTTTCCCTGGCGCCCGCCATGCCTGGAAAGATTGAGCGAGTGAAGCTCGTAAGAATGGCGAGTTGTCAGAAATTGTCGGTTCGACTTTATGAATACTTTGCTGCAATCCAAGTGTTGAACAGCAATGGACTCCTCGAGATGCCAGTCGCGATCCGCAGCCTGTGAAGTAGGTGCATTCGGAGACAAGCAGTGGCGAGCAGCAAGAGACGTCCAGTGACTGCTGGTGCAATGTCAACAATATCATCTATCAATGAAGCGATCGATTGGTTGACTGAGATGATCGATGCCGTGAATAGCCAGTCAAACCAAGAGTGCCTAGCTGACATTCATGATACCACTGACCGTGGTGTTTGGCCTTGATATGGCACTCACTCCCTCACTAGTCACTCAGTCCAAGACAGCTTGACTGACTCTTGAGAGTGCCTGGATGTCATCACGTGTCACAGAAGCAGCTTTTGAAATGCCTTAGGTACATCTACGCAGGTCTATACAACGGCCCACCGCTCATCAGAAGGATACTTGCCATCGAGATACTCTACAGAGAAAGATGCTGTCCTTGTAATAGCCCGTCTACTGTCCAATGTGCCTACAGAGTACGCTCGTCGCAGCTGCTTTGCATGTCTGGCATCGTGCATTACGGTGGTGATTGTGTGGCCCTTGATCGGTCCCAAACACACCCTCCATCTCTCGGATTGCTTGCGTCGTCCAGCTACGCCTGGCAGTCTATTCATGATCTCTTTCAGCTCAATACTCAGCCCTTCGCCCTGACCATTCATGCCGCAGGCTCGAAGCACTCGAGTCGACCGTCGTCTGACCAGTTCAGGACTTGTCGGATGGTGGAAACCAGGGCTCTCGAGCACCATGAGGAACGGCTTTGCGCATGGGACGGTAATGAAGATGACGCCAAGGTGGAGGACAATCTGTGTCATTATGATCAGGTCGATGCGTGCGTCCGGAAAGTTTTTGGCGTTGTAAGCATGTCTGTACATGTCATCAGCGAAACATCAAACCATGGACTCGAGGAAGAGGAAGACTGCTTACCGCAAGGAGTTCAGACGCAGGAAAGTTGGAGGCAGAATGCTATTACCATTGATTAGCTTCTACTTGCGCAGCGGAGAAGAAATTTGAACACTCACAGGAGACGAGTGGCGAATGCTACTACGATCATGCTCTTGTCCTTTACCGGCATCTGCAGATTCCACACCACAGCAGTCGCCAGCATCACATTGGCCATCTCCAATACCGCATGGCCAACAGTGAGCCCAATCCATGCGCCAAGCTACGAAGTGAGTCAACAGAAGCATATATTCGTGTCTATTGTTGGTACTCACCAGTGAAATGCAGTGTCGGGGACGCTCGGTATCCCAGGGTCGCGGAAGTCTGCACTGGAACGCCCAAGTAATAACACCAGCAAGGCCCCAGCAGCCAGTCGTGATTATAATGAGATAAGCCATGATTGTTTTATGCCGAACCTTAGAAACGATCCTTGCGATCAGGTAGCTGATTGAAAGCGAGCTGAAAGCAATAGCAATCGTGTAGAGCACATTGGTGATATATGGTCCAATCTGCCGAGAGAATAATTGCTCCTTCGTGGGGTCCTTGGTCCCCAGACCTAGTGCAACCTCGCAAAGAGTGACCACGGAGTGCGCTGTTGCGAATGCCTGTGGTCGGGTCAGTGTCTGGCGAGTGGAATGAATCACGTAGCTAGCAACTGACGGTTGCCATGCTGCAGGCATAGTCGTCGCACCCCAGAGGACCATTGATTCTAAGACGAATGAAGTATCGCATTGCTAGAGTCAGAAGAGACCACGTGATAGCCGTGCTAGTGACGATGACAATGCTGGCACAATCGAGGGTGAGGCCGAAGGCAGGCATGAGTGGCGAGGCAGCATCGTAATTTAGGACATCTGCGGGTACAAGTTCAGTATTCGAGCGCAGCTGAAAGGCGAACTCGCGGATCGAGAGTAAGGATTGATCGTCGGCGGCCCATTTGGTACAGGCCGAGATTTTTTATTTCTCGTCAGGTGCCGAGTCCGGTTTGTTCTCGGGCAGGACGTACGGATAGCTGCTGCCCTGCAGACTGCAGCAACCTCCATGAACTTGCCGCCCATGCGAACAGGTCTTTTCGAGAAGCCACGACGCTGGTCTGGCCAATACCAGGCTTCCAGACACGTCACAGCACCTTCTCTCCTATCTTCACTCGTCCACACTCAACACTTCTTGGAAAAGCCGATCATGCATCGTGCTTCTAGGCAGCTCATACATGTATCTAGGGTAGCAACTTTGAGAGATGTGCATCCCCAGACTTGTGACGATAGAAGTCCAACGCAACGGGGATCTCTCCAGAGTATCCCAAATCACCCTGGGCCCTCTCCAACTTGGTGGCAACCTTACCAACCATTTTAGCAATCCATCTGTCATTGACGACTCCTCCGACGACTGCCTTCTTGAAATTGTCCTTCGTTGCTTGATGAACATCTTTGGCAAATTCTTTGATGACGTCGCGTGTGTTGCCTTCCCTCATGCCTTGCCGTAGACCTTTTGTAAACGCTTTGAAGCCACTGTTGGTGCGCGAATGAGTCTCAGACGTCACGGACGCATCTTCATCAGGTGAGAGTGCAGCTTCCTCGGCATCGACGTCGTATGCTGTCTTTTCGAGCTCAATGATCTTTGTCGCCTTGACCAATGCAGCAGCAAAATTGAGCAAAGATTGGTCGGCGCAAAGTGGCAGGGATAGATGGGTTGAGATTGTCACATTCGTCTCGTCCTTCTGTATCTTCTTGAGTTCGTGCTTCGCCTGGATCGTTTTCGGCTTGCCATCCGCCTGATCGACTTCACGGGATTGTTCTTCTTCGTCCTCCGTTGTAGGTTTTGGTGGCAGTATATGTTCGTGATGCGGGAGCAAGAAAGACGGTATCGTAAATGTAGCGTCTGCGCCACCCAATCTGACAACTTGTGCGATAGGCCTGGTCTGCTCAAGGCGCTGTTTCTTGCCTTTCCTTGGTGAGCTGGGTATGGGATCGGGGTCCGCACCGTTGGCGTCGTCAGCTGCCGCTGTAGAAGGATCCTGAGGGCTGACCAAACTGGCGACCGTTCGATATGCCATAACATCGGCGAAATGTAAATAGCTCACAATATCAAAATCAGTGCTCAGTGGAACCTGACCCAGAGCATCAATGTCTTCAAGCTGCAGACAGAAGTTGGCATCAGCCAACCAAGACGAGACCCTCTTTGTTAGTCTTCGTAGCTCCGCATTCGTGTCGGCGTAATGCTTGAAGATCTTGTCTTGTAGAAGGGCAGTGAGCCATTTGCCAGAGCCCGCGACGCTGACAGAGCTTATGTTGCTATCCCAAGCGAGAGAAATCAGTACAGCGAGAGGATGCGCAACTTGTAGCTTGCTTACATAGGATGGAAATAGGCAATAGGAGCCAGGAGTAATCTTAGCAGTAGCGGCAGGCGATGCTGCAGAAGTTAGTAGATTTTCGACCAAAGGAAGAGACCACGCACCAAGAAATGACGAACGCTTGGTTTAGATAGATTCTGTAACGTTCTGCTTCATGTCAGCAGAAGCGCGTAGACCTAATTCGTCAAATGCAACTTACGTGACGCGAATTGAGCGCTGGGGAGGATGAGATATCGATGGCATGCCATGCAACTCAGCGCAGATGGCAGCCCGCATATCCTTTTCGTCCTCGACAACCGCTGCCTTCTCGTCTCTACCCTTCTGTCGCACCTGTGCGCGGCTTTGATATACGGGGGAAGAGGTTCGTATCTCAGTCAACGTATCCATATACTGCTTCTCAGCGTGAGTGTCGTCTGGTGATAATGTCTTTACCGAGTCAATGCCCGCTTGCACTGAAGAGTCTCGCATCCACGATACTCCTGTTAGGCTCTCTCGCAACTTCGGCCTGTCTTTAAACCCTTCTGATCCAGCGGTCGCTGCACGAAGCAGTGGCGTATCGCCGAGGAAGATGCTATCGTCGTCGTTGGCGTCTTCTTCTTCGTCAAGGTCCGCGAAGGTCATCTCGACGTTGCCAAGACCCTTGACATTGCCAAAACAGTCGCCAACATCGATCCGTCGAAACAGGGCTATGTGGACCTCATCTGCGTACATTGATAGCTCAATGTCGTTGCTGCAGAAGGCAAGAGGAGGTAATCAGCAAAATAGTCTCGGCGAGGTTTTGCTTCGAAGAACTTGACCTACGCGAGCTTGATCCCAAGCTCAATTCCATGAGCTACAATGCTGAGGTTTGATAGAGATATGGTGAGCCCTCTGATCACGAACAATCCGTCAACGTCTGTGTCGATTTCAAGGGCGGGCAAATTGAACAGCGCTATCTTGTCTCTGGTGAAGTGAATTTGTTTGAGTGCGGCTCGTAATCTTCGGCGGGCAAAGTCTGCTATGAGGCTCGATTGGAACAAGCAAGTGATCATGATCAGTGGGTAGCAACCGATCGTGAAAAACGAGTGAAGCAGCCAGGATGTCGATGCGATCGCGTAGAGCAGATTGAAGGATGCAAGTACCGGCCACAAGGGTATGTGAGGCAAGATCCGGGAGCCATTGAAGTCGCCGAATATCAGCAAAGCTGATTCCAGAGCGCAACCAGATAGAAGCCATCGTCTAGCCCAAGCTGTGGTCGCCGCAAATACTGCCATTGCTCCCACCACAGAAGCCATCAACAGCACGTTCGCCCGTTCATTTTGACGCTTGCCCTCAAGGCCTGCCCGTTTGCGCGGTATGACCGCGGGATTTGGTCCGGGCATGCTTGAAAGACGATCTTCTGCTGTCGAGTGATCCGAGATCTATTGGAAAGAATGGCATATACCTACATGTGCTGAGTACATAGTAGCTACTGCGCACGGAAAGGACTGTTCAAACCTGGTGCAAGCGCGTCAAAGGTGCCCGCCATGATAAACGGTTCGTACGTCACTGCCGCATTCGGGATAAGGTTCTGTGGCTGACCTTTCGTCGGTAGCACATATCCGGATGCCTAGATCCAGTCACTACATGCAGCAGTAATAATAATTCAGACGCATGATGGCAGCACTGTGATAGTCAAATGGCACAATGAGATGGATGAAACAAGAAGTCGATGAAACGTGAAGACAGATACTTGGCAAACCTATTCTCTGCACGGACCACTTATGCGCATAGATGACCACCGCGTTTAAATGTCCTACTGAGACCAAGGACACCAAGAGTGATGACTGTTCATGCAAATGGCATCTATACAGACCATATTGACCTCTTAGTATGTCCAAGAGCTTGCATTGGAGATTGCGAAAACATTCAGCTACTTCTGGTGTTAGATGAGTCGTACGGAGCTTGTGGCTACTTGGTCGTCGCGTCCATCATATGGGCCGCCGCCATATTCAACGAGAATGTGTAAGGTCCTCGTATGCTCTAACTGTGTCGAAGTCTGCTCATGACAGTCGCTTACGGCAAAATAACCCAGGATGCCACAGCCGCTAATGCTGCTCTGCTGAGGTGCCTCAGTTTTGGTATCAGCGAGCCGCGACGGACTCATCTGAGTCTGCAAAGATGTCCAACAAGGCACTGCTATGATGGTGCTCTCTTGACCATCAGACAGGGCAATTTCGAGGAAGACGGAGGCTGCTGCCGCAGTACAAAGCCACAGTTAAGCGAATCCCGGCCTTGCAGTCGTGTAACCATAACGCCTTCTCCTAGAGCTCTTCAACAAGCTGTGGAGATATGCATTGGCGAACTCGATCTACCTCAGCCGCTCTCGGAGTTTTACTTTGTTTGCTTTCATCGTGACCTTAGGAGAGACCCACGAAAGGCGCTGCAAGTAGACGAGCGAAACTTCGCAGACTCAGCAAGGCGGAGGCAAAATGCGACTTCTCAACACCACTGATTACACATTCAGGACGTTCAACAGTGGACAAGTGGAGCCGTATGCCATCCTCTCGCATTGCTGGAGTCAAGATACTGAGCGGCCTGAATTGACGTACCAGGATGTGTCGGCTGGAGCCTTTTCAAAAGACTGCCCGGCCTGGCGCAAGATCGAGAAGCATTGCCAGATCTCAAAAGAGCGCGGCTTCACTTGGGCATGGGTTGACACATGTACGGATGCATGGCCTGGGAGAAGTCTATGTGCTAAGGTGAAATGCAGGCTGCATTGACAAGCGCGACAGCGTCGAACTTTCTGAGGCCATCAATTCGATGTTCGCATGGTACCGAGCGGCCGCTGAATGCTATGTCTTTCTGCCGGACTTAGACATTGCCCAAGTCTCCCAGGTCCGGCCCATGGACCGGCAAGGAAGATGGAAGCAGAGTTTAGACCACAACATTGTGAGAGACATGAAGCGCTTCTGCGCGTCCCGCTGGTTCGCCCGTGGCTGGACCTTACAAGAGCTCTTAGCGCCATCCACTGCTCTTTTCTTCAACCGGAGGTTCAAGCTGCTAGGAACCAAAGAGGAGCTTGCACCATTGTTGTCCTATGCTACAGGCATAGACATATGTTACCTTACAGGTACTGACATCCAAGAAGCCTGTGTAGCTCAGCGCATGTCTTGGGCCGCGAACCGCACAACCACACGACCAGAAGATATAGCGTATTGTCTCTTCGGAATCTTCGATGTCGATAATCAATATAGCAAAAGAATCTCGTTAGCTATATGTGCAAGGGGCTACCGGAAGCGTGTATCATCACTTTGCGCCTCGTGGTCTGAAAGAGCCGATTTTCATGACTTCGTGGACTCGCTGCGCTACTGGTCAATCATGGCCTCCATTTTTCTAGCTGAGGAGGACAGCCGACAACTTCTGACGAGCAAAAAAGTCATCCGCCACGACGTGCAATATTCTCCAAAGCCACGTCGTTTCTGGTTTCCGCCTATGGTTCGAGAACAAGAGACCTGGTCCTACGCAATTTATGCATCGTTCTGGCTCCTTTCATGGTCATTAGCGAACGTCTTGCCATATATAAGCAACTCATCCACCGTCAGCGCTGCGGGCACCGCTCAATCTAACCTGTTCTACATTGGTACTGTCCTGATCTTAGCACGGGGAAAGAGCGGCTTCCTAGCGTACACGCTCGTCCTCCCGGGCTTATCGACCTTTTCGCGCCGAAAGCACTGGAACATAAGGTCGCTCAAGGAGCGTTTTGCTTTGGCCTTACCATGGTAATAGTCATATACTTTATCCTAGGCACCATTGCCGTGATGTATTGATGCGCCAAAATCCAGGTTCCGACCTCTTAGCAGCTTACGTACATACGTCAAGGCCTACGAATAGGCGCTACCTTTACTATCGGCCACTGCCTCAATTCGTTGACGCATGAGAGGAGTGCCCAATGCATCAGACCGTTCGGAGCAGTCAGTCAACCTGCCTGTAAATGACAGAGTGGGTACCTGATGACAGAGCGAGTGCTATGTCAAGGGCCGACATCAGCGTCAGTATTGTCAGTCAGCCACTATCAATCTGATTCTCGTGACAGGGAACATGTTGACGGGTGACGTGTCACAACAGAATCACGGACTTTTGAGAATTGCAATTGATCAAACTTGATGTCGCTGGGTCAAAATTGCCACGATGTGATACTCTTGAGTTTTCGATACGTCCTATTGAGTGATGCTTCAACTGACTGATATAAGCTTGGTCGACTGAGGACCACAAGTAGGGTCCTCCCGAGATCGGCTACTGAGCTGGAACAGAACAGCTGGCAGTCGATAAATGACAGCAAGGTCGCACACGAGAACCGGCGTCTAAATCTGACGGTTTACGCATCCTTGTCACTTCCAGCATCATCGTCCTCGCCTTCCACCTGAATCCTCCGCCCTTTGACGCCAGTCTCAACCTCAGACACAAGTGATTCCATAAAGTCCTTATCGCGACCCACCAGCGTCACCGTGTTACGACTTTTGCCCCATCTCGGGTAAGAGCCGACCTTGACGCCCTTCGGCTCTGCCTTGGCAGCGAGCTCAGTCAAGTAGCTCGCCACTTCACTTTCAGCTAGTGGCGTGCTGAACAATATGCGGTACACGCCTTTGCCCTCCGGATCCGTGAGCCGAGGTAGGAGTTGCGGCTTGAGACCTGTGAGCATCTTTTCGAATAGCCTCGGAATGCCAGGGAGTATGTGGATGTTGCCATTGACCACCGAGATCGGTACCCAGAGATCCTCGGCGACAAATTTGACCTGGTCCTCGTCAGGTAGGTCTTTGTCGTAGGGAAGCTGCATCATTCGTAGCTTCGCTCGTCGCGCCGGGGTGTCCTAAATCAAGTGTCAGTTAATGTTACACCAAAGGCCTGTGCCTATTGTTCAACTCACTTCATCCCAGCTGAAGTTCTGCTGGCTCGGATGCGGCCGTGACAGAGCCTTCATCTTCTCTAGCCCTTTGTCGTGCAACACCAATGGTAGATCAAAGGCCTTGGCAATAGACTGATATGTGATATCGTCGTGCGTCGGGCCAATGCCACCAGATGTAACGACGAAGTCATAGGTAGTGCTCATTCGGCGTACAGCTTCAATGATATCGCCCTCATCGTCAGGAATCACCTCTACTCGTCGCAGATTGATGCCGAGCGAGAAACAGTACTTCGCGAACCACGCGCTATTGGTGTCTACCGTCTATGTCTGTACTCAGCACTCAGCACGATACCTTGCTGCCCGAACCGCGCCACGCTCACCTTTCCACCCAGCACCTCATCTCCTATGATGAGGCACGCCGCAGTGTTGATCATCCTCTTGCTCCGTTCTTGCGCCATGGCTGCTCGTGACGTCTGCAATAGGCCGCCAGCCGCTGCTGATGTGTGGAGGTAATTGGGTACCGGGCGCGACAGGTGTCTAGCCAATTGATTGATACGGGAGAACATAGGTGGGGTGCTTCAATGCCAATGCATTGTCTGCGCTCTCGTCACAATATGACAAGGGAGTGTTGATGTCGACTGTCTGCGGAGAGTTCACAAGCGCGGGGCTAGATGAATGACGATCGTGGGGACCAGCAGTGAACAGTGAGCACATGCCTGCAGAACTTCATGTGAAATCAAAGTCCTATCGCCCCCATTCGTCCACGTTAACAAGGAGCCATCAAGATGGTACGTCTACCTCACGGTCCGTCTGATGCCCACTAACCACGCGCAGTCCTCCGAAAGCCGCCTCTACACCTTCTCGCCCGAGACGAAGGACAAGCTGAGGAAGTTCCGCCTAGGCACTTCGCGGGCCAAAGACCCCATGGCCGTCATATGTATCGCACGTCCCTGCCGCTGAGTCGCAACGTTCACGCCGTCTGACGATGGAGAAGAAGACCAGATCGACAAAGGCAGCATGGAGATCAAGCAGGCCGATGACGAGATATACAAGAATATGCAAGAGCTGAGCGACGAATTGCCGGACAACTCGCCAAGATACATATTACTGAGCTACCCATTGACATTGGTATGGACATAGTGGCGAGGTTTCGTGAAGCTGAAGAAGCTAAATATTGGTCCTAGGCTTCCGGGCGTCTCTCAGTGCCATACGTGATGATCAATTACCTGCCACCCACATGTTCCGCCGAGCTGCGAATGCTGTATGCCGGCGCCAAGGAGCTGTTGCGGAATCAGGCCGAGGTCAACAGAATCATTGAGATCGATTCAGCGGAAGATCTAGAGGAGATAGAGGAGAAGCTCAGAGGCGAAGACTGAAGGCAGCCCACCAGCTAGCAGGATTTCCGTGTTGCTGCGAGATGTAGAGCGCTTTACACTGGCTCACAAGCCCCAGACCAACAGCTAGAGGGCTGGACCAACCGCATGCTCATGCACTGGAGATAAGAAAACAGTCAAGCATAGCAGAATTTCGATTACAAGACAAGCTATCCCATCTCTTTTTCTGCGCCGCTTTCGCCGTTGTGCGCCATCTGGTAAAGCGCCCAACAAGCAATAAAGTTCCATTGTGATAGAGCACACCCAATGCAAGCTGAAGGGGATATCAAAGATGCCGATGCTTTGGAAAGCGCATGTCCAGCGAGAGTATTTCGCTCGCTCCCACCTCCCAGTGACAGCGCTTCCTGCCACGTCCCATCGCGTGTGTATTCGGTCCTGGCTGCCCTGCCAACCAGCCAGAACGCCTTTATGATTTTCGTCTTCCTTTCCTTTCTTTCATTGGACCCTCGTTTGCGAACGAGTCGTCTCGCGACAATCATACCCAATGCTCTCATCCTCGCTCAAAACAACCGCAACTCTCGATGGTGCACATTTTCGCGCAGACTTACCCAGTGGTCGCCCTTTACATGACTGCACATTTGGCACAGCATCCGGCGTCTGAATCCTGACCATCCATGTCCATCTTATCTTGTGGGCCCTTAGCCTGCGAGCTGCTGCCGCCCGGGTATCCTGACATGTCCTTGTTGTATTTGCGGATCTCGCGCACAATGTCGTAGAAGGCGTTGTCGACGTTGATGCGGGACTTAGCCGATGTCTCGATGAACTTGCAGCCGAAGGATCTTGCAAGCTGCTTGCCCTCTGTTACAACGTCTCATGTCAGTATGCAGGGTGGAAGATATTGGGAAATGAAGCGACATGTGCATGTCTTGCGTGGATGCAGGAAGCGCCTCGCGCATGGTAGACACGTGAAGCGCCCAGCCACGCAGACAGCATGCACACACTCATGCGCACGATGTACCCACCTTCTGTGCTCACTTCGCGCTCGCTCTCCAGATCGCACTTGTTGCCGACGACAATGATGGGAAAGTAGTCTTTGTCCTTGACCCGCAATATTTGCTGTTGGAATGTGACCATCTCCTCGAAGCTCTGCCGCGATGTGATGCTGTAGACTAGCAGGAAGCCTTCACCCGTCCGCATGTACTGCTCTCGCATGGCCGAATACTCCTCCTGCCCAGCGGTATCCAGCACGTCGAGGAGCGCGACTTCCTCGTCGATCACGCATTGCTTGCGGTATGAGTCTGTGCAGTGATGAAGTGTTAGACGTCTTGCTCTATGGCGGCCGTACGTAGGCGTAGCTTGTGGGCGACGAAGAGTGTTTGCGCACCTTCTATTGTTGGATCATACTCGTCCACGAAGTGACTCTGGATCAGTTGTATCGTCAAGCAACTCTTTCCCACGCCACCACCGCCGACGACCACCAGCTTGTATTCCCGGAGGAACTGAAACACACTGTAGCGTTAGCGACGGGCACAATGCGATGCGGCAGAGGGTGCTGGCGGCGCCACGGCGCGACTGCATGCGACTGACCTTTGAAGCCATTGCGGGAGCGCCCAATGCCTTCGTGCAGCAGCGAGGATCTCCGTTCGCGGTGCGTGCTTCTTGCGCTGGAAGGGTGTCGGGCAGGGCAGCAGAAGAGGTGTGCTTGTCAGGTATGTCCCTTTGGGGGTCGGGAGGGCTTGCGGACGAATGTCAAAGCTTCTGACAAGGGGAGATCTCCCGCCGCTCAATCAATAATGCAATCCACCGAGGGCTTTCGTGAGCTTGATCGTCGCGCGCCAAAAAAAGATGGCGGTTCGGTTGTCGGTACAGCAATATGGTGATGATGTCTAATGACAATCGATTTGCGCGAGTTGCAAGAATGCTTGTCGAAGCCTGCAGAGGAACACAGCACAAGGGAAGAGCAGAGGCACGTCCAAAACGGCCCAGGTCAAGTCTACGCCAGTGCACGACAAAGGCCCACAGCTTCTAGCGCGGATTCCACGCTTTGATCCCTGCTTGTCCGTGCCTTCATGTGCTAAGGACTCCTATCTGCTTTCTGCCATACGACTAATCTCGCCAGCCGCGCTCGCCCAACTCCGTTATTTCTGCCAATCTATTCGGTCGGCAGATTGTTTTGCAAAGGAATGCTACATGCAGCCGCTGCCTCGGTGACCTCCCCTGAGTCTACCGCCAGGATCGTAACAACTCTGCAGCTTTACCTCCGGGCCGACGTCGAAATGCCATCCTCCCGAATCCTGCTTCATCGTACTTGCTTGCATTTCTGCCGAGCCTCTCCTTGCGAGTCTCTGAAAACCCAATGGGCACAGCGCTCACAATCGCCAAGATCATTCGGATCCATTTCGCCTTCTCAATAGACTCGTCGATGGCCATGGCCACGCCAAAGAACGCATCCTTGGGATCGTAAAGATCCTAGTCGTGGTATCTGATCTTGGCCACCTTGGATCAGTGCTCGTGTTGCACGTGTAGAACGCAAGAACGTGTGAAAAAGCTACATGAGGTGTCAAGCCAGCCGCTGGCAGGAAAAGACGCAGGTACATGCCTGCGCGACACGCTCATCACAGCCCGTATTGCTTGTACACTACAAGACGCACTAATTGCCGTGTTGATATGCACGTCACATGACCAAAGCAGTATGCGCGAGCTCATCCGATCACATCCATCACGATGTAATCCCAGACTACAGCGTTTTAACCGGCAGATGGAGCTTGGAGCTTCGCTAGCTACGCGCCGCACAAGTACACACACCATCTCACAATTGTATGCACGTTCTGCTCCACTGGCCCGGCGCCAAGCGTATGCAGGCTTGGCGACACTGCAGCCATAGTTCCTTATTCGTCAAGACCGCCTCCAATCGCATTGCATCACGTCCAACTTCAGTCTTGATCGCTCTCAACGTCAGACGCTGGTTGCTAGAGGAGCAGAGGTGCTGTGGACGAGTGACTTGCCTATCAACGTATGTCAACTACCTGTCAATAAGTCGATTTCGTACCAACAGCTGGCTGTCGGCGGTTGACCCCGTATCAACACATATCGGCTGTCTGGCAATCAACCGCACTCCCAACTGCTGCTCATCATGTGAAATGCCCTACATGTCCAATGCCAAGCATCGGATTGTCAGTTTTGTCAGTGACAACAGTCAAGACATTGCCCAACCAGCCCAGCCTTGAACGTTTAATCTATCTCTTAGGTATCTCAGCGGTAGATTGGCATCGAGCCTGTGCGGGTTCACCGGACACTCACAGGATCGAATGACGCAATCAAAGTCGGATGCCAATAGCAGCAATCCGGGGAAGTGTCAATGGTGTGCAAGGTCATGGCCGATACGTTTCGAGTCTCATTTCTATCAAGCGTTGCTTGTTTGTCGCTACCTCGGTACCTGAATTCTTCGCAGCCTCACCCATTCGAGGGCGGCACTGCCGGTCCAACTACCTGGCATCTCACGTCATCAATTTTGGCCGCCCTTTCAATGGCACTGAATCTGCCAAACTGTTTCGAAGCCCAACGCGTATCTCAGGTCAGCCCATGCGGACATCACGAGCTTCCATGTCTTACGAGAACTTAGGCTTCTTCGGGATCTTGCGTTTCTTACTGCGGTTGACCATGTCGACAACCACAATGTCGTCACCGTCATCATCACTGACCAAGTCAATCGTCTCTGCCGCGTCCTTCAAGCTGTTCTTTGGGCTCTTGTCTGAAGGTTTCTGCAGATTCTTCTTGGAAGTCTGCTTCGGAGCCTTCACATTGGAGAGGTGCTCGTTATACCGCTTCTCGATCCTGAGACGTTCTTCTTGGATGATCTGGCGGTCCTGTGGGTTCTGCTCCCAGTGCATGGTGCACTCTGGACACTCAATCCACCACGCCTGGTGGAGCGCTCCAAAGTCAAGCAATTCCAGCTCCGGCAGCGTGGCACCGACCATGTTGGCGTGATCGAAGTCCAGGCAATCCTCACAATACCCATTCTCGCACCAGCGGCAGCGATAGATCATGCCGCCAGCCTCCGCAGTCTTGGCCCCACAGTCCTTGCATTCGTGCTGACTGCAATAGAAGGTGTTCATCTTGCTCCGCGTTTTGGCCTTGAACTCCTTGGTCATACAGTCGTAGTGGTAGGAGCGCGGACAACCAGTGCACTGGTAGATCTCGCCGCCGTCCCAGCAGTGCTCTATAATTTTGTCAGTACAGTTCGCACATAGCTCGATCACGTTTTGAACTTACGACAATGTTCCTGGTTGATAACCTCCATCCTCTTCTCGCGGACAGGCTCCGCCAGGCGGGGATCTTTGCCAGCGAACGTTGGGACTGCCTCCCATTCGCCACACAGCATGCTCTCCTTCGAGATTTGGAAGCCGTCGACTAAAACGGTAGTGTTCTTGTTGATGCGACGATCAGCCCTGCTGAGCTCAATGGATTGGGCCGCCGCTTTTTCTTCAGCCTTCTGAAGCCTCTTGCCCTCAAAGATGGCAGTTTCGACTTTCTCCATTGAACCCAACCACTCCTTCTCATCGACCTCGTCAGCGGCAAGATCGGCATTATCGCCAATGAGACGCTCATCCGCATTGTCCTTGCACTTTTCGATGAGGTCGGAGAAGCTCCAACCGAGCATTTCTGTCACATCGATCTGAGGTCTTACAAGAGTCTGTGCGCCCTTCCGGAGGAGTGACTTTAGCTGCGAAGTCCCAAGCTGCGGCGCATCGTCGTTGCCCTTCTGATCATCTTCCAACTTGCGTTTCTTCGAGTTGGTCTGAGGGTCGTCGCCGTGAATGTTGCGCATTGACTCCGTGATTTTGGCTGATAAGTACAGCTTCTTACGAATCCGACCGCCCATCTGCTCTTCGACTGTGCCCTGTGTGATGATTTTATAGACGGTGACTTTCTGGTTCTGCCCAATGCGGTGAGCACGAGCCTCTGCCTGTAACGTTATCTGTGGATTCCAGTCCTCGTCAAGGAATATGACCTCGGTGGCAGAAGCTAGGTTGACACCCAGACCTCCAGCTCGAGTTGAGATAAGCATCACTCGAAAGTCGCTTGCCGGATCATTGAACATGCGGATCGCAAGATTGCGTCGAGCACGAGCAGTGCTACCGTCGAGGCGGGCGAAGTCGAAGGCACCCTTCCTCGAACCGGCGCCTTTGAGTACGAGGAGATCTTCGCACAGGTTCAGCGTGCTGGTGAAGCCGGAGAAGATGAGCACTTTCTTCTTATTCCTGATGACCAACTCATCCAGCAGCTTGTCCAGAACAATAAACTTGCCCGAGGCCAGCTTGACATGATCGCCGACGTAGTACGGGTCTGGACCAGCCTCTCTGATCAGATACGGGTGGTTGCAGATCTTCCGCAATTGCATCAAGAGATGCATCAGCTTCTTCCACTCGGTCGAACCTTTGTCGTCGTCTTCCTGCTTCACAGCACGCTCCATGATTTCCATACTTTCTGCCCACACATCTCCGCTCTTGGCCGATGCCATTGCATCGACAGCTGCAGCCCCACGCTCTAGAAGGGCTAGCTCAGCATCCTGCTTCATGCTGGAAGCCTCCTTTGCCTTTGCGTCCTGAAAGAGGTCTCTAAGTAGAGCATTGTCGGCCTTGGTGAGCAGGCGCTGGTACCAGAATTTCTGCATCGGCGTCAACGGTACGAACAGTGTGACCTCTTCCTTTGGCGGCAGGCCCAGGTTCACGCCGGCACTGTCATTCATACGTCTCAACATGATCAGCTCAAGCAGGCGACGCGAGTGGTCCATGAAAGATGTGGAGACCTTGCCCTTGGTCAGGTCGAAAGCGTCTTTGAACTGGTCCTGAGTGTTCGAAGAGAACACATCTGGAAACAGCCAGTGCAAGAGGGCCCACATCTCTTTAAGGTTGTTCTGCAGTGGTGTGCCAGTGAGCAAGAGCCTGTACTCGGCTTGTAGACTCTGCAATGCAGAAGCTACGCCGCTGGCTTCGTTTTTGATCTTGTGACCTTCGTCAAGCACGCAGTAACGCCAAGCAAAAGCACGCTTGAGCCAGCTCTGCTCGGCAGCAAACGTCTCGTAAGTGGTGACCATGATATCAATGCGCTCGGCCTCCTTGTGGTGCTGTTTGGCCGTAACGTCCTTCTTGAATCTCTCTCGCTCCTGCTTGGTGCCATGGAATTGAATCACTTTGAGCTTTGGCACCCATTTGCGACTCTCGTTCATCCACGACGAAAGTACGCTGAGAGGACAGACGACGAGGTGCGGCCGTGCCTCGCCACTGATAGGTTGTGTCTCATCCAAATATTGGAAGAGCGACAAGGTCTGAAGAGTCTTGCCCAAGCCCATTTCGTCGCCCAGAATGCAAGACATGCCGTTCCGATACATGTAGACCAAGAAGCTCAAGCCTGCCAGCTGATAGGGCTTCATGGTGGCTTGGACAGCTTCCGGCTGGCGAGCGAGAAGCTGGTACTTCACGATGTGACTTGAAGGTTGGGTTTGTTGAAGCTTATGGATGTAGCTTCGGTCCGGCAGTAACGGTAGAAAATAATCCTGATGCTCGAGCAAGAAAGCGTCCCGCCTTGGCTTGGTTTGCTCCAATATGGCTTGACGAATCTTGTGGCGTTCTGTCTGCACTAGGCCAGCGGAAGGCGCTGTATTCTTGCTCGACATCGTGTCTGAAAGTAAGAGCTTAGTGGACTTCTTGCGACCTGCTGTCTTCTTCATGAGCACGGGCCTTGCGTAGCTGACTTGTGTTCTCGTAGATCGAACTGGCAGGTCTCTCGTTCCCACACGACGAGGCGCGACTTCGATGCCGCTGGACTGGAGCTCATCTTCGCTGGCGTCAGCTTCTTGAGGTCGCTGCAGCTCATCTTCGCTGTCCTCACGGCTATTGGTGATAGGAGAGGTCTGTGAGGAAGCCTGCTCGAAGCTTGATGCGGACCCAGCAGTTTGATTCGGAGTGGATGCTTCACTCTCATAGTAGTTAATTGCAGGTGCGGCCCTCGTATCGTGGCCTACTGAATGCTGCTGCATCTTCGAGATGGACGACGGCGTCCGCTGCGCGCCAAACGCCGCCATGAGGTCGGACAGTTTTGCTGGTGGTGGTTGTACCGCCAATACTCGCCGACGTTTGGCTGGAGGAGTGATGTAGCTGGTGTCCATGGCGAGTGATGTTCTAAGTCTACTTGAAAGCTGGTCAGGGACATGTGATATTTGCCCTGTTGGGATCCCGTCACAAAAACACTCGAGTTGACGTGGCGACGCTTCCAATGCTTTGCCTTGCGGATAAATCTGTTTATGAAGATAGTAGCATAGTATGCTGGCAGCGCAGGGCCAATTGGTGCCACAAAATTGCCAATGGTGTATCTCGAGATAGACCACAGAAATGTGAAGAGTCACGACCCAGGCACGAAAGTCTAGGAGACGCGCTTGTCTTCACGCGTTCACAATCCAGATCCCTGCAAACCTTAAATGCAGCTCCCACATGCAAAGTATCACAAGCAACCTCAGACGTCAACGCATGGACACGCTGTCTATGGCCGGATTGTAGACAAGCGAGGGCAGGCGCATTCAGGCTGTATGCGCGGCGAGATCTACTTGGACAGTGGCCAAATATTACAAGAATGTACAGAGCTTTATGAGCTAATCGGCAAATCAACCTACGTCAACTCATTTAGAGAAGAATCGTAAACAAGGGAAACGGAAGTTTGCTTTGAACTTCTGAGAAGGCATGGCGATCTTCTACCCGCTCTACGTACGCAGAAGCGATGGCAAGCTGGAGACGATTGGAAAAGGGAAGCGCAGAGAGAAGAACACCCCTACGGATGAGCAATTGGATGTTCGACCCGATCGAAATGGAGTCAGCGATTTCTACCGTGAGGTGGGCCCGGATGACTTGAAGTCGCTCGACTGGCGGAGGAAGCTGGGTGGGATGTTGGCTAGAGAGCTTGGTTGGAGGGATAGAAATGGTCAGGACACGGGCTGTATGCTCGTGTCCTTTCCGGAAGGATACCGGTTGTATGAGCACGTGAAGCGAACTGAAAAGGATGGCAAAACGCAGGTCAAGAGCAAAACACATGCTGCAGCCGGCAATGACAGACAGGATGCGTATCTGTATGGCCATCCGGCCGGCAGAAAGAAGCGCTTCCGAAGCCCGGTAGAGTTCTTTCCGCATTTATTGTGGCTAGCGACAGATGAGAGCGGCGATCCAGACAATTGCGGCTGCAAGATATGCTCGCCCGAAGATCTTGAAAATGCCATACCTGGCGCCAAGTTCAAAGCCGAGAGGATCGTGAAGCAAGATCCAGATCCAAGACCGCTCGTCATTCAGCCTGGATCTTCTGCTAGCCGGCAGCCGAATGCCCAAGCTGTGAGGCCCAAGCAAGAGCCAGGCGCTATGCCGTCGAGGCCAACAACTCCAAAAGCACCGCTTGCGCCTACTCCTTTACCTCCGCGAAAGTCGAATGATCAGATCGTGGACAGTCAGTACCACTCGTTCATGTACCGACCAGGTGAGCTTGTGTGGTTTCAGAACGGTCAAGCGTGGGGTCTTGGTATTGTGACAAAGCGTTGGGCTCGTCCCGGCCGGCACTACCACTACACTGTGCAGCCACTTTCACATCCATGGGAGTACCCAGCACCGGTCACGAAGTCCTCTGATCAGGAAATGCGACCATGGCTGGCTTGGAGTGTGCCACGATTCACTGCTAACAGCCTCAACGCTTTGGCTGATCCACCACGATACGAGACTGCCGACTGGCAGGGTATGATGCAGAAGCGATATGGAAATGGCAACATGGTTGTAGATGCTTCTATTCTTGCTGCCAAATCCATCGATTCAACATACACATTAGTAGGCCTGAACAGCACCACCCAACCGGAGGCCGGAGTTACCGAGAAGCACTACGACGCCTTGTTCCTGGGCGCAGAAAAGATCTGGACTGGCGACCCAGTACGGCTACACATTGGCTCCACGGGCACTGAGATCATGGTCGTGCATGACATTGTCGAGCGACGACGGACTTCAGTCATGGGTCAGCAGGTTATTCAGCAGCAATGCCAGCTCATCGGCGACATATACAGCCTTGCCACGGTCCAGCATGCGAACCCCAGTGTCCCGTCTCCAGCGGCACCGAACAACAATCCGCATCTGCCTCTTCGTCTTACAGAAGATCTTGGTCAGCGCAACTCAAAATCTATACCTGCGCGTGGCGTTGCCAGCTACTGGAAGCTGATGGCTCCAAGAGCGACAGTCGATATCAAAGATGTCAAGGGCCGCTGGTACGAAGCAACCGTCCTGCTCCCACTGCTTATGCCAGATCAGTACAACGAGGCGGCTCGCAAGGGCGAGGTAGGCGAGGCTTCGCTCTGGATGAACAGCCGAGGCGACTGCCTCAACAGTAACCGCGCTCCTAATTTGCCCAAGGTCGAGAAAGTCAATGTGCGCAAGGAAACCAGGAAAGATGCTCTCGGTAAGGCTGTCCCGCCTTCGACCGAGATTGAAGATGGCGTCGAGCCTCCTCGGGCAGCAAATGTGGACCCGGCATTGACTGCAGGGGCCGACAGCGAGATTATGGAGATTGATCCGAGATTTGATACAGCGGATCGAGCCGGGCATGGTGGTGCGGCTGACGGTGGGCTTGACGAGTTTATGAATTTGGATGCTGATGCGGGAATGGAGGGGTTTGGGCAGGAATTTGGCGAGCAGATGTTTTGATGTCGAGACAGAAGACGAAGTGCATACGGTGTCAGGATGATTATCTGTGTGGTTGTGAGCGTTAAGCGATGGCGTTGTGGGACATCATAATCATGGGAGACTGATCATGGAGTGCACCTCATCAAGGCGGTCGAGTGCGATGAGATTGTGTACGAGACCATCGTACGCCAATTGCACGCACAAGGACCAGACTGTGGTGCCAAGGCTGACCTGAAGTAGATGTCCACGTGGTTTCTACCCAGCAGATTTCTCAATCATTTCCTGATGTTTCTGGTTGATACAAGACGTTCAGATGGCTACGCTTGCAAATTGTCTGGTCTGATCTAGGTGGCTTCTTTGTCGATGGTAGTTGGCATGTATAAGCGCTTGGCATTTCAGGTCTGCGATTCTTACCTGCACCTCAGATACTTCATTGCGATGGCAGATACAGCGGAAGGGATTGTCGCACAGGTGCGTGCGGAAGCCATAGAGCATGAGCACTACACTACGATGAGACAGCGGACGCTGGCTGAGTCAAGATGTATGAGCTGATCAGCAGCAAGGGAGCAAGCACGAAGGCACTGGCAACGCCACAGATGCATCATCGCAAGAGGTCTTCGACACTGCCGAGCTTTTGGAGATGATACTGCGACACCTTCCAGCCACGCGGCTGTACTATCTCCACGCTGTGAACAAGCACTGGCGACAAACAATAACAAAGTCGCTTCCTCTGCGACAAAAGCTGTTTCTGCCGCCTCTGCCTGCGTTTGCGACTTTGTCAGGCAGGCCTTCAAACTCTGGCCATCGCCCCTCACTCGCCCATTCCCACGTTGTATCTACCCGAAAGCGTCCCTCCCGGTGGCCCGACCCATCCTACGTTGATTGTTCTCCCACACTACAACCCTCTGCTCACTCTGTACGTCTGGGGAGACGAATTTGTCGTGAGCCGCCTAAAGAGTGCCAAAGAGGGCGATGCTGTGGAGTTAAAAGATTTCTACGTACCTCGCCGCGCCTCTCCGAGGCCTTAGTGGACACGAACTTGAATCACCACGCCTGAACACGTCATCTCATGGATGGTATCTCGAAGGTATCTCGAAGGTACGGAAATAGCTGGGACGTGGTATGATCATGCGGACGACGGCGTCTAGACGTTGGAAGATGCTGTCGACAAGCTGCTGCACGCTCCGTGCAGAGATCCTGGGGACGAGACCTCAGGCGTCGAGCTCGGTCGGGCGATCTGCCAGTGCGGAGACTCGGCCAAGATTCGGGAGAACGCTAAAGTATAGAGGTAATAGAGGCGCAGTTCGGCCCAAAGCTGAGGATCGAGTATATGGCGATTGTTTTCCGGGACACGTTGGTTTTGAGTGATGAGGAAGAAACGAGACTCCTGGCTGAGGCTTGCTTGTGGGCGGAGGATCTGACGCTGGATGATTTCAGGTCAGAATTTGTTATCGAGAGTTAGTCAGATGCATCCGAAAGATATGCTGGGTCAAATGAGCCTCCAGGCTGTATCTCGCTTTGGATCGAGGCGTAACCCACCAGAGTGGGCAAATGAGACAATCGTGACCTTCGAAAGCGCACCGCGTGCAACATACAGGTCCTTTTCTTGCCTGATCTTTTCCGCATACGTATCCAATGGTCGACCTATCCATGTGCCCAGTATCCACGCCAAACGCCTCGCTCCCCACCACAATGTCCGGCAGCTTATCCACCCCCAACGGATGTCCTTGTAGAATTATCTGGTCTGATCTGGGTGGCTTCTTTGTCAACAGTCGTTCTCATATATTGGTTCCGATCAGTTTAGGCGTGTAACACTTGCTTTCCCCTCAGATACCTAGATCGCAATGGCAGGTACAATGAATGATTCAGGTGCACAGATGCAGCAAAGCGTCTTTGACATTACCCAGCTCCATGAGATGATCCTACTACACTTGTCGGTGGAGCAGCTGTACCATTCGCAAGCTGTGAAGAAGCAGTGGCGCGACACGATAGCGACCTCGATGCCTCTGCGACAGAAGCTCTTCCTTCAACTTCCGCCCATGCCGCCGAATCGGCCTCTGCACTGCCGCCTCATCAGCAATCGCTGGCGTCCGCAGCGGCCTACCCAATTGTGCCTAGATTGCAGCGTACATGCTTATGGCCAAATACTTGATACTTTTACCATACTGGCATCTTACAACCCGCTCCTGGGCCCATTCAATCCAGAAGGCTCACCTGCTGCCAGACGCACTTACTGCGGTTACCATGAGGTCTTGGAAGTAAAGAACTTCCGCCTTCCACCAAGCAACCGCAAGCAAAGACCTCTCTGGGCAAAATCACTGATCACCACACCTGGTCATGTCATCACTCGCCTCGATTACGAATGGTCCTTGCCAGGCACCGCAGTTCATGGTTATAGCTCTCGTTGGGCTGACACCTTGATTCTTACGCTGGGAGATGCCGCGGACAGACTTTTGCGTGGCCCGGGCGCCAGGTCAAAGGATTTCGTGCAGGGCCGAGAGCTTGAAGGCACCGCCAGGATCCGGATGAAGGTCATTAGCGACCTTGAGAATCAGTTCGGCCAGCAGTTGAGAGTCGACCGCATGATGATCTCGTTCCAGAGAGCCGTGGTGTTGAATGAGGAGGAAACGGCCACGCTGCTGGCAGGTGAAACGCTGTAATGGGAGCTGTGGGGTCAGTGTCAGGATCATTGCGAAATATTCGTCAGTATATGCAATTGGGATGTCGTGAAATTGGCCAGGTTGGATCTTAGGATTCAGCCCTTGTAGTAGCACTCCCGAACGAAGCGAGCGATCGTCTGCGTGTGGAATACAGAGACCATGCCTGTCCTCTTGCATTGCTGCTTTTCCGTATACGTATCCACTGGTCAAGATACCCCTATAGCGACTCTGCTTACGCCAAACGCCTCGCTTCCCACCACAAATATCCATCAACTAATCCACCTCCACGCCCTTCTTCCTCAAATCTGTTTTCGCCTGATCTATTTGCCCCATGAGCTCGGCATATGCGTCCGGCACGTCGTTAAATGTGAGGACTCCCCAGCCCAGCTTTGCGAGGAGGTATGCGCCGAAGGAGACGATGGCCCAGACGGGAAGCTGCTATACGTTAGAGTCCGAATGATGGGTTATGTCGGGCGATGTTCGACATACGACGGGTACTACGTAGTTTTGGATCTTTTCTGGTAGTGGTGCGAGCCCGAGAAAGGCGACCATGTATACCTGGGGTTTGGTATTAGTGGAGGTTTATGCTGGTGGATGCGCCGGGCTTACTGAGGCGACCAGAAGTCCGATGGATAGAGTTTGTTGCGCGCGCGTCATATTGTCTGCTTCAATGGCTGTCTATCTTTTGTGGTTTCTTCGATGTCCCAGCTGTCAATTGGAGGTCGTTGGTTGTTACAGGTCTTTACAGCTCAGTGCTCAATTAACCCCTGTCTGGTACATTCGGAGCTCGCTTCCGACGCGCTAGTGTCACATACGCTCTTTCCTCTTCTGAACTTCTTGCGATGGCACGCGACCTCATCCTTCTCAACGACTTGAGGTCGTGTGACAGTATCCTCAACGCGTCAACTTGCTGAAGAGGCGAAGAGTCTGCGTGGGAAATGGTAGGATCATTCCACTGAGATCTGCAAAGGAGCTTCAGCTATCACAGCCTCACATTTCTTTCACTTGGCTCACAAGACCTGCATAACGCTACAATGGCTTCTGATGGATTCACCACGGATGTTGGACAGATCGAGCAAGCCTTCCAGACTCTAAATTTGGATTATAACGACCATGTTCAAAAAGGCCCAGCAGTGTCACTTCTAGCCACTGGAAGCAGAGAAGATGCACGCGTTCGAGACAAGCTTGCAGAGCCCGAGGTCCTCGAAAAGCTCCTAGAGGTCGTAATGACTAATCTTCGAGATGATCTGGAGGCAGCAAGTGCTGCTCTTCGCTGCATCGGAAATGCCTGCACGACTGATACCGCTCGCCAGACTATTCTGCGATCAGGTCTGACCTGGGCTGTCCAGTGCCTCGACGAAGGTGATCAGATGTTGCAACTGATCACTGCGAAAGTACTGTACAATATATGCTATGAGTTCGAGCCAGCACAATATGACTGCTATCGATGGTACATACATCAACGGCTGATTGCAATGTTCTCCCGATCATCGGAAGATTGGGAATCGAGTGATAGAACTCTGGTTTTGGACCTGCTTTTGAGCATTACGGGACAGAAGACGAAAGAGAACATCGAAACGCTACCAGACGACCTCTTGAAGCAATTGGTGTGCCTGCCGGCTCATTTTACAGAAGTCAGCGAAGCGGATGACTTCGAGACATCGCTGGAAATCCTCCTTGGCTACCTGACAGACCCCGAGACGCAGGCGCAGTTTATCGAGCAGCGGTTGGTGGCTGAAGTGTGGAAGCGATTCCAGCAGATTGAACGGATGATCCGAAACCTGCCGCCACAAATCCCACGAGATGACGATGACGATGCAGAAATTGAGGACCAGAAGCTGCTGATGGCGCTCTCGACGAGTATGACATGGTCACTGTCAGACATAGCAGCAATGCCACGGTTTGCAGAGCTCTATCCTCTTCAAGATTCCCTCGTCAGTGATCTAATCATGGTCTTGACCGCGAGCAACATTATTGCCAACGGTACAAACGGCAATGTGCCTGGTCTAAGATCTGAGCGGACTATCAACGCTGCTTGCCAGATCGTGGGCAACTACTTCATGCACTTGTCTGCAGAGGATCTGACATCCACAATTACGCAATTAAAGCTGTACGAGAACATCTACAAGCTGATCATGGCAATCAACGATGCGGAGCTCCTGCATTCGGCTACCGGGCTGCTTGTGCAGATGACGAGGCCTTCGGTGGAGGTACGCCAGGTCATGGGTGCCGAAGAGAGTGCCTTGCCTGCTATCACGAAAGTGTGCGAGCATGAGACGTCGCAGCTCAAGCAGGACGGTCTCAGACTGTTGCGGGCTTTGGGGAGGGATTGTCCGCAGAATCAGGAGCACTTTGCGCTATTGGCGCAGCAGACTATGGCTTCTGTAGCAGCTGCTGCACCGCAGTCGGACGCTGGCGCAGAGACTATGATGGTCGATGCGGCTTGAAGAAAAGCAGCCACGCTGCAGGTGGTTCCAGAAAGTCCCGTAGTAAGCTGAGAGGCGAGGCTCCTGCAGCAAAAGCACCGGTCGGCGTGAAGGCAAATATCTGCAAAGATCTAGCTCGTTTTGTACATCACGATACACACTGCAGTAAGTGATATGGCACACCACTTGCCAAGATGCAAGCATTGCTCCAATCAAGCTGAGCGAAAGTGACACGCAAGGCGCGGTAGGATGAGCCGGCCAGATAGCGACATTTGGGAGCATTCAAGTTGTGGAACGCAGACGATCAGCAGAGCACATAGCTACCCGCATGCCCCTTCATAGCGCCATTCGTACTCGTGCAAACCTGAGCAGAACATGTCGTTGCGTTGCCGTTTGAATGGCAGGATTGTTTGAGGAAGGATCGTTGTTTCGCAACATATCTCCACAAACCTCGCGCTGCTCGGCATTGCGGGACACATCTCGGAGACCAACAAAGCTTCCTGACAGCAACTCTCCCATAGGTCACATTGGCGCGCATTATTCCACACAGACATGTGTGATGCTTTTTCATAACATCAGGAGGCACTGCCTATTACCGGCGTTATGGTTTGCGCTGTGGTTCGGTGGCCAGGCGAGCGCCAGTCTGGGTGACAGGTTGCCGGAGTTTAGGACATGTGTTGCGGTAGGCACAGATAGAGAGGGTGTTTGGTATGAATAACGGTCATTGATCGTGCAAGCAGGAATGCGTGGACAATAACTGCGGTCCCGATGGATTGAGCATACGTACGCGATCACCACCACGATACATCAAGCAAGCAGAAAGACTAACGTTCCCAGCCCTCCACCGCCGCCTCCTCCTCTGGACCTGCCCCGCCGAATGCGACTACACCTGCCAACACATCACGACGCTGCAACGCCTCTCGCGCGACCCGCCCTACCTTTCCCCCGTGCTCCAATACCACGGCAAATGGCCCTTCTACCGCTTCCTCGGCATGCAAGAACCCTTCTCCGTCCTCTTCTCCCTCTTCAACTTCCTCGCGCACCACTACGGCATCGACAAACTCCAGGAGCAGATCCCCGCGACCTACAAACTGCGGCAGTATTACCTTCTGTTTGGCTACTTTGGGTACGCGAGTTGGGTGTTTAGTATGGTGTTTCATACGCGGGATTTCGGGGTGACGGAGAAGTTGGATTATTTCGCTGCCGGCGGGAGTGTGATGTATGGGCTTTATATGGCTGTAGTGCGGGTTTTGAGGTTGGATAAGAAGGAGAGTTTGGGTGGGATGGCGGGGACGGTGCTGAGGACGTGGACGCTGCTGTGTGCGGGGTTGTACCTTTGTCATATTGGCTACTTGACTTTCGTGCGCTTCGACTACACGTACAACATGGCTGCCAATGTGGTGATTGGCATTCTGCAGAATATCCTGTGGACGTGGTTTAGTATCACGAGGTACAGGAAGGTGGGGAGGTTGTGGGCGGCGTGGCCGGGGTTGATTGTGGCGTGGATTGTGCTGGCGATGAGTCTGGAGTTGTTTGATTTTCCGCCTTGGGCGGGCATGCTGGATGCGCATGCGTTGTGGCATTTGGGCACTGTGGGGCCGACGATTTGGTGGTATCAGTTCCTGATCAGGGATGCGAAGGAGGATATGCAGGGGGAGAGGTTGAAGGCTTGACGATTGGGGATGAGATAGATGGGATGTATGCAGGACATAAGCTACACGGGCCACTACTGTTTCTGCACCAGTGCGCAATCAACGCATCGGCAGTAGGAGGCAGATGACCTGGAAGATACTGGTCGATATGTTTCACGCAGCTGACTGTGTGATCAACAAGCAGGTGCGTCCTTTTCGATCATCAATAATATCGGTATCTCGAGCCATGGTCTGGAACTCTGCCATGCTTGATGATAAGAAGGGTGTCATTGCTAGCAAGCTGGCCGAGCTAGTCGCGAAACCCCACAATCGGCACGATCAAGGCGATACGACTTACGAGACCTTTAATCGCGGGCGTTCTAGGATCTATATTATTTCTTACAGAGTCGGTGACCGAAGCGCAGACCGCGAGGGCAGTCTTCTTCTGGATGAGCGCGCTACTAAGGCGAGACATACCTAAGGACTCAATGATGAGGGGTAATTGTTCAAGGCAGTGCAGACCGGTGCTTTATGGTGTTCATGGCCAAGACGCGCCACCACTTGGTGCCGGACATAAGCAGGGTGGTTGTATCTCATATCAAGATCTGGGTCAAGCCGAGATTATTATCAGACCGCTGTGTGGAAGCTGACTTACTTACTTCAAGTATCACATATCAAGTGTGTTTGGTCGGCTTGTGTCTCTGGCGCAAATTCGCCATCATTTTCGGTGGCTCTAGTATCCCCTTGATATACTCGACCGCGAGCAGCGTCCGTGCACGTTACACCTTCTATAATCAAGCCAATTGCAGTTTTTGTCCGCTGTAGTATAAGTGCACACCATATGCGGAATTGGGCGAAGCGCCCTGTTAGGCCCCCCTCACCCGTCCACTAACACTGAGACCTGGGGTACTTTTCACCGTGTGGGAAGCAGAGGGGAATACATGCGATGCCCCGCCGAGAGGGAGTGCAGCAAAATCCTGACCATTCCAAGAGTGGGATCTGTATGATTGCAATCGACAGACCACCACACATCGCCCCCACACTACCAGTGAGACCTTTCAAGCGATCCAGCGCTAATAGGTATCAGCGATTCCTTTTTGCCCGTGAGACACTGCACGCTATGAAGGACCATTGTCGAGGCTACGCCGTGGGGTCTAGAAGAAACACCGACGAATGCTCTAGGGCCGTTACTGTGCCGTTGTTGGAAGGGCATATAAGGGCGTGCAGGAGGTAGGCCAGAACAAACACACTGATACCAGCAACCAATCTGCATACCTCTCCACCATACAGAAAACCACAAGGTAAGCCCCAAACCCCTCCCAAAAAAGCCTGTCCGTGCTATCGATATCCACCTAACAACCCCGCTCCCCGCTCGCAGCCACCCACCCACCAGCCAACCAACACAAAAAACACAACCATGCACCCCAACACCCTCCTCACCACCGCGCTGGCCCTCCTCGCCGCGGCCCCCTCCGCCCACGCCGTCGAATACTGGTCCAAATGCCGCTGCATGACCAAAGTCGTCGCGGGCATCGCGACCGGCGCCCCGAACGACGCGGCGACCGAAGCCGCGTGCAATTTCTACCGCGACGGGCATGCGAGCGTGGGCAACTGGGGGTATGAGGGGGGTTGGTGCGTGATGAAGCCGCCGGTTGGGCAGGTCGCGTTGACGGGGAGCAAGATTAATGGGGATGATTGGTGGAATACTTGTCGCGGGGATCAGGTGCATGATCCGAATAGTCAGGCGGGGCAGTGTTTGTAGGGTTTGTTTGGTTTGGGTTACAGGAGGGGGGAGGATATGATGGTTTTGTGAGGGGGGGTAGATGGGGAGGTTCGCTGTGTTGCGGTTGTATGATGGAGATTTTTTTTTTCTGGTGAAGTTCTGTTGTACAATGCAGTTATGCCAGTGCTTCGCGTCTGTGCTTGATGTCTGTCGCTATGCTGTTCGATCCATGTTTTGATGCCTTTCGCTCTTCGATCATCGGTGTCCAGCCATTTAGTAAGGCGGACTAGACACCGCGTGGATATACGTCGAGGAACAGCTGCTGTCGTTGCCCTTCCAGTAAATCTGCAACACGTCCAGTCAGTCTCTCGACACTTACCCCACGTGTCCCTTGAACAATAAACTCACCACCCTCTCCTCCTCGGCCTCACAAACCGTCCACCCCACCTCCTCCCCACCCACCGTCAAAAGATACCCATTCTTCAACCCCAGATTCCCCGTCGGCTCCACCCTCGGCGCCAACTGCAACTGCTGCCCGGCCCCAATCGCTCCCGTACTATTATACAACGCCTGCCCTTCGTTCATCGGCTCGTACTGCAGCGTCACGAGATCGCCGTTCGTGAGGTTGAATTGCGGTAGGCTTTCGTAGCCGGGGTCGATGAGTCGGATGCTGTAGTTGGTGGTGGAGTAGGGGTCGTAGACGGAGGTTGCGGAGACGTTGGAGAGGAGGGAGGAGTTGGTGGTGGAGGCGCATTGGGTGGTGGTGACGAGGTAGAAGTTTGGGAGGGCGCGTTTGAGAGGGGTGGCTGTTGTTGTGGTGGTGGCGAGGAGAGTGGTGAGGAGGAGGGTGGTGGGATGCATGGTTGAGGGTAGATCTGGTGGGTGAGGTTGTAGTGGTTGTGTGGGAGAGGTGAAGAGGGAGAGAGAGGAAAGAAGAAAGTATGCAGGGTGTTTCAGGATGTTTTTGTGTTTCGCTCTTGCAGTGCAGATCCACTGAAGACATAGCAAAAGGAAGGAGATGCGCTTGCTCCTACCCATGAGGTGTGATTCGCATCGCTTGGGAAGAATAGCGTCCGACAGTTCTCCTGAACATGATGCATCCATGGCTCTGACTCTACCGCGTTCCAACAAGCCGTCGTTGTTACAAGAACTAACTCCTGTGGTCGATCCTTACTTGTTCCTGCCCTCCGTCCCCAATCCCCTCGGTGCCGCTCTCCTCCAATCAAATCCACCGACGTCTCTCCTCACTGGTTCTTTCCCTCGTGTTCGCGTGGACCTCCTGTGCACAACATTGTGGACTCCATCATTAGTGGTAGCCAGTGTGACGGTCTTGAGTGTCACACGCAAGATGGGAAGGAACGACGAGAGACGTTGTTTCTGTGTCAGCCGCATGGTCTGAGCTAGGCTCGAGATGGTTTGGTGGGGTCTGAGCTTTGCGCCACTACTGTACTGTGCCAATGGCCTGGGCGTGGGTCGACAGCAGGTGACCAAGGACTCTCCCAGCCATGTTCATCAATATTTGACGAGGCTGATACAGCATCATCAGCTTACGCGATAGTAGTTTCATGGGAACGAGACTGAGTTGTGGGACTCTTGAGTCGTAACAACACAGCAGTTTTGAATTTATGTCTAACTAAGCAACGCCAATTTCTTCATCGCACTGCAAGACCAGACCCTCACGGGTACACAACGCCTCGCTAGCCATGCACAGCTGTCGCGACCAGGAGCTATTGATCATGCCCTCTTAGCATACCGGTAGCTGTCCTATCACGAACAGGATGCAAACCTGCTCTTGCCTCTGCACATGGCTCTTTCTGACTTCTTGACCAACCGGTCTACTCATAGCGAGCCCGCTTAGCTACGCGGCCAGAGCCAGCCACGCCGTAGGCGCCGTGGAAGTCGTAGAAGGGGCTGTCATCGACAAGGTCACCGTCCAAGAGGTCCGGGTCCGGGAAGACGGGGGTCTCGCTCGACATGATGTTGCTCTGGTCCTCGTCCTGCATGCCGCTGTAGAGTGACGGAGGGGTATTGGCGTCCTCGGAGGAGTCTGCCAGCCTTGATGAGGTGAACGGAGCAGCCTGCTGAGCATAGCCGTGAGGCTGAGGAAGCAAGATTGGCATGGCCTGAGCATTCACGATCCGGCCTGGCGGAGCTGGGATGGTCAGACTCAATCTCGCCATGTGGAGTGGAAGCCATGAAGCAACGACCTTGCCGGACCGAAGATTCACAACCGCAAACATGCCCGGGTAGGTAAAGGGCGGGCCGTGTGGAGCAGCCTGGACGTGAGCGGGGTGTGAGGCGTAGACGATCTTGCCCAGGGCGGGCATGTCCACGATCATGGCGTGGCCTGGCGGAGGCTTGTAGAGATGGCCGAGAACACCAATCTCCAGCGGACGGGCACGCTGCACGGTAGCATGAGCCGCGTCAATCCTCATCTGGGTCTCCCACGCCTCAACCACCACCGACTCCTCCTCCTCTTCTTCCTCCTCAGCTCGACGCCTCAACGCAGCCGCCGCCGCCTCCCTCCTCCTAGCTTGACGCTCAGCCCTAGCCTTCTCCCTCTCCTCCTTCTCCCTCGCCGCCTTCTCAGCTGCCTCAGCGCGGCGCTTCGCAGTAAGCTTGGCACGAGCCTGAATGCCCTGGATAGCCTTCCTACCCGGCCCAGTGGTCTGCATCTGCTGCACCGCAGCATCAAAGTACGCAAGCACAGTCGTCTCGTCTAGAGGATTGCCCTGCGAGTCATGCATCAGACCAATCGCCATCAAGGTCCTCATAGCCGGCTCGACACGCTCGCAGCAGCCTACCAGACTGAGACGGAAGTTGCTCTTGACGGGCTCCCTGTAGTCCTCGCGGATCTCGGGCATGACGCCGAGCTCGCGCACGAAGCGCACGAGTGGCTTATAAAGCGCCAGGTCCTTCCAGCTGGCATAGTTGATGAGAGGCTGGATAGCGACGGACCCAAAGGCCATGTCGAAGGTGATGTGCGGCTTAGCCATCTGGATCTGCTCAAAGATCTTCTGGAGGTTGCGCAGCACGAAGCTGAGGATGCGGCCGGCCGGGTCGAGTTGAAAGCGAATGAAGATCTTGGCGTGCTTGTAGACTAGGTGGAGGGTGTCTGCGCGCAGCCCACGGGAGGCCTGCGTGATGAGCGGCAGGGTCCAGCGCACCAGGCTGGTGCTCTTGCTGCGGATCTCGACTTGGAGGTGGCCGCCGGTGGTAAACAGGAAGTCGTCGAGCACGTGGTCGTAGACGTTCAAGCGCAGCTCGGGCGGCAGCCTCGTGAAGGGGAAGGAGGGGGTAGAGGCCATGGCCATGGAGGGGAGAACGTGGGTGGTGATGGCGTCGGACGATGCTGAGGTTGCTGCCCGGACGACAGACCGCCGGTGGACGAAGATGATCAATGCCTCTATCGATGCTGAATACGACGATCAGATCGCCTCCGTGCTGTGTGGGTTGTCGTGGAGGAAGAAAAATTTCCGGAAATCGAAGCTCGATATTTAAAGGCGTTCCGACTTGTAGTGCACGGGCCCATGTTCACAGTTTCTCCAGCCATGACGATCTCCATTGTGTCGTGGAATAACATCTACGAGGCCCGGCACGCCTGCTAGTTCCCACCGGCATGATCACGCAATGCGCTCCGACTGGCTGCTTCGCTGTGGTCGGCCTTGCCGGGGGTCCCGGTGCTGGGGGAGGGGAGGGGAATAAACGGGGGGTAGTCGTTCACGTTGGCTGGGGCAGCCGCCAGGGGCGCTCGTGCCTCTTGAGTGTGCATGTGCGTCTGGCTGTCCAGCCAGTGGTCGGCAGGGCTGTCGACTCGCTTCAGCTTCTGCGAAGCAAGTCTCGTAGGGGATGCATTGCCCTCATCGGATGCCGTGCCGGTCTGCTCACATTGGCTCTAGTAGCCGCGCGGCATGCTAATGCCTCTCATGTGCTTATGTGCGACTGCTGCCCTGTCCATCGAGTGCGTATTCGATCTATTCATTGGTTTACTGGCTCCTGCAAGACATATGCCGTGCCTGAAGCGGTTGTCCTGGTGGCATATGCCGCCGAGCAAACGTTCAGCCTGGCATTGTGATGGCAGCAAGCACATGTGCCTTCTATTGTGCATTGAGGGTCCGGCAACAAGCGCCTGGGCTGGGCGATGGCCCGGCATATCGCTCGTTGGAAGGCTTGTGCGTTGCAGGACGCCCTCGATTGCCATGCCATAATACTTCCACGTCTGGTGAGTGCATTTGCCTTTTATGCTGACCTCAAGCACCAGGGCAACAAGCACCTGAGCTCAGCTATACACTGGCTCCATCCCTCGCCGTAGATTTGGATGGCTTAAAAGCTTCTCGATTGGTAGCCATTCAACATAGACCACACCCCAGCAAGCGCATATGCCTTCACCTTGTAGCCATACGCGTCCGGGGCAACAAACTCCTAGACGCGATAACGAGCCCGTAGTCTCGCTCCTCATTCCAGACAGCCGCTCAAGGGCTGTTTTCATCGCCATACAAACCCCCCCCCCCCCCCCCCCATACTCAGCTAGGATGGATGAATGAGGCCTTCAACCCTAGCGTTTCAAGAGTCGACAATCCTCCTAATTGAACAATTAAAAAAAAGTCCTATGAACCACGAGCCAGCAGACCCACTCAATCTGATATGCCTCAAGCCCTTTTCCCTGCGCCGCACCCACCTTCCATCCAACATGCCTCCTCCCCATCCATTCAATTCTGCAGAGCTCCACCCTACAGACCCAAGCGTCTCAAATCCCGAACCGCCCACTCCAGCGGCATCCCCTGAGCGCAAACCGCAAGAGATGCTTTCAGCTTGAACCTGCTCCCCCCTTATCCGTGCGAACAAAATCTACTCAGAACGCTTCTACCGCACATATCCCCTCTCGTACCGATAAAGAAATCGTGGGGCAGCGGCAGGCATATGTGCCGCGGGACAAGCAATTCTCGCACTGTGCTATGGTAGAAGGCGGAGTGGGGGTTTCTTCTTTGCTGATCCAGGCTAGGAGAGCATGGAGGGCGGAAAAGGCTCGGTGGGAAGATATCATGGTGATGGAGGTTCAGAATGGAAGAGGATGGATGGATGGATGGGTGGACGGAGATTTCGTGGATAGTATTTTATGGTACCATAGAGGATCACTGGATTGAGAAGATCATGGGCATCTTCAACTCGAGCAGCTGAGCAGCAGTAATAGTTGAGCAGTGATACATAGTTATATCACTCGCGAACATTCACATCCGCCCCGAGCAGCGACAATGCTCCTAAGCGGCAATCTATCTCCTCAACCTATGCAGCTGAAATTTGTAATCGTCGCTGGTCCATGAGCAGTATACGGGTTATCAGAATTCACCCAACGCGGTGCACCATTTGAACTGGCTCTAAAAACCCGTGGCGGCTTAGACCTCCAGGTAGGTCCCTAACCCCAATGCCCACTGATGGACACATAGCAATGATACGATCGAGCATACCATCTCCTCAGTATACAACAACCAGCGCAGCATAATTCTAATTCTACATGCACCCCCCATCATCTCCCTCACAAAAAATTAATCCCCACCCCAAAACTCAACCCCTTCCGCCCCTCCTCCCCCCTCCTCACAACCAACGGCAAACTGAAATTCAACTCGAACCTCGCCGCCGGATGCGCATACACCAACCCCACGCCCGCGGCCGCACTCGGCAACTCCTCCGTCAACTTCCCCAACGTCCCTGCCAAACTCCCCACCGCATTTCTCGAGCTATTCGGACTCACGTTCGCCGGGTCATCGGAACGAGCATCGCTAAGCGCTAGGAGGCGTCCGCCGTTGATGAACGCTTGCAGCCGGAGCGGTGTGTCTTTGCCGACTTTTGGAAGGGGAAGGAGGAGGGATGCGCCGCCCGCGGCGTAGACGTCGCCGCCTACGGCGTCTTGAGCGTCGCGGGGACCGAGGCCGGAGAGACGGAATCCTCGCACGTCGGTGGGGCCGCCGAGTTGGAAGCGGTCGTTTATTCTGCTGCTGCTTGGTGAGATTTGGTTGGAGAGGGTGAGGGGGTAGAGGAGGCCACCGCGGAGACCAGCGGTGAAGGAGATGCCGCTTTCGGTTGCGGTGCGGAAACCGGGGATGGGGATGGGAATGGCGAGTTGGGAGTCGAATTCAGCTTTGGCGAAGGCGACGTCGCCTTTTAGGGGGCCGAAGCCGGCGAGCTCGGTGACGGTTTTGAGGAGGTAGCCTTTGCTTGGGAGCATGGGGATGTCTCGGGTGTCGTTGAGCCAGGTGTGCGTGAGGCTGGATTTAAAGGAGTCGCCGGCGTCGGCTCGGACGGTCGGAGAGGCTTTTTCTGCGAGGCCGGTGATCTGTCTCCATAGACCGTTGTATGCCAGTTCGTGTTGGCTCCATGGTGATGTTCTCCAGAGGATGCGGGAAGAGCCGCCCTTCAGGACTTCTTCGTGGGACGCCCAGTGCTTGAGGGTGCTGCTGGCTAAGCCACCAATCTCGAATCGTAGGTCTGGGTTGGAGAGGATGGGTGTGGCGAAGTTGGCACTGTATGCGCTGCGTGTTCTCGTGCCCAGACTGGCATTTGCGTTCAAGCTCTCTGCTCCACCGAACAGATTTCGTAATTGCGCATTGACGAACGCACTCCCCTCTGCCGTGCCTGCCTCAGTGCCAGTCTTGATTGTGTACCGCCCTCGTTCCTTGGCATTGACAAAGACGGCATAGTCGATCGGGCTCGTGGATGGGTCTGTCTGCTCGGGAGTGTCGATGTAGGTCGAGATGGGCTGCTGGAAGATGTCCAGCCGGTTCAGCTTGTCCACCGCACCGCCGATCTCCGCCAGTGCAGACTGTAGGGTGTATTCGCCGGCATCGGGACGGTTGTGGGAAAGGACGGGCTGGAAGATGCGCTCGAGGAAGGCGGGACGGGTGTGTGGTGCGCCGATGACGCGGACGGAGGAGATGGTCACCGGTTTCGTGGTGTTGCTGCCGACCAGCTCGGCCGTGCGCTGTTGCGACTTCCCATACTGCGTGTGGACTCGCGCATTGATCTCGTCCTCTTTCTGCTTGATGTATGAAGGGTCGTGTTTGAGCTGGGCGAAGACCTGAACATATCACGTGAGCTAACGACTCGAGAGATGGTTCAATAATTGCTTACGCTGTCGTCCAGCGGCGAAGGTGCGGCCATGGGTAGCTCGTGGTGAGGATGTCGCTTTCACATGAAACTTGCTGGAGCAACAGCCACAATCCGAGGAAACTACCAGGTGGTCCGAGCGCGCAGCTTCAGCCACACCAGGATGGAGACGTAGCACGATTTCAGGAAGGCACCCAATCGTCGCAAGAGATAGTGTCATGAGTAGCAATGGAAGAGGTATCCTGCAATGCATGATTGAGTAAGCCTACATCCAGTCTCTATCAAAGCCACGAAACGGTCAATCATGCTCCGCCAGAGCAGTATGTAGGTACCAAGAGTCTTTCACAGCGCCCAAAATTCCGCCTCAAGGTCAGCACGGACATGGCGATACTGATCGAGAGACAAGCTCGCATCGCTCAACCATCGCAACGCCAAAGGATAACTGGGGTCGAACTTCAGGAACACTGACGATTCCCAATGGAGTAGTGGCTTGCGGCGTAGCTTGCCCTTCGGCGTTCTATATGCTTGATCGTGGCGCATTCTTACTGTCCCATGCTCGCACGGGGAGATTGTAGCATCCGCGCTCGCTAGAAATAGGACAACTCAACCACCTTCCATGAGAACTCGCCATACACAATTTCCTGTCCAAGTCTCAGCTTACCCTCTTCTACGCCCATTGCGAAACCGCAAGGTAGCCAGTAATCCCCAAATCTCAGCTGTCTCTGCCACCCGCCCTTTGCTGCGCCATTGGCCCTCATTTTCGCACCATTCATCCTCCCACCATCTATCCCTTCCTTAGCCGACTCCGGTCCAGAGCTCCAAGCCCATCGCTCAACGGTGGTAGAAGTGCCTGGATCTCTGCCGCTCTTGCTGGTGAGCTTGAAGATCCCTTGCACGTACTGTCCAACGCGGACCACCATGCCGCGAGCCCGGCCGCCTGCGTCCTCGAGCTTCATCACTGCACAGATGCGCGCGGGCACTGGAGGCACATCCGCGACAGTGTTGCCATTGGTCTCTTCCAGCCTGGCGAGTGGCAGTTCCTCTACTGGTAAAGGCGGCACATCCTTCCACAACTCTTCATACGGCACCTCGCCTGCATCTGGACGTCCAGGATGAACCATCTTCCCCTTCTCCAACGACAACCCATCACCCAGCTCGGACATCTCGCCCTCGTCCTTCACAAGCTCAGGCTCGTCCGTTCGCGAATCAATCTCATGATTCCACACCGCAGTCGCCCGTTTGCCGCCAGAACCAGGGTCTTGTTTCGTGATTGCCGTCCCCGCAAACGCCCAGTCAATGCGGGATAGTGGCAGGACATCTATTTGTACCATGTCAGCGAAAGAGCCTCCTCAACTTCTTTTGCGAGCAGGCAAATACCTTACTTTCTTCAACTCCCTCAGGGAGATCTCGTTTCAAGACCCGGATGTCAACGAATTTGCCAGTATCTGAAGTGAGGACGAGAGTTTCAGTTGGCTCGCATTCAGGCTCCGGTGGCCATTTGATCCATGCGCGCTTCGATACATGTGGCATTTTTGCCGCGATGGACTGCTTTGTGCGAATTTGTGTGCCCTCGATCGATCTGCGCTGTCTTATCGTAGCGCTCCGATGAGGATGCTCAAAGGGAGTCCTCTGAGTGGCTCTCTCCGTGATGTGTCCAGTTTACAAAGGTTTGGGCCGACGTGTAGTGTCGATGGTTCTGTTTGTCGAAATAACAAATACGATATGACATATAGATACCTAGTTCAAATCCCCGCACTAGCGTGGCCGAAATTGGCAAGCACGACTCAAATGTGGATACCGGGCAAGGACATATCGTCAAGGAGCAGTCCAACTCAGCTTTCAATGTATTCGTGCACAGTCCGGGCAATTGGTAACGAATCGTCTGTACATTGACGTAAGCTCTGGTATTGACAAGAGAAAAGGTCCATTATGTACAACAGCCGTAATATTCACAATCCGAGCTCCGCATAGCCCATCATCTCAAAGAAACGTTCATCACTCATGCCCGCGCCTAGCCGGCCCGAGCCTCCATCGCCTCATTGAACGGCCATACTCATACGTCTAGCCTCAATTGGCGCTGCCGTGTCGACTGGCATAGTCGGCATATCCGGCACAGGCGGTGCATTACTGATGTCAAAAGGGTCCAGGTCGGTATTCTCATCCTGGGCGGGTGTGGGTGGAATCATACTCAACTTATGGCTCTCCCAATTCGCAGACGGCATACTTGTAGGGCACCCATTGCTGACACTCTGGCGCACATACGTTGGGGTGCGATAGACCGGGTTGCTGAAGCCTCCGCCACTGTTGCTGTTCAGAGAGCTGACGCTGCCGTTGCGAGCGAAGCTGTTCGTGTTGATGTTCTGAGGAGCTTTGACGGAGGATGTAGAGGTGACGCTGGCGCTGCGGGAATGCGATCCGCTGCCATTGTTACCGGGCGTAGAGAGGAAGGCGCTCGAAATGCGGCGGAGCATGTTACCGCCTGTGCTGGCGATTGAGGAGGAGCGAGCGGCCGTCTTAGGCGAGTCTTGTGATGAATTGTTTGGATCTAAGAAGGAGAAGACGCCCTTGAGCGCTGTGACCGATTCGACGACGCAAGCCTTGACGGTATTCCAACTCTCCTCCAATCTAATGAAGTCGTCGACCTTCTGGTCTAGTGTGTCCAGCTCCAGTAGGGTCAGTTTGATTGAATCTGAAACCAGCGTGATGCCGGTGATCCAGATGTTAGCAGCAGTGTCCTGGACATGCTCAGGTTGCTGGTTCACCAGGCCAATGGCAGAACTACACAGCTTATCAATGCCCATGTCAGCCATGTTCTTCTGCATCGTGATGTCGACATAGAGCTTGGACTGGTCCGCCTCTCTATCGTCGTCGCGCATGTTATTCTTCAAGTTCTCGTAGCATGCCTTGAATGCGTCTTGATACACGTAAGCCAAAGCCTGATTCAGATTGTCCATGGCAGCCAAGACAGCGTCTGCCTCGTCTCCAATAGTTGCGCTTAGTGTGGCGGCATGATTTGTGCCCTCCATCAGCCCAGCCGCTTGGAGCGTTCTGAAAAAGCTGAAGTCGCCGGTCCGGGTCGCTATGTGAAGATTGTGACGCACCAGCGCAACGCGCTGTGTCCAGTGCAATTGCTTCGTCTGGAGAACCGACATGTCAGGTACTTTACTGTATACACTCTACAAGGTCCAGAGTGTGCTGTGCCGGATCAGAAGTCTTTCAGTGGGTAAAATTATGTACAGCAGAAGGACGAAACGAGGACTTCATGGACGACAATGGAGGATAGAGGTGCAGTACGGAAGCAGGATCTCTGTATAAGGTGAGCAGTCCATTGTCACGCTCTCACTGCTGATACCACATGTGAGACAGTGGACGCGGTAGAGGCGTTCGAGACGCGGCCTGCCCGGCAAAGACTTTGTCTGCTGGTCGCTCGACAGGTCCCACTGCGGCTACGATATACCACTGCACTGGGACAGTGCTCTATGTGGCGCCAGAGTCAAGAAGTCGGTAGCGAGCTTTGATGGTGTGTCGAGCATTGTAAGGAAGCTGCATGCGGAAGCGTTCGGCAGCGCATTCCTCAGGCTTGAGCTTCAATGACAATGAACATAATTTTGCAAGTCAACGGCGAAGACGAGCACTGCATCAGGTCTTCCATTTCGTCGGGCTGAGAAGCGTCATATCTCGATCGTGCTATGGAGTTTGAGCGTGAGGACCAGGTGCCAGTGCATTTAGCCTTGACGTGATGATTGGTCTCTTTGTACTCGCGATGGACTCATGACGATGGTCAGCTGTGAAGCGATGATCATAATGCGCATCACACGTAGACCTGTACATTATCGGCGGCGCGCAATCGAGACACCATAGGCGAGACAAGAGTGTTATACGATGCGAGGAGGGAGTCGGGAAACAGAAGAAAGACTGAGCTTGACGAAGCCCGATGTGGGACTGCATCGACCAATCACAAGCCTGCTGGCAGCACTGCTAACAACCAGCTTGCCAATGCAGAGAATAGGTATACATGTCGACAAGTCTCATTGCTGCCTCAAACTGCCGTCACCTATAAAGCGGATCACAGCACTCAGGCTTGCGCTTATCGAATCCTGTCTAGCCATTGCGGACAAACACCCTCAAAATGGCCAACTACGGCTACCAACCAAACCCCCAACAATCCTCTTCCTACAGCGCCCAGAATAACCTCAATTTCTACCAGTCGTCATACTCGCAACAACCTGTAAGCGGTCATAGCACACCCTTCCAGGCGGCATACGGGAGCGGCGCGCAGAGCAATGCGTACGCAGGTTCAGGAGCGAATTATGGGTTCGGGGCTTTTCCAGGGCAGCCTGGTGCCAGTGGGCAGATGGGGACAGGACAGAGTGGGCTGAGAACTGGATTGCTCGCGGCATTTGGCACGGAGGGATATGAAGGAGAGCCGCCATTGTTAGAAGAGCTCGGCGTCAATTTTCAACATATACAAGGGAAGGTATGTTTCAGACGGATCGAGTCGGATTCGAGGGCTGCATGCTGACTGGATATGCGATGCAGACATTGGCCGTGCTGAACCCTTTGGCACGGATTGACAACCACATAATGGACGACTCAGACTTGGCGGGACCCTTCTTGTTCTGTGCACTATTCGGCACCTTCCTCCTGTTATCCGGCAAGCTCTGGTTTGGCTATGTTTGTGGGCTTGCGGCATTGGGAGCCGTGTCACTCTACTTCATATTCTCAATGATGTCGCCGCCACTATCGCCCGAGGAGATGAACGCAGCACAACAACATTCAGGCAACGGCCAATACGGATCCGCCAACCTCAGCTCTACGCTCACCTTTGGTCGCAGTAGCTCAGTACTTGGCTACTGCTTGCTACCGCTAGTGTTCGCGAGTCTCTTGGGTGTGGTGGTGCCTTTGGACTCATTGATTGGGTACATCGTGGTCAGTCTAGCGATTTCTTGGTGCACGTATTCCAGCTCGGCGATGTTCGTTGTGGTGGGCAGGATGACAAATATGCGAGGTCTGGTGGCCTACCCTCTTGCACTATTTTACGTTGGCTTTGGCATCATGGCGATTTTCAGCAGCAGAGGGACGGGCAGGATCGATGCGATGAAAGCAGGAACTTAGGTCGCTAGACAGTGATTATTTGTCCTGGCTATAGCATAGCATAGCGAGCGATATAGGACTCGTGAGTCTTCCTCCACTCCCAGTGACCACACCTCTTTGCCGCGGTTCCTGGAGGCCAAGGAACCCGCAAAGCTCTCCACGAGGATAGAAGCTAGCAGCGTCAGGGTTAGCTACGCTACAGGGCAGTTCCCTCAAACGGGCAGCCGAGCTCTGATCATCTTACCTCAGTGCTCATCACGAGTCAAACTCGATCCAGTGACTAACACGACAGTCAAGGGAATAGCGCCGGACTGAGATGACTGACGGTCGATTGAGCCTTTGACATGGCACTCATGCCGTCATCAGTCAGTCAGTCATTCAAGCTGTTTTTATTCATTGTTGAGATGGCAGAATGCTACACGCTTGTGAGCTGGAGAGCATTAAGCCCAGTTTTGCAGGAAGGCATTCTATGTGTTAATGTGAAGTGAATTGCTTTGTCTCACTCTATCTGAGTTAAGATCTGAAACAATTCCGTCATGTTCGTGGCGCCCCAAAGCTTCGCCTCGGATCTTTCCGAGTCGTTCTCGCAGAACGCGGCGGACATCAGTCCGCCCGCCACGTCTTCGAACAAAGCATGGCGATGCCGACAGACGCGCATAAAATTTGTGTTGCTGTTGTCGACCCGAGAACCCTGCTACGCGGCTCGCGACTAATGCCACTGCCACAAGGATGACGCTGACAGTCGCAAGACACCACAGGCAACTTCTGCGTCGACGATGACGGCAGATGATCGCAGATCATTCGCCTGCGCTCTTAAGCGATCTTCTGCATGATGTCGGAGTCCTACTTTTCGCTCGCTGCTGTTTCGGAGCCCCAGACTCTGGTGGATACGCCCAACCATTTGAAATGCAGTCGCATGCAGATCATCGAAGCGTACGAGTCGCTCATTTGCGGCAGACTAGAACCGCATGGCTTTCGGATCTGTATAGTCGGGATATCTGGTTAAGCGGGCTGGCGGTATGACGGCAAGTCTATTAGTGTTCAGATGTGTGGTCAGACGAACTTTCTTTGAATGTACCTCTTCGCTGGCTCCTTCTGACTGTTCTACCTGCGATCTTCCTTCCATCACATTTCTTGAGTTTAGTAGTGTTGGAGCACTTCTGCTCTCTCGGGTTAACAGCGCCACGTACGCATCTTAGACGCGACATCACGTCAGCACAAAGAACAGGATATATCTGAACGCGCCATCCTCGTTCAGCATCATCAAACTGGTGGCGTCCAGAATTGATAGAGGGGCAAGCGTCGGCAACGCATAGGCATCAGGGAGATCGATATCAGCAGCCATGGCACCGGTAGTCTTCGGCCTCGATCTGGGGCAGATGTCATGGGGAGCTTTCGGTAGCAAGAACATGTTTGGCAACAGAGATTGGCATTTACGACGAACTAAATTCATTGTGTATCAGTGCGCATTGATCTTCTGCGTCGTTTCGGAGTCGCTGGGTACAGCCGTGCTTTCTGGTACGTACAATATGCGACTTCATACAAGCTATCGCCAAGTGAGCGATCATTTATGGCAAAGGCTTGTTCCCTGATCTGCAGTTTGGCTAACGGAACTTTTGTTACACAGACTACATCGATCAGCAAAAATACCTGAAGAGCGTCAGTGGTGGACGGGCATATGAATACAACAACGACTACGTTGGCGTCGCCTCGTACAACATCTTTGCGGGTATATTCGTGGCTTTCATCTTCGGCGCAGCATTCTTTTTCGATCTATTCTGGCCCGAGCGACACGAGAGCAAATCGGTCAGGCTGGCGTGGAAGATTTGCGGATGCTTGGCTGTTATCTTTCATCTGGCAGATGCACTGGCCTTGACGATCATCACTGCAACGAGGAGTGCATATGTGACTGGGCAACCCGAATACGTAACGCAGCAGAATCTGGCAGATTTCACCAAGGATGGAGGCGTGCCGTTGAAATACAGGAAGGACGGAAGGGCCGTTGCAGCTGTAGTCTTTGTGTGGTTGGGGTGGGTGAGCGTCTTTGCGAGGTAAGTCGCGGCCATCTACTTGGGGAATGGCAATTCGATGCTGACATGATGCGCAGCAATGTGCTGCTATTCTTCAGCATTCGTAACGCGGAATATGGTAAGGGCCCAAAGACGGCACATACCCAAGGTCGGGAAGCAGCCCATGTGTACGCGAACACTCCTATTGCCGAACGTCACCGTCTTCAAGACCCGGAAGCGCAATTTATGGCCAACAACGAAAAGCCAGAGACCAACGGTGCCGTGCCGAGCAACCTTGATGGAAACACAGAGACAAATTCGACACCAACCACTGGCACGGCGGCCGATATCCCGACCCAGCAGACAAGCAATGCTCGTACGAACTACCACATCAGCAACCCTGACGAGGAGCGAGCGGTATGAGGTTCGTTGTCTAAAGGAGATCAGACAGGACGGTCATCGCCGGCATACAGACAGAGGGGGAACAGTCGTCTCTCCACCATCATGGAAGCCAGAACTCCAGACGGGAGTCGTGGCGACCCGGAATGCTCGAGTCATATGGATTGGGCAACTCACGGGTTAGATGACAGCGGAATTACCGAGGACTCAGGCTTCACTGCTCTGGCCACAAAGAGGGTCAGGGAGCAGTATAAGGTTGAACCTGAGAGTCCGACAGAATGCAGGAAGAAGATCAAGGTTTCGAGCTGGGCGAGTCTGACGTCTGGCATGGCATGAAAAAATGTGGTCTGTCGTTTATTGATACCCATGTACATATACGTGACGAAGTGGGATGGATTTGAGGTATCTGCTGTTCTGCATCGATCAGAGGGTCCGCATAGCGAGGGCGTTGAGAGAGAACCAGTTTTCATACGCAGTAGTGCAAACAATCGATCGACTTGTCAATTCAATCGTCCGACATTTGACCCTGAATCTGTGGCTGTCAAGCTATCACATAGTCAATTTTGTCGATGTATCGATCTTGGTTGACTGACTGGTCGAATTACATACTGCTCACACGTGCTGTCACATGTGCTTGGCATATATACGAAAGTTTCGTGTATGAAGCCGAAGCTGCCTCCAGAACCAAATTCACGGCGTCGCTCCTGGATGAACTATGATCACCCTACTGTTATCATATCACGCCATCCTGAAAGCTATTTGAGGTGGAATATTCATGCGATGATGCGTGCATACCGGCGTGAAGAATGGTTGGTGTGGCTGATGGCTCGTGGCGCACCTCCCCGCTGGAGCTAGGACGTACGTCACTGATGCGTCGCTCTTGCATTGTTTTGACGAGCTTCCAAGCAAGCTGTTTCTTTCTGCAAGAACAACTTACTTCGTTTGTTCAACTTCAAACCTTCGCACACTGCCTTGTCAATTCATATTTGACGACCTACACCCTTACTCCTCCTACTACTTCTCCATCAAATCCAGCTTGACGCACAGGACGCAAGCATGAGATTCAGCATCGCCTCATTGGCGGTAGTCGCCTTGGCGACACAGACCGCTACAGCTAACATTTGGGGTGGCAGCGCTGGTAAGCATTAATGGACGTGACGAACCGGTTGAAACTCGGCTGATTGAGGCGCGAGGCCGTACAGTCTACAATAAGTGGCACGAGACTGAGCTCGAGCGATGGCTGTCCGACCACAACATCCCCTACCCTACTCCAGCAGACCGCAAGGACCTGCTCGACAAAGTGCAGGCCAATTGGGACGACTACGCCGTGAAGCCGTACAACAGCTGGGACACCAATCAGCTGAACAACTACTTGACGAGTCAGGGCCAAGAAATCAAGAAAGGCACTGAGAAGAACAAGGACTCGTTGCTTCAGCAGGTGCAGTCATACTGGAAAGACACTGCGGACAGCGTCAATCACGCATATTCCAACGTCGAGAACTTCATCTTTGACACGTGAGTCGATCCAGGCAATACACGCTTGTTTCCGTTTCATGGCTTACTGACGCGTTTCTTTAGTTGGACGGAGTCTCAGCTCAAGGCGTTCCTTGACAAACACGGTATTCCCAACCCACAGCCCCGCACCCGTGACTCTCTCCTCGCCACCGCGCGGTCGAACTACCAGAGCGTTGCGAACAAGGCTGGCGAGACTGCTAGCTACCCCGGTAACTGGCTGTACTCCGAGTGGTCCGACTCTGACCTGAAGGCATGGCTCGACGAGCGTGGTGTCCCAGTCCCGCAGCCAAGCAGCCGTGATAAGCTCATTGCTCAGCTTCGTCGCAACTCCAAGATTGCCTCTGACCGCGCCGCCGACCAGTACGCCACTCTGTCCAAGTCTGCTACGGGCGCCACGCAGTCCTTGAGTGACGCTCTCCTCGACAGCTGGAGCGACAGCCAGATCAAGGAGTGGTTCGACAAGAACGGCATCAAAGTACCGCAGGGCAGCAAGCGTAACGAGCTGATCGCCCTTGCTCGCAAGCACTCTGCTGCGCTCACTGGTAACAACGCCGCTTCGTCTGCCTCTGGCTACTTTGGTGCTGCCACCACATCTGCTGGCAACGTCTACGCTCAGAACACCGACTACGCCTACGGCAAATTCAAGCAATACTACGACTACGTCGCCAACCAGTTCGGTTTTGCTTCTGACGAGGCCAAGGCCAGCTTGAGCTCTGCCGCTTCTGTCGCCAGTTCCTCAGCCTCGAGCTTGTCTTCAGCCGCCTCCAAGTCGGCTTCCAGCGCCAGCAAGCAGGCTGAGAAGAGTGGTCACAACGCGGCTTCTGCTGCCGCCTCTGCGGCTTCCGCTGCTTCTTCCGCTGCTTCTGCCTCTGCCAAGGCTGAATTGTAGACGTTGGAACTGAACGACTTGACATGACGATCGACGACCTGACCTGTAACAATTAGTTTGGACGAGGGGTGTGGGTATTCGGCGGTCCAGTCACCGATTAGCGGAAAGATTACCTACCCTGTCGGCGTTTCAGAATGGTAAAGTGCAAAGAGAGGGAAAATGAAAGTAATGACCAATGTACTTCTGATACCACGACCAGTGTGTTCACTAGATAGTCTCCTGGCAATCAACAGTATTCATCAAAATTACATCAACGAGACGTGTACTCAAAGATTTGGGTCCCACGCTGTACTCTTCGATAGCAAGCAATGTGGCGCAACGGCTTCTTCGTGTCTGGAGCGTCTATGGGCTTGGCGCTGACTTCTAGGTACTCACTTGAACAGGAATTGAAGGAGTCAGTGAGCATTGCAATAGATAAACCTCCTTGAGCTGTCGGAGGCATGGGACTGTTGTCGATTTGGCGCTACTAGGCTCGCTCGAAAGGCCCAGATGGACATTTCCCGGGCTTTATGTGTCGCCAGAAGACATTGCCCCAATCTAAAGTCCGTGTCTCTACCCTTGCAAAGCGGTCTGCTCCCAGCAGATAGACGCCGTGTGGTCGAAGCGGAGTGTCGCTTATGCCGCTTAGAAGACTCGCGACGAAGCTTTCCTTGAGTGAGGCAGGCGGCAAGCAGGCATATCGTATAGTGGACTGGCCGACATACGACTGAAGTGCAACGAGAGAGATAAGTGTGAAACTGTCACCGCAGTAGTGTAGTAGTGTTACCAGCTTGCAGCGTTTCTATTTGTGTACACTCACAACGACCGAAAATCTCTCGCTCACAAATGCGCCCATGCCCATAAAATGCCGTACTAATTACATACCGCAACTCCCATCAACAATGACACATACATCTTAAAACGACGAAATCGCAACGGCTATCACCTGTGCGTCGCTGTGGCTAATGCTGACTGTAGTGGACTTGACGCCAGCCTTGTCTGCTGCTGCCTTGGCATCGCCGTGGAGCTGTAATACTGTTAGTGGCAGGTCTCGTATGGGTGCACGAAAGGACAGAACTTACAGTGACAGATGGGGCACCACTCTCATCATTCCTGATCTCAATGTCCTTCAGCGGCGCACCAGCACCCTTGCCCTCGACCTTCAAACTCTTGAAGACGGCCTCCTTGGCGCTCCACTTGCCGGTGAAGCTGGCCTGTGGGCTGGGAGCCTTGCGGCAGTATGCGATCTCGTCTTGAGTGAAATTGCGCTCCAGAAAGGTGTCGTTGTGGATATCGATTGCGTCGATACTCTCGATGTCAACACCCGGGTTTGAGTTAGAGGAAGCATTGACCTTCATCAACGCCTCAACCATCTCAGTCGTGCTCTTGTCTTGCACCTTCTCGGGCGGCGCGCCCTTTGGGTAGGCGTACATCGACGTCTTCTTGTCCATGGCGACGCGGCTCTGTGGATTGAGGAAGACCTGTGCTTGCTGGTTGTCCTCGTAAGGCGACTTGTCCTTGGCGCGGAACATCGTGTTGTTGATCAAACCGTCGTGGTAGTAACGGTATGCCTTACGCTGCCTCGCCTCAACCTTCTGCTTGTACGTCTGGAATTGGGCGTGGTCAAGAGCAGCAAAGAGGTACTTGGGGTGGATACCAATGGCTTGTGCGCCCTTCTGACCGAACCCGAACGAGGTGACGGAGAAGGCCTTGATGCCGTCTGTCTGTATGCTCTGACTGGGGTAGACGATATAGTCGAACTTCTCCATTACCTGGTCGACGTTGTCTGCGTTCCTGTTGCCTGGCACGAGACCAGAGTTGAGGACCTGCAAACAGCCGTTGAACATCCAAGCTCCGGCAGCGCCCTTGGGATGACCGGTAAGGTACTTCTGGAAGATACCCATCAGAGCATTGCCCTTCTTGCGGCCAAGGTGCTTCATCTGCTGGCATATGACGTCGGACTCGTTCTTGTCGTTGGCAACGGTGGAAGTGCCGTGGAACGACGCAACACCCAGATCATCAACAGTCAGACCCCAGGTAGCCAGAGCACCACGGAGAGGGGCGATGCGCGGGTCCTGCTTCCAGAAATTGTTGCCCAGGCTGTTGAGCGCTTCCTTTTCTTGCCGCTTGGCCTCGCGCTCGATGTGCGCGGCACGGTCCTCGGCATACTCAGTCTCGCTGAAGTCATCGCCTTGCTGCTTCATAGCAGCCACTTCTTCCTGCAAGTACATAAGCTCTGACTCTTGCCAAGCCTTGATCTGCTTGCGACGGAGGTCCATCTGTCTCTTCCTGTACTTGATGTCCAGAAGTGGCGACGGGAACTTGGATGGCTGCTCACGCGCTGTGGTGAGTACACCCTGACCAGGGGCAGGCACAGAGCGGCCGATCTTGTCAGTGGCAGTTGCGGTGAAGCCAAGGACACCGTAAATCGGCACACCCATGTCGAGGGCGAGCTTCGCGTCCATGATGACCTGCATACCACAGCCTTGAGACTCCATAAAGCCATTACGGGTAGTGGTCGTTGGCCGAGACATCTCCTTCGGTGTACGGCCGTGTGCAAACTCATCCTCGGCATTGCTGGTAGCCTTCATGTTGGCGAACTCATACGAACCTTCCTCCTGGAAGTCATCGAAACCACCAACGAAGCACATTCTCGCCTTGCCCTCAACGATACAGTCGTAGCCAATATCTATTGACTCTACGGCTGTCGCGCAAGCACCGACAGGCGTGCGAATAGGACCAGTGGAGGAGATGAGCAACATATTCACCCACGCGCTCATAGTGTTGATGAATGACTCTTGCAAAATGTCCTTCTGGAGCGGCTTGTCCAGAAATCTGTCCTTGTACATCCCACGTAGAGCGGTAGTACCACCAATGCCAGAACCGATACAGTTGCCAACCTCAGAGATGTGGACGTACTTGTAGAATTCGTACGGGTCAGTGATACCAGAAGACAGGAGCGCTTCAGCAGTAGAGACAAGCACGTAGAGCGTGACCGGGTCGACCTGGGAGATGATGTCGTCCGGCACACCGTAGCGCTTGGCGTCCCAGCCAGTAGGCACCTGGCCAGCAACGAGACGATCGAATCTGAGAGCCTTCGGAATGAGCAGAGTGGCGTTTTTCTTCAGGCGCACCTGATACTCTCCGGACTCCAGTTCAAAAACCTCAACCTTGTCGCCGTGCTCTCGCTTGAACTCTTCGGCAGTCTCTTTGGAGGCCTCGAATGGATCTAAATCCTCCTCGATCTGGATCTCTTGCAGCAACTGCTTCTTGTTCGGGTCGTAGCCGTTGAACAGTTCCGGCTCGATGAGACGAATACCTGAGTGCTCGAGGATGTGCTTCTCATACTTGGCCTTGACATCCTTATCCTCGACTGGCTCACCGGTCTTGCTGTCAACCCAGCCTGAGTAGCTCTTGCCTTTCAGAGGTCCATTGTGGTTCTTGATCAGTCCCATGATCCATGCCATCTCAACGCAGCCTTCGAGCGAGAATTGGCCGTAGGCTTCCATCTCCCAGCGCGTCCTGCTGTTACCCCAAGGACCGACTTCAGCGAAACCGGTAACGACAACCACCTTCTCGAGATCGACCATGCCCTTAAGGTCGCCATTGAGAGGCTCAACTTCCGTCTTCCAGTCAGGCAACTTAGGGAAGTCGAACTTGAGGTTGGCGCGCTTGTCGACCTTGACAGTCTTGTAAAGCGCCTCGCTATCCTCACCATTGACGATCTTATTCTCGACTGCAGTCTCGCGAGTGACAGCTTTGCGAATCTCGGAGGTCTCAGTGATGTCCTTGCGCAGCTTGGTCATCAGATCCTTAAGGTTGGGCAGGAATTGGAGACCGCCGTTCAGATCAGCAAATACTGGTTCTGACTGGCAAAGGTTGACAATGGACGGTGCCATCAAACCAAGCAGATTGAACGCCATTTCCTGCTGGGAGAAAGTGCGCACGCCATACTTCTCGACGCCTTCAGCCACGATGTTGTTGCCACCCATGAGACCAGTGCCACGAGTCCAGCCGATGACTGCACCGCAAATGGTGAGGAAGTTGCCCCAGCTTTCGGAGTGCCATCTGTTGAACAAAGTCTCAAGAGCCAGCTTCGACTCGGAGTAAAGACCATCGTTACCGAAGGTACCGTGGTTGGGTGATAATGGAAGGATGACCTGTGCTGGCCTGGTCTCGATGGCACGGTTGAACTTCTGCGTCTTGACGGCACCAAGCATGCGCAACAAATTAGTGAGCATGATACGGTGGGCAAGCTCAGACTTGCTGTCAATGCTGTCAATCTCACGGCCATTCTCCGGGATAGCGGCGAAGGGCACAATGAAGTCCAGGTCCCAGCCAAGACCCTTCTTCTCGTCATAGATGTAGTCGACGAGCGCGTTGACGTCCTGCTGACTGCCCTGGTTGAACGGCACCACGACAAGTTGAGACCCGCGAGCACCGAAGCGTGCGTACATGCTCTGATAGTACTCCGTCACCTCACGAGAGAAACGAGAAGTCGTGACGATCACCTTGGCGCCACCACTGATGAGGCCTTGAAGGACCTCAGCACCAATGGAGCCAGCACCTGCACCAGTCATGAGCACGTTCTTGTTCTGGAATGTCAAGCCCGCACGAGCTGCCTCCTCAAGACCCTGCAAGTAGACACCGGTGAGCTTCTTGCTGTATTCCCAGCCGTGCTCTTCCTTGCGCTTCAAGTGCAGGAAGGGAACGGTCTCGACTTTGCCCTGCTTGGCAGGTACAGCGCCGTTAATGCGGCCGTTGCGACCAGGCTTCTTGGGATGACCGTTCAGCTTGCCATTCTCGATTGGCATGATCTGGCCTTCGTTCATCGAGAGGGAGCGCACGATATTGCTGTAGAGCTGCTTAATCTCCAATTGCGAGGATTTTGAAAGCTTGTGTTGCTGGCGAATGAGCTTGTAAACTCGCTGCAGGTCATTCTGCACCTTGGTCCGGTTACCGTATTCCGAGATCTTGCCGCCATCTGCCATCTCACGTACGTATTGCTCAAGCTTACGGACAGCGTGACGAGGTGCTTCTTCATACTTCATGTCGCCGCGAGCATTGATCTCGAGATGTGGCGCAGTAGGCATGTTGACATCCTTGTACACTGGTGCCTCATCGAGGACATCGCGACAGTTGTCGATGAGCTGCTGGCCGAGCTCCTTGGCAAGCTGGTAGGTCTCGCCGCGTTCTGCAGGGCAGTGATCGATGTGGTACTGCATGAATTCCAGGAGTGTCGGATTCGACCTGTTCATGATGAGGATACATCGGCTGACTATTTCGCGGTCAACCGCCTTCAGGCGACCAAAAATGATGTCAAAGTACATGGTCAACGCGTCCTGGCGCGCCCAATTCCATGAAGAGTCGTAAATGCGAGCCTTCAGAGGTGTGAACGAGGGCTCGATGCCAGCTGCGTAGAACTCGCCATGTTCCGTGTTCCACAGGTCGAGCTGGGCTTGGAGTGCCGCCTCGTTCTCCTTGCCAACGATTGCAGCCTTCTCTCCAGCGCGCAAGTCCATCTTCAGGTATCGCGCGAACAGCTCGAGTTGCTGCTTGAATAGTGCTCGTTGATCTTTCGTGAGTGCATCGATGGCTGCCGGGTCCATCATCATGCCACCCCCAGCGGCACCGCCCTCACCGGCCGCTGGACCGGTCGACAAGCTGATGCCGGCCTGTGCAGCGTACTTCTGTGCGACGTCGTCCAGCCATGCCTTCGCGTCGTTCTCTGAGCCCAGACGTGCCGCAGGCTCGTTTGTAAGCGCCAAAAGAAGTACCCCGTCTTGCCTTCCCGAAGCCAGACCCCACTTCGTTTCCAAGTGTTTCCTGACTGCTGTGATGTTGAAGCCACCCGGCATCTTCGAAGACACCATGCGAGCAATGAGAGAGGTGGACTGCTTGCCGAGCTGGCCATTGAAAGTCTGTTGCATCGAAGCACCCAGCTCGTCTAGCGGCGTGTCCTCAGGCTTCTCAGGTGTGGATCCAAACTCTTTTCCAAGGTCTCCGAGGATTTCGTTTTGCAGAGTGGACTTGCCTGGGACACTTCAGTCAACTACTACATCAAGGCGGTGTCAAGAATATGCCTGTGCTTACCTCCGACTAAGTCCTTGATGGCTTTGCTGAGTGGTACGTCGGCTAATGGCTTCTTGAGCTTCTGAGCAACCAATGCTCTCAAGACGTCCACTGCTCCTACCGGCGCATCTGCGACTGCAGCAGCAGGACCTGCGCTTGGTGCTGCTGGAGCTGGTGCCGCGGCCGCGGGAGCAGCTTGTGCTGGAGGAGCGGAACTGGAGGCTGGAGCACTGCTGGCTGCTGGTGCCGGCGCAGGCTCATCCTCCACCGGGTCGACATCGTAGTAGATGTCCTTGGCGTCCTTGTTGTAGCACAGAATCTGTCGTTGTACTGATCGTGCAGCGTCATATGCCTCGTACTTTGCTGCCAGCGTCCGCTTTGCCATTCCACCAAGTGTGTCCGCAGGCCCAATCTCCACTATCCGCTCCGTCGTCTTCTCGCCCAAAATGACATCCTGCGTCTCGATCCATCTCACTGGCGATGCGAATTGGTACGCGAGAAGCTCCACTAGCAGCGTATGGGCGAGCTCTTGCTCCACTTCGGGCCGCATCTTTGGTTATGGCTGACCTAAACGACCAAACGCCAGGGTGAAAACGCTACAAACAAAAATTACTGGTGTCTTGTGTGTAGAGAGGTGGCAGTGAGGGCGGACTGCTTGGGGGGACTGTCGGGAAGTGAAGGGAGAAGGGTGGATGTATTAGGGAGGCACAGAAGCGCACCAGGTACCCCGTATGCTCTCAGGATCAATTGCTGAGGAGCCCGTTGAGTGTTGGCAAAGAGGCGCGCTCGGCAAGTAAGACCCGAGTTATCGTTGCTGAGATGTCGTTGAGATCTGTGGCAGAATCGAGAGAGCAAAGCTATGCGCTTCCCCAGGTTTGTCCTGCAGGAAAATCGACCGAGCTAGCACTGCAAGCTGAGGTGACGCCGCCGGGCTGTCGTAAAGTTTGGCGCTTGGTAGGGGTTTCAACGCTTGAACAAGCGTTTCAATCGCAGCGGGTGGATGCAACGGCAAGCTCTCAAGGCCTGACACTGACAAAATGCGGATAATACGGACTATCAGACGATCGAGAACAAGTGGCATCTACCTGCAATAGGCGCGCTCGGGCGGTTGGAAAGGTACAGACCCATTATTCTGGCCTGCGGCCGAAAGGATCCGACAGGGAAGCCACGGATGTAAAACACTTACGACCCTGGTAAGGCGCTGCAGTTGGGAAGCTCAATGGGTGGGTTGGAGAGTAAGCAAGTATCGAAGTAGCTTCTGTCAATTCTCATGTGGCATTGACATTATCCCCAACTACCGTCGCTGTCATTGTCACTGTCACCAACTATCACCATCTCTCTCACCCTCACGTCTGCTGTCCCCTTGGAGCGTTCTGTCAACGACTGTCTTTCGTTTTATCGTACGACGGTCCGTGCGAGCGGTAGAAGAAGGCTTAGTGGCCTCGCCGACAGAAGCTCCAAAAAATCGGCGTCAAGGAAAGACCCAGTGAGTGTGCACCCTCCCACAGCCTACGGCCGATTGTTGCAGCAGGCAGCGAGATTGTTTTCGATTGAACAGCTGTACTCCTCGCATTCGCAGTCCTGAAGCAAAGGCGGGGCGAGCACGCGAGCAGCCCGCGGGAGACAGACGGAGGAGGAAGCCACTGGGAACAACACCGAGAAATGCGCCAGAACTGAAGACCGGAGCAACATGGCTGACCAGAACGTCTCTTTCGACAGCAATAGCGGCGCCAGCGAAAGACCAGGTGCGCCACGAAGAAGTAGCAGCTTCCACAGGATGTACGGCAGCGGTGCGCAGACTGGGTGAGTTCTGGAGCATGAAAAAGCAATTGGCTTAGAGATGGGGATCTGACTGAAACAATGTAAACAGAGCGTCAACTCCACGCAGTCAGGCTGTGAGCAGGCCATTGACAATCACACACGGCTCACTCGAATATACGCTTTTAATACCCACCGCGCTCCACTTCAATGCAACACAGCTGAAGGACGCCTTCCTCGCAACGCTTCCCGAACCGACAGATGAGCTTGCGCAAGACGACGAGCCCTCGTCAGTCGCAGAGCTTCTCGCTCGCTACCTTGGCTTTGTTGCTCAAGAGGTAGTCGAAGGCGAGGAGCCAGGCACATTCGACGAAGTGCTGAAGCTAGTACTGCAAGAGTTTGAAAGGGCGTTCCTGCGCGGCAATGAGGTGCACGCTATTGCAGCCAACCTGCCAGGGATCGTCGACAAGAAGCTGGTGGTCGTGCGATCATACTACAGTGCACGGGACGCCGTGGGCCGGCCGATTAGGAGTCACGAGTCTGCGTTGTTGCGGGAGGCTTCAGACGAGAACGCCTACATTTACGCAGTTTTTGGCGGCCAGGGTAATATTGAGGAGTACTTCGACGAGCTGCGGGAGGTCTACAATACATACCCATCATTGGTGGAGGACTTTGTGCGAACAGCGGCAGGCCTGCTTCTACAGCTTTCGCGAGATCCGAATGCCGAGAAGCTGTACTCTAAAGGCCTGGATGTGCTGCGGTGGCTCAACAATCGCGATTCGCAACCAGATACCGACTACCTGGTTTCAGCACCTGTTAGTCTGCCACTGATCGGTCTGACCCAGCTAGCTCACTACGTGGTCACTTGCCGAGTGCTCGGCACACATCCTGGCCACGTCCGAGACAGGCTCTCTGGCACCACTGGTCATTCGCAAGGCGTCGTGACGGCCGCCGCAATTGCCGCCTCGAGCAATTGGGAGACATTTGACAAGGCAGCCAAAGATGCGCTTACCATCCTCTTCTGGATCGGCGCGCGTAGCCAGCAGGCATACCCGCGGACTTCTCTCGCCCCGAATGTACTGCAGGATTCCATAGATGTTGGCGAGGGTGCGCCCACGCCCATGCTCTCGGTGCGCGACCTGCCAAGGGAGCAGCTCCAGAAGTACATCAATATCACGAACGAGCACTTGCCAGAGGACCGACATATCGCCATCTCACTGATCAACAGTGCGCGAAATTTCGTGGTGACCGGCCCTCCGATGTCCCTGTATGGCCTCAACCTTCAGCTGCGCAAGGTCAAGGCGCCAACCGGACTCGATCAAACTCGCATACCTTTCACTGAGCGCAAGATCCGGTTCGTCAACCGGTTCCTACCCATTACTGCACCTTTCCACAGTCCGTACCTGAAGGACGCAATCCACCACCTCGAGACCGACTTGAAGGATATCACGATTACGCCCCAAGAGCTTGGAATACCAGTATATGACACAGCGACCGGTGAAGATGTCCGGGAAGAGAAGATCTCGAATGTTGTGCCCGCGCTCGTTCGCATGATTTGCAAGGACCAGGTAGATTGGGAGAAGGCGACGGTGATGCCATATGCCACGCATATCTTGGACTTTGGACCCGGTGGAATCTCTGGATTGGGCGTACTCACCAACCGCAACAAGGATGGCACTGGCGTGCGGGTGATCTTGGCCGGCACCATGGATGGTACGAACGCTGAGGTCGGCTACAAGCCTGAGATCTTCGACCGCGACCAGGAACACGCTGTGAAGTATGCAGTGGACTGGGTGAAAGAGCATGGGCCCAAGTTGGCAAGAACATCGGTCGGGCAGACCTTTGTGGACACCAAGATGAGCAGATTGCTTGGTCTGCCACCGGTCATGGTTGCTGGCATGACGCCTTGCACAGTACACTGGGACACTGTTGCTGCTACGATGAACGCCGGCTATGACATCGAGCTTGCTGGCGGAGGATACTACAACGACAAGAGCATGTCCGAGGCCATTGCGAAGATCGAAAAAGCCATCCCGGCTGGTCGTGGTATCTCAATCAACCTGATCTATGTGACCCCGAGGCACATGGCTTGGCAGATTCCCATGATTGGCAGACTCCGTGCTGCCGGTGTGCCCATCGAAGGTCTGACCATCGGGGCTGGTGTTCCATCCATCGAAGTGGCCAATGAATGGATCCAGACGCTTGGTATCAAGCGAATTGGGTTCAAGCCTGGCTCGGTTGAGGCTATTCAGAGCGTCATCAACATCGCCAAGGCCAATCCTGATTTTCCTGTCATAATGCAGTGGACTGGTGGTCGTGGCGGTGGTCACCACGGCTTCGAGGACTTTCATCAGCCCATTCTCTCGATGTACAGCAGGATCAGGCGCTGCTCTAACCTTGTGCTTATCGCCGGTTCCGGTTTTGGTGGTGCTGAGGACACCTACCCGTATCTCAACGGCCAGTGGGCGAAGAAGTACGGCTACCCACCTATGCCGTTTGATGGTGTGCTCTTTGGCTCTCGCGTCATGGTCGCGAAAGAGGCTCGCACTTCAAAGGCAGCCAAGCAGGCAATTGTCGATGCTCCAGGCCTTGAGGACAGCGAGTGGGAGAAGACCTACAAGGGTCCGGCTGGCGGTGTCATCACTGTTCGCTCGGAGATGGGCGAGCCAATCCATAAGCTTGCTACGCGCGGCATCAAGTTCTGGTCTGAAATGGACCAGAAGATCTTCAGCCTGGACAAGGCCAAGCGCATCCCAGAGCTGAAGAAGAACCGCGACTACATCATTCAGAAGCTCAATGACGATTTCCAGAAGCCATGGTTTGGGCGCAACAAGGCTGGCGAGTGCATTGACCTTGAGGACATGACCTATGGTGAGGTACTGAAGCGCATGGTAGAACTTATGTTCATCAAGCATCAAAAGCGATGGATCGACAAGTCGTTGGCCAGATTGACTGGCGACTTCATCCGCCGTATCGAGGAGCGCTTCACGACAGGCGACGGCAAGCCTTCGCTCATCCAAAATTACAGCGAGCTTGACGAGCCGTTCCCGACCGTGCAGAAGGTCCTAGAAGTCTACCCAGAGGCTGACAAGCAGATCATCAGTGCTCAAGATGTCCAGCACTTCATTCTGCTGTGCCAGCGCCGCGGTCAGAAGCCCGTTCCTTTCGTGCCATGCTTGGACGACACATTCGAGCTCTTCTTCAAGAAGGACTCGCTATGGCAGTCAGAGGACCTGGACGCTGTCGTCGATCAAGACGTGGGCCGTGTCGCTATTTTGCAAGGTCCGATGGCCGCGAAGTATTCTACCAAGGTCGACGAGCCGATCAAGGATATCTTGGACGGCGTGCACAATGGTCATATCGCCGCTTTGACGAAGGAGTTGTACGGTGGCGACGTCAACAAAATTCCAGTTGTGGAATACTTTGGAGGCAAGCTCCTTGAGGCCAGCGATGATATCGCCATTGAAGGTCTTACCGTCTCCGAGCTTGAGAACAGAGTCATGTACCGTCTGTCTGCTGCGCCGAACACAACGCTGCCAGCCATCGACAATTGGATGCAACTGCTTGCAGGCAAGGGTCACACGTGGCGTCATGCCTTCTTCACTGCAGACGTATTCGTGCAAGGTCAACGATACGACACCAACCCAATGCATCGCATCTTCGCTCCTACTCCAGGAATGATTGTTGAGATCGTTTATCCGGACAACCCAAGCAAAAGCATCATTATCGTGAAGGAGCCTCTCCACGGCAAATACGTGCACACCATTGAAGTTGGCCCAGTCGGGCAGAAGGAGATCTTGGTCAAGTTGATCGAGCACCGCAGCGCATCCGGCAAGCCTGCCTTCTTGCCACTCCGCTTCGAGTACCACCCGGAGACTGGATACGCACCCATTCGCGAGGTCATGGAAGCCCGCAACGACCGTATCAAGCAATTCTATTACAAGATATGGTTTGGTGACGAGGAAGTGCCGTTCGAGACACCCGTCACCAGCAGATTCGATGGTGGAGAGGCGACTGTAACGAGCGAGGCTATCAATGACTTTGTCCACGCCGTCGGCAACACAGGTGAGGCTTTTGTTGACAGGCCCGGCAAGGAAGTGTGGGCACCAATGGACTTTGCCATTGTTGTTGGTTGGAAGGCTATTACGAAGCCAATATTCCCGCGCAGGATCGATGGCGACTTGCTGAAGCTTGTCCATCTCTCCAATGGCTTCCGTATGATGCCAGGCGCTGCACCACTGAAGAAGGGCGACAAGCTCCACACCACTGCCGAAGTCAATGCTGTCATCAACCAGGACTCTGGCAAGATGGTAGAGGTTTGCGGAACGATCACCCGTGATGGGGAGAAGGTCATGGAAGTAACAAGTCAGTTCTTGTATCGCGGCGCGTACAGCGACTTCGAAAACACCTTCCAGCGCAAGATCGAGACCCCTGTCCAGGTCCATCTTGAAAGCACCAAGGAGGTCGCCGTCCTGCAGTCCAAGGAATGGTTCAAGATGGGCGATGCCGATATCGACCTTCTCGGCCAGAACATTGTGTTCAAGCTCCAGACTTTGACCAAATTCAAGAACAAGTCCGTGTTCTCCTCGATACAGACCATCGGTAAAGTCGAGCTGGAGTTGCCAAGCAAGGAGATCATCACGGTCGCAGAGGTCGAGTACAAGGCTGGCGCTTCGTATGGCAACCCCGTTCTGGACTATTTGCAGAGGAATGGCCAGCAGCTCGATCAGCCGGTCAATTTCGAGAATCCTATCCCGTTGTCCGGCAAGACGCCGCTCATCTTGAAGGCACCGTCATCAAACGAGACTTACGCCCGTGTCTCTGGCGACTATAACCCAATTCACGTATCCCGCGTTTTCTCCAAGTACGCAAACCTGCCAGGCACCATCACTCACGGCATGTACTCGAGTGCAGCCGTTCGCAGCTTGGTCGAGACGTGGGCAGCGGAGAACAACATTGGTCGTGTGCGAAGCTTCCACGCCTCTCTTGTCGGTATGGTGCTGCCCGATGACACCATTGAGGTTAAGCTCCAGCACGTTGGCATGGTTGCTGGCCGCAAGATCGTCAAGATTGAAGCTAGCAAGCAGGAGACAGAAGAGAAGGTGCTGCTTGCTGAGGCAGAGGTAGAGCAACCAGTATCGTCATATGTCTTCACTGGTCAAGGTTCGCAGGAGCAGGGTATGGGTATGGAGCTGTACAACAGCAGCCCAGTGGCGAAGGAGGTCTGGGACCGTGCTGACAAGCACTTCCTTGACAACTATGGTATGTCAATCGATTTCGACTCGTAGTGTCTTATGCTAACTATATCTAGGCTTCGCCATCACCAACATTGTCAAGAACAATCCCAAGGAGCTCACCATCCACTTTGGTGGCGCACGCGGCAAAGCCATTCGCCAGAACTACATGTCCATGACCTTTGAGACTGTGGCGTCGGATGGCAGCATCAAGTCCGAGAAGATCTTCAAGGAGATCAACGAGAACACCAGCTCTTACACATACCGCTCGCCGACGGGTCTGCTGTCTGCCACACAGTTCACACAACCTGCCCTTACTCTCATGGAGAAGGCATCCTTCGAGGACATGCTCTCCAAGGGTGTTGTGCAACGCGACAGCAGCTTCGCTGGTCACTCCCTTGGCGAATACAGTGCGCTTGCTGCACTTGCCGAAGTCATGCCAATCGAGAGCTTGGTCTCGGTCGTGTTCTACCGTGGCTTGACTATGCAAGTCGCCGTCGAGCGCGACGAGGCTGGTCGGTCCAACTACTCTATGGCTGCTGTCAACCCGTCGCGTATCAGCAAGACGTTCAACGAGCAGGCTCTTCAATACGTTGTGGAAAACATCGCCGAGACTACCGGCTGGCTGCTGGAGATTGTCAACCTGAACGTTGCGAACCAGCAGTATGTCTGTGCAGGTGACTTGCGCGCTCTGGACACGCTCACAAATGTGCTCAACTACTTGAAGGCGCAGAAGATCGACATTCAGCAGCTTATGAACTCCATGAGCCTCGAAGATGTCAAGCAGCACCTTGTCGAGATCATCAAGGAGTGCGCAAAGCAGACCGAAGCTAAGCCTAAGCCCATCGACCTGCAGCGCGGTTTCGCCACTATTCCGCTTAAGGGCATCGATGTGCCTTTCCACTCGACGTTCTTGCGGTCGGGTGTGAAGCCTTTCAGATCCTTCCTGCTAAAGAAGATCAACAAGACTAGTATTGATCCGAGCAAGCTGATCGGGAAGTACATTCCTAATGTGACAGCTAAGCCGTTTGAGCTGACCAAGGAATACTTTGAGGAGGTGTACAAGCTTACGAACTCGCCGAGGATTGGCAATATCCTGGCGAATTGGGAGAAGTATGAGGCGGATGGTGTCAACGGTGTTGCTGTGCCTTCATAGATGTACCTTTCAATTGAAGGCGTATGGGATAGATGTGCGGCATTGTGATGTGAATGTGTTTGTAAAGGCGGCTGTAAAGCATTGCTATAGATGTATATAATTTTATCAGCATTCGTGTTTTGTTTGAGGCCTTTGCACATAATCTCGATCGCGTGCTGATGGGGCTTCACTATTTATCGTATCTGGTTCCCTAAGTATCATATTTCAGATCGGAAGCTAGGTATTGAGAAAATGACGCCGTCATCACTGAGTGGTGCTACTATCAGCCTATTGAGGCCACCATCTACACAATGAGACCACTAACACGATGATGCTACCGTCAATGCTCTTAAGCCAATATCAATTTTCTGAGGCCGACATCAACCTGCTGAGGTCAGTATCGAAATTCCAAGGCTTGCGCATCTTCGAAGCGTAGTGTGATTTCTGAAAGCTCGGCATATGATTGATAGTGAAAGCCGTGACATCCACAGTCTCCACTTTGCGGCCAGGATCAACCATTGTTCCCGTGCAACAACGTTGACGCTAGTACCTGGCTTCTGCATGACTATCACTTCAAAGGCTTCCATCCTACGCCATCGAACATGAAGCATAACTCAGGCGCCACAGCGCTGCAGAGGAGCATTACGGCTGCAAAGGGCGTGCTCTTCAGCTGATTTGGAGCTTACCATGTTCTCATCAGTGGCACCGGCTCCAGGAACCTTCAAACGTCGCGAAGCTGCAGTGCGACAACTCCTGCGTTCTCGTGCTTACGCGTGTGTATGCTGCACAACGTAGCGCAGACGTGGACATGGCTAAAATGAACTCATCCAGAGCTCAAGTCGTCCATGTCGTGGGACCATGGGCGCGGCTCAGCGTTTGACCTTGTAAGCTATGCAGTTTATGGATGATCGGACTGCAATTGAGGAATCCGTGGCTCCTGAGATGTTATCAAGGCTCGCCTCGCCGTTTTCGATGACCGGAGTACTACTTACTTTCTCTCAGTCCGAAGATACCGCTGCATGTGGACCGTCTAGGTATTAATCACTGATCCAATTCATCACGACTGAAGCAGTTGGGATCACAGAGCTTGCGTGCATTTGGACGTTCAGGCAGCAGGCAGCACTTGCGTCCCTACCGACTACCACCAACGCCAGCAGAGATGTGGCCAATCCTCTCCACCATCGTGGTCGCAGCATTCATCAGCACCGTGACAGCTCAAACCTCAGTAAATCAAGACGGGATACTACCGGAGTGTTCGTTATCCTGCTTCCTCGCCGCAGTCAATCAGACCACCTGCTCCTCAGTCACAGATTTCTCTTGCCTCTGCACCGGTGCCAATCCCGCGACAATCGAGGATTCCGCTATCCCATGCCTGTGCCATTCCAGCTGCACTACGGACGAGCTCCTCGAGGTGGTGCAAGATACCAACAGGTACTGCAGTAGTGCCGTGGCGACGTATAGCGCAGCGACCTTTGGTCTAGGGGCGTGTGCGACCGGTGGCACCGCTGGTGCGACGGCGACGGCGACAGGTACAAGTGTTGAGGCGAAAGCGACCAGCACTTCCGGCGCGCAGAGGTTGACGGGTGCTGGTGCACTTGGGTTGGCTGGCTTGGCTGTGCTTGCGTTGTGAGCTTGCATTTTGCCGTAATTTAGATAATGCTATGGACGATCGACGATCCAGACTTATGCCGTATGGGAACATGACGAGGTCTACTCGGACCTGTCTGGCCACGTACGCACGTGTAGACCAGATGCGCTCACAAGATCATGCTAGAAAGCTTCTCCTGGCCACAAGAGGGCTGCCAGATTACGACTGTCCATCGACACGGGCGCCGTAGGAGCGATGACAGTTGTAAGAACAACAATTTCTCGTGTACGGAATGAAGTATCACCACCATTATCGTGCTAAGCTTATGGAACAATGCTATACGGACATATGGAACGGACCTACCTTTGCCTATACACCGTACATACGAAGACCATCTTGGGAGAGATCAATGCCGGTCTCGGCATAGAACTCAAGGTTGCGCGAAGCATCAGCCTCAGCACTTCTCGCAGCTGCCAGGGCCGATTTTGCGTCCATTCCGTCTTCTTCAGCACGCTGTCGAGCCGCGAAAGCTTTCCTCCTGAGCTCATCGGCATGAGCATGAGCCTTGATGGCCGGCGCAACAGCTGCGGGGACTGAAGTTTTGGTTGTTCGAGGTGTCAATAGTAGTGCTGTTTCGAGGCTCCAGGCCTTGTTGTCAGCATTTCTCTGGGCCTTACGGTACTGCGCCTGCGCAGTCTGGCGAGAGAGACATGCAGCCTCGTACATAATGCTGCTCTGCTGAAGCGTTTCTTCAGCATTATTGAGAGTGGCTTGAAGGCGTTGCTTTGGAGTTCTGGTTCCGCCTTTCATCAGCTCCAGAGTGATTTTTGGCAGCAGTTGAAAAGCGGCAAAAGGATAGGTGTACTGTCCAGACATGTTTGAATGCTTTGCAATAAAGATGGAGAGTGTGTGTGCTAGAGTAAAACCATCTTCGGCGGGTTCAGGCTTAATGGCATGAGCATATCAGCGGTTGGATTTTCCATTATTCTATTGTTGCGAGTATCAATTTAGTGCGGACTCGATGTCTTCTTTGTTGGCTTCGCCTCGGAACGACAAAGACGGTGAACCATGGTGTCACGACACAATGACCCAGGTCCTGGAACTACGCCAGGACTTTCGTGCGAAGCTCGACGACTGCACTTCTGAGACCGACTCGACATGCAGTCACTGATTGAAATGCTGTGACGGGGGTTGATAGCATTGCTAGTATGTGAACCGTTACATCACTACTCAAACTCGTTCACGGACGTGATTTCAGGACTTACCTCCTCGCCTGGTACAATCTATCCACAACAATGAAAACGTCTGCGGCCTTGGCCTGGGCAACAGCCCCGGCTCTCGAGAGCTTGTCGGGGTGCCATGCAATTCGACATCGCTTCAACTCCTCCGGCGGCAGACCAGTGAACGCAGCCTCGACGTTGCAATCGCATGCTGCAAGAGCTCGCGAGACTTCTACAGCACATGCAGCATCTCGGCAAGGAACAAGCCCAACAGGAGGATCAGGGAAGACCCTCATTGCCTCTATGTTCCTGAACGCAATTTCCCATTTCTTATGGAAAGCTGCCACGGGATCTGCACTGTTTTCACTCTTCGGCTGGCGGCGAGTGACTGTCTCAGGCCGGGCTGATTCATGTATGTCATACCACGAGTCTCGGTCGTGATTCAAGTATTCCGCAAGTCTTTGCTTCGCCATCCCCTTCTCAGCTTGTGCTTGGCGCAATTCATTCCTCGCATCACCAAGCTCCTCATTTGCAAAGCCAAGCTGAGCATTGGCTCCATGGAGGCGCCTTTCGGCGTCACAGACTGATCGTCGTATTCTTTCGGCTTCGAGACGGTCATTTTCAGGAGTACGCTATCGGTTGCGTGTGGACGCCCGAGACGGGTCGATCGCTCGAGCATGGGCCGTTTGCTGGCCGCGCACGGCATCAAGAGAGCTTTTGCAGTTCTTGTGATGCCTCTTTGCTACACGTGCTGCATCTGTCCTCCGATCGAGCTCATCTTGTAGTGTATAGACCTTAGTTCTGGCCTCTGTGAATCTCTGGTGAAGTGCGTATTCCATCGTGAACTTGCTGTTAATGGTCGAACCGGTAACCAGTGGGAATGAATTGATTTGCTATTCTGCTAGATCACTTAGCAGCCGATAGGTATGGCGCGAGATCTGTAAAAGGAAGCAATGATTGAAAGCTGCAACCTCACGATATATATGGACCGCACCTGGAATCACAATGCATGGTGGTCTTACGCGCGGATGCCGATCAGCGCTATTGTCATACAAGAGATTTGAGGCCCGACAAAGGACATATACCACCTGTCTCAAAGCGTGTCTGCGTTGGACCCGTAATCGACCAAGTGGCATGAACAATGGCTTTGCTTCCAATCAGCCGCTGCCTCTTTTCATCTGCTGGCTTCGTTTTCTCCTATTGAGTGATCGGAATGGGTTGTCTTCAATGGGTCTCGCACACTGTACGCTCAATTCAAGTACAGGAACCTGACGAAGGGCAATTCAACCACGTCCGTTTGTCACGTTCTCTTCCTCAGCAGTATCGCTGAGCAACGCCAGTAAACCCGATTGTGTCTAGAATTCCAAGTCCCGGGATCGCAAAACACGCAACTCTCGCTTATGCGCGAACCATATGGCGGCTCAGTAATCTTCTACAGCAAGACTTCCGAGTGCTTCGTACCCTCCTGCCGCAGAGCACAGACAGAGGTAGGCTCTGCCAGTTGTCTCAAGTGCCGATAGCGCAACTCCTCTGCTGATGGTGACATTCTTGTTCATCAGTGCCAGAGGGATTCGAAGGCCAAAGCAGACTCATGGAGGTTACTGAACAGGAAGTCGACAGGAAGCTCGTGGATGGGCGATGACTGAGTGTGCGTACGACGCTGTTGCTGCTGCATGTCATGATCGTTCTCCACTTGACGACTTTGCATGAGTTGACCTTGTTATGGCGTCGCTTCGACCTGCCGCTCCAGTGACCCACGGGGCAGCCATTCTGGTGGCGCTGCTTGCGCGTGCTTCAGATGTGCATTTGTCGACAAATGCAACAACCCAAGTGCAAAGTAGAGTGGCTGTAGACATCGTCGTGGCTGCGGAGTCTGCCTTATATGCAACGTAGATGGCTGACTCACGAGTGGTGCCGGCGCTTAGGTGAGTCAACCATCGAGACCAGTAAGCGCCATACATCTATATTGGTAAGCTCAATACCATAACCATCTTGACAGAATAGAATAATGATTGAGGGCACAATTGCAATTAAGGTCAAAGCAATCAGTACGTACCGTCGCCAGCAATGATGACTTACAATGCATTGTCGATATGTTGAACGGCAAGGTGTAACTCTTGCTGCTGCAGCTTCGCATGCATTGCAAATGATGGGATGACATTAGAGTGCAACGATTCAATGATGTGGCTTTGTTCTTGTGATATGTCGATGGTAGTTACATTCAGTGCAATTCCACCTGTCCTTCAGGCTGAGTCTCCAACAGAAACGACAACAGTGGCGACAGGTCGTCGTAAACGATCGACCCGGCCGACTAGAGCCATGGAAGGTCTTGTGTGATACCCAGAGCCGTTGAGGTGTTCGGCACTGGTACCTTGTTCGTAGCCCACTGTACTGGTGCTTGTTCTTGATCGCTTTGTATCCCTACCGGTCGCAGGCGAGGGTCTAGGAGATCGTTGTGACCGTCTCCTCGAAGAGCTGGCATCTCAGCGACATGGAGTGCCATGCTCAGATTCACCGCTCTAGTCCTCTGTCAGTGATTGTGAATCTGAGAAGCGTCTGAATCGACTCACAATGTGCTAAGACGCTTAGAGCGCCTTCGGGAGACGTCGCCATGGCAGGCGAGCGGCACGCTTCGCAATGCGGTGGTAGTTGAAGGGGCCGACCTTGCCGTGCTGGACTGGGAGGGCGAAGCAGACCCACGCAGCACAGAAGGCGGTCGTGGTGGTGTAGATGGCAGCGCCCTGGTACAAAGCCTTGGTGGTGAACATCGTCGCAATATGAGTATTAGTGATTTGGTCGAGGGGAGACGATGCCGGTGGTGATATTTGTCGATGCGTCCTGTCGATGTAGTACTCAAGAGCGGTAGAGTGGAGAGTTGACGTGTCGACAATGGCGGACAGGACAACAGGGTGCGAGGAGAACGGCCATGGGTTTTGAAGAGGGGAATACTGTGATACCTATTCCCTCAGGAGGCCTGACAAGTCACGCGGTACGTCTATTACCCCGCGTAGACTGTGAAACGTTATGGTCGAGGCGTAGCAGGTACGTACCGTGAACAAGCGGAGGCACGCGACTAGATTGGTTAGTCTCACCTTAAAGTCAAGGTATTCGTGGAGTCTTCAGGTAATCCTGGAGATTCTGGGGGCGGTAGGCTGCGGGAAGACATGTGAATGAAGATCCATCTTTGCCATTCTGCTCATGACTCTTGCCGTCTTAGTGATATGCTGTATAGCGGTTGACAGGCATCCCGGGCGATCATATTTCGCGCTCACATCCGTTCCATTGCCCAGTCTCGCTTTCATCTTTGGGAAAGATACATCGCATTCGTCTTCTTCGCTTGTAGGATGCTCGGTTCCAGATGCGCACGATCCTTGACTCATGCAGCATCCCGGCTCCTGTCAGCTCACCGCACACGCGATCGTAGAAGCTTGCAGCTGGCGATCGACATGGCGTCCAGCCGAGAACCGACCTCGAGCCAAGCAAAATTTGGTCTTCGGCAAGACTTGATGTTTCCATGCAGTTTCGATTGACTGAGGATTGCTGAAGTTTGGGACCAATTTCAAGTGTTAGCAGCGATGCTGCTTGGCTGTCTTGAAGCCCTAAAGCTGTGCGAAAGACAGATCTCCATTGCAGCCGGACATTCGCCACTGGCAAAAAAGTCCGCACGAAGACCCCATTCCTGGCCACGAGGAGATTCCGTAGATCCTCCATGCGCACCTTCTCTCATGAGCACGAGCATTACCAAACCGACAAAGCTAGCTCATACTAAACCACCACGACCAGTCCTCAGTCTTGCATTCTTCGCCTTCCTATGGCCATGGAAAGCAGATGAAATGATCGTGGTCAGTTCATCCTGAGCGTTGCGCATTTGCGGTTAACAGCCATGCTGGAATTCTGGCAACGGTGAGCTCCAAGCCGGAGCGTCGTGACTCGCCATTTTCGCCTAGCAGTGGTGACTGCTAGCGCTCAAATAGACCAACGCGAGGGCAACCCAGTGCTGAGGGTTCAGTACTGTTCGGTTGTTGACAGCCATGTCATGGTGTACTCTGTGTTAGTTGATGCATCTGGCACGGTTCTCTGCTGCATCAGATCTTCGCACCATCAACTACCCGTGACCAAGGTACAGCCACTTCAGCCGGACCATTAGTAGGCATTCTCAGGCCCGTCGTCCTCAGTTAACAGAAATAGATGCTGTAGTCCCAGGAGATGAGATGCCTTCAACACCTCAATTCTAGAGAAGGAACCGGAGCTCGCCGAAGCCATAGCCGACAGGAACCTTGCTGCGAGAAGGGAATCATCTCCAACAAGTTTCACACATGTATTCTCGTTCGGAACGCCTTGGAACGTGAGATATCACTTTGGATGGTCTATTTCTTCTCGACGATGATGTTGACTTTGGGTTTGACCGGAAGATAACTAGTTGGCGATAGGGGCTCCACTTTGCGCGCTACCCACACAACGCACACGTGCTTTCATACCAAAAACAATCTGACTCGAAAATCGTCGAAGTGGCCTTCGCAGTGAGGACAGGAACATATTGCTGAGAATGACACGCAAAAATGAAACTGCTCACGAGCTCATACTCAAGGCTGGGTCTTGAATACCATTTCCTATCAACCTGCGCCAGAGGCAGCAACGTACAAGCTGTAACGATCAATACGACAAAGGAAGGATCTTCCCGTATGCAAATCATTCTGCCCAGTCCTCGGATTCCTATATTCAGCTCAGTATCCTTCCCTCAGACGCCGTCGCAATGCTCTCAAAAGATCCCTCAAATCAATACTGTAACCGTTTTACAGGACTCCCCCTGCCCTCAATCTGCCCATATCCTCCACTAGGCTGCGGCTCATATCCTAAGCCCGGCGCCTGGTGCCCAAACCAAGGCGTCCCCTGATGTCCCTCATACGGTCCACTAAAAGCTCTGCTCGGCGTGGGAGGCACCGGTGGCGGCTGCTGATAGAACGCCTGTGGAGGTATCTGCTCCGTCCGTCTGAAGAGCGTAAAAGAGAAATTGGCGGCAAAGATCGCTCCCGCAACAAGCACGAAGGTGAAGATCATAGCTTTGATCGAGATGCCTTCCACAAAGGCTGTATATATCTCCGCCCACACCATCCCGGAGACTTTCGCACGACCAATCTTGTTAGGGTCGCGATTCATGCACTTGCTCCAGTTGTCGCATACGGTCGCCATAGCCGGCACTCTTGTGTCAGGCTCGCAGCGGTTGTCCGTGTACTGTTTCGCGCAGGCGGCCATCTCAACCATGATATCTGCCATGGCTTCGTGCGCCTTCTTGTCGATGTCGCCCTGTATGGCGGAATAGAAGCACCAGATTACGTACGCCATGGCGAAGAGGATGAAGACGTTGAAGGCGAGTTGCGCGTACCAGCTTAGAATGTGAGGGACGGTGGGGTGTTTGCCGATGAAGGTGAAGAGGCTGGAGATCCAGTGTTCTTTCTTGCCGTCGCCCTCCACTCCTACATCTGTGTGTCCATGCTGTCCGCTTCTCTTACGTGGTGAGCTGAGGGCTGCGAGTTCGCTGTCGTCACGCTCCGAGTCCGACACACTATGTCTCCTCTTGCGACTGACTTGTCTATCGATCTCGCGCTTTCGCCGCTTCTGTATCCGCCTCTCCATGTTTTCCGTGCGGTCTGATCGTGGTATTTCTCCTCGCCCAGGACTGTGGAACTTTGCCTTGAACTTGTCCATCCAGCTGTCTCTTTTAGGCACACCTGGTCGCTCCTGCTTTTCTTTGGTCGGGCTAGACCGCTCTGCGCCTGGCACCGTAGGCGCCGAAACTGCATCGATTCTGTTCAACGCACTGCGCAAATTCATGGTGTCTGGCGTGGCATCAGAATCGTCTTGCCTCTCTGGACTCTTCGGTGTTTCGCCTGCGGAAGAGTCGTCGTAGTCGATGTTGTTCGTCTTGCGCGGGGTGGTGTAGAGGGAGTTGAACGCTGAAGGAGGGGCGGGGAGGGGTTTCAGTGGTGACGATTGATGGCTGGCGTATGGTTTAGTGGGCGAGTCGAATGCGCTGTAGGTTCCTTGGGGTTGTGAGGTAAGTACAGATGCTCCAGCCTTGTTGCTGTCGTCAGACTCACTCTTCTTCGACGAGGCTGGGAAGCGCTGCGCGTTCTGGCTCAGCAGCGCGAATGGCGAGCGGCTGTCCATGGGTCCTGTACCATTTTGGAACTCGAAGTCCATCGGCGTCTCGTGATTGCGCCGCGACATCCTGCTATGTGTTGTGAGGATGCGAGGATATCGTAAGGCCGGAGTGTAGCCAGACGATCAAGTCCAAGGATTCTGTAGATCAGAAACAGCAGAGCTCGGCTGTTGACGTGGGAACCGAAGTAAACTTAGCTTGACTCTTTCTCGGTTCTTGGGTCCGATACCTCTCTTTCCTTCTTGCAGTTTTATCACAGTATGAAAAAGTATGGCGACTTGCACAGCAGACATGGTCGTTTGTATGCGCATCGTGCCTAATAACGAATCGATGCGCTCACGCGTGTTGTCTTACACGATGTAAGCCATTCACCACTTGCCCAATGTAGGCAAAGTCACAGTAGGCAAGCGCCAACAATCCCTTTGTGTCTTGCAACACTCTTTCACGATCTCACAGAGAGATTCGCAATCAAGCTAATACTAAAAATGCCGTGGACTCACTACCTTGCACACGACCCACTCCGCCCAAGCCCGAGCCGACGTCTCCAACTCTTAGGCATCACAGCGTAGCAGCCCTGGACAGACATGTAGTGTAGCTCATGGGATGAGAAACTCTGCAGTGCACCATACACCTGCACCAAAATCCTATCTTAATGCTTCAGAAAGCTCCATATCACCGGCAACAAGTCTTGCAAGATTTGTTATGACTATCGTGGCCTCCTCGCCAATTTCCCCTCCACCAACCTTGATCAGAGACGAATTCTATGTTTTGATATTCCCAGGCATCGTCGACATTGTTCGTTTCTCTTACTGTTCATTGGCGCCTGTGACGAGTGAACAGACTGAGGCGACATTTGAGGCTGTGAGTAGAGACGTCTCGTGCCGTGGCAAGGCATGGGAGAGCTTACCATTTCAGGAAAATGAAAGGGCATTTTTGGATGCATGAGGACCAGGGCAGGTGTAGAGCAGATGGAGGCTTGGTTGATGCTACGAAACCTGGGTCTGATGAGGGAAGATCAAGGAGTCTCGGTGAGTCTCAGAGACTTCGATCAGAAAGCAGGTGGTCCACAAGTCCCATATGAACATGCCGAGGATATTGGTATAGCTCAAAAGCGACGCTATTAATGTTGCTTTTGCTACTCCATTCTGACAGAATCTCGAGGGACGTCAGACCTTGTTGCCAACTTGAGATTTCATATATGCTCCGGCGAGTCGACTCGGACAGGTGGTAATGCGGCATGTTGATTTTATCAATGAATTGAAGAAGACTGTGGTCCATTGGTTGGCCACAATACTGTAATATGTCGTCCGATCGATTGACCATCAAAGGTGTCGTTAAATCGTCGGCAATGCAGTCCAACCGTTTGAATGTTCGTCGATGTAACAGGAGTCAACATTGCCGGGATAGTGTTTTATCATTGTTGCTGTCTCTATCTTACCATAGCGCTCACCCTTGAGACTTGCCGTTAGTCAGTACGGCGGTCGACAGCCTGATGCCATCGATCGCCTGAGAGTAGCCTCAGCAGATTTGATGGTAGCTTGAGCAGATTGACGGTAGTCTCAGCAGATTGACATCTGCGTTTCCGGTTCAAAACATGTAGCCGATCTGAGAATTGAGACTAAGAGAGCGAACCGCTCCTGGGCGTCTCACCTCAGCCGTCGAGCCGAACCAACGAAGCATTGAAGGCCCGAAGCGCTGAAGCGCCGAAGTCGATCAATACTAACCTCTCAAGCTAGCTGGCCGCGAGACTTGGACCAAGAAAAAACATATCTTATACCAAGCAAAAATTGCGAAAGATGCATCAAGAGATCAATCGATTACAATGAATCGTTGCTTCTGTGTGAATCTCAGAACGACAGGATCTATACCTAATAAGGACTGACAACCCCTGGAGACACTGATATGGCCACCTTGCACTCGTACCATCCGCCTTGACAAGACCCTGTACAGGCCATGAAATCACGGACCGAGTTGACCGAGGTGTGATTGTGCCACGCAGCAAGTCACCGCTGCCCCTTCCGCTATGCAGATCTGTTTCTCATGAACTTGCATCGAATCTTTTCCTGGGTGCTGACAATGAGAGCAGAGTTGGCAGATGCCTGTTACACGGACTCCCGCGTTGCAACGGGAGCTGTGACGAAGCAAACACACTAGCTGCATCTGCCAAGTGCACAGTCATGGCGCTTCCTGATATTCAGGCGGGGACTGCGTTGGGCGTTTGTCGTGCGCCAAGACGCATCCATCGCATTGCCAATAGACCTTTGCATCAGAGCTGTGTTTGATCCCGTGTCGGGCATCAGACCGGGCAAAGATGAGTGAACGTGCGTGTGGCCTTCCGATACATGCCAGTGCACGTCCAGCCTGCTGCATCCTAATAGTAAGCGCAGATTCCGCTGCTTATCCTCACTACGGACAGTTGCAGTATGGGTAACTTCACATGTACCAAACGCGAGTTCACCTGACGCGGACGAACATTGTGAACGCCCTGATGCAGCAGCCGACGAATACCCCTAGCAATTGGCACGAAGCTGCATACTACTGAATGCGGGCTATTGACGTTTGATGCACCCTTCGATCGATCGGCAGCCCAGCACAAATGAGCTCTTAAAGCAGCAGGTCGAGTGTGATCTCAAGCGAATTGCTCGGCTGGCTAGTCAATATTCTGAGGCCGTCACGACCGCGACAATGAGTAAGGTATGTCCAAGGCTAATTAGACGACCAGTTCACTTGATAGTTGCTCATTCTGCGGCCGTTCGTTGGTCGACCGTTGATCAAGCGCTGAAGCGGCCACTCGCATATCGCATGGAGCCTTGAACGGCACCAAGCCGTCAAACGCACCCGAACGCCGACCACAACAAGTATGAGACGTCCCAGCTCAAGCAATCAACGGTGCCAAGTTGAGCGGTCAATCACCTTCAGTCGGCATCCGCGTTATTCCCTTTCACGCCTCATCTCGCCTCTCGGTAGCCCTATCACTTCCTCAAACGCATCAGCGGTCGAGCGCATGAGGCTGTCATTGTTTGTTGACCGAGCTGTCAAGAATCTCTTTTGAAATGGCGGCCTGCCCAATAGTGCAGCTGTCAACACTGTCTCCATCCTTGGTCGCCGAGGAGTGCATTTCGCTTGCCTGTTGCATCCCCCTTCTATCTCTGTCAAGCCATCTCTGTGTTCACGGAATCTTCTGTGCATCGCTTCGTTAGCTACCAATCTTTCCGACGACGATCAATTGCCAGCACGATGTCGCGCCTTGCGCCCATTGTTACCAACCAAGCCTTTATCAAGGTCCTCGACCACGCGGTCAGCCTCATCAACAAGGACAGTGAGGATCCCTTTCCTCTGGTCTCCGCCAATGACCCTGGTGGCTCTTTCGACGGCCAGTATCTTGCTGTCGAAGCCAAGCACATTTTGACGGCTGCCATGATGCGCGGCAAATGGGACAAGCTCATGAACAAGTTCAAGAGCGTTGGTCTTCCAGACCCGGCCGACGTTGAGGCTGGTTATCGCATCTCGACCTGGAACCAATGGCCGGCATCCACAGTCTCTGATGGCCTTATTGGTCATGCGACTGATCAGCAAGCCAATGTCCTCGCTGACGTGAGCTTCACTCGCTTGATGGTACGTCTACTCAACTCTTCACCTGTCTTTCGCCATTACTTCCACTCTTACTTCTCCTCGTCATGTCTTGTGTCCGTACTTATCGTCTTGCTCGACTCGGCTCCTTGGATGATACCAAGACAATACCTCTGACAATGGCTTTCGCAGTATGCACGCCAACCCAATCTCGCTGCAAAGCATGCAAAGCTTCTCAAGCAGGGCAGCGCTGGTGAGGATAACCAAGGCCAGAGTCAAGCGACCACTCAGGCCTCCCAAGTCTCCACCCAGGCCTCTGGGGGCGACGATGCCATGGAGATCGACGAGGATCTTGCCACCGAGCAAGAGACAGCGGCTCTGATCAAGAACGCGCTGCCAGCCGCAACATCATCGCAGCGCAAATTCCGTCTGACCAAGAATTGGAAGAATTGGCCATCTGCTGGTCAGCTGTCGTTCGAAGTCGCCAATGGCCAGCAGGCACGTTACAGTATCTTGTCTGACGTTGTTTTCGAGACTATCAAGGTCAGTATAGCCAGCTTACCCCGTCTCAGCCTGGCATCTATATCCATTGGTTTTGTTTCGTGCGCTCGTTGCATCCACAGGTTGAGGTCACTGCATTGCGCACTAAGCGGGCCAAGGTCGTCATGGGCGAGAAGGACGAGGCAGCAGATGAGCTCACGAAGGATGAAGCTACGATGGAGATCCTCATCGAATTCCTCCAGCGTTGGCAAGACGAGCCCGGCAACAAAGTGCACACCAGGGCTGGTCAAAAGAACGCCAACGAGACTGCAGCGAGTTTCCGCAATTTCGTCACCGAGCGCGAGAACATTGACCCCGTCCAGTATCTCGACGACTACGACAGGCAGCGCGACTTGGTCAAGGAGTTGAAGGCGCTTACAGAGCCGGGTCTGGTTCAGCTTTTTATCGTCGCCGGCCGTGCTCTCAAGGCGCAAGAACGCGATGAGAACATGAGAAACAAGCGCATCTCTGCCACGCCATCGCTCGCTGACACTGCGCTGCTTGTGGTTCCTGACGAGGAGGATGAGGAGGAGGAGGATCAGAACGATGATGAGGAGGAGGAGAAGGAGAAGGAGGACGATGAGGACGATGACGCAGGCGGTCCTCGGAGCAAGCGTGGCGGCGCTCGTGGTGGCTCCCGTGGCCGTCCGCGTGGTTCCAAGGCTGCCGCTGGTGGCACTCGTGGTGGCTCGCGTGGTGACTCGCGTGGTAGCTCCCGTGGTGGCTCTCGTGGCCGTCCGCGTGGCTCCAAGGCCGCTGCCGGTAAGTCTCTGGATCTGCCCCCACAGTCGAACATAGTCACTGATGCCCATTCTGCAGGCTCGAAGCGTAGTCGCGAAGCAAACGACGAATCTGATTCCGAGGACGATGAGGTTGAGGGCGGTGAGGTCGCTGGTCCGAGCAAGAATACTGGTAAGGGCAAGGGCAAGAGTGGCAAGAAGGCGACCAAGAAGGTGAAGACGTAATGCCGATCGATAGGGACAACAGGGCGCAAGAGTACCATCGAGATATCTCCACTCCACGGAAGACTTTGATAGATTTACAAGACATGACATCCCATATCCATCCGAATCTACTTTCCTACCTTCTGTACACTCCTCCGCTGGATGTCAGCCATCAGCCTCACCGGCCTTTTCGACCTTGCTATGAAGTAGTGTCTGGTAGTGATCGTCTTGATCGAGCGGCACTTGTCGCAAAGCATATTGGCACTTCACCCGCATCGAAGAAAATGTACGCAGACACCGACTGACATCAATTACCATATACTGCAAACTTGGATTGACAACCGGAAGTGGCTCACCAGGAGCGCAATTTATCTACTCGTCAGAACGCAGCCAGAAACAAAGTCCGAAATCCTTCACCCGTCCATCTCTACTGCTCGCCTTCGATCTAGTCGTCAAAGCCCTCAAACTCTGCTTCTTCTTCGCCTTCACGTTCTGCCTCTTCAGCAGCTGCACCTTCTTCTTCCTCATCTTCCTCATCCGGTAGGACGACGTCGTCTTCATCCTCTGCCCAGCGCCAACCCATATCCGCAAGTCGCTTCCGCAGCGCTTTGATGCCCTTGGCGCGACGCTCTGACTTGTGGGGCAGCTTCCTCGTCTCGCCGTGCTCGCTTGCCTGTCCGACACCGAGCTCACGCAAGTTGCTGTCCGCGTGCGTCATGAGCCACCTCTGCTGTGCCTGCAGCGTGTCGGTGACAGCTCCATATATACCATCATCGTGCTCTTTCCACCAGCCGGTATTGGTCAAGACGTCTCTGGTCGGCAGACGCAGAGTAGGCTCGTTCTTCACGCGCCCAGCCTTTTCAGCTTCCCGAAGCTCGCCGGTCTTGGACAAGTTTCTGGGAGGAATCAAGGCACCCATGGGTACATCCTCGGGATCATCTTCCTCGACCTTCTGAACCTGACCATCCTTGACTCTGGTCTTCGTGGTCGAGAATTTGGTGGTCCGCGGGTCAAAATCGCGAGCAAAAAGACCATCCTTTGCCGCCGCCTTCAGATGCTCGTCGCTTTGCCCTTCTTGCGTATGGCAATGCCTGGCAATCTGCGGCCCAGTTCCTGTGAAGCCACAATTCGCGTAGGGGCATTGGTTCTTGCTCCCCTTCTGAAATCGGCGGAAATATGTGCTTTTGGGTGAATGAAAATCGGTACCGAGATGTTGATTCAGCCTGCCGCGCTGATATGTCTTCGCCTTGTCGGTGTCGGAAACGTACGGGTCCGCTTGGCATTTCCGACATGGTACCTCCTCATGGACAAGATCAGTCTGCCCAACCAGAATCTCGAGCAGAGTCTTGCAGGAAGCAGCGATCGCTACCCAATCTACCGTGCGGCTTTGTTGAGCCGATTCGGAGTGAAATGAGACAGTTTGTACAGGCACCTCCTGGCCATCTTGCACTGCAGCATCATCCAATCGATCCCGCACGTCTTGTAGATCCTCGTCGCCGTACTCTTCTTCGGCGCCTGGATTGTCGAACTCATCCAGCTCAGTCTGATCAGCCTGTTCCCTGGCGGCCTTGGCTGCGTCGAGAAGCATTTTCTGAATCAGACCTGGGCTCTTGGCATCTCGAATACGCTCCTCAAGCTCTTCCTGGGTGAGAGTTTCGTCCAAGAACTTGTGCTGTAGTTCTTGAAACGCCAGACGTCCCTGATTCTGCAGCGAACGACGATACAGTCGCAGAGTGCGATGTTCTGCCTCAGCACTCTCCTGTTTCTCTTCATTGTCTGGATCCAGCGCAGCCTCGCGTTCTGCGGCATCTGGCGTCCGTCAGTAACGGGCCCAAAGAAATTGCACACCGAAAAGATCATTCACCCACCTAGCTTATCCTTTTGCGTCTGATAGTCGTCATTGTCAAGTACATACTTCTCAATCCAGGCTTCTCTATTGGTTGTGGCCTGCCGGATGCGACGCGCAACAACCAACTCATCTGCCATCGTTGTTAGCCAAAGCGTTGATGCACACAAGCAAGCCGTTACGCCAATCAGCAACTCGCCCGGCGCTCTCTGTATTGCCTCCACGACAGAAAGCGCCCGGAATGGGAGGCTTCATCGGCATGGTCGGGTAAGACGTACCTTCTAGAACAACATCGGCAGGAAGTGCTTGCCTATCCATTGCAATGCTCATAGCGTCCAATGCGATGGTACCTTGGTTGTAAGCCCTCTCGAACGTCTTCGATGCTGGGTCGTGGGCGAGAAATTCGCGGGCAGCCTCAGCACCCATTGCCCGCGCCATCTTGGTACCTGCACTGTGATCAGCAACTTTGTGAAGCGCCACATTTGCATCTATCTGGGGCTCACCTGCAGAGCGCCGCCAAGCATAATGTGTGATTCCGGCGGGAAGACCGTAATCCATAGCGCGGCGTTGCACGTATTGCGACAGTGCCAAAGACGAAGCAGCTTCGTCCGGGATGATTGCGAGGCCTTTCGACTCGACCTTGCATACGACCGGAAGCTCTTTGGCGCTCTCCTTGAACTTGATGAGCCTTTGGCTATCTCCAAAGAGCTGGGAAAGGTCCTTGTAGTCCTCAAGAAGGTCGCGGCGGAGGGCCATAGCGACAAGGTGGTGAGGGATAGAATACATCACATCCTCCACGTGTCGTGGTCCAGAGCAGGTGAACGTCAACGTCCGGCGTGTATTGTCCGTCCAGCCTTTGAGCCAGCGGAACTGCACTTTTGCCTGGAAATTGAACGACTCGGGCGGTCCCATCCTGGTGATGGTAATGTCTTTCCATTGGAGATATTGCTCGTCGCGAAGCTTTGCGTGGCCAATACTGCCAGGACGAACGCCGCAAACATAACCCAGGAGCCAGGCGAGGTGATGTTGTTGGGCTACGTCAGCAGCGCTGGTGGTGTACATGTCGTGCTCGATCACTTGACTGGTCGACGCCCGTGGTTGCTAGATTGAGACGATGAGGCTTCAGTCATTCACCAATTTCGTCGGTCATGCGCTCCCGTCAACAAGTCAAGGCTTCAAGCCGTCGATCGCCTTCGTCAACCGCATCAAGCAGTCAAGTGGTTGATTGACTGATGAAACCACTGATGGCTCGGGTGTGACTGAGGTTTTTGGAAACGAGGGTGCGGGGAAATACGTACTGAGGTCGTACTTCGTCAGGTACAACTTCTCTCGTGGTGCCTCTGGTGTACAGAGCTCTCTGTAAGCACCATGGATCGCTTCTCCCAAGGCAAGATCCATCCTCCTGAGGTCAACGTTGTTAGGACTCTTCCGGTATATCCAGTACATCATTGATCTCTGCCTCGAAACTAGTGTGCTGAACTTGATGGATTCCGATCGGTAAGACCGTGGCTGTATCATCGCTGCGGCCATGGAGAGGTATGCGCGCATGTTCAGCTCGACGTTTGCCATGCCTGAGATCCTGTCAGTTAGAGCGGCAAGAGTCGTTGACTAAGACAGGCGAGCAACCGAAGTAGATCAATACCAAAAGCGACGTGACAAGCAGGCACATGCCAGAAGGTTGAGGTGAACAGTCTGAAAGGCACACGAGGTTTAAGTGAACAATCTGGAAGAATCCCGTCCCATGAAATCACATCCACCGAAAGTGATGCCATGGTGTGATAACGTAAAGTGCAAGAGCATTGAAATGGCTGGCGAAGGCAGGGACGATGTAGTTATGTGAAATTGGAGTGTGCGTGAGTGCTTACCCCAGAGATAATCCTGATCGGCTTCTTTGTTCTCGCGAGTGGCTACACCAGTCATGAAGGTTTCATACTCCGTCAAGTGAGCTTTGCGTATCTTCTGCGTGGTTGGAGCTGATTTGTCGAAACCATAGTACTTCTTCGCCTGCTCAAAGGCTTCATTGGCTTGATTTAGTAGTTCTTGATCCGAATGCGGGTCGCGAGAGAAGCGCTCGAGCCTCTCACGAAGGGGAGCGCTCCCGAGCGATCTCCTCTTGCCTTGCTTGGGAGGCATAGTGCTATCTGAAGACTGTCAGCACCATGCGACGATGTAGAGAGCAATGTAGTCGGAGGGGAGATGAATGTAGTCGGAGGGCAGATGAATGTAGTCGGAAGGGAGATGAAAGTTGCGAGATGGCCAAATCTGAGCATGGAGGCTGTTCTTTTCACTTTTGACGGTACAGACGGCCTTCTACCCGCGGTAATCTTGAGGCTGACATGCACTCTCAGACCAGGGCGCAGACCATTGAAGCGCCTACAGGGTGGAGACGTTGATCCCACTGGGGTGAGAAGCAACGGGCACGAATCGCTTTTTCGACAAGCAGTGTGTAAGGCCACCGTCTGGCCTCAGGTTGGAACATGTGCTACAGTCGCTTTCGAAGCCTTTGTCGGAAATGACATGGCGCTGGACAATTCAATAGCGGCATGCTGCTTCCCATTCGATCGGTCTGCGCTGTCACTGGCAGTAGATAGCACGCTCAGACCAGTTGCTCATTTGGGGCGGAGCCGTAGGCAGGTAGGTTCCATGAACATCCCGTATCGTGCAGATTTTGGTGGAGAATGGCGGTGTCCGTGGCACGACAATGACAACTGCTCAGCGGATAGCGACTGACGGATGCCCAAGATTGCTTCATTGAGCGCCTGGCGCATACGATATGAGGCATGGTCATGTGGATGAGTGGCATCCTCGAGGGATGAGCGGTTCATCGCAGATAGACGCTGTGATAGACGCTGTGATCGACGCCCAGGTATTTCAACCATAAGTCTGAGACCATCGCACAGTCGCCGTGATTTCTACGCAAAGCAGGCGCCATTCGCCATGGAAGCGTGCTTCGTGATAGCTGACGTTGCCAATTGCCTCGTCTGGCAGCATCGCTCGAGCATGCCCTGGTCCTGTCTTGTGCCACCGACTGTCCCGGATTCTCGACACATCTCGAGTAAGCGACGCACAGCTTTGTGTGACTTGACCAGCTGGATGAGGGAGGTGACTAGCGGTCGAGATTGCATCGTAGGCGGATAGCAGCGTGCGACTTGGTCATTCACGGCGCGTCGTGGGCCCGAGGTCCTTCGCTTACGGTGCACGAGCGATTGAGTCGGAAGCCGGCACGTGCAGGTCCGCATCAGACCAACGCAGCCCCACCGTCATGCATGGGATCGTTACTCTTTACGATACCCGAGATCTGGACAATCTTCGGCTAATGCATCAAACTATATATATGATTCGAGATAGTTTTTGTATCACGTGAATGTTAGCAGCTTTAGCTCACTTGGGAGAGCGCCAGACTGAAGTTCACTTCGGTTAAAGCATTCTGTGCGGTATCTGGAGGTACTGTGGTAAGTCGTTCATCATTTCTCATCAAATAATGTTCCACGTCGCTAACCCGATACAGTTCGATCCACAGAAGCTGCATGACTCATGTCTTTTTGCCACTGTTCTATGACTATGTCGATAGGGGGAGGCGAGGGGGTGGTGTAGGAGGTGGAGCGGTGATGTTTGGTCAGCTTTTGGGCTTGTGAGGTCGATGTGAAGTTTTGCCGGAGGCCTGCTTCGAATTGCGGGGAGAGCTTGCTCAAATTCTGGGCGGGGAAAATAACATTTTGATTAATGGAAAGTGGCGGTAGGCAATGCATATTGATTGACCGCACCAAAGTAGAGAACATCAAGGTGCATGGCCAGTACAAAAGTCTCGGACTATGAGCGTACAAGTCGTCTTGCAAAGCACATGCATATACCACCTCCTATGGACAAAAGGCGCCTGTTTGCTTCACTTGTTGGACTGTTCTAATGGGTCAGAAATGTCACGCGAGCGGTCGTCAGAAAAAGGGAAGTAGACCCTGTTTTCGTGCCTCGCCAGCCAATGACAGCAGACATGAAAGCTGCTTACGCCGCTTATGATGGAAATCTGATAGATATATCTGATGGAAGGTGAGATATAAAGAACGTTTGATCCTGCCAGTTTCCCGACCGTCTCTTTGTATCCAGACACAAACAAGGTTCTCAAACCGAGTATCATCACGTTCAAGCAACGACTTGACATCCAAACAGTCCAACATCAACACTCAATTCGTCAGTCAACAACTCCGACCATCAACATGTCTGCTCCCACCGCCGCCGTGCCAGCTACCTGCTGCGGTCGCGAAGGCGGCTGCATCTGCGCCAAGGAGGCGACGTGCTCGTGCGGCAAGCAAGCCGCTCTGCACTGCGACTGCGAGAAGGCACAGATGGAGAACAAGGTCGGTGGGGCTAGGTGCTCTTGTGGTAAGTACTCATCTGACCCATTGATCGACAATGATCAACATGATCAATGTCCAGAATGATGATGTCTCGAGCATTGTATTGATGTCTTGACAGGCCAACGCGCAGCAGGCGCATGCACTTGCTCTCGCTCCGGCCAGGAGAACGCGAAGCCAACGGGCAGCACTTGTGCTTGTGGCAAGAGGGCGGCTGGTATGTCAAGCTGAGCTGTGAATTGTGATGTACATATGCTAAATGATCATCCCAGACTCCTGCTCATGCGGCGGCACGGAGGTTGGCAAGGCGTCTGAGCTCGAGACGGACTTTACGACCAAGGCTTCTGGTGCTTAGGTGTGCTGAGCGTGCCCCAACAAGATACCCCAAGCTTTCAGTCTGTAGGTGCGGTCATCTTGACCATGGGTATGGCAATGATATCAAGGCGTTAGATGGCAGGTTCTGGGAATGCTCGATGGAAGAGCATGATGATCATTATGGCGAAGGCTGGGGGGTTTCTGTGTTCATAGCCGACTATTGAATGACAAACAAACACTTCAGCTCGTACCTCTTACCATCAGCCCATCAAGAGTCTATTGCAACAGGTCCGCGCGTCGAGCCTGAAATTAATGTGTTTGCCATCACCGTGCTCGTGCTGAGTCGTGTGGCTGACCGCACCGGCAACACGCTTGATCGGCGCTCGGTCACACATCAATGCCGACTTGGGATCCTTCGAAGAAGCATACCAGACCTTCCATTTCCATAGTAATAATAGTCTAGTACACCGATCAAGCGATATCGTGACCACGAAGAACGCTGTCTACAAAAGATTGAGTTTACGATCTGCTACACGCCTTGGTACCAAAACCAAGCTTGACTTCACCTCCTGAAACCGCCCATCGCCCCACCACCAATTGATCATCCGCGGGCTGCGTACAGTACAAGCAGCTGTCGTAGCACTCGAACTACGCACTTCACGCATGGCTCAATAGCACTCCCGCAACGGGTTGGGAGAAGTCTGGATTGAGAGGAATCGGTTACATGCGCGGCGATGGCCCAAGCGGCCGCCGCCATGTTCAAGGGCGGCATTGGAGGAGGCTCGTCCAAGGACAACACTATGCGCGGGCTGGTCTCCTTCATCGCTGACCTGCGAAATGCACGCGCACGTGAATTGGAGGAGAAGCGCATCAACAAGGAGCTCGCGAATATACGGCAGAAGTTCAAGGCGGGAGGTCTGTCAGGCTACGACAAGAAGAAGTATGTGTGCAAGCTGCTGTACATCTATATCCTGGGATGGAACGTGGATTTTGGGCATTTGGAGGCGGTCAATTTGATCTCAGCCAACAAGTACTCTGAGAAGCAGATTGGGTATCTGGCGGTGACGCTGTTCCTGCACGAGCAGCATGAGCTGCTGCATTTGGTTGTCAACAGCATACGAAAGGACCTGTCGGATAACAATGAGCTGAACAATTGCTTGGCGTTGCATGCGATTGCAAATGTGGGCAGCAAAGAGATGGGTGAGGCATTATGTGCGGACGTTCATCGACTTCTGATCTCACCAACATCGAAGCCGTTCGTCAAGAAGAAGGCGGCACTTACACTGCTAAGGCTGTATCGGAAAGTTCCGAGTATTGTACAGCCAGAATGGAACGAGCGCATCATCGCGATCATGGACGATACAGACATGGGTGTGGCCTTATCAGTCACGAGTCTAGTCATGGCTTTGGCGCAAGATGATCCGGACTCGTATAAAGGCAGCTATGTCAAGGCAGCGCAACGACTACGGAAGATTGTCATTGACCATGAATACTCCGGAGACTACGTATACTACAAGGTGCCATGTCCGTGGTTGCAGGTGAAGCTGTTGAGATTACTGCAGTACTTCCCACCTTCAGAGGACAGTCATATTCGACAGATCATGCGAGACTCATTACAAGCTATCCTGGACAACGCGATGGAGACGCCCAAAAATGTACAACAAAACAATGCGCAGAATGCCGTGCTGTTCGAGGCCATTAACCTTATCATTCACTTGGACACTGAGCGGGATCTGATGATTCAGGTCTCGCAGAAGTTGGGCAAGTTCATAGGTTCGAGAGAGACAAACGTGAGATATCTTGGGCTTGAAGCAATGACACATCTGGCTGTATCTGCGGAGACTCTGGATCCAATCAAGAAACACCAGGACATAATTATTGGGTCGCTGCGAGATCGAGATATCACTGTTCGAAGACAAGGTCTTGATTTGCTGTATAGCATGTGCGACAGCAGCAACTCGCAGAAGATAGTGCATGAGCTGCTCAAGTACCTACAATCAGCGGACTACGCGATACGAGAGGAGATGGTCCTCAAGATCGCCATTCTGACCGAGAAGTACGCCACAGACGTAAAGTGGTATGTAGACATCTCGATGCGCTTGATTGCCATGGCTGGAGATCATGTTAGCGATGAGGTGTGGCAACGCATCATTCAGATCGTGACAAACAACGAAGAGCTGCAGGTATATGCTGCGCAGAACATTTTGAAATACTGCCAGGGTGACCACTGCCACGAAACATTGGTCAAAATTGGCAGCTACATCCTGGGCGAGTTCGGTCATCTGATCGCAGACAATAAAGGCTGCAGCCCGATCGAGCAATTCATGGCTCTGCAAGGCAAGTTCAACAGCTGTTCGCCGAACACGAGAGCCATGATATTGTCAGCTTTCATCAAATTCGTTAACTTGTTCCCGGAGATCAAGCCCCAGCTGCTTCAGGCTTTCAGACTGTACAGTCACACACTGGACTCGGAGCTGCAGCAAAGAGCGTGCGAGTATCTGGCCTTGGCGACCATGCCTAACGATGATCTGTTGCGGACAGTCTGCGACGAAATGCCACCCTTCCCAGAACGGGCCTCAGCTCTCCTCTCACGACTGGACAAGAAGCAGGGCGCAATGGGTGACAAGCGTACCTGGTCTGTGACAGCCAAAGACGGCATGCCTGGACCCGAACGAAGCGGTACCCTCAAGCGCAATTTCTCAGCTCCACTCGCACAGGCCAATGGCGCAGCAACTCCTACGAACGGCATCAATGGTACCTACACCAACGGTGCTGTCAAATCTCCAGTGGATGAGCTCGCCGGCCTGGACCTGTCAGGGAGCGCACCAAACCTTGCCAGCGCCTCGCACCTCTCACCAGACTGGGAACCAGGCTATAACCGTATGCTGCTCCGACCGGAAGGAATTCTATACGAGGATGTGCAGATCCAAGTTGGCGTCCGCTCCGAATACCGTGGCGAAGTTGGCTGCATAATCCTATACTTCTCCAACAAATCCACCGCCCCGATTCAGTCTTTCACCACCACCCTAGACATCCGCGAAGCCGCGAAACTGAAAACCGACCTCAAAGGCCTACCAGATACGACCGTGCACTCCGGCTCCCAAACAAGCCAGATGATCATGTTCGAAGCTAAAGGCATCTTCTCCCTCCCGCCGACAATTCGCGTCTCCTACATGGCTGGCTCCCTGCAGGCACTTACCTTACAGCTTCCTGTTGTTCTGCATAAGTATATGGAGGGTGCTGTGTTGAGTGCGGATGACTTTTTTAAGAGATGGAAGCAGATTGGAGGTTCGCCGAGGGAAAGTCAGAGGATTTTCAAAGGGTTCGATGTTGGAACGAGTAATACCAGACGTATACTGGAGGGTTTCAAATGGGGTATTTTGGATGGGGTGGATCCGAATCCGAGGAATTTTGTTGGTGCGACGGTGCTGAATACGGGTGTGGGAAAGTTTGGGTGTCTGTTGAGGTTGGAGCCGAGTGCTGAGCAGAAGGTGAGTCCAAGTATTTATGCTTGTGCTGCGTGCGCGGGATGCTGACGTTTTGGTTGACAGATGTATCGCTTAACGATTCGAGCAACAGATGAGTCGGTGCCGCCGGTGTTGATGAAGGTTATGGAGGAGAGGCTTTCGAGACCGTACCCAGAGTAAGCGGTTCGTGGGATCGGAGCGAAGCAGCTAGTATGAGTTGTGGAACACAATTGTTACAAGAATCGCGTGATAGGGCTCCTTGATGGAAGCTTCACGCAAGATAAGGGTTGGTCTCGACATTGCTGTGTTGCAGCAGAGACGGTCCCAGCGACCTGTGTATATATTTTGGAAGCAGAAGAGATCAATAGGACTGATGTTGCTGAAAGTGACAGTGTTACATTTGACCGTCCCACGAGGATGGACGTTCTTGAACCCGTGTCGCGCTACTCCTACCTTGCCTAAGGACGACGACGACGCCGTAAGGTCATCCCGAGTGAGAAGTCCAGCATTTGCTGCGTATATTTCATCACCTTTCTAGGCCAGAGGATCTGGACAGCATTTGATTCTGAATTGCAAATGCTGGGCACGCCTGTTGGTGCGATCATAGATGGGCGAGCTAGACAACTGGGTCAAAGCAACCAAGGAGTCCGAAACATTCAATGCGAACCACTGCAAACGACTCACAGGCGGTCGCGCCGCGTTGACCACCGGCATGGAATGCCCATGTTCCTCACCAATCCGGCCAAGCAGCGAAGGACCACGCCAGAACTTCCAGAAGCTTGGCACTATCGAGTACGATTCCCTCGATGATCCCGAATAGGATGCAGGGCAGAGCTTCAATTTAGGACATCACGAACTCAGACGAGCTTTGTAGCTGCAAATGAGTTGCGCTTCAATTTGAAGCAAGACCCACAGGCACCCCTGTCCTAGCCTCTTGTTGCCCTTTTCAGACGGCTGGATACGTGAGACACCTGTGGTTATACTTGGGCCTGCCATACGGGCTGCAAATAAGGTTTGATCAACAGGATGAGGGTGAGGATGATGATGATGTTGAAGAGACTTTCATGCCCATGGAGCGTGTATAAGTTGAGCAGTATGCCTGACTCACCGCAGCCACTCGTTCATTTCACCAGGCCCTCGCCACGCAGACATGCATCTTCTCCACCTTCTCTTCGCCAGTCTCGCGACCGCCCTTAGCATAGACCGCCCAGTCCGTGGGCAAGCAGGCGGTATCGTGCCTCGAGCTCTCCCGGCCTGCCCAAAGTGCCCCGGGGACAGCGAGGGTCCTTACTACGGTGCTGCCGCAGAGCGTTGCTACGCCATCGATCCCGCAATGCTGGCGGATGGCCAGGCATCCTTCCAACAGACCTTTCCAGAGGGCTATTGGCCTCCGATATGCGATGCTTTTGGTGTCAACTGTGTCACGTAGGTGCAAATTGGCGGTTCACAGATCACAATTCTCATATACATTCGCAGGTCAATTCCGCCTGTGAAGTGGACCGAAATTGGTGGGCTAACTCCGCCCATTGGGCGGTACAAGCGTGCGGACGGCTGTGAGTGGAAAGGTATCCTGAGATAGCATCGCAAGAGACGTTGCTAATCTGCTTATGTATCCAGCTGAAATCATCGTTTGGTGCTACTGGCAAAGCACACTGCAATGGGTCGGACCTGGAGGCTCCGGAACTACGTACAATGCTCATTGCACCGTATATACCTGTGCCAAAGGCAAGATGAGGGCGGACATCAGCTCTGGTGGATCAGTCATCGTAAGTCTTGGTCTTGCTCCAAGAAGTCAAGTCCGAAGTTGACCGTCTTCTAATCGTGCATCAGGGGATCGGGGTTGGAACGAATGACGACCCGGATACTTGTCAATGTTTTGACAATAACAACGCTGACATTACGTTCAGCCTTCACTCATAATTTGCTTGTAGATACCACCAGCATTATCTAATTCTTGTCGAGCCAATGTTTCTGGTTCCTGGTTTCTTGCAACAGAACGCAACGATCCTAAAGGAGCGCCTTTTTATATGGCGAAGTGGGTAAATCGCTCGGTGAGCAGTGGGAGACTGACTGAAAGACAAAGCACACAGAGCGCGGCACTTCGGACTCTCGAGGCAGCCTCCATATCGCTTTCTTACATTGCCACTGATACCGGAAGACCTTTAGCGGAAACCACCCCAGGCGCTGAGATGCATTTCGCTTCCTGAATCTCAGGCCCGACGTACATCCCGGACGAGACCCACATCTGTGGCCGGTTGCTATCTATAACAATTCGGCTGAGGAGCGCCCGAGTCGCGAGCCAATACAATTAAGGGTGGCATCGGAGCACTTCATCTTCTCCTTGGACGTCGAAAATACCTTGATATTCGAAAGAATGCCCTGACGTCTCACGCCATGGTAAGCGCAGCTACACGCGTAGACGATCGGTGCTTACCAGTCTCGGGCGCCATGTTGGCATTGGCAGACCGCTGTTGCATTCGACTGGATGCACTATCGATGGTACATATGGGGATGCTGGCGCATCCGCACATGAATATTGCGAGCTGCAAATCACCATAGACATAACGGCAATCTAGAACACGTTGACATTAACACATTCGGCTTCGAGATATGTCAGTTTTCAATCACCAAATCAACGGCAACCCCAACCGCACAAGGGCAAACAACAACGATGACAACGTCCATGTGGCTGCGCCATCCGGCATTGATGTACTCATCGTTGGCGCCGGTGTAGGCGGTCTCACTGCCGCTTTGGAATGCCATCGCAAGGGTCACACTGTCCGAGTCTTCGAACGATCGGCTTCTGCCAGTGCAGGAGGTAAGTGCAACACTCCTTGAGCCTCGAAAGGTCTAAGCTCACGTCAAGGTGAAGGAGACATGTTCACAATCATGAGATCGGCTCGTGTATGGATGAATAACTATCCAGAGATGAAAGCAGAATTCGATCGCATCTCCATTCACGACGGGTGGATGCAGTATCGCAAGCACACTGGAGAGATCATCGGAGAGCCCAAACCATTTGCTCAGATGGTCGGCGGCGGAAAGCTTTCGCCAGATAATCAGCCTATGGTTACCCAGCTTCGGCCGTTGTATCATGCTATGCTGTATCATCAGATACAACGCTTCGACATTCAAGTGTCTTACAACATGAAAGTAACGGACTACTTCGAGGACAAGGAGCGTGGCATAGGTGGCGTAATCTTGGAGGATGGCGGAAAGGCAGAAGCAGACCTGATCATTGCTGCCGATGGCCTGGGATCGAGGTCTCAAAACCTAGTCCTTGGGGGACAAAGCAAAGGTAGACCGTCCGGTCGCAGTATCTTTCGCGCTGCCTGGCCGTTGGAGATGGCGATGACTGATTCGGTCGTGAAGGAAGTGTTCGGGCTCAAGGATGGACAGTTTCCATTAATGCAAGGCTGGCTCGGGCCAGATACGCACACCATGTTGTTGAGCTATGTTGATCGAGAAGGATCGCACGGCTTGATGTGCTGGGGTCTCACTTTCACGGAGCCTGATGGTCCTGAAGCGCAATCGACGGTTGAGTCGTGGAGAAATGCTGTTCATGCCGATGACGTGTTGCAGATCATGGCGAGGGTTCCTGGCTGGAATGATGCGATGGTGAGATTGGTCAAGACTATGCCAGCAGGATCTATCATCTACTGGCCGTTGCTCTGGAGGAATCCGAATCCATGTACGCATTCAGCTTCGGGAAGAGTGCTGCAGATCGGTGATGCCGCGCACTCATTTCTGCCCACATCTGGCAACGGCGCAACGCAGGCCATTGAGGATGCGATCACTATTGCAGCAACCCTCGCTCATGCAGGAAAAGAAAAGGTGGAGGTGGCTGTCAAGACACACAATCTCCTCCGGTCTGACCGTGTCTCTACTGCTCAGCTACTGGGTTTCTACAACGCTGAAGTCTATCACAAGAACGAGACCGCAAAGTCGAGCGGCGACTCGTCGAAGGTTGCAGCAAAGGTGCCAAAGTGGATATGGCAGTTCGATCCTGAGAGGTATGCCGATGAGAGTTACGACAAAGCTGCCGCCAGCATTCAAGGTGCTGAGGAGTTCGTGAACACGAACATCCCGCCTGGCTACACGCCTATGCCTTGGACGATGGAGAGTATTGAGCAGTTGTATAAGGAGGGCAAAAGTATTGAGTTGATAGGAGACTGGTCGTGAGGAGTCATTGTTCAGGCGGCGTTCGCGGTATACGTAGCAGATTTTGGCTGCATCGCGGTTCAATAGACACTGGTCTGCAACAATTCCACGGCGAGAGTGCCTGGAGTCCACATGTCAGCTAATCTGCTACGTGAAGACATCCTAGGTATGCTGGGGTTTGCACTGCATTAGACTTAAGGTACTGTCCAAAAATGCTATTGCGAAGCTCGACTGGGATCACAGCGTGCAGTTTCAAGCATTCCTGTCCAACTTACATATTCTACACCTTAGACAAAGCATACAAAAGAGATCCGCGGGTATCATACTCCCATGCAATGGTGCTTCCTCATGAATCAACGCCAGACTCGCACAAAGACCCAACCGGCGTATCGCCATACCATCTCCAATAATCTCCTTCATGCCATCCCAAGCCCCATTCAGCATACAAGTCCGGACTACATCTTTCTACAATTCATAGAGCGTCATATCCATGCGGTAATCTTGGCACCGATGCAGACGGGTCTTGCTTCACAAATTCCCTCAGCCCTCTGTTTGCCAGCTCGATTTTGGGGCTAGGAGTCCGCTTTGTCTTTGAGAGCAAGATCTGCTCCTCTTCCTTCATGTCGCGATCTCGCAGGATTTCTAGCACAGTCTGACCGTTCTCGTCCACAGCAGTCAAATCAGGAGTGCCCAGCTCGGCGAGTAGGCGAAGTGTTTGGGTGTCACCTTTGTCCAAAGCTTGCAATACCGCGTTCCAGCCACGGTACATCAGGTTGATGTCAGCACCCTTAGCAATCAAGTGCTTGATATATGACAAGTCATCTTCGCGATGACGACGAATGGCCTTAATGATGGGGAGGTGCTCTCCGGGAGAATTTGGGTCGGCGCCAGCCTCGTCAAGAAGGAATTTAAAGATTGTTTTGCGGTCTTCACGAATGGAAGTGGTAAGCGGTGAGAAAACGCCACCGTTCCTCTCCTCGACATCGACACCCTTTTTGAGCAACAATTTGATGCTTTCCAGCTTGTCTGCTTGGACTGCCAACTCGAGGGCACCCTTAGGTATGCGATGCGTTGGGGTGTGTGGGAGCAGCATGGCCAGGATATCGGGGTGCTTAACAGCCATGTTGATAGGCCATTCTTGTCCGTGCACTGTCGGACTAGCGCCATGCGCCAGGAGGATATCGATCGCTCGGAGGTCGTTCTTCTTGATGGCAGTCGTGAGGGCGGTGTGACCTGCTTTATTGTGCGCATTGGGGTCCACTTTGTGCTTAAGTAGAAGCAACATTGCCTCCTCGTTGTTGTGCGCAACGCACTCCTCGATAATACCTTTGGGTGTATGCGGATCCGACCCAGCAGCGAGTAGGCGAGGAAGAATGTGCGCTCGGTGGTGAGTCACGCATTTGAACGCGGGATACTCCGATGCCATGAGATTGGGGTCAGCTCCTGCCGCCAGCAGAATCTCGACAAGCTTCTCGTGGTTGTCGCGGATCGAACTGCACAAAGGAGTGAAGATTCCATCTTTCTTTGCGTTTGGATCTGCGCCATGCTTGAGCAGGATCTGTACCGCTTCGATGGAGTTGATGGAAGCTGCTAGCTCGAGCACACCTGGTGCACGGTTCACAAGAGCTCCTCGCTCGAGGAGCAGCTGGAGCATTCGCGGACGATGCACCGCAGGCCACAGCATGTGCTTGGGTCCTGGCAAGTTGGGGTTGGCACTGTGGTCAAGTAACATTGCAACAAGATCCAAACGGTCGGCGTTTATTGCCTTGAAGAGCGGCGTTTCTCCGTGATCGTTCTTGATGTTCGGGTCTGCGTCGTAGACCAGCATCCACTCCACCAGGTCAATTGTCGTGGTCTTGTTCATTGATTGTATGAATGGCGTCTCGCCATTAGCCATGGTCTTGTCGCACTTGGCACCGTGTTTCAAATACAGCTGGAGGAATCCGACCTTTCCCTCGTTAAGACTCAATGCCAGCGGATTCTCTTTGCTTGTGCCAGCGCAGACGTTTGGGTCCGCGCCGTACTTGAGAAGGAGCTGTGCCGCAAGGAAAAATGACGATTCAGTCGCGGCGTAGAGCGGTGTGAACCCATCCTTGTCTTTCCCGTCCGGATTCGCCCCAAACAGCAGAAGCAATCGTACAGAGTCGATATCATGGTTTGTCACGGCCAACCTTAGCAGGTTACATTCCGGACCACCATCAGCCGGCACACCGCAGTCAAGCAAATGTTCAATCGACTTGTGATTTTGTTCCTGCACAGCGACGAGCAGTGCGCCTCTTGAGCCCGCGGATATCGTGCCTCCGCCAGCCTTCGGCTTCCACCGAGTGATAGTCGACGGGTCGTACTTAATATAGGTAGCTTTCTTGGGCATGTCTTCCAGATCATGGCTGTACATCAGATCCTCAACCTGCTGAATGGATGAAGGCGGTGTGATTTCGGATACGTAGTCTGTCGATGCTCCTAAAGCAGCACTCCGGGCGCTGAACAAGTTCGAAGACGCTAACGTGCCCTTGCTCGAACCGCTGAAGAAATGTGAGTCGTGGTGGCCCTCTGACAGTGGAGGTGATGGAAGGTCTCGGTGTAGAGACGCTCTCGAGCTCTGACCAAATGGCTTCGCCTGGTGCTCCTGAGTGATGGTTGGCGTGAGAGACGGGCTTTGAATTTGTGATGTGTGATGCGAGTTCGTGATAGATTTGCTCGGATCAGGCCTATCAAGAACAGCTGCCAGCGCGGTGTAGCCAATGCTCGTGGCAGTTTCCGACTTGACTTCTCGTAGTCTCCAGGTGAGCATCAAAGGATTTTTGCTTGCGCCGTCTCGGCACTGCACGAGGGACATCCTCATCTTTTCTATTTCGTCTGAGGCGAACATCATGCGGAAACCGTTGCCTAGCTTGCTGAACCCTTGCTTCTTCTCGTTCTCGAGGACTAGAAGAGATAGTTAGGGTCCATGCGTTTCTCCCGTGAGGTTGGAGGGGCTAATTACGCTTGTTGACCATTTGGTTCATGACAATGAAGTTGTTGTTGTACTGCCTGAAGAGGGTCTGTAAATCGCTGGCGATGTCGCCAGGAAATTGTGTCCGGCCATTGTTGGCTTCGTGTAGTCCGGTCTTTGCGTGGAACAGAGCTCGACTGGTCTCAAGAAACTCGAGCGCAAGGTCTCTAGAGCCATCTCTGGGTACTTTTGCATCGCTGAGATATTCCAGCAGATGGACCGCAATGCTGTTGCCGAGAGAAATCGTGATGGTGCAAAGCTCGAGAGGCGTTTCCTTTCCCTTCTTTGGTGCCATGGCGGTCGATTCTAAATGAGTGTCAAGGTACTATGCTTTTTGATCAAGGGCACTACAGGGCTGTCAAAGCCACAGTCAACTATGCAGCTGCAATCAGAAGAGGACCCAGATGCGCCGGGAAACGGGGCGGGCACGGCTGCATTATGAAAGGAGGCTGCAGAGGCCGAACGGACGCTCTGTGCGTAGTGGCATCGATTATTGCAGGGCCGGACCTGCGTAGGCCTTCCTAGAGTTGGCCTCGAAACTGTCCCGAGGGCCCTACAGCTCCAGGCCAAGTCTCGGGAACGCTAATGGTGGCCCCGACTTCTCAAAGGAACCGGCCAATTTAATTCTCACCGTGCACGTGTCATGCAAGCTAGGAATGGGACGCTGTATAATCGATAACGGCGGGACGATTCCATGCAGGCTCAGCCATACGTGTTGACTACCGCTGCAAGCGCAAGCGTCCAGACAGTCGTCACTGCTCAAAATAACAGTCTTCGCACCGCTCACGGTGGTGGCACATTCACATAAGTGAAGTGATGAGCCTCGCCGCGAGGCGCGAGGAAGGGTATGCTGAATTGTGTCGGGCCCTACCAATAGCCTAGAGATCCCAAGAACTGCCGACAAAGTCTACGCGTTCGAGACACGTACGATGGCTGGAAGCGGTATGGTCAAGTCGTGGTTGCGGCCCAGATAGAGTATCTGTCGATTTGGCAGCCTTCAAATGCTACGTAGAAAGTTGTAGACCCTCCTGGGTGCCCTACTAGCAGCCAACACGGGAATTCCTGACCAGTCACGAAGCAGTCAATGGGCGTTGTTGAATTACTAGAGCATTTTGACGGCCTGCCCATTGACGGTTCGCAGGAAGTGCGAGTCATTGGTCGTGCTAGCTGGGCCGAAGGCTTGGCATGGTCGAATCTGCACGATGGATCGCCAATGTTGAAGTCAATTTGCGGCTGTGTCATGCAGGCGCGCGTCTCCCCGGAAAGGCTATAGTACTGACGGTAAGGTCGGGTCAAGATGCTTCAACCTGGTCAGTGGGTTTCGCTTGGCCGTATACACATTTAAGCCGTACTATCGTTATTCCGTCCGTGGACCATAGGGCAGCGAAATCTGGTGCCCAAGGCAAGAGGCGAGCAAACCCCATGCATGAGCGAACGATACATCGCAGCGGTCGAGATAGTCATCCATGGATGTCATCACATGCCGACAGCGGCTCTTGGAAGCCATTTCCAGGGCCGCGGCATTGGAAAGTGTTCTCTAGCAGCTCCACAGGACCACAGCGTCCGGGTGTAAACAGCTGGCCGTGTCCGCCTTGATGCCGCCTCTGTGCTCTTATTTACATCTTCTCCCGCAGATGCCTCCCCGACCGTTGACCACAGCACCGTCTTAGCTCACAGACCTGCATCTGTCAGCGCTGGCGTTCGAGGCCGGAGAGTGCACAAAAGCATCAGTGCTAACCCACCAGCCTTGTCTGAATTGCAAGCTTTGCAGTTTGAAAACTTAAATTTAACCATGCCGCAACTCTCGCTTGCTCTAGGGTGCCACAGTGCCAGCCCTTGAAGCATTGCATGGGCTGGCAGGCCTCCGATTGCTTGCATTGACCTCGTCTAAGCCAATCTGATTGATCAGCAGCAGGGATGAGCGCATCACGAAGCACCTCGCAGCTATCCTGCAGCACTGAGCGAAACCACTTCTGCGAAAGTATCTGCTTCACTACTGCTTGAGATTGGCGACGCGAGATCCGAGGTTGCGAGCATAATTAGAGTGCTGCTAGCTTCGCGGCCACAATTCCTGCTCAGGCACACCCCGCTGATTGGCTCGCCTCAGATGAACGGCGGTGACGTTGATATGCTCCAGCTAGGGCAATGACCTCCACGCAATCTATGACTGGGGCCACCAAAGACTGCAGTGGTCGAATTGGGAACCTTGAGACCTACGGTGATACATGTATCGAGACACGAACCAGGATCTTCTACGGTTCCAGAACAGAATCCTGACTGAGAAAGCAAAACTTGCAGCAGGTACACAGGTTGCTATGTACATGCTTGATGAGAATCTTCAACAAAAGCTGGCCCTGAAACCATCCTGAAGATCTTGCGCACTCATCCAGGATTCCAGTCGCCGAGAGAACGGTCCTTCAGGAATTCGTTCAATTTGGGTATACGGCAAGGTATCAATATGGCTTCCCAATGATAATTTCATGGGTTCATCATCCAACTGTCGTTGATCATTCACTGCATCCGCATATACTGACAAGGCCGACGCTGGTCGCAGCGAGCCGATATGTTGCTCGCAATCAATGCATGCATTTGGGTCTCGGGCTCACACCAGTGACAGAACAGCAAAGACGAGCCTGAAGATCATTAATGATCACTGACCCTCTAGTGCCCAAAAATACGGCAGCCACGTTCGCCTGTAGATATGATGGATGACGGCGAGAAGCAGGGCAGGGCAGTAAACTTATCAGTCAATCAACAAGTCGACCAATTGTGCTCACGGAGCCAGATGCACAGGGTAAGCGATCAATTGATTAGCTCAGCCTGCGAGCCACACCATTCGACTATCCGGACAGGAGAGACTGCATCTCGCCAGCCAGTCAAACACTTCAATCAGCCAGCCGCCCATCAACGGTCGGAGTTCACGAGATTTGATGATATGTACGAGCTACTCTTCGCGATTTTCCCGAGCAGCATGTTGCAAAAAAGCCACTTCACCCGCCAGCTGTTCACGTAGACCTATTAGCGTCAGATTAGCTTGAAATTGAGTCAATCTCCCAAAAGACAGGTCGGTGACCTGAGCAAGACTCCGTAGGGCTGAACCAACCGACCACCATTCAGAAGTACACCGCACATCATTGTCAAGGTACTATCAACTGCCTTCAACTGCATGTCAAAGGCGTATACGACGACCGTTTGGCAGAGAAGTGGATGCACCGAATCTTGTTCAGGGACACGAGAGACCAGGCATGCGATCCAAGATTCCGGCATACTGTGTCAAAGCATGTCGCAAAACACCCACGCCGACTCATGCAGGACCATGACTGCCCAAACAGCGAGCCGTCGGCATGCTGTACGTTGCTCATCCATTCGTCCCATTCGTAGTATACAACAATCCACCTTCTCTACCCAAAAGCGACGGCATGCCGTGAGCTGGTGCTGCACAGGGATTGTGGCGGTGAGGCACTCCCATAGAGATTGATTAAGTAGGGTAGCGGGAGGGCTAGAGCAATAGGAAGACAAGATCGAGCATTGAGTGATCATACCATCAGGCATTTGGTGCACTACCTAAGCCAGTGTATCGCTCCGTCAATGCATTAGACGCGAGGATCATAGCATGCCAGCCACCAGGCAGCTACCTCGCCCACCCATCGTCAACCTAAGCTCTCCCCGAGCTCATCATATCGCGCCTTGCAGCCCGGCGCAGCTCTGCTGTCCCACAGCAGAACGCATCAATCTAATGTGCTAACAAGACCAGGAATCAATCAAGCAATCTTTTAGAGGACAATAGCCTTCACCCCTGAGGCCATCGTGGTTGAACGCCGGGAACACCTCGCCATGCTTGCAGGATAAAAAAGCACAATCATTTAAATCGATCTTCAGCCAAAGCAGTTCACGTCTCGTGCCAGAGCTGCACATTGCGGCCGCGAAGCCAAGTGCGCGTGGTGTATGGAGTGAGAGACTGGTATCGCATTGCTGGGATCGTGTATCGAGGTTGGCATCAAGACCCCGTGGAGAAGCAATGTTTGTTGTACAAAGCTCGAGTCGTAATAGTGTTACAGATGCCATTGGGGGTATGTGTTAATGGGATCAGGTAGGAATGATTTCGCATTCTCAACCTCTAGGTCTTGCGGAAGTCCGACAGCACCGGGTAGATGAGTTCGAAGGCTTGGTAGATCTCCTCGCGCACCTTGGCACCGGTGAGCACGATCTTGCCGGACACGAAGATCAGGAGCACGATCTTCGGCTTCATCATGCGGTAAATGAGACCCGGGAAGAGCTCAGGCTCGTAAGAGCTGAACATGTGGTGACGAGACGCCAAGCCCTCGAGACGGATCGGGAACTTGATGTCGCACGAGCCGACGATGTTCTGGATCTTGAAATCGGTGAACTTGGCGTTGAAACCCAGCTTCTGGATGATGCGCGCGTACTTGCGGCTAGCAAGCTTGCTGTCATCCTCAGACTTGGCACCAGTCACGACCATTTTACCAGAGGCAAAGATAAGAGCAGTGGTCTTGGGCTCGCGGATTCTCATGATGACGGCTGCGAAACGCTATGCGCATGTCAGCACGAGTCAGTGAGGCAGCATCACGAGGATGGATTACCTTTGGATTGTACTCTGCGTTACGGGCATGCAGCGCGATAGTCTTGAGGTCCAAGCGGCAGTCAAGGTTGACGGTAGCCACGATGTTCCTTTGCGACAAAGTCAACACTCATGCTCAACGAGCACACAATGAACCCAGAGGCGATACTCACTGTAGCGTAGGGACGATACCACTGACGCCCTGTCCTGCGCCAGGCGTAGCCGCAGGAGTGGCGGGAGTCACCCCATTGCCAGCTTGCTGCGAGGCATTGGCTCCTTGCGGTTGGCCGTTCACGAGACCGTTCCTGCCGTTCGCCTGCTGCGACTGACCATCTTTCTCAGATGAAGGCGGAGTGAGGTGGCCTGCGCCGCCCGGAAAGGACAGCGAGGTCGGCGCAGTGAAGTCCTTGGCCTGCTGCGCGGTGGACGGGTGGGTCATGTATGCAGTCTCCATCTTCGCGATGATGAGTGACGCGCTCTGGCTTGTGATGCCCAGAGTGCTCTGAGGTGTCGCCGACAGAAGTCACGCGAGCTGCTCGGTTGGTGGATGCGCGATCGATATGCTCGAGTCGCGGGCGCTGATGCGCTGTGGTGGTGATCGCTCGGCGGGCGGTGATCGTACCAGAAGTGGGAGATGAACAAATCAATGTCTCCCTCACTCGATGCCGAGGCCGGAGTGTGCTGCTGCTGCCGGTGGTGTGTCGCAGTGGCGGTGTCGCAATGTTCAGGCAATGCCAGCAGTGCCCTCTTCGGTATTAGAAGTAAGCTGTGGTGGTTGGTGTAGCTGGTCAAGTGAGTTGTTGAAGTGTCGGCGCGATGTATGCGACCGACGCACGGACGGCTAATGAGTCAGGTAACCGACTTTTCTTCCTCGCGTGCTTGTGAAAGATTGACACGCTCGCTGGTTTCCAAGTACTGGACCAGTGAAGCTAGGAAAATCGAGCCTTGTGACGAGATCTCTTGTTCTTGATTATTGGAGCTACGGAAGGTGTGGGTGGGTTCGAGTTGCTTGCGCGGGGGATGGCGTCGAGGAGCAACAACAGCGACAAGCGGAAGAGAGGCCGGAGGGGATCGAAGCAACTTCAGCGGGCGACGTGGAGATTTAAGTAGCCAGCGGGCCTGATCGCGCTAGCCCGCTTTGAGCACTAGTGTTTCTCTCCTTTCTCGCAGTGACGACGATTTGGTGCCCGCAGTTGAACTTTCCAGCTGGCAATTTCACGCGCCGCGAACTCACATGCGACACGTCGCATCGACGCTGCCATCCTCGAGAATGCTGGTGAAGCCGCATCTTGTCTTCTTTGACGCATGTGAAGATAGTTATTGATGGATGAAGGACGACGGTCATGACAGAGAGTGACGAAGACGAGCAGGGATCGCGTGCTTGCTGCTGATAGCAAACGCGCCCCGTATGACTCACAGTTGCCCGCCGGTCACAGTTTGCGCCTCCCCACTTGGTCTCTCACCACTCACGACTGAAAGCTGGACAATTCAACAACAAGAGCTCGGGAACTTGCGGACCGGTTTTCAACTATTGCGTGGCGGAGAAGAAATAAGTGAACATGTCTGAGGCGTGGAGAGGTAACATTGGTGATGATGGTCGAGAGATGCTGGGAACGGCAGCCTGAAGCGGCAGGGGAGAGCCTGAGGCTTCCTGGTACATGCGCGTGGCAAACCGCGCAAATGCCTGTGCATTCTGTAAAGCCGGATGCAGCCTTTGTCGAGCGCGATAGCCTTACAGCGAGATCGTGGTGTACTTTTGCAGGTTCGTGGAGAATCTCAGGCAAGATCGACGAACTTTGCGACAGTCACGCACGTCGTGCTGGGCAGGCTTTCGAAGTAGTGGCGAGTGGACATGCAAAAGGTACCTTAGGAAATGCAGCACAGCTTCGTCTACTGTGCGGGAGCAGCGTCTTATCATCAGGCTCGCCTTGTGGCAAACCTTCAGTTGTGCATATGACGAGACTTCTGCTAGATCCAGGCCTACCTTACTATCTCAACCATCAAGACCATGTTTCACAATATATGGGCGATGAACACAACATATACCACGACAAGTGGTTAGGTACATGACATTCGCAGGATGTAGCCAGGAAGCATGTGGACTTCCGAAAACATGTGATACAATCATGTCGATCAGCGTTCCTTCCATTTTTGGCGGTCAATCGGTAACGCCCCTGCCTGCAGACGTACGCAACGATGCATCAGCCTCACTGCCGATTCTGTTTCATAGTGCCGAAGTCCGCCAAAGTCACAAGATTATATGCGATTTGCGTCACAGGACGAATAAACAGTTCTTGCGATTTAGACTGTATTGCAATGTAGCAGGCTCGGTCAAAGTTGCCTTCTGTTGATGCAAGCCTCAAGAATTAGCCGTTGGCACCTTTCTCGAAACTTCCTCATCATTCCTTTGCTGAGGTTCCGTACTCCACCGCCATTCAGCTACATTCGGCCTCTCGCATCGTTGTCGACAACTTCTGCACGCATCAATAAGAGCCATCATGGCAGCGAACGCAAAGAACAGCAAACATCTGTACATATAAAAAACCTCCATGCAGCTTCGTGCCTTTACTTCGCTTGTTCTTCCCTCAGTGGGTGATTGAGTGGAATGTCGGGCCATCTGTCACGACCCTCGCACAATATGCTGGCGGCGTAATCTGTGCCTCCAGCTCCATCTGAGTACTTGGCTGGAAAGAATGACGACGGTCTCCCGCAGCAGTTATGTAGCATGACTTGAATCAGTGTGCTTGTGCTCAAGTCAATCCGCCTACACTTCCTTCAATCGACACATACTCAGGCCTCCTACAGCTTCGCCCTCACAATCATGCTCTCCATAACGCTCGCCTGCCCCTTCCCCAACTCCTCGTCAAGCACCATCCCCTTCTTCCCACCTCTCCAATCATTTGTCCATACATGATCGTCTTTCTGCCTCTGCGCCGGCCACCTCCACTTCCTTCTCAACTCTCTGCCCAATTCATCCCTCTCCTTGCCCAACAGCACATCCACGATCCTCTCGCCAATCACCGGCAAGAATTTGTACGCATGTCCCGACCCGCCGGTCGCGATGAACAGGTTCGAGTACTTTGGATGGTAGTCGACGAGATAGTCGCCGGTTGGCGTATCGCAGTACCAGCAGATCCTAGTCTGTGTCCAAGGTCGGTCTGCGAGTTCTGGATTGGTGCGAGCGAGGTAGGTCCTGCATTCTTTGTCGGCTTCAAGGGGGATGGTGAGGTTCGGGTCGTCTTGTTTTGTTCGTGGTAATGAGACGGTGATGTTCTCGCCTGCCTGCTCGGGATGAGAAATTGTTACTGGATTGGCATAGCCATAGCCGTGTCTCGCCACCTTGAGGATGCCAGGAACTTTTGGTTGTATTATGAACATGCCATTGTCTTCGTTGATCAGCGTTGGGTTTTGGGCAAGCCGGGCTTGCTCTTCTGGCGTGATATCGATAAAAGCTATCACTTGACCAGAGGCAGAAGCAATGCCGCGCAGATCGACGAACTTAGGTGTCCAGGCACCTGCGGCCAAAATGATCAGATCTGCAGTGAGTTGCTGGCCGTTGTCCAGCTCTACGCTTTTGACTATGCCATCGCTGAATTGCAGTCGCTTCACCTGCACCGTTCTGAAGTCGATTCGACCACTCTGTTCGGCGAGTTGACGCAGATACCTCATTCCATTCTCTGCATGCGCCCAACCTGACGTCCAATTCACGTAGCCTGATTTCCCGCAGTCTCCAGTCATGGTCAACACCCTACTGACATCCTCTGGACTTCTGAGCGGCTCGACTTGACCACCTTTCTCTCGTCGACCTTCCTTGAGTCCTAGGGCCTTGACATTCTTCATCGCACTCTCAATGAAATTATGCGCATGCTCCACATCCCCAGCATCGCCACCTGAAGTTCCTTGATCAGTAACCAAGCAAAGTCCGGCTTCCGTATAGCGGCCACCAGCCCCAAACTGCCCTCTCCAGTGCTTGTGAGCGTCGGACATCAGTGCTGCATAGGGAGCATCTGCATAGTCTGCTCGCACGATTCGTGATGAATCAATGCTTGCCGCATCTGGGGCTGGAAAGTCGAGCCGCTCTAACAGAGTGATCTTCGTGTGCTTGAACTCTGGTCTTTGGGCGAGCTCGTAAGCGGTGCCCAGGCCAAAGACTCCAGAACCTATAATCAAGACCGACGAGGGTGTCTGCTTGGAAGTCATTCTGCTCTAGAGCCTCTCACAAGGTTCTAGTCAACGGTGGTTGTGGTTTGGGAGGATCTAAAGACGTATGTGACTTTGGGAGAGTAGAAGTGTAAGAGACGTGTGTACTTATCTTCCGTAGAGTGTGAGTCGGTGTCAATGCATGTCGTGTTAGAGGATCTAATGCGAGTGCTGGCCGAAGTCGCGGCGAACAGCGGAATTCCTAGAGAAACATATGGCGCTTTGAGCTTCCACCGCCAACACCTTCATCAACAAACCCCTGTATCACCTCTATCTCAACCTGACGTGACTAATGCCACGCCTAGCTGGTCCGGCCCGCCATGTAATCGACGCCGTGCGGTGGGCTTCTACAGCCCAGAAACCTCCACCACGTCCATCTGGTCGTTTCGCAAAGCCCCAACCGCAAATCACGCCAAGACCTGCCGAGAGTCTCCCTGAGAGATTGAAGCCAGAGGCGCAAGCCGCGAAGACCTCCAATCAGGCATCGGGACTTGCTAGAGGGCAACGACTTCCATGGGTGCTGGGCTCCATTCTTGCCGCAGGTCTTGGGTTCTACGGCTTGCAGTTGTATGTGGCCGCCCGCAAGCCATGCACGAACGCGCACGTTGCAGAATTATCTCAGCAGAAAGATGTTGTAGGAAGATATGACACTATGGCGGAAGGCTTCGACAGCGAGGTCGGCATGTCAGAGCTGTTGATGGGTATCAATGGCATCAGAAAGAAGTTGGCTCAAAAGTGCCAGGGCCATGTGTTGGAAGTCAGCTGTGGCACAGGGAGGAACCTGGGCTACTATGCTATCGATCAGAAGAAAGGCATCGTCGACAGTCTCACGTTCATCGACATTAGCCCGCAGATGGTCGAGGTATGCGAGAAGAAGTGGGATGCACTGTACGGCTCTGAGAAAAAGCGTAAGGCGCTTAAAAAGGATTTGAGAGTGCGATTCATGACCGGCTCCGCGTTGGACACGATGCCACTGGCGCCGTCAGGCAAGAAGTACGATACCATCATACAGACGATGGGCCTTTGCAGTACACCATCGCCAGTGCCGCTTCTAACGAACATGGTAAAGCATCTGGACACCACAGATCCCGAGTCTCGGATCATACTTCTGGAGCACGGCCGCAGCTACATGCCTTGGCTGAACAACATCCTTGACAACTCTGCTGAGAAGCACGCTGAAATCCATGGCTGCTGGTTCAATCGAGAAATCGGTGAGCTAGTCGAGGCTGCCGCAGAGCAGACCGGCTTGGAAGTAGTCAGGGAGCGCAGACATCATTTTGGCACGACTTGGATGTTTGAATTGAAGCCGAAGAATGAAACGGTCAAAGCTGCAAGGGCCAAGTCGGGCGAAGAGGCAGATGCTGATGAGGTGAAGGAAGAGAAGGTTGGGTGGTTGAACTGGCTCAAGGCGCCATCTGAATGAATGCCTTCCTTATCGTGGCCCAGAAAAAGTGCACCGCGCCAGTAGCGACCGCAATGTGAGTATTTCTTGTTCCCTGTCATACCCACAGTCTACTGCACATGATGATTATGGATTAAAAATATGTTTCAAGACGGAACAGAATCTCCTTGTTGAGAACCCATTCCTACACCTGATTGCCGCGCAAACACTATATCTGCTCCAGACTATTAGCACGAGACAAGGAACTTCGGCTGATGGAATCTTACCTTAAAGTCCCAGCAAGTGATTCTCGCAAGAACGAGCTCTGTGCCGGAGCTCGTATTCCGCCGAAGCATCACAATAAGCAGCGTCCAGCCGATGGAGCGGCATCCATGGACGGAAATGTATGTACGCCTCGACGTCCAGCAGAAGTCCGTACCAGCTGCAGTACCGGTACATTCAGATGAGACTTCGCTGTTCGCCGAAGCAGGTAGCAATCGCAGAAGGCGCGCTATACTCTGAGCCATGACCCATCCGTGAGCAAATACATAGACGCAGTCCACAAACATGCTGTGTCGCTCATTGCTGGATGGGTAGTGGCTGTCACAAAGCATCGCCAGGAGTCTCAGACATCTCTGGGGTGTGCTTGTGGCTTGCCTGCGCGCTTGCTATTGACTTCACGGGTTTCTGGCAAGCTGACCTTGTTACGACTCGGTTCAAAAAGTGCAATGGTCGCGCGCGGTATCTGATGTGTTTCGAAACCCGTGCATGAGGAAGGAAAGGAGTTGCGAGCGGATTGCGCGTCGAGTTTCGAGAACTTCGGGTGGGTCACGCTCGGCGATCGGAGGAAACACTTGGGACAATACATCCAATACAATGGAATTATGCATCGTATGGTACAAGCTATGTACATTCGCGCCGTGCGCGATCACCACAACCAACTCTTGCGAGTGTCCGACCCGGAGGTCTTCGTAGCAGTGGGTCGCGAGTAGCTCATGGCGCGTGCCCAGTGGGCTTTCCTGAATCTGCGAACATCAGACCCTCGCCTCAAGACGTGATCATCACCTGCACTCACACCTCATGACTCCTCGCCTGGTGCGGCCTCCTCTCACCATGCTCCGCAGGCCGGATCTTTCTGTCGACATCTCTCCTCCAGTCGCGCTTTTCGTTCCCGACTCGAGCAGGCGGCGGGCCACGACCGACCACAACTCTACCAGCGCCAGCAGCGTCCAGTATCTCGCCTTCTCAGCTTCTGCGCCTTGTGTAACTCGGCTCGGCCGCCTGGCTTGTAATAGTCGTGGCCCTGACCTTTAGACTGGAACTCAAAGTCTTGAGGCATGAACTTCTGAGTCGGCGAGCCACCCTCAATCGCCGCTTTGCCGGTACCAGACGTCGCATTGCGCCACTTCAACTTCTGCGCCTTGTAGAACTTGTCCCGTGTATCTGGCTTATAGAAGTCATGGCCCCGGCCCGTGGACTGGAATTCTGCATCCCGAGTGATGGACTTATGGGTGGGAGCACCATGCGCATGCTCAGCGCCAAATTCGTGAGTACCAGCATCTTTTTTGCCTCGTCCGAAGACCTTGTGTGCTTCGTCTTTGTCTTTGTTCACAGCCTCAGTGACCTGAGGAATGGCTGAATTGATGGCGCTCTTGGCCTTCGTAAGGTCGCCGTGCAAGGTGCCCTTCAGCGAGCGGGCATAGTTGTCTTGACTGCTGCCGCGGTAGTCCTCTTGTCTCCGATCTAGGTGCGTTGCAGGAGTATCAGCGTCGTACGCTACCACCACTGGAAGATTGCCTTCGATGACGTTCTTGGCCTTGGTGAGGATGTTGCGGGCGGAGTGTCTCTGAGCATAGGATGGAGCTCCAGTCACGGCCACATGGGCTCCCTGGTACGGATCCTGAGCATCTGGTTCGCGAGCGTGGATATGATCGGTGTGAACTTGTGTGCGATCTTCCTGACCTGGCAATTGAATGCTATGCGCCAAGCTGGTAGCCGTATATGTGGCGTAAAATATAGTCACGGCCAAGAGCATACTGCTGGGTTGCTTAGATCCTTGATGACACTGAGTGAAGGAGAGGCATTGACAACACTGAAGATAGTGGGGAAAAGACAATGCAAGGCGTCTTGTTGGAGATCTGAGACGTTTGGCCTACCTATCAGCAACGAGGATGATTGAAGCCCGTGTTGCACGTTGCGTTGCCATTGTCTGTTTCGGGTGGTCGGTCTTTCAAAACCGATGTGGATGCCGGCAGCAAATCCTGAGTAAAATTGCTCGACAAAGGGCGTGCTAAAGCAAGAGCAGAAGCATATTCGTCTCATGGTCGGACGGAGCATCTGTGGTGTTTCAAAAAAGAGGTAAGTCGACCGATGGAGTGGTTGTGGTCTATTGCGTGCTGGCGAGGACTGTAGAATCTTCACATACGCTGCTCAGAGCTAAGACCTTCTGACCAGAGCCTGTCCGCTTGCAACACCAGTGATAATCCATCATCATGTGCAGCTGCGGTCGCGCAAAGTCGGGCCTGGCTGTAGTGCTTTCTTAACAAAGACATATACTGACAGCCTTCGGCCATTAATGATCTCGACCACGGTCTCACACAGAAAGCGGATGACAGCTCTCATTCGATCATGCCTCAACGGGCCTGGCATTCGTAGCGAGTAATACTTTTGAGATATCCTATGACCTTTCGATGCTACCACAATCTTTCCAGCAAGCTCTTGGTCACCCTGGCCAGAGAAGCGTTGCGACGGACGCCCTCCGGCATTTGTCGATGTACTTTCGAGAGCTGAATCTCAACCACGGCACGTCCATTGGTGCTTCTTTAGGGTGAACGAGCAGAGCTGCAGCATTCCAGCCAAGATCCTGGAGTCAGCTCCGACGGAATGCCAATGCCACCGCCATCAACACGAAAGTGCGGAGGTCGTGCACCTAGCCGTTTTGCCATCCCTCTCAGGGTCTGAGCAACCACAAACGAGAGATATTACCGTTGCCAGGGATGCCTGTGGATATCGACATTCGCATGTGACATCATTCCATGGGTAGGCTGCGCGTGTCCACCCCTAATTCTCACTTACCAAACCGTCCGGACAACAAGCAGTCCTTTCATGCCGACCGCCATCGAGATGCCGGAGTCCAGGAAGTGACCGGAAGTGATCGCGAGCACTAGAAGATAGGTATACCACCGGCGAATATGAGCCGGTGTTCAACCTCTCAATGTTGTGAATTGAGCTAGGAAGCAGCGACGCGGGAGCCGCATCGCGATGATCCTGCATGAGAGCGCCGATCGATTGTTTGACGTCTTCGCGTGCCATATTGCTGCTGCGCGTCAATGTTGAGATTCGCACATGCTTGGTCGAAAATGTGAATAGTGAGATATGCAGATGGTGAAGCTCTTGACGTCGTGCCCAGGCCCACGCCTGGTTGCAAGGGCAGACCAGGCAGACGTTGGTTGTTGTCGCGTGAGATGCTGGGCCTGCATGACGCTCCAGAAACGGTTCTGGTGCGTCCGGCTCCTTTTCCAGAAGATGATTCGTTGGAAGCTAGCCATGGAAGCTTGCAAGCGCTCCCCGGCCGTCGAGGAACTCACCGGGATGCTTAGTAGGCAGCTTGTGACGAAACGATCGCCGCCGACGAGTCGTACACAATCCAGAGGACGTTGCACAGACTCCGTTTGCCCGTGTGACATGAGGCGACACCATTGTTGATGATCCCGAGGAATCACCTCGAGCATTGATCGTTGGAAGGGGCGGATCTGTGAGACTTGCAAATCACAACACCCAGAAAAGCAACTCTCGCATAAATTTCTAGCATTTTTAGCCTCTGACTAGCTGCATCATCCATGCCATCAGTTGGCGAGGTGCACTTTCCCCCGACCCCCTCTCACCACCACCTTGCGGTCAGCTACCAACTCCCAACTACTTGACAGGCGCATAACAGCACCATTATTATCGATACAAACAGTCATCGCGCCGCTGCATGGTCTGGCACAGCAGCTGTGCTATCGACAACTTTGCTACTCGGTTGCCACGACGGGCTTACCAAGGGCCTAGCCGACGATCTTCCAGCACAGAAAGGAGGTTTGAGGAGCAACATCATCGCCAGCTTGCGACAGTCCGACTCACCTTGCATCGCTGTCGCAACCACTAACGAACGAGGTCTATACTGGATCGCGGCGAATATTTGCGGTGGTCGCAAGTACGGAGCCGCCTCCCACGCCTTGCATTAGCCGCACCGGCCGCATACTGCAAGGCAAGCGTTGACCAATTGGTTGCGAGGGCTTGTAGCTGGGCAGCATTCCACAATTCCACATCTGAAGGGACGTGTCAGCCTGCGAACGCCAAAACATCTGGCGCATCAATACAGCTGCCTGGTTATGCTATTGATGCTGTAACAACTTGTCGAAAGCCACAATAACTATGCCGTACAACACCCGACGCAAGAGCCTCTCGCTGGCTGAGCTAGGCATCGTCGTGCCCAAACGCTCGCGCACGGAGTCGCATCCATCACCCCCAAGCATCGCCGATGGCGATGAACCCGTCAACAAGAAATCGAAGTTGTCGCACTCTTCTGGATCTACGTCGCCGCCTCCAGGCCTCATGAGCCCACCGCGAACAACCAATATACGAGTCAAGGAGGAGCCGGCGAAGCCAGCAACAGAGCTGTCGCCTCCACCATCACCTGCACGAGAGGGCAGCAACAAGGTCGACATTGAAGGTATCAACGATAACATCGTCGTCGCAACTATCCAGCAACTGGAAAAGACCGGCAACCGACCAATCTTCGTCAAAGAGCTTGCGCATGTGCTTGCCTCAAGATTGACATGCGTGGAGAAGTAAGTTCTTCCATCACCATGCTGCACAAAGCGACGTGCTAACGATCGTGGTTTCCAGATCTGCCAACCCAACTGCACTCATATCGTCGCGTCTCACGTCCTACCTACAACGACCATGGCCTGCCATCAGCCCGTGCCCACTCGCGAAAGACCTGTCGCCAGTCCACCCTCGCCGGCTATACTTCTACCTTACAACTATGCAGGCGCAGGCACTGCCCGACCCATCAGAGATGATGCTGCCTAAGCCGCGCATCATATCGCCGTCACTGTCGTCAGCGTCGGCAGCAGACGAGGATGAACAACGATACAACCGGCAACGGACTGCTTTGTCGCCGTCGCCCGAGGTCGACCTGTCGTCGCCCGAGCTCGATGGCGAAAATGCGCAGGAGGCAGAACCTAGTGTGCCGTTTGCATCGGCACGGAACTCGGTGCCACGCGATTCGCGTGCGTCCAGTCTCTCCCAGCACCGTCGAGCAGCCAGCCCGCAGCTCGAACGCGAGGAGCGCGACTTCAAGCAAACGGCGAATCAGCTATATGAGCAGGCTCAATTGCGCCGCCGCAACAGCCAGAAGAAGGATGACGACGTTAAAATGGAGCAGGACGACACAACGACCGGCGCTGAGCAAGATACTGAGAGCGTTAGCATGTCCATCGAGGAGGATGAGGAGCTGGCCGCGAGAAAGAACAGCAGTGATGCCGCTGCCCTATTCGGCCAGCAGGAATCACTCCAGCAGTCTGGCCACCTTATGGACTTCAGCAGCCCTGTACTGCGACCGCAACACAGCATTTCGCCAGTCAAAAACCAGCACCAGGATGTTGCTATGGGTGCTCTCAGCCTCGACGTCAGCTCCATCAACAACGACGTCTCACTACCCGACGCGGCATTTGCGTGGGATAACCTCCAATCGCCCGAGAACATCGAGCTCGCAGAGCTGGACGACATGTTCGACTCTTATTGATCGACTCCACACTCGTCCCATCGCCAACACTATTCGTCACCGGCGATCTTTGACCCCTCTCGTACCTTGTTATTATAGATCGCAATCATGACGGCCTGTTGGAGTAGTAGCACATGGAAGCAATTTGTCCAAATGAAGGGAATTCTGGCGAAGCACAAATTGTATCAGTAGACATGGGATTGGGAGAGCGCGAGCTCGGAACGAAATACGGCCTGCGCATTCCGTAGATTGGACCTTTGGGAGCAGAAGCTGCTGGACGGCTCGCGCGCATGAGATTGAGAGGTTGGTGAGGGTACACGAGCATTGTACTAGTAGCATTGTACGACTGTAGAGGGCGTCGGCTTGACACGGCTGGGCTCTGTCTGTTGTACGGTATAGGAGGCTGGACTTGGCCCATCTTGCATGCATCTTCGTGTCAATCAAGCTCGCTCCTTCCCAACCTAGCCTGCCCTACAATCGCTTCTACCTCTATTGCTCCTGCCTGGAGTCCTTCCATGTCTCATATTCACGTATCAATATGACTGATGCTCACTCCTTTCAAGACGGCCGAAGTTGATCAAGTGATGCTGTCGAAATAAAGTCGCCCTCCCAATGTCCCTGACGCGATTCACTTGACGCCGCGGTCTAGCTGCGCCAGGATACCAAGCACACCCGCGCCGGCACCCTCATCATCGTCTCGCCGCCTTGACCTCGACCTCCCACCTCTATTAGTGCTAGCAGCCCTCTCCGCCCTCGCCTCAGCTTCTTCCTTCTCCTCTTCTACAACCTTCTTCGCACGTTCATATGCCTGCATCAACGCCTCATCCTCTGGTCTTAGGGACTCCTGCAAGCGACTCACGTCGTCCTCCTCGCCTCCCTCCTCCTCGTCAGAGGGCTCTGGCGAATCGAGCGTTCCGAGATCAGGAGACTTGAGGAGACGTTCGTCTGCGCCTGGGCTTGTAAGGTCTTCTGTGCTTCTCGCAGAAGCGTTTGAGGTGATGCGCGACAATGAGCGCCCTCGGGCATGTTCCTCATTTGTCCTCATGTTGCGGTATCCGATCGCCTCGGCGACTTTTCGCGCTTCTTCATCTGGGTCACCAGTGCCTTCGAATTCGCCAAGAGGGCCAAGATCACTGCCCATGATGCTGAGCCTGTTTTGCGCGTCCAGCAGGTGCCCGCCACGTCCACGTGGTGCATCTTCGCTCTTGTCTAGGATGTCGCGATAGCCACGTCGCTCCGGATCTTGCATTCGTTTCCGCTTCTTGGCCTCGCGTTTACTGCTCGGCCTGACGACGATGACCGGCACAGGGCTGTATTGAAGACAGTACTTGCTTACTGATCCGCTAGATAGTAGTCCTTGGTATCCAGTCAAGCTCCTGCCCCTTGTCCCGACTACCAGAATTGCTGGCTCGTAGATACGAATCATCTGCTGTATTGTATCGTGCACCTTTCCTATGCTGAATTCAAGCACCAGGCTGATGGCGCGGTCTTCCGTATTCTTCTTCTCAATGGCCTCCAAGAACCTCATGGCCTCTGCCCTGTAGCCCTTCTCTCCCTGTCCGCCCGCCCATTTCACGGCCTCTCTGCTGTCTTTCTCCACAACCCTCAGACAAACAATCTCATCTCCATCATCCACCAGCTCGTCTAGCAACCACTCTAATGCTGTGTCTGAGTATTCGTTTGTATCAGTCCCACATAGGAAGGTGCGGGAGCGCTTAGTGTACTCATAGTCGCGATGCTTGCGGTTCAATGTCAAGCTGAAATCGCTAGCACTTGGGTTGCTGAAGGTATCGAAGGAAACCTTTGGCTGGAACTGCGCGGGCGGGGGCGGACTGCTCATGCGTCTGCTGCCCGCCATAGATTTGTGGTCGCCCGAGAGTTTGCGCGAGGATGGCGCTTTGGCGCTACTTGATCGTGAGGTAGGATCGCGGGCGACGGAGGGCACAAATTGCACGCTTGGTCGTCGCGCTGAGTCGCCGTTGGCGGCGAGAGTCGGCCGCCGCCATGCTGGAGTATAGCCGGATGCGAATGTCGATGCTGAGGCAGTCGATGATGCTGCTGACTGTGTTGTCGGCCCGTTGTCCAATGAGGCGGGAGGTATTGAACGATCGGGAATCAGCGTTGTAGCTTGGGACAGCGGGGACGGATTCGCCGGCATTGAGCGAGGGGACGGCGTGTATTCACCCATCCTATTGCTGCATCCGAGTATATGACTTGAGGTTGGAAGGTGGATGAGGCTGGCGGCCGAGATGGTCGGTGTAGGGCTAATGCATGTGACTTTCAGTCATCACGAGGCAAGCACGTGGGCAAGTGGGGAGGAATGGGAAGGTGGAGAGCTTGACTGTTGACCAAATGCTTGACATGCATGTTGAACGTTTCATATCTGGCCTTGCAACGATCCAACCTGAGGGTTGATGAGTGCTGCAGGATCGACTGGCACACTTTGCGAGCCTCGCACCGCGAAACGTTCTTGCATTGCAGATTAAGGTCACGATGTATCGCGACATCTCTCATGTCATGCTCACCTTCCTCTTCTCGGCAGGCACGCACCAAACTCCTGAACTAGATCCTGGCCATCGCCAGCGAAGCTTGGCCTACGCCACTTTGACTTGGCTGAAAACAAGGACATCTGTCGAGTAGCCACGATAACGGTCAATTGATTTCACTTCATCGAGGTCTCACTGGCGATGCTGCTCAGCTCCTCACGGAATCGATTTGGAAGGCACGAACGACACGCAGGATCGCGAAACTGCGCCAGACTCATATTGAACGTGTCCACGCGTTGGCCTGGCGTTCGCAAGCTGGCGGCCTTGGCTGATTTTAGCAGACATCGGTGACAAGTGCAAAATAATGCTGAGAGGCATGCTCGTCTGGAGGCCCCTCTATAGCGAGATCGCTCTCCAGGATCGGACTTCAAGAGTGTAAAGTGCCGCTCCAATTGTCATTGCAGGACAATTGCCGGCGCAGGGTCAGATCGTGTGACGCTCCACGCGATGTTCAGTCTTCAAGTCGCGGACGTATCGTTCCCGAGGGCCAGCGAGTGTGTCGTCAGCTGCCATTCACACAGCTCTTGGCGGGTCCTACTCACGCCCGGGCGGTGCGACACCACATAGCGACTGACGTCTTAGTCGCTCAAAGAGCGACCGCGTCCTCTCTAGTGCAGAGCACGCTCTGGCGCGCTGGATCCTCGATATGCAGCAATTGTGCCCATCCCAGCCATGTTGATTGCGCTGTTGCACCCGGCTTGACCATCAGCCGCTGTCTTCGATCGGCGGATCCTGGGTCGCCCTCGTCAGGCTGACTTACTGACAGATGCTGAGCTGCGAGATCGAGCTGAAGACAAAAAAGATATCTGCTTTATTCGTCTTGGATTCTGCTATGCAGCCTGTCATGGGAATCCATGTACGTATCTCATTCGCCAACGCACAGGGACAAGACTAGGCATGACTTGACGCTCTGTTACGACATCCTTCTATTAATGCAACGCCACGATCTGTAGACGTCAACGACACACTCGAATCCGCAGGCAAATGGAGAGTCGACATTCAAGGATGCCTCTGCCTCCTCTCTCTTCATTTTCCTTACGTCCATTTCGTGTTTTTACGACATGTCTAATAGGATGAAGTGCCTCATTGGTGTCTTCGTATCGTTCTTTCTGACAGCTATCAATGCAACTCCGAATTCATTACCGTACATCAATCTACCCGACTCGGCTTCAACAAATCAGTCTAACGCCTCAGAGCAGCTGCAGCTTCTGATCAACTTCTCCAATTCCGCCAGCAGACTGCGCGTTCAAGCGTATAGTCCCGAGAACTCGGCCTGCCAACCCGATCAGATACAAGTTCGGCGCGAATGGGGCACGTTGAGCGCGTCTGAACGCATCGCCTACACCAATGCCGTGCGCTGCCTGCAAAGCAAGTCCGCCAGATCAGACCCATCGTGGGCTCCCGGGGCCAAGACTAGATTTGACGATTGGGTGGCAACTCACGTCAACCAGACATTGTCAATCCACTATTCCGGAACCTTTCTCGCGTGGTATCTCTCGATACTTGATTCCGCACGATAGCACTCATCGCTGACAAAGCATAGGCACAGGTGGTTCACTTGGGAATACGAGCAGAGCCTCCGAAGAGAATGCGGCTATCTTGGCACCCAGCCATACTGGAATTGGGGCCTCACGGCTATCACCGGTCTTGGATCGAGCCCAATATGGGACGGGTCGTCCACGAGCATGGGCGGCAATGGCGAGCGGATCATCCAGACTGGGAACATTGTCCTGACCATCAATGACCTGCCGGACATTGTTCTTCCGACAGGAACAGGTGGAGGCTGTGTCACGACAGGACCATTCGCGAACATGACCGTCAGTCGATCTCAGTGGATAACCTCAGTCAACGCGACATCATCTGACGTTGACCTGTTTATTCTTTAGGTCAACTTGGGTCCGATCTTGTTGGCGCTGCCTGGCAATAGGACAGACACCAATCCTAATTGCCCTCTATCTTACGATCCGCGCTGCCTGAAGCGTGACCTCACCGATCATATTAACCAGATCTGGTCGAATGCGACAACGATCGTGAATACGATTCTGATTCCTCAGGACATCTACAGCTTTCAGATGACGATGCAGGGATGGCCAGACAGAGCCGACTTTGGCATCCATGGCGGAGGACATTGTGAGCACATCGAAATCTATCCACGATACAGCATTCACTGACTTCGCACCGTTTAGATGCGATAGGAGGAGACCCAGCTCGAGACGTCTACGGTAGATCTCTTCGATCCATCGCGTGTAAACCGGCTACTGACCTTCCTTGGGTAGTCTCCCCTGGCGACCCGGCTTTCTACCTCCATCACAGCATGATCGATCTCGTATGGCATATCTGGCAAGCGCTGGATTACGATGAGCGGACGTTCGGCAACAACTCGATCAGTGGCACAGGCAACGTTCTTGAATAACCCGCCGTCGCCGAATACAACTTTCGACACGCCAATATCGATTGGGCGAGCTGGTCAGGGTAAGAATGTGACGATGAGGGATTTGATGAGCACAACCAGTGGGCCGTTTTGCTATGTTTATGAATGATGACGCTAACGCATACATGAGTGACGATGCTTAACGAGACGGACATGCTCGATCGAGGGACAGTGATTTGCAAGGCAGGTACTACGTAAGCTCGGTGTTGGCAAGATAATCATTGTCTTACTTAGACTATCGGTGAGGATTCCTCGTTTATTGCGATCCTGTGAAGCAACGGTTAGCATTTGAGGACGACTGCGTCGTTTCACGAAAAGGCAATAATGTGCACTTACCCGAACTGCGAAGTAGCCATGCCGTAGCTATTCGCTACAGCCTCACTCGCGTATACGCGCATCTGCTCCTCATATGCTGCCGTCACACCTTCAGCATACCCACCTTTCTCAGCGATCAGTCGGCTCAGCAATGCTGAATCTCGCATTGCAGTGTTGGCCCCAATGCCGCCTGCAGGAGTCATCGAGTGCGCAGCATCACCTATTACAGTCACGCGCGGCTCATTTTGCCAATGTGGCACGCCAGACGGCGTCGAGCATGTGATCTTCCAGAATGCCGCTTCCTTCTCTTCCATCTGCTCAAAGGGCGGCTTGAGCCGTGGATGCCAGTCGGTTGTGAGCTTCTTCGCAATGTCCGCAGCGGGCTTGCCAATGATGGCATAGTCGTTATTTGGAGGTTCAATGACTCCTGGCTGAGCGCCCATAGTCCAACCAAATCGAATATCTGGATCATCCATGTCGTCCGGGCGAACATTTGTAATCACGAATACTTTCCTGCCGTCGCCTTTCGTCTCGTCAACCATGCGCCAGACGCCCTCGCCAAGGCCTTTGAACGCAGTGGTAGGTGCTTGACCATGAATACCACGCGCTCCCGTGTCAAACGTTTTCAGCTTCCCAGCAGACACTTGCTTCGCGACTTTTGAATAGATCCCTTCGCCACCTACTAGCATCTCCCCTTCAACGGATCTAGATCCATCCGCAAAAAGAGCCATTACACCTTGAGATGTCAACTCATAACCTGTAACATTATGAGACCAATGAACCTTATCCTCAAGGCCACTCATGAACAGCTTTCTCATATCTCCTCTCGCAATCCCCACCACTTTACCGCCTCGTGATCCCAGTTCCATCTTGCCACCTGGGCGTAAGTTGTCAGCAGGTTTTGGAGGGCCATTGCTATCAGGTTTGATCTCATCGCCAGTGATCGCGTTGAGAGCTGCAAGACCGCCACCTCCAGTCTTGCCGGTGGTATCCCAGAAGCGCTGCCAGTCTTCCGGGTTCAACACCGACTCAATGGCGTCAAGACCCTGGGCGGACAAGCGAAGTCGATAGCCTTGTGCGCGGAAAGATAATGATGCATCGCGTTCGTAGATCAGGAAAGGTATATTTGCTCTTCGTAGACCTTGGGCGAAGAGCAATGAGGCAAGGCCGGCGCCAGATATCAGTATAGGTTTCTTAGTGGCTGAAGACATTCTGACTGTTGGTGACGCTGCACAGTCTCTTGCTTTTCGACAAGTTGATCTGAAGGCGAGTGTATTGCTGATCCGGGACGGATGTCGGAAACGATACCTTGTCGAGAGCCTGTCTCTGGAGGTATATGAGCAATTAGGCCAGACGAAGATGTCTATGATCGGGAGATGCAACTGTTCACTCTAGAGCGTTCTGCTATACTATAAATGTGGTTGACATGCGGAACCGGGACAAGTCTAGAGTGCCTTTCGGCTTCGACGGCTCTTACAGCTTTGTCATCATCGTGGGCGAAAGTGTTAGCTGCCTCGCAACGGGTATTGTGTCACCAAATCAGATCGGCTTTTATATCAAAGAAAACAGTCACGAGTCGGCAGCTACGGCTGGCGCGTCTTTCGGTCGGAGCATTTTGGGTGCATAGCGGCTTGAACGACCTCAGGTTCTTGCTGCGATGAGCGTAGCATCATTATACATATTTTCACTGCTATGGCTTACAAATCCGACTCAGACTAATGAGCATATTTGCTCTTCGCCCTCAGCTTGGGTCCATACATGTAGAGCACGTAGGGAATAGGCAGTGCTGCAATGCTTATGCACGCCAAAATCGTCAACGTGTAGTGCGTGCCCAGATTGCTGTACATCGGCACGCCAACCACAGTCATTCCTCCAGCTGCCAAGTACCGAACCAAAGCACAGAACGTCAGGGCACTTGCGGCATACATCTCGTAAGAGTCGATGATGTACATGTATGCTGACAGAAAGACCGCGATGAAACCGAAACCAATGACCAGAGACGACACAATGGGAGACCATATCGAAATGTTGGCATAGTCCGTCCACGCCATCCAGAAGAGACCAATTGGTATAGCTGGTGCGCTGTACATGGCGAAGAGCAACCTGCTTTCGCGGTTCAATTTGGTACCTTGACCTGCATCTCCGTCTCGAGCGAGCTGCTTGTTGGTTTTCGACATGATCACAGGCACGAGAACCACCTGCAGAAGGATGCCAATGAAAAGTCCAACGAAGATGATATTGGACAGACCGCTGTTGATGCCGTAGGTCATCTCGAAGATATAGTCATATCCGTCCAGAAAGGTGAACAAGATGATATAGATGATGGACAGGTACAGCGTGAATGCCATCACAATCGGCTCCAGAGCTAGGATGAAGGGCCGCGAGAAATTAGTTTTGAGGACGGTCCAGAGGCTGTGATCTCCTAGCTCCATTTGTGACCGAAAACGATCGTCGCCAGTCAATTTGCGGAAGTACGAGGCCTTTCGCTTCAATAGTCTCGGTGCCAGTGTTTCCTCCTTGAATGCAAGAATCAGGAAGATAATTAAACCATCTGTTATAAGAATGACCCACTCCGCCCAGTGGAAGTCAAGCACGCCTGTAACAGGAATGTAGGCCGACATGACCGGCCCCAACACCGGGCCACCAAAACCAACGATGGCGAAGAGAGGAAAGGCCCATGTCTTCTCCTTCGTGTTGAAAATATCGCTAATACTGCCACCGGCCACGGTCAACGGAGCGGAACCTGACAGACCTGCGAGGAAGCGGAAGGCGATCTGCGCGCCAATATTTGGGGCCAGCGCAGCTCCAAGAATCCAGCACGCGTAGATGAGAAGTGTGCCCAGGTAGACCAACCATCGGCCGAAGAGCTCAGACGCTGGGGAAGCAATGAGGGCGCCAATGCCGAATCCTATTAGGTAGATACCTGTGCCACCAAGAGCCTCCGTGACATCGGCGACGTGGAAGGCTTTCGCTGCAGCGGTTTGGACTCCGCTGTCGACACTTGACCCGGCTGTGACAACGAAAGCAATCATGACCAGGAGGAAGATCACCTTGATTCGACGTGCCTGTTGTCAAAGCGTTAGCAACTGCAATATCTGACAATCTAGATTCGAGATACTCGCCTTAGACCAGTTATGAGGATCCATCCTATCATCCGGCGAAGACCACCCAACAACATAAAATTTCTTTCCATCCTCATTGACCTTCACCTCCACACCAGGAATATTGGCATACGGATCCTTCTCAGCATCACCTCGACTGCTCTCAGACGCTCCCGAGCCGCCGCCATTCTCAGAATCTTTCAATGCATCCAGCTGCCTCTGCACCTCGCGCTTCAGCGCTCGTTCCTGCAGAAGTATCAACATGGCCACCAATCTCCTGCAATGGTGTGGAAAGCAGAGGACGACGCGTCTAACAAAAGCAGAAATTGTAGACTGTAATGATGATAGCTTAGCCTTGCCTTAGTAGATCCGCGCCTTCAGATCTGTGGCTGACAAACGTAGATTTGATAGCATCATCGTCTGCGCGCACGCCCCAGTAGGTCCGACGAGAGGGACCTCAACTTTGTCGATGCAGACGGGCAACATAGCCATCTAGGCTACATGGTGTATCTTGCTCGCGGTTCTTGATGTCTAAGCGTGCGAAAAAACAATCAATCCAAGTACCTATCTACTGCGTATGGTTGTCGTTGCAGTCTGCTGTTGGCTTCGCGAATGAAACTCTGTTGCAAGTGACGTCGCTCAAGGCAACTCGAATGCACGTCATCAATTGCTATAACAGCGGCATGATCCGCAAACACCTGGATCACGCCAAGCTTTCTTTGTAGGGCTCTACCACAGCGAACAGAGACAAAATCGAAGCGACAGGCCACAAACCATGATCTTCGAGTATCATAATGATCAACGAGCACACGGCCCGTTCCACATACCACCAACTAATCTAGTATCACAATCCCTGGTCGAATGCTGAAACCACCCATGCATTCTGATCTCAGTACCAGCCCCGGCACTTTGCCAATCTTCGTCTCCGTAAGAACGCCAGCAGATACAATAAAGAGAAGAGATGTCTTAGTACAAGGGCCGTTGCATTATGTCTTGGCCCGCCGCCCGATACTTCTCGTTGCGCTCTTGCTCCGTCAATGGATGCATGCGCCCTGCAATGCCTCACTTAATCCCTTCTAGTGAGCGCCGTAGTTGCTGCCCCAACCGCGGGACCCGTAGGAGCCATACTGACTGAACCCACCCGCGCCGTATGCAGAACCGTAAGCACCCTGTCCAGCACCCTGCTGATGCCCTCCAAGCCCGCCAAGACCGCCGTACTGATTACCTTGACTTGGGAAGCCTGGGTACCCGCCAAATCCAGAGTGCTGCGACTGCGGAAGCGGCAGTCCAGACTGAGTCGAGCCTTGCGCGCTGTTCGCTGCCGAGCCTGGGCGACCTGGCTGGCCGAGCGCAGGTGATGGGCCGCTCTTCGAGTTATCGAACGGCTTCAGTGCATCCTCGGGCCCAGCCATGCTCTGCTGCCCATAGCCACCCTGCCCGCCGAATCCAGATGCGGTACGCGCAAAAGGGTCGTTCATGCCGAAAGCGCTGCTCTGGTGTGAGCTTGGCTGCGTAGATCCGCGACCGTATTCATCCAATCCGCCAACTAAGCCGGAGCCGATACCACTCGCAGAGCGCATAGAACTGCCCTGGTTTTGACCGAAAGCACCCGCGTTCGCCGGCGAAGCCGAATGCTGGTCGTAGGAAGAGTGCGAGCCCATGCCATAGCCACTTGGTCCGCCACCATACATACCACCTGCTTTGCTCGGATATCCGCCGCTATATCCACCGGCGCTTGCGGCGCCTTGACCGTAGCCACCGAACTGGTTCTGATAAGCCTGCTGATAGGGGCTCTGATAGTAAGGGTGACCGTAGGGATATCCGTAACCACCGGCGCTTTGCTGCTGATGACCTGGAGCTTGTTGCTGGTGCATCGAGTGCTGCTGCGACTGTTGGGTGCCTGGCGCAGAGGGTTGCTGCTGCTGTTGCTGACCACTAGCGAGTGGATTCGGGGTGTTTTGACCAGAGCCGGGAGCCTCGCTGAAGCGCGACTGAGCCTGTTCGGTCATGTTAGATAATGCATTATTAAAATATATTTTGGGCAAAGGGGATGTTAGTGCAGGCGAGTCACGATCCTTGCGCTTCCAGTGATCAGAGATGTGGCTTTGCTTGCTGTCCGCTTGACGCGATTGCAAAGGCTGTAGCAAAGCATTGGTTCGATCAAGACCGTCCCAATCTGACCAGCTGGAACCGGCTCCTGACGTAGGCAGTGGCGGAGGAAGCTTGTTCGGCGTTCTCTTGAAAGGCAGTCTTGCAGTCTGCTCAATCGCGGTCTTCGCGTCCAAGTACCATTTGCGCGCCTTGTCATCCAGCGCCAGTCTTGCCATCTCTTCGATGATCGCTATGCACTCGGAATGGTTGCTCGCTGCCATGAAAGTGTCTTTCAATTCCTCGAAAACTGGGTTACTAACCTGTTGGTGTACTTGGCTGCCGTAAGCAGACTCATTTGGACCGGCTCCAAAGCCGCTTGCTGAGCGCTGCTGGCTGAAACCAGAGTTATCATGTTGGGCGTGCTGCTGTTGATGAGCACGTGTGTCTTGCGGACCATATCCGGCGCCGCCGTAATACTGGTTGTACGCGTTGCGTTGTTGGTCGTTGGCAGTGTAATACTGCGAGTAGTCGTTCGATGCTGAAGATAGGCCACCGAAGCCACCTGCATGACTCTGCTGTCCTTGCTGATGAGCTTGCTGACTGCCGTATTGGTCGAATTGGTTCGGCTGTGCAGTTTGGTGACCGAAAAGATCGTACGGCTTCTGTTGCGCGCCCGAGTCTTGCTGCATAGCTGGTTGACCATATCGGCCATACTGGTTGTAGTTTGGGTTCATCTGGTTCTGATCTTGAGTCAGGCCAGGGGCGATTGTTGCCTCTTGCATTTGTTGCTGGTTAAGCTGTGATGCTGGGGGCAGGCCTGGAGCTTGCTTAGGCGTGGGCAAGCTATCGGTCGTAGTCGTCTCTTGTGTTTGCTTTGGCGCCGGGGGTAGCGAGGCGCGAGGCTGCGCCGGTGGGGAGTGTTGGAGAGCCTGCTGTGTCTCTGGCTCCTCGCGGTCCTCATCAACGTCAGGCCCTGGCTCACCATTCAGACCCATGCTGCCAAATTGTACTGCAGCTCTCTCCACTGCATTGTGGCCTGGCAAGACCACTGCCTCTTGCTGTTCCTGCAATTGCAACTTGCGCTGAAAGCTCGCGCTCCTCGCACCGCCACCAGCAGCGCGGTGAGCTGAAGCTGCATAACCACCCATGGGCGGACGGCTGCCGATTGGAGCTTGTTGCCCAGGCAGAGGCGTCAGATTGCGGGTGTCCATGGAGCCGGTTGTGCTTGCCACGGTCTGCGTCGCTGGTCCGTGAGACTCGTCTGGAAGATGCTCAACATTCTCTTCCGTAAGCGGAGCTCCTGATGGCGTGAGCGAGATGTTCTCGGCCTCTTTCATGGCGGCTGGCGTCTCGATAGTAGGTGCCTGGTCCGGCGTTGCGTCTACAGTTGCCGGTGCAGTTGGTAGCACCTCGACAGCTGGAGGCAGGTCTTGTGCCACTGGTGCCGGCTGTACTTGCTCGTCGACCGCTTCGGGCACCTCCTGCGATGCAACTGGTACATGCTCCTGCGCTGGAGCCTGTATCGTGGCCGCAGCCTGCTTTGGAGGAGCAACTGGTGGCTTGGGCTGAGCAAACATGCTGGCCCAGCTCTTCTTCGCGCCACCTCCTGGTATTAGGCTACTCTTCGCGCCCTCAGCAGTCGCCGTCTGCGTCGTGTCTTCCGGAGCTGCAGCGCCCCAGCTGCTCTGGCTTTGGCTGGCATCCACATTGACCTCCTTGGCAGTATCGGGAGCTGCATTGTCCCACCCACCGTTGGCAGCCTCTGCGGTTGTGTTGTTATCCCATGCCGTGGACTCGGTCGTCGGGACTGAGGTGGCTGCGACCTCCTTGGACGTGCCATTCGTGGTCGCGTAACCACCTCGACCGCCTCGAAAGCCTCCGCGACCGCGGTCCGCGCCCCGACCTCGACCTCCACGTGCACTCTCGAAACCGCCTCTGCCGCGTCCACCGCGAATCGAAGGCTTGTCAATCGCACCTGCCGTCGCCGGCTCCTCCTTGACCCTGGAGCGGGCCCGATCTTTGGGCTTCTTGACCTCTGCAAACTGTGACACATTGCCCTGCGTGATCTTGTCGACGGTGCTGGTAATGTCGCCGTCACTCTCCTGCAGCGCAAAGACAAGGTCTGTATCGGTCCAATCCGGGAACATGTCCTTCAGCATGCCGAGCTCCGAAGCGTACTTTTTCTTCATCTCGCCCAGCTCGCCTTGGTCCTCGAGTGACTCCTGCGCTGATGGTACGTCAAGACTGCCATTGGGCATTTTCCGGCCGCCGCGTGGCCCGCCTCTGAAGCCACCCCTACCCCTCGTGGTGCTCCTGCCTCTGGTGCTCGGAGGCCGTTGTGTGTCGACTTCCGACATTGTGATGTGTGTGTTATGGACCCGTTGGTGGGAACGCGTTTGTGAGAGGTGATGGATGCGATGCAGGCTCAGTGCAACTGCAGAAGGTGTGGTGTGTCGACAAGCACCTGCAGGCAAACACTGTGAGGCTTCTTCGTCACAAGAAGCAGAGGTGCTCGGAGTCGCGTGTCTGGAAGGAACAATCGTCAGTTAGCGTCAGACGCCAGTCTCGTCGCGCTGGTGCAGCTGGCGATCAAAAAGTTCTGGCGGCAAGTGGTTGTTTGGATCGCATGTGAAAGATCATTAAAAGCAGCTCATGGACAGCGCAACGCGAGGAGACAAGACACGCAACTTGACTGCCAAGAAGCTGGAGCAGCTGCCAGAAGTTGTGTCCCGATGTCATTCGAGTCAGGGAAGCTAGGAGGTACGCACAAATGTTGCAGCGTCAATGGGTCGAGTTCACGTCACGGCACCTTTGAGCAACTCACGTCTTCCTGCATACATTGCTGTCAACAATGTTTGCTGTGGCGGTTGGCTTTCAGTGTTCGTGACCTTGAATGTATCTTACCTACTTACCACGACTTTCTTGGACATGCTTCAACCGAGAGTCTAAACTTGATCTCACGAGTCAAGACCAAAAGTTACACTCTTACTCTCACCATCACCACATATACCAGGCCATTCACTGTGTGACTCGAGGCTGAACGCTGAATCCATTTGATGATGTGCTGAGGACGAACAACTTTCAGACTTGCCGAATAGTGTACGTTGAAGGCCAGGCTCGTGTACAATCACTATTTTGTCTGAACGGATCTCCTCAAGGCATCAGCGTACCGCTGTCTCGAGTACCGCTCATGCTTTGAAGTATCTATCCGTAAGCTGCTGGGCTCTTCAGGTTTAGCTTGGTGCTTGCTCGCCGCCCAACTGTGTCTACATTGGCTTAGTGAGCGCCGTGGCGAGACCACCTCTCGACTGCCATGACCTATCAAACCACAATATGTTCGCCCGGCATACTCACCACAGAATGAAGGGTTCATCAGTTGTACAGGGCTTCAAGTCGCTGGCGGCGGCCATACACCCACAATTACCACTCACATCCAGGGAGTCGAATCGTCTGCTCAATGCGCTTACTGGCTCTTTCCGCAAGCATCTGGATGAGGTGCACCCGCCCAAAGCTGTCGAAGATGGGAAGCACACAACTTCCAATGGTCCAAATTCGGCACCCAAGGTCAATCAGCATGCAACTCATTCTTCTGCGACTCTAGCAGACAAACACCTGGCGTCAGTGCTTACCAACCCTCTGCTGGCCAGGGGACCTCATGCAGTCAAGACGCCGGAACAGGAATATGCCAGTGCTAAGGTCGAGCTACAGAGGAACCCGTCCAAAGACCCTATCATATTGCTGGAGGAGTACCAGGAGAGGGGTGCGGCGACAATTGCTATTGCAAAGCTGTGTTTGACAGTCTTCAACGATTCAATCAAAGATCTGCCCAAGGATCAGCAACGGGTCGAGATCCTGAAGACACAGGCTGGTCGCCGTACTTTGCTATGGCTTTGGCAGACAGAGCTATACAAGGAGCGCACATTTGTGGATGACATGCAGCTCCTGAAGTTGCTGGTAGCATACATCATGAAAGAAGGTCATGAGAAGTACATATGGGACTGGATTCACTTGGATCAAAAGCTGGCCTACGATGCGCCGCCGTTGAAAGCCGGCAAGTACCCTGAAAGGAAGAGGAAGCTCTACGCATATCGCTGGAAAGGCCGTCTACTAGGCGCTCTGGCTGACAACCTCATTCATGGCGATGACCGGCGGCCACATGGCCTCAACGATGCTATGGATGTATATCATAGAGCGCATGTGATCACGAAAACGGCCCAAGATTATATGCGATATCTCCCACTTGGACCGGCTTATGCCGCGATCTCTAACGCCCTCACCTCAAGCCGCTACGACCGCGGTGGCATGAATCTGGACACAGAGCGCTTCGAACGTTTCGGACACGAGCTGGAATTGATGATCGACGACTCTTGGGCTGCCTCGATGTTTGCTGTAGCCAAACATTGGCTTTGGCATCCTACCAAGCCGTCTGCGGATTTGATGCTGTCCTTTTATCGCAACATACAGTCAAATATGGCAGACTCCTGGAAAGGGGCAGCAAGATCCGTCCAAGATCCGCGCACTCCCGACAAGAAATCAAGCTACTACTTTACTCTTGTCCAAAGTATCACTTTGTTGAGGCACCAGAAACGCGAGACCGATGCGAATTGGTTGGAATCTTTCACAAAAGAGACCTATCCCGACATAGCCAAGAAGTACCTGGACAAAGATGTTCTTGAATGGACAGCAAGATACCAAGATCGTTCGAACACGCCTTCTGCGAAACGGGAGACCGATTTGCCACCTGCACCCGAGCGGGTGCCTTTTCCAACCTTCGCGTGAGATCGAGAGATTTCCCGCGCGATACAGCCCACTCGCACGAAAGCTTGTCGTGGACGACCCGGCTTTTTGTGCTTGCCAAGGCTCATATAGAAAGCACTGGCAGGCTCGAGGAGCGGTCTCACTCCCGTGGAGAGCTCCGGCTTTGCCGCTATCGAAATGGGACTCAGGTCCGAGGCCTCAAGAGACAATCCGGGCGGGCTACCGGACGACTACTGCACTGCGAAGTGAACCCTTCACGACTTCCCAGCAGCCTGTGCGGGCATCAGACCGCAGCCTCTGAAGATCATCCTAGCTTGCACGGAGACGTGATGCTTGAAGTCGTTCTTTGCAACGTCTCTACGGTATCAGCCTCAGGAGTTGAGCTGCGGAGCACTCTTGCAAAGCCAAAGGTAGCGAAGATCGTCCTAAAGCCAGACGTGACACCGCCATTCCAGAGCACTATGAGGCGACATCACCAGTCACTGTCGTGGTCAAGCAACACTGCTCAGTGGCCAGAGACGAGATAGGACATGATGAAGCATGAATGGAATTCCAATCCTTGGATAGATAGAAGCTCGCAGCCGTGAATTTCCAACGTTAACTCATGATCTATTTTCTATTGCCCGTGGTACGGCATAAAACACCCACACAGCGAACGCCTCAGATCCTCAAAAGAGGTACATAAGCGCCGAGCCCTTCGTCACTTTGTCTCTCTGATGCGGAGAAATCCCGAAACAACACCTTTTCCTGCTTGAGAACGCTCACGTGCATATCTCGCCTTGCTATGCCGATCGTATCGCATTGTGTCTGTGCATTTTGTTTACTCCACCGCGACGGCAGAGCCCTGGTTGCCCTGCAGAAGCGGGTTGACACGCTCGTCCTTCCACTCAAAGTTGAAGTCCTCGCCAATCTCCTTCTTGATGGCAGTCTTGACGGCCTCGAGGACGTTCTTGAAGACGCCGAAGTTGGCTGGGTTGTTCTCATCTGTATTGGTTGTTAGTACTAGAGTGACAGGATTATATGAGATGCTGATGCGTGAAAACTTACCATTGTCGCCGCCCTGGAACACACCAGTCCTGACCAAGCAGGTGTTCCATCCGTACATGTTACCACCCACAATGTCGGATGCCGGGTTGTCGCCAACCATGTAAATGTTCGAAGGCAGCTTCTCCTCGTTGTGGATGATTTCCATCCAGGATGCAATGACTTCATCAGCGTACTTGTAGGTAGCCAACTCAGGCTTGCCGTAGACAACACGCTCGAGATCTTCACCAGTGAGAGCCTTGTACATGGCCTCTAGACCGATACGGAAAGCACCCTGGGACATACGTGGGTTGGGGTGCTCAGTCGGGCAGAGCAAGTCACCCTGGGAGAAGTAGATGGGAATCCGCTCACTAACCGGGTCCTTAGCGCGGGTGTGCAGGCGACCATTCTGGGACTGCAAAAGGTCCATGATGATCTGCATGTCCGTAGCATAGTCGCGAGAGTCTGAGAAAACCATGATGGCCTCAATGTTGGTCTGCGAGAAGTCGCGCGGGCGGGACTCTGAGCGCTCCTTATCGGTGAATACTCGGTATGGAGCAATGGTCGGGTCCCATGCGACGATGTCGTTGGGCACGACGATATCCTTGAAGCCGTAGTGCTCAGCGACCTCACGGCACCTGTAGCCCTCGCCACCAACGACTAAGACAGTGTTGTAGTACTCAGCCAACGCACGCATGGGCGTGTGGGACTGGATGAATTGCTCAATGCTGATTGGCTGATGGAGGATCTTCGACAGCTGCTCAACACGAGCCTGCTCAGGCTTCCCAGAGCCGTTGGTAAGGAAAATGTGTGGTATCTTGATTCCCAGCTCATTGTCTCCATTCAGGATCTCCAATGCCCTCTTGCCCTCGGGGATCAAACGGTCACCGTGGACCAACACACCATCAATGTCGAAGACAAAAGCCATGTCCTTGGCAGAACGGACCTTGCTTCCAGAAAGGTCCTGAACCTGCGAGGCCAAGATCTCCCGAGTCGGCTGGATCGGGGGCATGCCAGGTCTTGTCGGCTTCTCGCCAGAGGCATATGCCACGGAAGAGAGGCGGGATTGCCTCTTTGATCTTGGGATAGGCAAGGAGGCACCGAAGGAGTTTCTTGAGCCTCTCCTGTCCTTCTGAGAGGGAGAGAGGGAGAGTTGATGCATGTAGGGCGAAGCATCCGCAATGCTGGATCGTGTAGCTGGGACCTCAATGGCTCCGGTGTCGTTTTGGTCAGGAATTGGCACACCAAGTGGGCTGGTTCCATGAGCGCCATTGCTCTCAGTGCTCTTGACTCTGCTCAGGTCCTTGGACTTGACGGGCTGCAGGCTGGCGCCCAACTCGGAGTCCTCAAAAGCAGGCATGTTTGCTATGTCGTTGTAATTCGTTGCAGTGATAGCAATGGGTGATCTGGAGCTGTAAATTGAGGTGGATAGAGTGGAAAGATGGAGAGCTTAGGAAGGATCGGTCAAAAGCTCAAGCTGATTTCGTCACTCGGAAGGTCCAGGAAACAGCTCTTTGGTTTATGAGGTAAGAGTGACAGGAGAGCAATGGAGCAAGATCGAGGTACCGCCACGTTCAGTATATATTCAACCTTACGTCTCAGCCTTCCGCGGTGAGGACAAACCCTTTGCAGAGCCGAATACGCATGCGTTGCCCAGCTTGCGTTTCGCCATGGCCCACCGTAACCAGCGCATCCTTATCGCAGCACCGTCGTTTCCCGAGTCTTCAACGAGAATAGGACTGGAGAAATATGACATCGCTTGGTAAAAACCACCAGACCCTGGATGCACCGGTGGGACGGTGAATGCCACGACGGTGGGCACATCAACCCCACGCAATAGACTCGCCCAATCATGCTGCTGTCAGATGTATGATATGCTCCAGATATTGTGGATGCGGCCGAGAGATATTTGCCAGTCGCAAACCAATAATAAAGCCGACGAACTTAAATGGTCTTTTCCGAGGAGCCGCCGCCGTCTCGGCGTGCTCGGCAGCTTGCGTTTGGCTCGGGATGACGTGAACTTGTCGAATCGTGCCTGAATTTTCATGTGGCAGTCTCCACATCCTCGAGCTGTCTATCCAGGGCTGCGGTCGTTCTCACGGTCAACGTCGGGACGATGTTTCGGTTGTGACGTTACGCTGCTGACCGGGCGATGGTCACCTTGTAGAAGGTGAGAGATGGCGCGCAAAGCTTGTTGCAGAGCGCGACACTTTATCAAATCCGCCCCGTGTCGAAAGTAGGCCGTAGTTGTTCCCAATTTCAGAAAGACACACAATACGTGCCCTGCGATTATCCTGAAGAACCATCCCAAAGACACAAAATCCGCAATTATGTCTGCCGCCAAGAGCTTCAAGCTAAACAATGGGATCACCATCCCCGCTGTTGGATTCGGCACATTTGCAAACGAGGGCGCAAAGGGCGAGACGTACAAGGCCGTCACTTGTGCGCTGAAGACTGGCTACAGGCACCTCGACTGCGCCTGGTTCTATCAGAATGAGGACGAGGTCGGCGATGCAGTCCGCGACTTCTTGAAGGAGAACACCAGCGTCAAGCGTGAGGACCTCTTCATCTGCACAAAGGTCTGGAACCACCTCCACGAGCCCGATGAGGTCAAGTGGTCACTCAACAGCTCGCTCGAGAGGTTGAAGATGGACTACGTTGACCTTTTCCTCGTCCACTGGCCGATTGCTGCTGAGAAGGACGACAAGAACATGCCGAAGCTGAACGAGAAGAAGCAGTATGTTATCAAGGAGCAGCTCACAAAGGACCGTAAGCCAACCTGGCAGGCAATGGAGGAGATCTATGAGTCCGAGAAAGCTCGTGCCATTGGTGTCTCCAACTGGACTGTTGCCAACCTGAAGGAGGATTTGAGCTGGATGAAGGTCAAGCCAGCAGTCAACCAGATCGAGATCCACCCATTCCTGCCCAACGACGAGCTGGTGCAATTCTGCTTTCAGAATGACATCATGCCAGAGGCATATTCACCGCTTGGCTCTCAGAACCAGGTCCCAACCACCGGCGAGAAGGTCAATACCGATCCGACACTCAACTCCATCGCACAGAAGAAGGGCGCCTCGCTCGCCCAGGCGCTGATTGCGTGGGGCATCCAAAGGGGCTACGTGGTGCTGCCGAAGAGCTCCACCCCATCAAGAATCGAGAGCAATTTCCAGTCCATCGAGTTGACACAGGAAGAGTTTGAGGCGGTCAACACAGTTGCAAAGGGCAGACACACCAGGTTCGTGAACATGAAGGACACATTCGGCTACGATGTATGGCCGGAGGAGGCTACAGCATAAATGCAAATGGGAGCATTTGGCACTGCTAGCAGAGATGTGTCAGTAGCCCGGATTTCTGAAAGCGTATGAGCGGGGTAGATTTAGGGAGTGGGTGAGAGGATACCTACCTAGTTACGATATCAAAAGGTTGTACATAGCCTGCAGAAAAAGCGCAGCACGGCCATGTGTATGTGGCGTGCTACAGCGACGAATGAAGACGAATTCAAGCCAAATCAGCGGTCGCTCGAGAGCACCAGTAGTCCGGAAAAACATCCGGCAGGTGTTGTTGTTGTCGTCGACGAACTTGTCATACCTCCCGTCCTTGGCGGCGTTCGTGCATGACTTTTCCCCGCCCGAAAAGCGTTCGGACAACGTAGAAGCGGACGAGGGTACTTCTGCCTGTCTTCGACTTCGCCGTCTTTCTTACAATTCATGGTGAAAGAGGACTCCACGCCGCCGATCAACGCAAACAACGAGTGCTGGAGCCATTGAAGCCCTGTAGACTCGACGGACTTCCCCTCACCACAATGCGCGGCAGTCCGGACTTGCAGCGCACCATCAGACACGCGCAGCAAGCCACCCAACTTGCGTCCAATCCCAATCCGGAGCTTTCAAACGGCTTTTCACCATTGTTGGCTACCAAAGTAGATAGGGCTGATCGACATAGCGCCATCCGTCGCTGAATCGAACCCATCAGGGGATCTACGGTGACGATCGTTCGAATTGTCAGAAGTTGGATTCCGTGTCAAGCACCTTGCGCACATAACGGCTCGCCGTTGGGTCTAAAGGTAGGCTGATTTCCTCATCTCGTTGCGTAACTCTTACTAAAGTGGCATGCCCTTCATGTCCAGCAGAAGCTGGTCGTGTTTTGCCAACGACATCGAAAGATGGGAGAAGAGCATGGCTTGAAGCGCACCAGGAGCTTGAAGAACGTACTCACCACGAGAAAGATCAGGAAGCTAGAGGCCGATGAGCCAGCACCCTACCGGTAAGCCTGCCGGACGCGTAGATTGCACACGCGCGCTGATGTGTTTCAGAGCTATCGAGCAACAGCTCGTGCACTTTCATATCACAAGCGATGATATCCCAGTCCGGCCCGCCTTACGGGCCCCTGTGATTCCAGAGCGCAGGTCTTCGCAGCGTAAAACCTGGCCAGTCTCACACAGAGAGCGCAGGGCCGGCAGCTACAACTTTAACTCAATCCCGCATCTTACGCCGACGCCATGGGAACACAGACGATCAGTAGGGCGCGTACGCTCGCAACGACGTCCATGCAGAGATTCGAAGCCCTTACCACGTCAGATCTTCGAGCAATTACCAAGGGAAATCTATCATGGAATCCTCGAGCAGCACGCAACCCTGCACATCAGAGGAACAGAAGTCGATGTCGTAGGATTGCAGACTGATCTAAAGTCACTGCTGCTGGTGAACAGACGATGGCACAGACTTGCGCGAGAGCACCTGTATCGCGAGGTGTGGTTGCCCAGCAATGATGAGCTTCCGAAAAAAGCCTTCTCATTCAGGTCGAAGACGCGGCTCAAGCTTTTGCAGAAGGTCCTGCGAGAGAATGATGGGTATGCCACCATGGTTCGAGACTTCCGGATTACTGCAGGCCTAGCGATAGCTCTAGATTCGTCCAGCATCAGGAAAGCCACAGTCGATATTGTCATCGACCTCATAAAGCTTTGTCCAAATCTTGAAAGCTTCAGTGGCTACCAGCCATCGCTCAGCGACGACAGCAGTTGCAAGCTCATTGAGACGCTAGCAGGATGCCAGAACCTGAGCGCCCATGCCTGGAATATACGCGACACTCAGCTCAACAGCGGCAGATTCACAACAGGGGACTTCTTCCAAGCACATGCTCAGTGGACGCACTTGGAGACGCTTTGCATATGCTCTGCTGGGGACGTGATCCTGGGTCCAGGTATCATCTCTGGTGTAATGCGTCGATTGCCAAGTTTGAAGCACCTCATGCTCGCGCATACGAGCCGCCACGATTTTCACAACGGCACTCTGCTTGACCTTCCAGCATTGCGATCACTACGTCTGGAGCATGTGCCTGGTATCAGCGACCATGGGCTTGAGCATTTTTCGTACGGACGCGCATCCCATTCCCTCCAGCGTCTCAGCCTCGTTGGACTGGAGTTGACGTCGTTGCGAGCAATACATACCACTCTCACGAACCTCCGTCGGCTCAAGAGCTTCACCTTCGTTCAAGACACAGCGCCGGAACTACAGCCAGGAATGGAAGCCGCAACGAAATCTCAAGGATTTACATCGTTGTCCCTCCAATACCTCCATTGGGACGTCCTAGTCGCCAGCACAGCCACAGCATTCATCGCCAATTCCATCGCCAGCGGTAGACTCCCATCCCTGACCAAGGTCAAGATTCCTTGCGACTACGACGGATCAATACAAAACCTCTGCCGGCCCATTGCTCAAGAAACCCTGGGCCCGGAAGACCTAGAACTAATCGAGCGTTTCAACACAGACCGCTACGAGCGCTTCCTCCGGCTCTCACAAATCCAAGCTCAGCTGCGCATCCGCGAAAGCAGACAGCAACCGTCATTCAATGTGGTTGTGGAAGACGAGAATCGACGGGTTTCCGCGACCCATGTCATTGGCTCATATCTAGGGAGCATGGAGTCAAAGATCGAGTACAACTTAGACCCTGACGTCGAAGGGTCGCATTACGCACTCATCGACTTCAATGATGTCGAGGCGCCAAAGTGGTTGTATGAACGAAGAAATGAGATGGAAAGAAGTGTAAAGGGCGAGCAGATTTTGGATTTGCGCTCACTCTTGTAATTATTCTGATTGACGTTTGCTTTAGATACCCTTTCGCTATGATAACGATATATTGCATGCTGCACACGGGAAGAGTAAGGACGCCGGAGAGTAGGGTAGGAGCTGAGCAGATCCAGAATTGGCGCACGCTTTCCTGTACTCTGTCGCCTGGATCTTGATATACCCATTCGCTTCGATACTGATATATTTCAATATGTAGATAGCAGCGCGAGGTACATACACGAAGGAAGCAGGTAGACATGGATCGGACCGTACGGATACGAATATAGAGCTGGAACATTGGTGGCGGATAATTTTGTGTTGCATATGAGATACCCCTTCGCTATGCTCATGACAAATCTCGTTCTAGGCATACACGGGCAGGGTTGACATACAGCAAAGGACAGTGGATGTTGAAGCAGACAATATGAGCATGATCTGGCATATTAGCGGAATAGCTTTGTTACTGGTCGGCGGCAATGCTCTTCATATCTGTGCTTCCTGTTTTTGCTAGAAGGAGATGCACGCTGGATATGTACACGTACGTAGTACACAAGAACGCTCAGACTTGACAAATCCGTGTCTCGCACCCGTCAATCGTGGCCTGTCCGCACTCACAATATTTCCATTACTACCCTCTCCATCACGTTGCAGACATCAGAACCAGCGGTTTCATGTCTTCGCCCTGGTCTCTACACCCTCGTACTCCCTCGACCGTATGTACTCAAGCGTCCGCTGAAAATGCTTCCGCGGGTTCTCCAGGCTCTGCGCGTTTTCCGTGGTATTGAGGTTGCTGTGGACGAGCTCAATGAGACCATTGAGGTATTTCGTGGTGACGGCGTCGTTCTCCTGATCAAAGTAGTATACGTAGCGGTTGAGGATCTCGACGAACAATTCGACCGATACCGCAGTGTCCATACACGCGTCTGCGACCCGTAGAGCGCGTTGCAGGCACTCGAGAACGCGTTTGCCGTCGCGGTAAGGCTAAAGTCAAGAGTCAACACACGGACCTTTTAGTGTTCAAAATCGAAGCAGTGAAGGATCTCACCTCTTTGCTGTCAGCGCCTTCTGGCTTTTCCGCCTTTTCGACCGCCCACCACAGATGGCTGGCCAAGTATACCGCGCGACACTGATCCGGTTTCTTGAGCAGCTTGCTTCCGTGTAGCGCAGCTTTTGTGATGAGCGTGTCGTAGTTCTCTCTGCTAAACCTCTCTGAGCAACCCGAAAGTGCTCCCGCGATGATACAGATGGCTTGGAACTGGCTCCTTGAGTCTGATATTGATTCTTCGTAGATGGTGAAGGCTTGCGCGAAGTACTCGTAGGCGAGGTCCTCGTTCTCGCACTGGCTCGCGACTTGACCGCAGGAAACAAAGAGGCGGAGCACAAGATCCGGGACACCTTGGGCGGTCACGCGTGTGTATAGAGACGAAAGCATGGTATGCGCGAACTTGTACAGCGCGCTCGACTGCGTTGCGTAATCGTCGTTGGAAAGATGCTCGCGACGCTTGAAATTCCGTGCGAGCTTCAAGCTGGCAGTGATCATTGCTGGTGTCGTGTACTTTGTCCTCTCGTTGCCTTCTGCGAACGCGGTCCTTGTCTTGTGCAAGAGCTTGAATTGAGTAGCATTGTCTCCACCCTTGATCAAATGTACTATTCGCGCCAGCCAGCCCTGCTCCTCGACTGTCTCGTCAGTCTCGACGGCCCCTCGCCGAATGGGGCCGCCTGGGTAGCCGCCTGGTGCTTGTTGGCCTTCTTTGATAAGGACAGACAGGATCGACAGCACACCCTCGAGGTTCTCTTCTGTGGTGATCCTGGTTGAGTTGCGCAAGAGATTCCGGGCAACTTCGCCAGCTACTGCTCTCCGTGTTGGATATGTCTGTTGCTGATACAATGGCACGAAGTTTGGCAGTGCCAACGCCGTGAAGAGGGAGAAGTATGCCTTGACTGGTACAAGGAGCAAATTTAGGAGGTTTGTTTGTGCAGGTTGGGAGTGCAGATCTGCGGTATTCTGGAAGCGGCCGACTTCTTTGGTAGCGTAGTGTAGCACCTGGTCAACGTAGTCCAGCCTTTCAGGGTAGATGTTGAGAGCAAGGTTAGCGAGCGACACGAGTAGCGCGGTGATGTCCTGGATCGGTAACCGTTGCATGCCGACCAGATGGACCACTTGCTCGTAGAATATCTCGAAGAGCTTGACGTTATCGGGAATACCTCTATGCTTGTTGTCGCCGTTCGATTGTGGATCCGTTACAGTTTGACTCGCCTCAGCAGAGTACCCTGAGGCTGTCGACTCTTCTGCAGCTGCTGTGGACTCGCCATCTGCGCTTACGCCGTTCTCGGCATGCTTGCCAGTACCCAATGCACCGTCCTTGGACACCTTCAGCTTCTCCATGAGAGCAGTGACTGACTCGTCCTCACGCTTTTGCTTGTCTTCTGGAGACAACGATTCCGACTCGCTTGCCGCATACGCTGACAACCTATCCATGAGCCCAATGACAATCGCCTTAACGTTGACATGTGGGTTCAGCCGTGCAGTCGCTGACAGGAACTGATCCAGTGTATGCAGGTGGAACTCGTCTGGGAAGACCTGGGTAATGACTTCCAACAAATATTCCTGGGCCAGTACATCCCGACATTGCACCACCTGCTCCAACAGCGGCTGCAATATCACGTTCTTGTAGCTCTCCAGGTCCACCAATTGACTCAGCCTCACGAGATTGCTCCCAACTAGCAACTGCAGCTCCTGTCGCTCCTTCGTCCGTTGTTCTCGTTCCCGTGAATGTCCTTGATGTTGTAATCGCACCCACAGCTTATTCATCTCGACGAAGTTGGTCAGGATGAAGCTTATGCTGTCCTGCAGGTTGCCCTCCGGACCATCACCAGTACCCGTTGGCAGGTGATCTCTCGCCTGTCCACTCAAATAGTACCGCAGAAACAGCCCTCGCACCGGATGCTGAACTCCTCTGCTCATCTCCATCATGTCCTTCATGATTTCCTTGACCGGCGCATCTTCAATGCCCATGTACACCGTGCCCACTGTGATCATCAGATACAGTCTCGGAACGATGTTCCCGGCATACTGCACCAGCTCATACAAGTCGGCCAGGTGATTGACAGGATGTGAGTCGCGCAGGTAGACGGAGAGGTGTCGCAGGGCATCGAAGACAGACATGTACAGCTCGTAGTATTGCTTCGGTCCTAGACTGCTTGTTCGGAGCTCCGAGACGAGTGTCGAGCTGCATTGCGGTCAGTTCTCTTAATTGTACTGCTGCCTACCCTTTGCGCTCCTTCCTGATTGAGCAATACGGCATGACTTACGCGCACTTGAGGGCATCCATGAGCTTGCCAGGCGTCTCGAGGCATCGTCGCATTACGATGGTCTGCTGTCGCACCACCGTCAAGGCATCCTCCAGCAGCCGCGCCTGATCCTCGACTGGAGGCGGCGGCGACGATGCCATGATGTCCCAACTCTTGCTTCCGCTATGGTCGCATCTGTCTCTCCGGTCCAGCTATACACCAAGTCCCGAATGAGCTTCAGACGTTGCACGCAGTATGGTTGTTCTGTGGTCCTATTATGGAAACGCGCTGCGGCTCATCACTCTGCGGGCCCTGCAGCCTGAGGGGCGACAGCTGGATCTCTAGATTGTCTCGAACCCCTGCATCAATACTAAATCCCACCACGACGACCACCCAACACAACATAACACACAGCCACGTCGCCGCCATGGCCAAAGCCACGTCCACCAACAAGTACTCCGTCCTCCTTCCAACCTATAACGAGCGCAAAAACCTCCCCATCATCGTTTACCTCCTGGCCCAAACTTTCGATGCGCATTCACTCGACTGGGAGATCATCATCGTCGACGATGGATCTCCTGACGGCACACAAGAAATCGCCAATCAGCTTATCAAAGCCTACAACACAAAGCAACACGAAAGAATAGTGTTGAGGCCCCGAGCAGGAAAACTGGGCCTGGGTACAGCTTATGTACATGGCTTGAAGTCCGCGAAAGGCAACTTTGTAATCATCATGGACGCCGACTTCAGCCATCACCCCAAATTCTTGCCAAAGATGATCGAGAAGCAGAAGCAGGGTAATTGGGACATCGTGACAGGCACAAGATACGCCGGCGACGGTGGTGTCTACGGCTGGGATCTGAAGCGCAAGATGGTCTCGCGAGGCGCGAACCTCGTAGCGGACACTATTCTGCGACCCGGTGTGAGTGATCTCACGGGCAGCTTCCGACTGTATAAGAAGGAAGTTTTGGCGACGGTCATTGACAAGACCGAGAGCAAAGGTTACAGCTTCCAGATGGAGATGATGGTCAGAGCAAAGGCGATGGGTTACAGGGTCACGGAAGTGCCTATCTCCTTCGTTGACAGAGTGTATGGCGAGAGTAAGCTTGGAGGCGAGGAGATTGTGCAGTATTTGCAGGGCGTCTTCAATTTGTGGTTGAAGGTATAATGGCACACAGTACTGCAGGCGAGGAGATACCAGCGAGGCGTTCTGGCGTAGTAAAAGGGGTTCGATATGCATGCGACTGCAGAGAGGACCGCCACAGTCGGCGTGGGTTGCGTCTTGTATTTTGAGCAAATATAGCAGCTCATATGCTGTTACCTGATTTTGAGATTTACACGCACATCTATTACCATGCTTCTGGTATATCCAACCTCACATTTTCGTGCATGCGTGCCTGCCATTCCTGGCGGGCTCTTCTCCAATCATGTCTCGGCTTGTTTTAGTGCCGCGCTACAAGCCAATCCCGAGATCGAATTTCAACTTTCGACATCCAGTGTACATCACTTTCTTAGCTTTCTCAACCATTTTGGTACAGTGCGTATCTTCGCAATGGGATCGATTGGGCATGACCAGGAACAGACAGGGGAGGCAGCACATGTCGGCTTGGGTGAAGACAACGAATTCACGCCAGTAGAGCGACCCAGGTGACTTCGAGAGATCCGGTATCAAATGTAGGCAGGCGTACTGATTCCGATGCAGGATACTAGACCTTTTCGCAGCAGCAAAAGCAGAAGGTCGACCACTCAACAGTATGGCTGACCCTGCAACCACTACTGAACCTCCTAACTCACTCCAGTCTCTGCACCAATGGTGAGGTACAGCAAACTGCCTTTCCGCCTCCTGGCGCGGGAATACAAAACCGACGTCACATACACTCCCATGATGCTCGCCCACGAGTTCATTCGCAGCTCAATCGCACGAGACTCGGACTTCACGACCTCGCCACTGGAACGGGAATGCACGCCCGATGGTAGGAAACACGTTTTGATAGCCCAATTCGCCTCCTCAGAGACCGAAGAGTTCGCTCGTGCGGCAGAGATGATAGCGCCATGGGTCGATGGAATCAATCTCAATTGCGGGTGTCCTCAGTCGTGGGCCATCAAAGAAGGGATTGGGTGCTCACTTATGGAGGATCCGCATGCTGTTGCTAGCATGGTACGTGCAGCGAAGACACGAGTAGGGTTTGTAAAGAGTGTAAGCGTGAAGATACGCATACACAAAGATCTTACCAAGACGATGGAATTCGTTAAGATCGTCCAGGATGCGGGAGTAGACTACATTACTATTCACGGCCGGACGCGAAGTCAAAGGAGCAGCACGCCACCAGACTACGAGGCTATTCGCATACTTCGAGAGCACATCTCTGTCCCTGTTGTGGCGAATGGAGATGCTTATACCCTGGCGGACGTGAATCGTATCGCGAGAGAGACAAAGGTCGACGGCGTCATGGCTGCGAGAGGAATCTTAGAGAACCCGGCAATGTTCTCAGGGCACAACGACGTGCCGGTCAAGTGCTTGAGGAGGTTTCTGGCCTATGCGGTAAGATGTCCCACACCCTTTCCATTGGTGCTGCATCATGTGAGTGAGATGACCGCGAAGTGGAAGGATATGCGAAAGAAAGAGAAGAGGCGGTTGATGGGGTCTCGAGATCTAGTTGATCTTGTTGACTTTGTTGAGGAGAAGTGGGGCTTGGATCATAGGAGTAGAGTTGGTTGAAATGGATGGACCGGACTGCGATTGATCGCGAGGATGCCTTCCGGGACAGATCATGTACGCGTTGCGGCTCAAGCTGGCCTTTCATCCATCATGTTCAGCAATGGAAAAGCTGGCTTGTCTCTGATCTAGGAACTACGCCAAGTCAAGCAGACGACGGTACCCTGATCCTGCTTACCAAATGACCCGAAGGACTTCCCACTCGGGTCTTCATACGGGGTCACTTCCGTCGACACGTGGAGTGCAGTAGCTGACGTGTGCGGAGATAGAGAGGAGTGCAAATGGTTAACAGTGTTATTGCGTTGCATGTGTCATGATGTGCCAGTCTTGAGCGGAAATTTCAGCACGGCAAGCACGGAAAGCGCGACCAGCCACGCGCCTTCCACCCAGCCATCTGCCTTGCCTAGCAACGACCAACCTCGCAACCACGTAACGGCCATTCTAGCCTTTTCGAAACCCCAGCCTTCATGATGGCTACCTGCATATTCTATGTGCAAGGATTTCTTGTCCATCAAGATTTTCTGCATTCATCTTCAACACCACGAATACACCACTGCGCCCGAGCACAAGCGCAGATAGCCTTCTCGAGACACCATTAAACGCAGAAGCAACACAAGGAGCAGATTAGATTAACCTGAGACATCCCCGACGATCTCTGGGACTTGAGTCTCAGCCCAGCATGCGGTTTGCGACGTCCACCGCCCTCGTCGCAACAGCATATCTGGCCCGGCGAGCAAAGGCATTGCCACGACCAGCTGCGATCACCTATTCCGTCGTTGATGTTGATGGCGACTCTAGCAGTACGCCTCCTGCAGCGACACCAACGACGGTCTATGCAACAATCACCGTGTCTACGGAATCGCAGGAGACAGACGAGACGACTGTTTCGGTGACAGTCTATGAATCGGCCACCTTGACGTCGTCATCAACATCATCGTCCTCAAGCTCAACCTCGTCATCCTCGTCGAGCTTATCATCGTCGCTCTCAGCCTCAACATCATCGCTGTCGTCGTCGTTAACAACTTCGATATCATCGTCGGCATCCAGCACTTCTTCATCGATACCTACGCCGGCATCAACGACAACCTCAACTTCGGCATCGACGTCCAATACCAGCATCCCGCCGTCAAGCGTCTCCACATCTTCATCAGCTTTGGCAAGCTCAACATCGACATCGGCGGCAATCACAAGCAGTCCTTCGTCGAGCTCCACTGCATCACCATCAACATCGCCAAGCACCTCCTCATCGAGCTCTTCCACAGCTTCACTAGCGTCATCGATTCAATATACAAACTCGACAACAAGCAATACATCGTCAAGTACTGTCACCGCATTGACGACAGGCTCCAGCCCAGCTACTACGGCTGCCGCTACGACGATTGTGGCCACCACAACCGAGCTCACGCCTGTCGTCGAGGTGTCCGCAATTGGGCCCGATGAGACTATCTCCGTGACCGTGACCTCGTTCAGCACAATTACGGCAAAATCCTCGGTATCTTCGACTACCTGCTATGACGATGGAATGTGGCACACCTCTTATCCCGTCAAGCAATATACAGCGTCAACATCGACTCTGACGCTCGCTCCTACAGCGACGCCAGCAAACTACAGTATAGTCAGCTGGAACGAGACCACCCCACAGTCTTGAGCATTGCATAATCTCGACAGTATTGGATCCTGGGGTAGGTTTTGCTTTCTAACGATTGACGTTATCAAGCGGGCGATGATGTTCGTTTATGAGTGAGGTCCATGAGCGATGGAGTTCGGAAAACAATGCGAGCCGCTCAGCTAGTGCAGCATATGAGCGCAAAGTGGAATAATATCTTGAACAGGTCACGATGTATGCCGACTGTATTTAGATTAGATATGATGGAATGATGCTCAGGCGCGCTTCACAGTCCTACGTCCACAAAGTACGTACAGTTGGCACTTGGCTTCACATGCGACTGCACCTTGATGTCCATGCAACCTTGATGGACTTCCCTCGGACTTTCTTACCGCACCACGCGCCGACATGCACCCTTACAACCTTTTTTATGCGTCATCACGACGCGATGGATAAGCTTAAACATTTATGTTTATTGAACCAGTGCCTCTCAGTCGCATTGGCTGTCTCACCCGTCTGCTCAACGGCATCTACATTTAGCAGCTGATCAGTGGTCTGATTGCTCCACGCGACCCGACTGGCATGAGGAATCAGGTCAGATATATCGCCGAATGATCCATATCTTTACCGCTCCCGAATGTACACCGCGGCATAAGATTGTCCCCCGGAATTTCCTCTCAACAGATCCGTGAAACGGCCAAGAGAGATTACCCTGCCAGACGGAGACCGAGGCATCTTCTCTTGCGCGAACACGCCCACGCTTATCTCAATTCTGGTTGCGATTGGGTCATTGCTGCCAGTAGGAAGGCTGGGATACTGCTAGAGGAAACGAATGACGAAGAGCTAGGTGTTGTCAGGACGTAGTGTGGCCACAATTTTTGGTGTTATCGAAGTAGTGTTGACCAGGGAGTATCGCTTCGCAGAGATGGACTCAGACAGCAACAATACTCTTTCGAAAGTCCCGTCAGCCTCAAGTCCACCTGTCGCTGTCCGAGCGAGCGACAACAGCCATACGACAACGAATGTGAGCTTAGGACTCATGCGACCACTGTATACTTCGTGCGCAGAGCACCATCATGCTCAAGAACGGCAGCGGGTGCAAGAGCAGCAGCAGGCTGCGCGAAAGGACACAACGACCAAGTTCCTCTGCTTAAACGAGCTACCAAGGATGCCAACCCCTTCTCCTCCAGTCACACCTGCGCGCAGGCCGTCTCAGACTGGACAGTATGCCAGCCCTTTCTTGCGACTACCAGTCGAGCTCAGACTGCAGATCTACTCCCTCCTCGTCCTCCCGCGACGACCAATGGATCTCCTGCCATCTTATGAGCGAGTAAACGCATCGACACAAGATTACTTTGACTATGACAAGAAACAAAGTGGCACAGACCGTCCCGCGACGGCAGATCTTGCGCATCCACACCTTCTGATCCGAACGATCGATCCGGATCGATACCGCAAACGTTACCCTGAGATGTACTCGACGCCAATACGTTCGAAATACAGCGTACGATGCGATCGATTCAGAAGCGCGTGTAAAAGTACCACGTACCACTGCGTCAACAATCCTCGATTCGAAGACCAGTTAAGCATTCTGCAAGTTAACAAGATGATCCATGCAGAAGCATCAGAATTGTTGTACGGAAGCTATACCTTTGATTTTGACACTCACGTTGAAGCTATTGTGCCTTTCTTGAGTGATCTGACACCTTTTGCCCGGAGCTGCATCAAGAGTATACGATTGGTCAAGCGGGCGCTGGCGTATGAGAAGGAGTTCGATCGATGTGAATGGAGTAATGCTTTGCGGTATCTCACATCTTTCTCGACTGGCATCTCCCTGCGGAAGCTGGAGCTTGGTGTCGTGGCGGGAAGACCAGGCGAAAACGGGTGGGATAGAATCCCGGTGTACAACAAGAACGACATGAAGCTTCTGAGCGGATTGGACGGTTATGAGTGGATGCAGTATCTGCTGTACTTCAAAGGTCTGCAGGAGTTGGATGTACAGCCCGTGATTGAGCATTGCCCGCCTGGTGGCACGAGCATGGCGCTGGCTGGATATATACGCTTTTCTGCAAGCGTAGAGATTGGGTTCAGGGAGTATTTGCATGAGCAATTGCTGGGCGCCTGAGTGGGAAGCAATATTTTCTTGCAAAGGACAAGGACGGGCTCAATCAGAATTAATGCCAAGGCTTTCGCGCACATGAGCGTGGTTCAATCAAACTTGAGCGAGGGAATGGAATTCATAGGCTCGGCTCACTTTTTATAGGTGTATGGTCATGGGGGTCAGACGTTTCATCAGTCAATCAACCGATTGACTGGTTGATATGGTTGACAGCTTAATCGTTGTACAGGTGATAGCTTGTTAACAGGGCTAACGGCTTATTGACAAGGCTGACGGCTTACTAAAACGTTGACGGCTTGTTAATAGCTTGTCGATACTATTGACTGGTTGTGATTGAGTGACTGGTCGGTCAAATGGTTGATCGGTTGGTTGACTGATGGAATCACTGACGAGGGTAGACTTGACCTAAGCCTTGGCCTCCTCTTCTCAGTGCCCAAAACCTTCTTGGTCCTGGCAAGCTAGCGAGCTGATTCTTCACGGCTCAGATCTTTGGGAGCCGTGGCCACAATACACAAGGATAGCATCTTCCTCTCCTCAGCTCCTTGGCTCCAGCTTCCTTGCGATCATTTAGGACCGCGCCTTCCTGCGGCAAGTTTCGGCTACACAGCTCGTGGCTGCATCCACGCTACTCATCATGCATTTCAATTTTGACAATCATACACCATAGCTCATTCAGCGCAGACCCTCATTATGTCGAACACAAAAAGAAAGCTGCCTCTGGAGGGAGAAAGGAGTGCACCGGTACGAAGCCTAGATTTGCCTGACACAATGGTTCGAGGAGCTGATCGACATGTAGAAACGTCTTCCAGCAGCACGAGCCACACGCATCGCGCTCGGTGAGCACTCGGGCAATGACACGAGATGCTTTTGGTGCACTATCCGCAGCCGTCTTTCTCACCACCGAAAAGGCTGGAGTCGATTCTCCGCCTGCTTCCCATGAGAGGCCTCCTGCTCTCTCAGCGCGTCTGCCGCAAGTGGCGAGATGTCATTGGCAAGGACCACGAGCTCCGGGAGAGTACTTTCCTCTTCGCGTCGAAACCACCACTGCGCACCAAGTGAGAATCACGCCAAATCGAGCGGAGCGCATAGCCATGCCAACTGCCGATCACGGCTACGCCACGACATTTTCTGTGCATCCTGGAACGCCGAATCCACTCCTGACGGTTTTCTTTTAGACAGGGAGCATCATCCAGGCTTTTACCGCGCCGGAATCTGGTTGCGTCTAGAAGACATGTCGCGATGCTGCCGCAAAAATGGCGCCTGGTGGCACATGCTTGTCATGCAGCCTCCGCCACCTCTCATCGAGGCAATGTTTGCCCTGGACCCTGCTGGGATGACTCGTGAGTGGTACGAGCCAGGTCACAGGTGGCGCTTCCTGAGCTATGGTGCAGATATGACGTTTGGGAAGCTGATAGATTCTGGCCTCGAGCTAGAGGCTATGGGACATAAGACGGATTGGGATAGGACGGAGTTCAAGTGCGACCGGAGGATCATGCTGACTGAGGATGAGGCCGAGATGGATGTCATTCCCAAATGATATGCGTAAAGCAGAAGGGCTGCAGAAGGACGGTTTGCGATGTTTGTGTGGCGGGATAGGGGACATCACGAGGGCATGTCCCGTAGAATTTGAAAGCTCATAGATTTTACTCAGACATGTCAGCCATCGCCTTTGAACAATCTCAGTCCCAGCACCTCGATGACTGGGAGCCACTGGTTTGCTGCTTACATTCGTTCCCGGACATCGACCTCATCGAATGTGATACTGACACGCCTACAATAGCCCTAGTTGCACTGCCCTGTTTGCAATCAGCGTGATCGCCAAAGGGACTGCGGACGTCGTGCGTCGCACCCGATACATGGTGTTCGATGCTCGAACGCCTCCGTGCTTACCACAAGATTCCGTCGAGTTCATGCAATGGCAGTGATTGTATGACGTTGCTGCCGCAAGGCGGGCAAAAGGAGAGTGACGATGTTGGTGACCTGCATCTTTATTTCCGTTTAGGCTTGAAGACGCTTCGTCATGGTGTCAGTCCGATGCAGGCAGGCTCGTGGAATGCATGGACACAATGCTCAAATTAATCAGCTGTCAAATGCTACCTTAACGGTACATGCAAAAGAGACTCTAGCTGGTCAATACTCCCGAGAGCCATCTGTTTGGAGCGCAGAATCCTGGCATGTGAGGAGCTGCGCTCTTCGAACATGATCTAGCCTGCTTGGATTAGAGAGTGAAGGGTAGAGTCTGCCTTGAGCGGAGTTGATGGTCGTGTGCCCAGTGAGTCGAGCTGACGGGGTATTAGGAGAGAATGTCACTGGGCCTGGGCGTCAGGCAGGACTGCGAACAGGGCACGGGACATCAACGTCAACGATGAAAAGGGACATGGAAGAACTTTTGAACACTTGTAGATTACATCCAAGTATGTACACTTACATGAAGAAAGTCCCATGAAAGCACGCACATCCCAGAAAAGGGCCGCCTCTTGCCTCTACCAGGCAGCAGCAGCAGCAACAGCACGTCTCTCATACTCTCTTCCTCTCCCTCGAAACATCCCCACGCTCTGTAAAGACTTTTCGTTCAAGCTGCTGGCAGAAGGCGTTGCATTCAGATTCATGGCCACGTCGCATCATCCTGCCCTTGTCATATCCGGTACAGCACCACTGATACGCTCGAGTAGGCGCACCGAGGACTGACCTGCAAGCTCTCCCGCCAGCCAGCCAGAAAAGTCGTCGTCGGCAGAAGAAAGTCGCGCATAAAACATGCATGCACCCACCCTATCGCGTCAAAGAAAAGCCCATCTCTAATCGCAGGCGTGAAAGCAAGAAACGCCACAATCGCCGTCCCTTTTTATCACATCCTCGAACTGAATCGACAGCACTTTTATAACACAAGATGGAAGATGACTGAACATCCCGCAAGCAAATGCGTCTAATGCGCGCAGCATATTCTCTATTTCCGACGACCAAGCCCATGCGTTATTAGTAAGGGTGTAGGTGTAGGTAAACACAGCCTTCAGAACTGATGGGGTATCATGCGATCGATCAACCAACGTACATGCACTCAACTCATGAAGCTTCCTCTGCCTTCTCTGCTGCTGGTGACTTGGAGCGGTTCCGAGCAGCTGGCGGTGAGGCTTGCTCAGAGTGCATGTCATCGGCATCGCCTGACTGGTCGAGGCCTGCAAGAGCACTGGGAACTGTTAGCACTTGTCTTGTGTCAAGGGTGGCCTGGTTGCCTACCTAAACGCATTCTGCGCCGTACTGGGCTCCTCCTTCTTCTCCTTCTCAACCGGAGGCGTGTTGGTGCGTGTGGTGTTGCCCGAAGATGGCGGACCAAGACCGCGCCTGCTACCAGCACGACCGCCAAGAGCGCTTGGGCCAAGACCGCCACCTGGACCGAGCGAGCCGGTACCACGGCTGGAGGCACCACGCTGCTGCAACCTCCTTAAGTCGTCCATGCGGACTTGACCAGCGCTGTAGTCGACTGGTGGCGGAGGACCGGAGAAGTTGCGAGCATCGCCACGTCCCGCTGGTGGACGACCGCCGCCACCACGCGATGACCTCGCGCGCTCTGCCTCTGCCTTGGCTTGAGCCTCTGCGGCTTCCTGGTGGATTTGCTCGATGGTCTTAGGGCCCTTGGTGTCATCCTTGCCCTTCCAACCAGCCTTACGCAGGTCAATCATGTCCATGATCATGAACTTCGGTCTGCTGCCAAGCGCGTCGCTCTTAAGTAAGACGGCATCGATGCGCTCGAAGTATGATTGAATCAATGCGCGGCCTTGCTCCTCCTCGTTCATGGTTGCACCAACAGTCTTGAGGAGAGTCGTCAAGTTCTCAACGGCGGCCTCGTCTGGGTCGCCCTCGAAGTTAAGCAGCTTCATGACACACTCGTGCATGATGCGGAGCGTAAGCATGCGGAGCTTGTAGAGCTGACCGATGAACTGAATCAGACCCAGACCACGACGCTTGGCAGCTGCAGCAACGTAGTACTCGTCGGACAGAAGGGCGGCTTCCTTGGAGTCACCATCTGGCTGCTCCGGCAGGTTGACTTGCCAACCACGCTCGAACTCTTCCTGACAACGGTTGAGTAAGTACTTGCGGAATAGGGCACCGCCCACAACAGGGTTGCCATTCTTGTCCTTGACATTCTCGTCTCGGATGTCCGTGCTCATCGTCGTCAACATCTTGTGGCAGAACTTCGCGTACATACCCGCCCAGTGAGCCTCATCACAAGCCTTCTCGAAGGTGAGCTGAATGACTTGGCGGAGGGTACGGCCGTCAGACTCATGCTTCGACTGGCCCGCGATCTCAAGGATCTGATCGGAGATCTTGTCGAATTTCTCTGGCGTCATCTTGTTCAGGGCAGCCTTGACCTTACGCTGCACCACGTCAGGAGCCATGAGACCGCTGGGGTCGACGCTAGTGGCCATGGGTGATTGACCAATGCTGGTAGGCTTCCAACCAGTCGTGGACTTCTCCAGACCCTTGATCTCCATTTGCGCAGTCAAAGGCATCTTAGCGGCCATGTCGGCCTCCTCCTTCTTGCTCATAGCACGATCTCCACGTTTGCTGCCGCCTCTAGCGCCACCACGAGAGCTCGCCGTCCTCGGAGAGCCAGGACCCATCGAGCCCATACCTCCCATCTGCTGCAGGGAATTGGTGCGGCTCATGCCGGCAGGGCCAAGATTGCTGGGAATACGACCACCCATGCCAGACATACCTGCTGGACGGGAACCCATCTGTGCGGCTTCGAACCGTTGCTGCGAGGTAGTACCAGGCGGAAGAGTCCGCGGTCCACTGCCAGCAAACTGGCCCATGACGCCGCCAGGAAAGCCGCCTGATGCACCTGGACGACCAGAGGGCTGCCTAGATCCCATGGACGGGGTGCGAGCCGATGGGGGACGAGCAGATTCGTCACCTGGGCCAAGGGTCTCCTTGACTTTGCGATCCCAGTCGACTGATGGCTTCTCCTGGAAGACCTTCTGGAACTGGAGCAAGAAGTCCTTGTCGTAAGCCCGACCCTTGCGGGCGCTGAGCGCTGGATTTGGTGACTTGAAGCCATCAGGGTACTGAGCCTCCTCCTTGAGGTTGAGGAAGCGAGCAGACTTCAGAGCCTGCATTCCAGGGGTAGGTTCGGCTGGCTCAACACGCTTCGTGGTCTCCAGCTTGAGGTTAGCTGGCCTTGGCTTCTGAGCAGCAGCAGCTCGTGATGCAGGCTGCTGTGGTGGCGGCATCGAAGTCGCCTCTGAGCTGGCCTCTTCAGTCGTAGGCGACTCTGCATCGTCCGCAGATGTGGATGCACCAGGACCAAGTGTTGGCTTCTTTAGGGAGGCAAACAACTTCTTGGCCTCCTCGTCGTCAGTGCCTGTCTCACCGTCCTTCTCCTTCTCTGCTTCCCGCTCGCGTTCACGGGCTGCCTCGCGCTCTTCGGCCTCGCGCTCCTGACGCTTGAGCTCCGCGTCGATGTTCGCAGCTTCGGCCTTGGCCTTCTCCTCCTTCTCGCGTTTCTTCTTCTCGTTGTATGCACGCTCGCGCTCTTCTTCAGCCTTCTCGGCGGCTTCCATCTCAGCGATCTCGCGCTCCATGCGCTCCTCTTCAGTCTCTTCCTTCTCGGTCTTCTCAGCATCAGGCTTCTCAATGGCCTTCTCAGCAGCTTTGGCGGCTTGCTCGCCTTCCTTGTCCTTTGCATCGGCGGCAGCAGCCTTCTCTGCCTCGACGGTAGCCTCCTTGACCTGATCCTCAGTAGCCTTCTTCGCCGCTTCTTCTTCCTTGGCCTTCAGGGCAGCAGCATCCTTGTCTGCCTTAGCCTTGGCATCGTCGGCCTCCTTTTGGGCAGCACCAGACTTTGCAGCCTCTTGCTCCTGTTGCTTACGCTTCTCCTCTTCGACTTGGCGCTTGACTTGCTCTTGGAATGCGTTCTTGGTCTCCTCCGCAGACTTCGTACTCTTGCTCTCGACGCGGTTATGTTGACCGCTAGCGGCGCGAGGTGGTGGGGTTGATGCATTCGGGGTAGAGACAATGACCGGCTCGCGAGGTGGTGCAGCCGCAGTGCTCGGGGATGGAGAAGCCTTGTTGAAGTTGATCTCGTTGCCGTTGGCATCAGTAATCTTGATGACATTGGTCTTCTTCGGCTTGACGAATTGCGAGGACGGAGTGGGTGCCTGCTGTGGAGGTGCAGGGGTGCCAGGAGCCTGTGAGTGACCAAGACTCGACGGTGGACGTTGAGAAGATTGTGAAGCACTACGCGACATGTCCGGTGGCTGGAAGGGCGGTTGCATAGGCGGACCTTGTGGCGCACCATACGGTGTCGGGTAAGGGGGGCGCGGTGACTGTGGGGGCTGCTGATAGCCATACGGAGCGCCGTAATACGGCTGGTAGTGACCGGAGTAGGGGTTGTATTCGGGGTGGGAGTACATCTGCGGTGGCTGCATTGTTAGACTGGTGGTTGGTGTTTTGTGCGGATGCAGTGTTGTAAATCGAAATGTGGTTGTTGGAAACTGAACAGCCGCCGCCATTTCATTCCAAGTCGCAGTGTCATGACTCGATTTAGATGTGTTTTTCGAAAGCCGTGAATGCCGCCGCGCGTGCAAGTGAATGGAGAATCGGACGCAAAACAAAAGAAAGCGAGAATCTTACCTGAGGAGGATAGCCATAGCCCATTTGGCCCTGTGGCATCTGAGGCTGCGCGTGCTGGATAGCGGGGCTGCCCCTGCCGCGTCCATACGGTGAGTTTGGCGGCTGCGGTTGGAAGCCTGGCATGCCAGGCCGAGGACCACCGGACTGCGGCTGCCGGAAGTTGGGTGCAGGAGAGAACTGCTGTGGAGGGAAGCCGCGACCGCGACCTGCCGGGTTGACGAAGTTGCGGTTGAAGCCCGAGTCGCTGTGCATAGACTGAGACGATTGTCTCCTCTCGTGCATGCCTGGTCCAAGCGGCATCTGAGCCGAACGCATCTGCGACTCGAGATTAGCATCGACTTTGACGTCATGTGATTCGGATTTTGGTTCACTTACTGGGTCGCTATCGCCGCCAATCTGACCGAAGGTCATACCGTTGCCCTGGCCCTGGAGTCCCGACGGTGGCTTGCCGCCGCTTGCCTGGGGCTGGGGAATCGGCGAAGGGGAGTGCGCTGGCGAGATGACGCGCGGGTCGCGTGGCGGGGCAGGAAGATTTGAGGTTTGCGAAGCAAAGGGTACACTGGCTTGTGGCAGAGGTGAGCCAGTCGCGCCCATCGAGCCGAAGCTGATAGGCGGCCGGTTACCGTTCTGTCCTACTGGTCCACCATTCGGAATGTGACCACTTGCGCCTGACGCGTTGATGACCACGGAGGCTTTCCTGTCATGAGAAGAACCATTTGGCTGAGAGCCTCCTGCCATGTTGCTGGCTCCGCTCACCGGAGTATCCGCAGACTTTGCATTTTGTGTGGAGGCTCCCGCCGCCTGGGCTGGAGTCGAGGACGCCGTCTTGATGGTTTGAGCCCACGACTTGGCAGGAACCTGGACCTGCCCAGCTCCTGCTTGCGAAGGGGCGGTGAAGCCGGCGGGTGAGGGAGTATGGGTGCCGTTGGTGGGTGCTTGAGCGTTCGGCGGGATCGCGCTGGTCATTAGATTAACGGGGGGTCGTGTGAGCGCGGTAATTTAGGTGATGTCGAGTATTCGAACGTCGCTAGTCGTGTGACTGGACGGCAACAACAGATGTCGAATCCGTGCGCCTCGTGTGTGCTGCTCGTCGCGGTGGTATCGCAGACAGGGCGCTGCGATCGCAAGGCCGTCGTTCCGGTCAAGGTGACGTCCGCTCGCCTGGCCGGGTGCTGAGGTGGACAAACTTCTGCGTCAAAATCCGCGAGAAGAAGTGTCGAAGATGCAATGTCTGTCTAGGGTAGATCAGACACGCGACAGAAGGTGTTGCTTCTGATGTGTGGAGGGTAGGAGGCACGGGAGTTAGGGAGAAGACTTGTGCTCAGTACTTCTAAATTTTAGCCAAGCCTCCAGCTTAGCGTCGGGTCTTTAAAGCCACCTCAACCACGCGCTGACCGTTCCCAGGGTCGTGACACGAAGAAGTCATGAACAATTTGGAGACTTTACTGCTGTTTGCCCGTATCATTGTTCACTCTCAGCCATACAAATGTGCCAGACAAAGACAACGTCACCACTGTGCTCATCCCTTGGGCAAGCCTCACTTTACTAAGGCCGTGCCTGCTTGGCAAAGCCCTCGAGCAATAGGGATAGAGTCACTACGTCGCCAGATATTATTGACCGTCCTCCAAGTCACATCCTCACAAAAAGGACCCGTATAATGTCTGGCCCTGTCTGAAAACCCCACGCACACAAGCAAACAAACGATGTCATCTACAAACGACAAGTACCTCTTATCGCCGGGTAGCCGGCTCTATTCGCCTACATGCTATGGTGTGGCTCAAGGCGACGGCCTCTTGAGCAGACAGACAGCACTCGTGACTGCGAGCATGCTCGCCATCGTATGTAGTGGCTGCTATACTCCGTCACGACATGGTATATCGTGTCATTTGGCTCAGCAGTCTCTTTCTGACTCACCGGCGAGTGCTGCTCATCAGCCCGCTTGGCAAGGCGGAGAAAGGCAAGCTGCAGTGTTTTGCATGAACAAGAGGCCGATTGGTTTTGGCTAAAGGGCACAAGAGGCAAGCTGCATATGTCGAGCCACATTGCCCACGCTTCCATTGTATTGTGACGACGACTGGATAGTCTCCAGTAGCCAACGATATACCGACTTCGACAAGAGAAAAGGTGTTGAATAATAGTCTTGGTTGCTGATTCGCCTCATCTGAGACTTCTCATGAGGTACCGGCACATGGACGCCCAATTGCCGAACTCAAAATGCGACTCTTGCTTACTATGCTGATGCGTGACTGATAGCTCTTGGGCCGGAGGAATCAGGAGAGACGACCTGTGCCAAAGGTTATTTAGGTACTCGTTCCGCTTCGGTTGCGAACGGTGTACCAAAGTGCACCTCCAACCACCAAAAAAAAAAAAAAAATCAGAACATGTTGCCTGACTTCGGCCAAACGATGGCAGAACCTTTTCGTTTGCGCGCCCAAAATTCATCGAAGGGAATCCTCGCAGTCGTTGGACCGTGATGTCGGGAAGACGTTTTGTACAGCGATCAACGCTGTGGCGTTGTTCGGGAAGCGCGCTAGAAGCTGTGCTGGGACGACCGGGCCTAGATTTGTGATGTCTCACGACTCATGGCCATTGTTTTTATCGATGCAACACGCAGGGATGCGGACATGGCGGGAAGGAGTGACGTGAGAACAATGTAGTATCAGTGCGCGGGTTCTGTAGTCTCTATGTGTGGTGGGTGCTAACAATTGGCTGACTGATCAACCCATTCGTTGATCGATTGACCAACGAACGGGTGTTTGATATCAATGACGAGTTGCTTCACAAAGCCATTGACAGCTGTGACACTGTGCACAGACTGCTGACGTCTCCTATCACAAGGCACGTTCGATCGGCTGAGAGGTCATAACATCATCGACTGGCTCATTGAAGACTGCTACTTGGTGGCCACATGCACGCTCACACGATTTTGATCCGCCAATCACCTTACAGTAGCATAAGAGCATGTATAGGCTGATAGTGCTAGGTCTTTTGAAGCCCAGCTTAAGGCATTTGGAGGAAATCCGCTAAGATATCCATACTGTACAAGAAATATTCGCCCGCCCATTTATTGGCAATCCCCGGCTGTCCAGACTTTTCCGATTGTAGCATCTCCAAGTGTGCCCCAGCTGCAGCACTCCCTGGAGTCCCAAGCTGTAACAATACTACCCAAAGATAACGACCTGTATCAACAAATATACAAAGAATATACAGAAAAGGTTCAACAGAACGCTGATGGGTATCCTGCCGCAGGAAAGAAGCAATGTACTAGAACTGAAACTGCGCAGCAGGAAGGCGTGGCCCTTTTCAAAGGTGTCGAAGTGGCGTATACGCCAAGGTTCTCCAGTGCAACTGGTTCGAGATGCTGGTGCATATACAGCGGTGGTAACATGGTCGGAAGGTGCTTTTCGGAGCTTCGCATGCAATTGGGTCCTTCCTCGAGTGGCCTGATGCGTGCGCCACGTCCATTCGCCAAGCCCACTCAACGATACTCTGGAGGCAAAGCAACGCCACCAGGACTGTTTCCAGGTGTGTCTGAGACTGTCGTTCCTCCCAGCGATGCGAATGGATTCTGACTGGTCAAAGTCCCGAATGTGCTGTTTGTCTGGTGATCCGGCTGTTGCGATGGCTGCTGGCGGCCTTGATACTGGAAGGGACTCTGATATGATTGACTGTGGTATTGCGAGTACTGAGGCACTTGCGAAGTGCCATATTGAGCAGCCTGGTATGGAGCCACGGACGAGCTAGGTTGGCCCACCAGGCTCTCGCTAGTCCGGCGATACGATGGGATGTCTGCAGAAGGGTGAGTCGCCAAATCTGTGATCTGCCGCTGCTGCTGTTCGGCGGACGATGTATAGGGTTGCATTTGCGCATCTTGATGCTGTCAGTTATGCTGATGCCTTCAAGGTAGACGAGGACAGATTTCGGCTTGGTACTCACAATTCAGGCCCATCCCATACGATTGGGATGCGTTTGGAAGCGGTCCTGTCATTCTGCGCTGCGAGCCCGGCCGACCAGAAGAGTCTCCCGAATAGGAGTAGGAACGGTCTTGTTGCTGGTGCGCCTCAAAGCCTGTACCTGTCCCCAGAGCAGAGTAAGACATGCTCGTGCGCAATGGAGATCTTGCTGTCTCGCCCATTGGTCTGGAAAGCCTTTCGTGGTATGACGGGCGCGGGACATGGGCTCCATAGTCTTGCGACATGCCTCCTATGGAAGCGCCGAATGGAGGTCGTCGCGGACTAGCTTGCGTCTGGAAAGTGTATGCTGTGCTCGGCGACATCGTTTCTGTTGCGGATTGTGGTGGTGTGAAAGAGAAAGCACCTATCGCTGGACTGATCCCAGTTGGACTCGCATACTGTTGATTGTAGGCCTCATAATCTGGGACGCCTCGCAGGGTGTCCAAGGTCAACGGCCGAACTCCGCTGATCTCGCCGTACGCAGGATAGTGGCCTAGCGATGGAGCCGGCGCTCCCATGTTTTGAGCAGATGCGCCAAAAGGCGAATGTAGTGCTTGTGTCATGTCAAAGTTGGCTGGTAATGCTCTTGATCTCATCATCCGCTCCCGGTCGTCCGTCGTGAGTCGTTTCAATTTGGCCCTCCTGCCTTGCCGTTAGCAAGCCATAAACATGGTGAGAATTATATTCAACAAGCGCTCACCTGTTCTGGAACCAAACCTGGACTTGGCGCGGGCTCAGGCCAGGAATCTCACGCGACAACCGTTCGCGGTGCGCTGCGTCAGGGTGCGGCTGTCGTGAGAACTCATTCATCAAGAATCGTGTTTGTTGGTGCGTCAATCTGCGTTTACTATCGTCAGACACTATTCAACAAATTGACAGGATGACTGACCGGAATCGTTTCATCTTCCTCTTTGCGGCTCTGAGCTCTGCTGCCGTCATAGGTGGTCGTTCCTCCTCTCCTTCAGCTTGTTCAGTACCGAAGCCAATGTCCTCATCGTCATCCATGGGCTCCTCAGCGGCCTCTCCTTCGGCCGAGTTTGGCGTCAAGCGGCCTGTTGGACTTGCGGGAGCGGATCCGCCTATTGCTGCTGATGGCAGGCCTGATGACTGAACTGGCCGAGAGCCATGGTATGCTGATGCGGGCCCTGTCACTCCACCAGCCGTTGTTGCATTTGCTTGGCCTGGATGCGCCTCATGCTGTAACCGACTCGAGGGCTCAAATGAATGAGGAAAGCTTCGGTGAGATCTCAAAGGCGGTCGGCCCGGATCATCAAGGGATGTTCGGACATCCTGCTGATGCGACAGCGTCGTGTGCAACGGAGGTAGCGTCTCTGAGGTGTGGCTGATCGCGGAAGCACGCGGTTGCTGCCATTGGTAATCGTTATGCTTCGTGGTCGTGCCCGACATACGCGGAGAATTGGGGGGTGACAGGGGCACACGGTGCTTCTCGACACTCATTTGCAAATCTCTGGGGGTAGTTTCTGTTTGCTCTTCCACCGGCTGGTCAGCCCAGTTCGTAGGCAGATGCTATGGGCCCTCTGTTCCCACCAGTAAGGGCTTGCAGCGGAGGTGACGCAATCCACGGCCACGCTCGAATAGCCTGCTATTCTAGATCCTTGAGGCAGGCTCACGGAATCCTTAAGAAAAAGCTCCTTCACGACTCATAAAGATGGCGAGGATCTTGACAACCTTCTAAAGTGAGTGGGCCCGATCGAAATTGCTCACGAGATCTTCAAGAGCTTCTGGACTGCAAGTAGTTGTTGCAATTGGTGTAACGTTCACCGCTACCCTGCGCAATATGGAAAGCACTGGTACCCGATCCAGCGAGAATTGCGTGCCTGACAATGTGTTATAAAGAGCGGACGGACCACTGGTCCTTCTCTCTGGTGTAGAAATGCGTTTTGTATATTTGAATCCTGCGCGTGGCAACAGAGGTATGAAAGAATTTAAAGGCCGGCCGTAATCCTTGTTGCAATCGCCGTTCGTGGAAGCCCAGCAACCGTTTGGTCCTGTAGTGTCCAAGGGCACAGCGGTAAGTCAATACCCAGAGACGAATGTCAGAAGTCCCCCTATCGTGACGCTGACGGCTTCTTAGACGTGTGCTAGTATATGCTTATGGCAGTGTTGGCTCTGCCAAAATGGCCCTGGCTTTACTGGAGAGGTATGATGCTAACGATCCAATCGTGTGTGTTCGAGCCGGAACCATTGAGCGCCATCCAAGTAGCCGCTGGCTGTGGTGGAGTCGTTGAAGCAAGTAAATGGTAAGTTGATTGCAGCGAGATTGCTGGGTCGTCAAAAGTTGCTGCGGCACGTTCCTTGATCTTGACGACCGATATTGTGGACTCGTGCGTGCAGCTGCCTAGGGTCTTTGAGAGCAGATGGTCGAATCAGAGACGAGTAGAGCCGAGCGAGCCCTCGGGTCGGCGCTCATGCAACCTACAGACGGGAAGAAGAGAGATAAAGTATGACAAGCAGCACAAGACATAATTAGGGACCGTCCGTCCTGTCGCTCGGCAGATCCTTAACTATTGAAACGATCTGAACTGCCCGAAGATGGCAGAATATGGAGCGGGCCAAGCCCCTCGAGCAGGGCTAGACATGCAGTAGGCGCCGACGGGGCCAGTTCTCAGGTGCCTCTGGTGGACCACCTGCCGCAACGCACGATTACCTGATCCGCTTGCGTGCAGTCGTAGCCGTTGAGGCGTGAGTCTACTAGTAGGGATGCTGCAACCTTGGCCAAGGACCTCTGCGGGGCTAGTCACGGTCGACTGCGTTCGTACCTGGGGCAGAGTCGCCTGAGAGAAGCAGGCCAACAGGCAGCTCCAGGAGCTCAGCGGAGCCGCCGAGTGGACCGCGTCAGACTCCTACCACAAGCTTCAGGGTGCAACCCTTAGCAGAATCGTAGCGCCAAGACGTCTGATTGATTGTGTCCGGATCTGCCGTTAGCGATGTTACAAGAAGCAGTCTAGATAGTCATTGTTACAGCGTTTTCTCCGTACAATCTCGCATAGAGGCTTTGAATTCGCTCAAGATCAAGCTGGCAAATGCCGCCCGCTTCCCGGACATGGCGCATGCACAAGACTGGCCCAACCTGTGGGCACCAAATCAGCGCCAACCTGCTTGGTCACGAGAGTTGTGCTTCGGATCAATTCGTGCTCGAGATCTGAGATTTTCTAACACCGGAAGCCAGAATGCACGGTTCGGTCCGATGTATGGATGCACTGAGACTCTGTCAATGCTTGCTCTTTGGCTGCGGCGACACTCACCGAGTAGTTTGCTTTGTCTGACAGCCATTGCCCTTCGTGTAGACCCACCGCGATCACGAGAGCCGGCATTCACGCGCTCCTGCTCTCCCAAGAGCTTCAGGAATATTCGTATGGACAGCGCCAAGTCAACATGCCCCTGCATCTCGACCGCGTTGATGTGGGCTGCCTCATGATCGCCCGCAAGAGCACAACGCTCGGTTGGTTTGAGGTCGGGCACACCCTGGTCACGATCGGCGGCGGCTGGCAGAACGGCACGTGAGAATAACGTGGCAATCGCTACCACGACAGGAGATGATTGTCCCTGCTGTGCGGGACAATCTGTAACGAGCCATCCTGACGTCGAGGACTTGAACAGGGCCCAGAATCGCATTTGGCTTGCCATCTTCCACACCGCAGCAGATGCCGCAAATCGCGACAGCGTCCGGACAAGGGCGCCTGTCCGCATACGACTTTTCCTTGTTCAATCGGATGAGGACAGCGGAAATTTGGAGTGTGTCGACGTCGTTTGATCTTCACCAGGATGATGTTCGAGAGCTCGGCTGAAGCCAGAAGTTGAAACCCCACCAACGAGCGTCTAAACCCGGACGCACTTCTCAGTAGACCGCACCTGCATTTACCCATCTCCACCATCATGGACATGATGGGGAGCAGGCTGAAGCCCGACGGTAGTGCCGCACGCACTGATGGCATGGCGTCAACGTTGCTGCAGGCGCGGGAAGAGCCTTCGTCTGGTAATGTATCTAAGCGACGAGCTGCGGTGACGATGAGGCTTCGGTCAAGGAACCGGTGCGGCAGATAGTCAAATGGAAGACACGGACTCGCCTCAAAGCGTCAACCAGAACCCTGATTGAGCAGGCGCCGTTATATAGAGTTTGGCTTCCTGCCTGTCTTTGGACGCGTTTCCGACAGCTGCGCAAACCTTTCTCGCGCCATCTGCAAAGTATGCCAGCACCTCCTCAGACCTGGTCCTCCTCCAATTGAAGACGTATCATCAAAGCTCACCGCACATGCTCACGAGGTCCCAAGCGAGCATTTAGAACGGGAGCAGTAGGAAATATATGCATACGTATTCGGTAGCTGCGGCGGTAGTAAGGTACCGCACATCTTAACGGACAGACCCTCGATACATCGACTGGAACCTGGATTCCGCGACCGCACATCTCAGATTGAAGGATGTAGTTTGACAGCCGTCTGAGATTCATTGGCGAGCGCAATCCACGATCTTGACCGCCCACGAGTCGTTCGTGTCACAACATCCACCAGGCTTGTTTTCGGCATGCAACCTGGTTGTTGAGGGCTGAGTGCTGCCCAATCGACGTTTCACGCACTACCGCTCGGGTGGTCGGACGAGATACCACTTTCAGAACTTATGTGATGATCTCGCAGACTGTCGGGAATCAACAATCCTGCTGAGGCGTGGCAGAACGATCTCTCGTATGTCGGTCAGACACTCTGATCATTTGCCGAACAATGAGAAATGCTTAATGGCGGCTTTTGACATGAGACATCATCAGAATCTTTATCTCGCACCGCACAGTGAGCACACTAAGGGCTCCTGCCGAGTGATCTTCAGATCATGCTTGAGATTTTCTGGAAAATCACCAGGACGTCTCCGTCGACACGTGCCGCGGAAATGTTTTTGGAAGATCTTGTTGCTATTCGGAAGCAAGCAGTGGACTATGTTTGGACACATCGGATGGACAGCTTCCTACACAACTCCCGAACATACGAGCCGCTCATCAAGATCGACACTGAAGTCTGATGCCACATGATAAAACGTCGAGCCTTGACTGTCGATTGCGGCATCATCCCGGTGCCAGATGCAGCGATCGTCAGCTCTTCGAAGCTTATGAACGCTCAAATTGGAGGCACGACAATGGTCACGTCTGCTGGCAGGAGTGGCACACGCCGGTGCAATAAATTTGGTGGACTCTACGATGATCAACCACGTGCGGATGACCCCACGACCTGGATGGTCGGCGATCACAGTCATTCAGCGATGGGCTCGTGTCAGTAGGGATCATTCAGGACTGTGGAAGAACATCCTAGAGCACCCGCTGATGCAGCGGTGGTGCCATCTGTCGGGATGCAATCCGCCTGTTACCGATGTCTGCTGACAGATCTTGTCTGCTTAACTCATTCGCTGATTGACGGTCACAGGTCTCAAGTGATCGATCCGCCTGCAGCTCTTTGGTTGACGGATGCCGCTTGACTCAAGGACTCCTCGGCGTCACCGCCCAGAAGCATCGTGCTGCCCAAACTGACTCAGAGACCAGACTTCGCTTCTAAGCTTCAAGAAGAAGAGCATGTTAGCATATTGGCGAGGCTTGCAAGTCCTGCTACGCATTTCTATCATGCTAATGCACGATTCATCATTCAGCCTAAACTCGCAGGAGTCTGCCGCACTCTTGACCCATTTTAAGCACGAAGGAATGCTTCCCACAGTATGACCAGCATCGACCAATCGGGCTTCAGCCGAAATGGTTCTACCGCTCAATCACCAACTCTGCTACTGTGGGGCGGCCATTCAGATAAGTCTATGCAGAGCTCCTCTAGCATCACGCACGATGGATTTGGGGCGGGAATGCGCAATATGACGCGGACATGTAGCTAGAGATGGCAATAGCAAATGCTTTTAACCTTTCTGGCTCGACCATATGCACTTCGAGGAGGATCGTCTAGCACCGTTGCCGACTTGCTAGTTGGAATGCTTGAGTGGAACGCGAATAGCACCATCAAGGCCGAGCTTTTGACGTCTTGAGATCGACACATGCATACCATCAAAGCGGTCGAGGGGGCTTTAAGCCGGGCAAAACGAGGCGGCAGTCATTCCACGATTGGGTCAATCGCTCTGGATGGCATTGAAGTCAAGCCATGAAGCAAGCCTAACAGTCGTTGTCAATAAGTGAAGGCGGGCGCTTGAGATCTGGACCATTCACTTGATCCAACACTGTGCACGCTTGCGCATGTTGCAGTAGTCGACCTCATTGATGCGCTAACTTAATGTTTACATCAGCGACCATCCCGCCCTTGCCTCGCCTTGCTAGGACGCGTCTGTGGCTGTAGTGTTTCCCATCAGCGTGTTCTCATCCGCCAAAGACCCCAGATCCTCGGCTTGCGGCTGCTGCATGACTGTGTCATTGTCGGTAGTAGTGACAGCAGTCGTATCTTTCTCATCCACAGGCTCCTCGATCACGGAGGTTTCCACTGCTAGATCAGACGCCTCATTGCCAGCTTTGCCGTGATCCTCTCCACCTTGAGAATCGATCTTAACTTCTTCCTCCTCTGGTGGCGGCGTTGGCGGGCTGGTGAATGCATCTTCGATGGGCTTGGTCGGATCCACTTTATCTAACAGCCTGTAATTCGACGCTCGCACCTGCCGCAAAGCCCGCCACGTCTTGTTCGCTATCGAGTTTTCAAGAGCCTCCTTCTCCTCGTCATCGGCCATTTCCAAGTCCAGCCTGTCATTGCGTATGCCATCAATGAGCTCATCGGTAGTCGGCGCAGCTACCCTACTTGGGTTGCGCAGCGCATCTAAACCGCGACCTTGGCCCTCCTCCAAGAACGACCAGTCAACAGCTCCTGGTGCCCGAGCTGGTATGCGCCTCGGTTTTGTGGCTTCAATAGCGCCATTCCTTGCCTCCATCTCCTTCTCGGCAGGCACCGGATCTCTCACAATAGTCGGACAACTCTCAGCTTTCCATCGTACCCAGTTCTTGTCCCGGTCTAAAATCGTCGCGACCATTCTGTGGTAGAATCGTCCAGTCGCTTGGTTGGGTATCGAAGCCAGGTAGGACATTATTGTGTCTCTCGTCTCCGTGCACCACTTGGTGTCCTCCTCGCTCAAGGTGTAGGAGTATAGTATTGCGCGATTGAACTTCTCGACTTCTGCAAGCGCTTTCTTCTTCGCTTTGTCGGTCAGCGAAAGCAGAAAATCCATCAGGATCCATGCCTGGACCATGATGTGGCGCTGAAAAGCGAGATCTGAGAGCTCCAGGTCGAAAAGTTCACGGCTGGTCAGGTACTTCGGATTGTAATTGTCGGAGAAGTGATCGTGTATTTGCCTCTCTGCGTGCTCGGCATCAACTTCGCCCTGCTTGCGTTTCGTGCCTCGCTTGGTCTCCGCATCGGTCTTGGTCTGCACCACGGCTGGTGTCTTTTTGAACTTCGCGATAGTGTGGCCGAGACCTTTCTTGAAAGAGGCGAAGTTGTTGTTGTCGAAGAGCTTGGTAGGGTCGGAAAAGTCATGCTGCAAGCGCCAAAATATTGGGTATAGCTCGTCATTGGTAAGCACAGGCTCCTCCACCTTCTTGACTGCCTTTGGAGCGGTCGCCTTCTGTCCTGGCTTGGACGGAGGCTGCGGTGTTTGCGGCCTTGTCGCCTCCGTGTCGACCACCATCTTCTCCCCATCTTGCTCGGCAACCTCAAAAGTTGTGATGTTCTCGACATGAAAGTCTCCAGTCCTGTTGACAGAGCTCTGATCACCCAGTGGATAGGTGTGGAACAGGAAGAAGAACACTCTGCCGCAAAACATCGCGTCTTCGGCCTTGCTAAGGCGCCGAAGAAGCTCATTGCACATGCGCAAGAAGACAATATTTTTCTTGTGAAAGTCTTTTGCAGACAAGCGGGCGGCACGCGACTCCATGTAGTCAAAGACTCTGCGACAACCTGCGGTAGTCTGGCTGTCCAGTAGTTCTTCAATCAGCCAACCCGCCACGGCAGGTTCACAAACACCTCGATCTCCGCAGATAGTCATGATGTCGAGCAAGTTCCACATCTGCACAAATTCTGGGTCATCAATATCTGTCGAAGCGATGATGTCCGCGAAGATCTGGCGCGCGGCTGTCTCAACCAAGGCAGACTTGAAGCTGTGATCATATCTGCTGTCAATACCGTCCAACAGGAGCTCCGCGTCCTCAGAAAACTCTACGACTGGCAAAGGAGGCTCTATTGTACTTTCGGCTTTGAAGGATCGTGCCTTCTCAAGCAGAGCTCGCAACCTTGCCTCGACCTGCGCCACTGGCACCAGCTCTGCCGCCGACCCAGCAGCCATGATTTGCGTCTTAGGATCGACCAGTCTTCGGCGGTGGAGGATGTGTTCCCGTTTGTGATTGACAGGAGGCTGACTTGCCGTTACTCACGATGCCAAGGCGTGGGTCAGGATTCAGGCAGGATTACTCCAGTAACGATGTCCATACAGGCCAGGATGTCCGGAGCCGATTGCGCATAAGAACGATCAAGAATGAAGTCCAGTACAGAATTGTGCTTGATGGCCAAATGTGTTCGATGAGTCTCAACCAATGTGTTGGTCGCGATGGAGAATCGAGGTTGAAGAAGGGTCGAGCTTGGACCGCCTGTCACTTCGCTAGCGCCATTTTTCGTGTAGCCGTCGCGTCTTCCTCGACGCGTCTCTTCGAAGTCCCAACTAAACTACGAAACATTACCACAACCCTCGTACTCACGACTGCTGCATCTGCAAGGGTTGTGTACTGTATTAGATCGACTACCGATATGCCTTCAGCAGCAGCACCCAATTCACGAGCCGGTGATGCAGAATTAGACGAGCTCGATGCAATCTTCAATGATCCATCCAACAATTATGATCGAGCAGCAGACGACGTTATGCGCGACGTGCGCGGCGGCAGTGACGACAATGCGGACCATCACACAACGAGCGGCGACAAGAACAATGACGATCCAGACGCTGAAATCAAGGTCCGCAAGCAGCGGAAGCCCAATCCGAAGTTGGACGAGGTTCTTCTTACGTCCGACAAGGGCATTCAGAAACTACGGCGCACAGCTCGTGCGAAGTTGAAGTTCAAGGGCAGAGGTCATGAATTCTCGGACATGTCACGCCTGCTTACGATGTACCAACTGTGGTTGGACGACATGTATCCAAAAGCCAAGTTTCGGGATGGCCTGACAATGGTGGAAAAGCTCGGGCATAGCAAGAGGATGCAGGTCATGCGGAAGGCTTGGATCGATGAGACGAAGCCGACGGCGAGGGAAGAGAGTCCGCAGAGAGTGGGCGATGATCTTCAGATGAGTGGTGGTCTTGCTGGAACCCGGGGTCAGAGCGCTGGTGAGAATGCTGAGAACACAGCACGGCCCCATGGCGGTCCAGAAGAGGATCGAGAGAAGCGCCAAGACGATGATGGCCCAGCAGATGATGACTTAGATGCACTGATGGCCGAGCAATATGCCGCGGATACCGCGCTGGGCCCAACGCAGCCAACACGCAGAGGACCGTTTGAGGATGACGACGACCCAGACGAGGATGAATTGGATGCATTAATGGCGGAGAATAATAAGCAGGCGCCTGGGCAGCCTAGAAACCCCGTCGCAGATGACGCACCAGACGAGGACGAGTTGGACGCATTGATGGCTGAAGATGGCAGAAAATTTGCGCCGAGTAAGCCTAAAGACGCACCGCAAGCTGTGCGCAGGGACAATGATTTTGCAGACGATGAAGAAGCCATGGCTGGAATGTGGTGAGGTCGATCGTGGCTGGCACCTTGTCCTGCAAACTGGTGAATGGCTTGGGAAGGTAGAGAGAAGCAATGATACATGTAGATCGATTAACGTCGCATGTAATGAACGTGGGATACTCACGAATTACAGGAGGGGCTCATTTTACTTCTACCGATTGAAGCGCATGGTCTTGCAGATCGCGGTCGCGTGCTCAGCGTGTCCGCGCTTTAATAATGACGTAGTTCTATATGGCCCAAGCTCCATTCGTCACTGTTGCTTCTCTCTTGCAGCTTTCAGGATATTGTTTATTCATCCTTCCAGAAACAACACAGTCTACAATTCAACCAAACACTCATCAATCCATCACAATGTCTCTCCTCAGAACCATGCGCCAGCCGCTGCGCTCCCTCAACGGCACCAGCTCCCGCCTACTCTTCCCGCAAGTCCATCGACAAACGCGCTTCGCGTCCGGCGACTACGGCAGCGGCGAGCAATACCCAGGCAAGAACCCTAGCGAGGACAAGGAGCATCCAGGCCCTCCAGCGCCCAAGACGTCCAAGAGCTCAGGCTCATCCCAGGAGTCGTCGTCGTCGTCGTCGTCGCAGTCGTCAGAGAATGTGCAGACGAGCAAAGGAACCCAAGGTGCGAAACCCAAGATCCTGGATGAGAGTCCGCCGGGAAAAGGACAGGAGCCTGACGACGTGAAGAAGCACAACCAGGAAATGGAGCAAAGGGCGGACAAGGCCAGCGCTAGCGTCAGTGAGGAGGATGTTAAGAAGGATAAGGTGGGGAAGAACTTTTGGTCGGGTGAGTAGCATGTAATAAAGGTGCGCTTTGAACCGTTTAGCAGATGCTGACATTGCTTTCAGGTCATGGCGGTGCGGACAGGCAGCCGTAGTGCTCCCACATTGACGCCCCTGTCGATGGACCAATGACGATGGCAGCGAAACAGATGCAGAGCCAGACGACCAGATGTACTACTAGAGAATCCCAGCATGTATGACGAAGCGAAATTCGAGCGAAGACTGTACACACTCAAGTCCGTTCTGCCGATCTACAGCTTACTCGACGTAGTCTTCTTCTGCCCGACCACTCTAACCTTCGCGCGACCATTACTGAGACACACTTTGCCTCCCTTTACGGAAGTCACGAACCTCACATCCTCAAATCCATCCGCATCCGCATTGCCCATTCTCCAGATCTGCGTGACCAGCGTCACGCCTGGCAAAACTGGACTAGCGAATCTCGCGGCGTACTGCTTGATGTTCTGCGGGTCGCTGCCACCCAGCAGCTTCAGGATTGCATGAGCAGTCGTGTTCCAGCTATACAAGCCATGCATAATGGCACCCCCAAAACCCATCGCCTTCCCAGGTTCAGGCGTAGCGTGTAGAGGATTATAGTCACCATTCAAGCGATAAAGATGTGCCGCCTCCGCGCTGATCGGATGCTCATACACAGCATCTGGCTCCCTCCCCTCCGGCGGCGGATAGCTCACCGTCTTCGGGCCCTTCGGCCCACCCCAATTCCCCTGCCCAACAAAAAACCCCGACCCAATCGCCCTACTATAAACCTTCCCCGTACCCGCATCCACCAAATCATTCTGCGTCTCCATCACGGAGCCCGCCTTGCCCTTGTCGTAGATCCCCAGCACTGTACTCCTGATCTCGAATTTCTTGCCCTCGGATGATGTGGGAAGAGGCTTGTAGAATTCTATGAATCTTTCTCCATCGACCACGCGCTTGGAGTCTAGTTTTGGGGCGCCGGGGATGGAGCTGTTGGAGGAGGCTGAGGCGGCGTAGAAGTCGATCACGTCTGCGGAGGTCTTTTTGAAGGGGAGGATGATGGGGTAGGTGGGGAAGACGGCGAAGTTGGGGTGGAGTTCCTGTGTGTTTGTTGTTAGCATAGGCCTGCGTCTTGAGATTGTTGCGTTCGTACATAGAGGAAGTGGAGTTCGTCGACTGTAGCTCCGATGCTGTTGGCGAAGAGGAGGACATCCCGCTTGTACCATGATACTGGTACGGGCGGGAACTCGTGGCCTGCTCCTGCTTCGCCTGGCATGGTTGATATTTTCAAGTATAGATTTTGCAATACGTGTAGCAAGGTAGTTCCAATGTTTCTGTTGCTCTGTTGCTATATCTCTTCTTGCGGGGATCATCACGTATCTGGGGAAGCCGAGGTCTCGTTCTCGGTCTTGATGGGTCGGCCGATTCGGAAGGCACGCGTGAACTTAGTCGCCGGCATCAACAACACGTTAAGCTCGATACCATCGCTTCTTTGCAGCCATGTCATCGAAAGCCTTGCCGTTCGTGAGATCTGTGTGGGAGTAGGTGAGCTTCCGCTCAGGCAGTGAAAGCCGACATTGGCTTATCAGAGCAGGTCCTTCCGAGCCAATTCGGGCTTGGAGCCAAGGTAAGTGAAACTGGACGATAGATACTGTGGACGACAGATACCGTGTACGCCATGCTAATCCTCGGCAGGCTAGTCGATGGCGTGCGTTCTATGCAGCAGCAAATCAGTCCTCTCAGCGCGTCTGCTGACTATGCCATCAGCTCAGGGTAACTGCAGCACGCCCAGGCGTCGTCAACTTCGAACTGGACATTGAAAAGGAGCACACTGTACGCCATTGACAGTCATCCCGAGCGGCGACTTTTGGTCCTGACGTTTGAAACTGTCAGAACCGCCTGAACATCCTCCATGGCGGCACCCTGGCCTGCATGACCGATCTAGGTGGCTCCCTGGCCGTAGCATCACGAGGGCTGTTCGCTACAGGTGTATCAACCGATCTTTCGGGTATGACAGCAGAGGGTCCCGATCATCCAAACTACAGGATTGACTGATATTGGCAGTGACCTACCTGGCTTCCGGCGGCAAAGTAGGCGACCTGATCCGCGCAGAAGTCACCTGCGATAAATTTGGCAAGACTTTGGCATATACTTCGATCAGATTCACGAATGCGAAGGACGAGCTTGTCGCGAGGGGGAGTCATACGAAGTCGGTATTTTGTTTGGCTGCTGGAAGCTTGTTGCTAATCAGGCCTAGATACGTCGCGCTTGCATGGAAGGATCCACAGAACATCACGGATGAGCTTTCGCCACGGCCCTGATGAGTGGTGACTTTGAGAAACGATCGTGACGCCCCGAGATAGACACTCTTATGAACCGGAATCTATAGAGAGCATACATCATCACCAATGCATTTTGTATCGGAAGGGAGGACGAAAGGGGTGCTTGCCGGCACACAATGAGTACTTCCTTGTCGACTGTGAGCTAGTCACTGGACAGACTGATGTGGTACCTAGTGCACCAACGTGATCAAGAAGCACATTAGCCTGCACCTGCATCGCTGGGGCATACAAGCTCGGTCGCCATTGCAGTCTTCAGACCATTGGTCATTGAACTCCACCGCGATATATATCTATCGGTCAATTGATTTCTCAAGCAGGCATCTGCACCACGCAAATCCAGCTACGCCGAAACCGCATTGACGGAAACTGGCGAGTTGCAGTAGCAATCTTCCCTCGTCAAGCCGCAGCGGTAGCGATCGCAGCAGTGGTAGACTGCAATACACAAACAGGGTTGAGAGTTCGTAATGACCAGGCTCGACAAGCAATATAAGCCAATCATGCCGGTGATAGGCTTCGCGAGCTTGTGGCCTCTTGACAGGACAGCATTACAAGCCAATCCATGAGTGCAAGCTGCCAGACACCCAAGCAACTTTCTCCAAATACCCTATACAGTGGATTTCTAAGATTGCTGTACCAGAAGACATGGTTAAAGCTATCGCACGTGTCCGTCGGTTCAGATGTGCCGGATTGGCGTGTTAGAGTTGCGTCTTGTTGATGCGCCCTCCGCCATGTGCATCTCTCCGAACCATGGGTTTTATATGCAGCTACCGAAATTATATAGATCATGACGCAGGTCTCGCCAGATCATCACGAGGTTTATACATGGCGAGGCTTAGTTGGATGTACTTTTTGCGAATACAAGGTATTGTTGTTGGTGGTCAGGAGCAAAGCTCGTATTCTTGTGCCGCGTGCCCCAGAATTCACGGACGGGGAAGGCGGCGGCTTGCGAGAGAGGTGCGTGTCTTGCGTGTCTAGGCGTGTGCCAATATTTGGCCTGTCGCTGACAGCTCTCCTGCATAACTCCTGCTCTATCCCTTTCCTGCCTGCCGTCTTTGCCATTATTGCATTCTTTCTTGCGCATCGTCACGCCTGTATAATACCGTATTTAGCCAGTTGTCTTTTGGAACAATTAAAAAAAATAGTTGCGAGGAGGCGCCGGGGCGCAGCGACACAGGATACGTCAGCGCGCACGTATTGTTGTCGGGTTAGAAGGCCTCCCTTCCTTGGGCTTTTACCAATCGCACAGCAAGCAAGCAAGTCTTATTACACCGTCTGACCTTTGCGATAATACACATTGCCCAAGATGAGGATACGGCGGCCCTCACCACTTCTCCTGCTCCTGCTGTCGGGCATTGCGCTGGCCGACCTCGACTCTCCTCGATCGGGCCGGCTGCAGAAGCGGGACAGCATCACACAGGATGAGATCTTCGACCTGAACAAAGTGCCGGGAGAAGCGGTGGGCCGGGCCAAAAGCGAAAAGCAGGCAGTGGTTGCAGAGCAGGCGCCTGCGCCCAAGCCCACCAAGGCATATGTGGGCACGGAGGATGCGCCGGTGGATGGGAAAGATGGCAAGCCTCACGCCGGGCCATACGTGGACACCACACCCGAGGAGCCCAAGACTGGCGAGACCGCGACGAAGATGGCCACGGCAAAAAAGGCACTGCCCACGATATTGAAGAATCAGCTCGCGAATGGCGGCAGCACCGAGGATGGACTGAAGCTGGAGGACATTCCGGAGAAGATCGATGGTGTGATGAATGACGAGACACGGACAGCGCCGAAGAAGGGCACGACAGGCACGGAAGGCGGCATCACAGAGAAGACGAAGGAGCGGCTCGCGAAAGGCAATGCGGAGAACAAGCCCACCGAGCCGAAGGAGGCGCCGCCGTTACCGCACAGCGAGCAGGAGCGCATAGAAAGGGAGCAGGCGAAGAAAGAGCCGGGGGCTGGCAAGCAGGCGACGTCAACGAAGGACAGTGAGAAGGATGCAAAGGATGGTGAAGGGGCAGAGAAGAAGAAGGCGGATGGGCATGGTGCCGGACTGGGCTTGGAGAAGCCCACGGATCTGCCAGAGAAGCCGCACAACATCCCACATCCTGATGGCAAGGGTGGTAGCATTACGACAGAGAGCGAGCCGCCTGTGGATGGAGGAAAGGGCAGCAGCTGGCTCCAAGATACCATGCCATACACCGAAGGCAAGAAGAGGCCGCAGGCTGCGCAAGCTGGCGGCATCACATCGCCCGGAACTGCAGGCGAGACCGAGTGGCATGAGTGGTTCCACTCCTTCGTGCTGTCTTTGACCATGATCCTCTTCTCCGAAGTGGGCGACAAGACCTTCCTCATCGCCGCTTTAATGGCTATGCGACATCCGCGCCTGCTGGTCTTCTCGTCAGCGCTGTCAGCATTGGTGGCCATGACTGTTCTCTCCGCCGTGCTCGGCCATGCAGTCCCCACTCTGCTACCCAAACGCTTCACCACTTTCGCTGCAGCCATGTTGTTCTTCGTCTTCGGCGCCAGAATGCTTAAAGAAGGCCTGGCCATGCCGAAAGATAGCGGTGTAGGCGAGGAGATGAAGGAAGTCGAGGCGGAGCTCGAGGAGAAGGAGCACACGATCGCTCGCCGCACTTCGCGAAGCCACCGCAGCTCATCGGGAGTCTCGCCTTACGCGCTGGAGTCTGGACGAGGACGCTCGGCGAGCGTCAAGCTGCCTACCATTGAGCCATCGCCTCCGTCATCACGATCGCCGAGTCCATCGAAGGATAGGACGGCAGGCATTGTGGCGGGCCTAACGAACTTGCTGGGCTTGATTCTGAGCCCGGCTTGGGTGCAGACGTTCGTCATGACGTTCTTGGGTGAGTGGGGTGACAGGAGTCAAATTGCTACGATTGCTATGGCGGCTGGGCAGGATTACTGGTGGGTGACGCTTGGTGCGATTACGGGACATGCTTGCTGTACTGGTATCGCTGTCATTGGTGGACGTGCGTTGGCGGGGAGGGTGAGCATGAGAGTTGGTGAGTATCCGAAAATCACAAGCTTGTGTTGTGTTGGGACCATTGCTGACAGAAAGTTGTAGTCACCATCGGCGGCGCCATTGCCTTCCTTGTCTTTGGCGTGATCTACATCTACGAGACTATGGTCGAGGCCTCGTAGATCTCTATCCACTCAACAATAAATCAGCCATCTTTAACACACTAGCGCATCCTCATACTAATATCACGGCTGGACTCAACAATGGCGGAGGCGGAACTCCAGGGGGGAGCACAATTGGACGAATCTGTGTGTGGCGGGTCAGGCATCGCGAACCACGTAATGCTGGTCGGGGTCGCGTCGCGGTTGCATGCATTGTTGGCAAGGTAAATTTGTAGCGAGGCATCTTCGCTCGGGGATTCCGGCGAGTACACGGGCATGGTCTGGGAATTGAGTGGGCTCGGATGTATGAATGTGGGAGCTTTGGACTGTGTTAGTAGGGATAAAAAGAAATTCATGTATGAGGAAGGCACGATTTCTGAAAGCAAGCTCCTGCCTGTCCAAACCTACAATTCATTTTGATCATGTTGCATGTGATCGCGGCGGGGTCCTTCCCTGGCTTGGCTTCATCACCTCAACTTTCCCTTACCAATCCACGACTTTCCCCCTTTCCTTTCTGACACAACACAACCAAAAAAAAGAAAACAACCATGCCATCCCCCCTCGCCTCCCTCCTCTCCCCGCCCAAAAACCCCTACGACCCCCCACCCCTCCTCCACACCCTCCTCACCCACCCCCTGCACCTCCTCCTCCACCTCCTCGACTTCACCATCTCCCTTCTCCGCCCCCCACCACCACTGCTGCCCCAACACCCCCGTCCCATCCGTCTCGTCTGCCTCTCCGACACGCACTCCCTTACTCTCCCCGCCTCTCAAATTCCCCAAGGGGATATCCTGATCCACGCGGGCGACCTCACGAACGACGGCACGCGAGCCGCGATTCAGGACCAGATTGATTGGCTTGACGACCTGCCGCACTATGAGTTTAAGGTCGTGGTGGCGGGGAATCATGATTATTTTCTTGATGCGCGGAGTCGGGAATTCCTAGCGGTAGGGCAGAGGGAAGGCAAAATCGATTGGAAAGGATTGCATTATCTCCAGTCCTCCTCTATCACTCTCACCGTTCGCGGACGCGAGGTGAGAATCTTCGGGGCCCCTCAAACTTCTTGCGGGGTCGAGCACTTCGCGTTCCAGTACGCGGAGGGGAGGGATGCGTGGAGTGGTACGGTCGAAGAAGGCACAGAAGTGCTGGTCACGCACGGTCCGCCCAAGTACCTCCTCGATTTACCTGCTGCGCTGGGCGACGAGTTCCTGTTGCGTGAGGTTCGGAGGGTGAAACCCCGGGTTCACGTGTTCGGACATATTCATGCTGGACGGACGGATTTTGTTGGGGGGTTGAGGCGGGGTCAGGTGGTGGTTAGGTGGGGGGAGGGGGGGTGGGAGGCTGTGGAGAGGGGGTTGCGGAGGGGAGGGGATGGTGAGGGTGGGGGTGGGTGGTGGTGGGTGGTGGATCCGAGGGTTTGGGTAGATGTGGTGGGGGTGGTGGGGTGTGGGGTGGTGGGAGTGGTGAGGGAGAGGGTTTTTGGTTGTGGGGAAGGGGAGAGGGGCGGGACGACGAGGTTTGTGAATGCGAGTTTGATGTTGGATAATACGGCGAGGTTGGGGAATGGGGCGCAGGTTGTTGATATTTGATGAGATTGTAGGGGAGGTGGAGCGGTGGGGAAGGGATTACGTGAGGGTTCGGATTTGCGTCTATGGGAATCGGCAATCTACAACTTATACCTCCCCGCCCCATTCTGCCCTCCCCCAGCACCCGCCCTCGCCTCCCTCCCTTCGACATCCGTAACCCTCCCCTTCTTCCCAATAACCTTAACCCCACCCTTCTTCAGATCCGCCAGCACCTCACTCCTCCCCTTCTTCCCCTTCCCCCCACCACCACCACTCTGACCCTCACCCTTCCCACCCTGCGTCAGCGGCGCAGCATTCCCACTCTCCTTCCGAATCCTCTCCTTCTCCCTCCTCCGCCGCCTCTTCTTCTCCTCCCTCGACAACTCCTCCCTCGCAGCCGGCAACCCAGACTTGCCCGACACCTCCTCATTGACGCCTTTATTCGCTTCGCCGCCTTTGTACACTTCCTGCGGTGCGAGCTGGCTGGCTCCTGCTACGGCGTCGCCGGCGGATGGGCGGGCGTCTTCCATGGTGATGGTGGGCGCGTCGACGCGGACTTCGAGTTGAGGTGCGGGAGCCTTGGGACGGAAGTGCCAGGAGCTAAGGCTGTCGAGGTCGGAACGGATTTTGTTCCAGAGAGCTGAGATCTCGGCTTCCTCTTTCTTGAGCTTCTCATCCTTCACGTCGACGAAGTTGGGGTCGGTGCGACGGAGATGTTCCTCCTCGTACTCTTCAGCTAGACCCTTCTGGCTCTTGTTGTTGTCGAGCTCAAAGTCCAGCTTTCCTCTGCGCCCATCTTTGCCTGTGGCAAGGTCATCGGGACGTCGACGAATAATGTCTTGGAAGTCGTGATTCAGAATGCGGCGCTTGATGAGCTCCTCGATACTCTCGCTGACTTCGGCCGTGATGACGGGGACTGGCTTGCCCGTGCGCTCGAACTCCAGATCTTCTTCCAACAAGCTATTGAGTGGACGGTCGGCTGCTCGCGCTTCACCGGAGAGTGTCCATTCTCGTTTAGCCACATTGGCAGCTTCTAGCTTGCGGATCTCTTCATGGAGGGCAGCTTTTCGACGTTCGTGGGTGGAGCGACGGGAGCGTGGGTCTGACGGGTCGAGCTTCTCTTCTTCCGCATCATCTTCCTCTTCTTCAGACTCGTCAAAAAGGTCCCGATGAACCGCATCGGCCACACGCTCGATGTCGCCATCATCCTCACCCTCATCGGCCTTACCATTTGTGGCAGGTTCAGGGAAATTGTGCGGATTCGGCCGACCTTTCTTGTTCTTCTTTTTCTTCTGCGCGGGCGGCGCAAAGAAGTCGGCGTACATGACATCGTTCGTGTTGCCCAGGCCCATATCGCCCATGCCATCCATCTCGCCACCGTCCATGCCTTCGTCCTCGTCTTCGCTCTCCGCGTCTGGATCGCCGAAAGTCGGGCCATTTTCTTCATCCTCGTCTTCATCCATATCCTCAGCTGCAGGTCCCGCTTTGCCATCGATGGCACTTGCTCCGCCCAGAGGGTCGGCATCCCAATCGACGTCTTCCTCGTCGCTCGCGGCACCATCGTCGTCGCCCCTTGCATCCTGCTGCTCCAGAAATTCAGACTGCTTGTTGAAATTGTCGATGGAGAAGAAGCCGTCATTCAGGCCAAACTTGTCATTGACGAACTCTTCGGCAGCCTCGCCACTGCCGCGGTCCTCTCCATCCTCCAGCTCGTCTTCGTCCATGTCCACGTCGTCATCATCTGCATAGTCATCCTGACCTCCACCTTCGGCAGCATCGAGCGCGGCATCTAGATCGTCGTCGTCCTCGTCGTCCTCGTCTTCATCATACACCGCATCCTCATCGTCATCCACGCCTTCCACCTCATAGTCCAGTCCCTCCTCACCCAGATCGGAATCTTCCTCGGCTTCCAACTCCTCCGCTGTCGCACTCAAGTCCTGCCTGCTCTGCGCCTCCAGCACCCCCCGCTCCGCTTCTGCCCGCGCCGCCTCAATGACCCGTCGCGCCTGCTCCCACACTTGCTCCGGGCCAAAACCGTCGGTGTGGATCTGCTTCAGGCGTAATACGTCATTCTCGTCGACCGCTTCACCGCGCTTTCTCTTCTTGCGTGCTTCCTGCTGCCGTTGTTGCTGCACATGGCTGACGTCGGCGGCGAGAGGATCAAGTGCATGTTTGAGGTACGCAAGAGTGTCGGTGTAGAGTGGGAGCGACGGCTGAAGGAAGGCATGCGGCGAGTCGGTCAGACTCGAGATGAGCGCGGCCATGTTGGCGACTCGATGCGATACTAGAATTGATTGATTCTCGTCCCAAGTGCTCCAAAGAAAAAGTTCCCAAGCAGCTCGGGGATTTCGGATCTTGATCCGAGATAGAACGCTAGTGAAACCCTGAATCTCTAACAGTATGAACATCTTGCATTGCGCCTTCCACTACCGTGTTTCATTGGCCTTGGAGATTCACGTTGACGGTGCTTACGGCCATTCACGACTCCATCGACACTGACGAAAGGTCGATCAATCAAAAACGAATCAGCATGAAGCAATAACAATTCTGGTCTAAACAACACCAACCCCTGAGGGAAGAGGACCGTCGCCTGGCATCCGATGAAGAATGTCCAGTCCAAAGCGCGGCGATGACTCGTCACGTCCTTTCCTAGACGCCGGTCGGACTAGCGAAGATGACTTGGAGCTGTCAGAACTCGATGCTGATGGACAGCTGGACGGTCCATCCGATCGGGGCTACGTCCACCCAGACGCAGGCCCGCCCCCCGCCCAAGGCAAGCAGTCACCCTTAACAGTCGGTCTAGCACTGCTGGTCTGCGTGATAGGCTTCACAATCAACACGGAAGCCACGGCCTACTTCGAAGACGAACTAGGCTGGAAGAAACCCTTCGCGACTCTCTACATCACCCACGGCGCGCTGATCCTCCCCTGGCTCTGCCACATCGCATGGGATCGATTCCGCACTCGCAAAACCACCCCCTACACCACCTGGGTGCGCGCCTACAACGACCACCTCCGCGCCTCCATCAGCACCGTCGACGCCTACGCCACCGATGCCCCCAAACTCCTCCTCTGCAAACGCCACGGCCGCATCTCCGGGCCCCTCGACTTCCTCGCCACCGCCACCGCCATCCTCACCCTCGTCCTCACCACCAGCGGGGTATCCTGGTTCCTCTCCCTCAGCCTCACGACCCCCTCCGACCTCACCGCCATCTACAACTCCGCCACCTTCTTCGCCGCCGTCTTCAGCATCCCCCTCCTCCACGAATCCCTGCGCTGGCCCTCCATCCTCGCCGTCGCCCTCTCCCTCATCGGCACCTTCGTCATCGCCTACGGCGACACGACCGCCGTCCACGACATCTCCAACCCCGTCGGCACGAACAGGTTGGCGGGAAACCTCGTCGCCTGCATCGGCGCCATGGCCTTCGGCCTCTACGAAGTCCTGTTCAAAAAGTGGGCCTGCTCCAGCAAACCTTCCGCCCAACCCATGGACTCCCTCCCCCTCACCTTAGCGGCAAGCGCCCTCACAGGCTTCTACACCCTCGCGACCCTCTGGCTCGCCCTCCTCCTCCTCCACATCTTCTCCATCGAGACTCTCGAGCTGCCAAGCCCGTACGCCGCTCTCTGGATCCTGATCGCCGTGCTCGCAGGCTCCATTTCCATAACCCTACTCGCCGTTCTCGTGATCTGGACCGATCCCATCTTCGGCAGTTTCGCCAACGTGCTGAGTGTATTCTTCGTCGCGCTGTCGGATTGGTTGTTCTTTGATTTGAGTCCGAGCGTGGCGACGTATGCGGGGGGAGCGCTGGTGGTCGTGGCGTTTGGTTTGTTGGCTTGGGATACGTTTGGTGGTAGTGGTGGTGGGAGGAAGGGGCATGGATAGACGGTAACCAAGTCGTATGAAAATTCAGATTCGCAAGTACTACAAACTGGGTATCATGCCTGTCAACATCCATCTTCTGCACTCAATCTTCCGGTATTCTAGACTCATCGCGCTGTCATGTCCTCAACCACACCATTATACGTTTCGGGCCACACATTACTCGACTGTCCTTCTTCAGATTTCATCATCATCATCATCTCGGCGTCGCAACCATCATCATATCCACGGGAAAATGAACAGCATGCGACACCAACTTCACCCCTCTCAACGGATCCGCCATAGCCCAATCAAAATGCCGCATCAACTACGCAAACGTTAGCACCCTGACATTCACCAGTCCTCAACGCAAAAAGTAAAGATGTACTCACCTCAACCACACTCTTCCCCAACTCCATCATCGCAATATGCTGCCCCAAACACTTGCTCCGCCCCGCCGAAAACACCGTATCCACCGTATTCCTATACAGCGCCCTCGTCGCCGCATCGACCTCTACCCACCGATCCGGGCGGAACAACTCCGCGTCCGCGCCGAAAATCTTCGGGTTCCGGCAGAGCGACTGGTCGCAGATTCCCACCTCCGTGCCCTCGGGGTAGTAGATGCCCTTGATGGTGTCGCCGCCTCGGGGCGCGAGTTTGGCTTTGGTGCCGAAGAGAGGTGGGTACATGCGGATGGCTTCCCAGATGGTGGCGGTGAGGTAGGGGAGTTTTTGTGTTTCCGCGTAGGTGGCTATAGGGGTGGAGAGGTGGTTCTGCGCGGTGGCGGTGTCGATTTCGAGGCGCAGTTTGGTGTAGGCTGCCGGGGTGCCGGAGAGGAGGAACATGGTCATGCGGAGGACGGTGGCGACGGGGTCCGTGCCGGCGACGATCATGAGGAAGGATTCGGCTTCGACTTGGAGCTTGCTGAGGCCTTTTTTGACGAGGTGCCCGAGCATGTCGTTGCGGGTTTTGGCGTTGGGGCCGTAGCGCTCTGCGATGGCGGTGTGGGCGAAGCCGAGGGCGGCGCCGAGGCCGCTCTTGTCGGTGGGCTTGGGTGCGGCGAGCCATTGCATTAGGGGACTGTGCAGGATTGAGCGGATTGTCGCGTGGTTGACTTGCAGCTCCAGGAGACCCATGAACTCCGACGTCTGTTTGCCGTAGCCCCATTTGTCGGCGTTCTCGGCCATGAAGCCGAATGGTCTTCCGAAGGCGACGGTGCTAAGAACGTCCAGGGTGAAGAAGTCGGCCACTTTGGAGAAGTCCATGGCGACGTTGCTGTAATGGTCACGCATGAGCTGGAGGAGCTCCAGGATTCGCGCGTCCATATCGGGTTCCAGGGTGTCAATGTCTCTGCCGTAGTACTGAGAAGGATTAGTTGTGCTCTCACCCACGTGGGCAAGGCGAGGCTTACTGCACCGACTTCCTTTCCCTTCAAGTCGGCATGCAGTCTCTCGTCGCGCGTCGAGAAGACCGTATCTTGTCGCGGGTCCATGCGCACACCGTCGTACCACGAACTCCTGCTCCATTTCGACCCTGGCGCGTTCAGATGCCGCACCACATCTGGGTCATTGCTAATGAGCAGGTTGGGTCCGATTCTGCAGGGCGAACCTGTGCAATGTAAGTGACCGTGTCACGCGCGCATCAATTAATCCACGTCGGATGCACACCGTATCTCTCAATTCCTTCAATCTCAGCCTGGTACAAGGTCGACTTCGTAGCCTTCCAGAACATCCACGCCCGGCTGAAGCCTGCGAGCGGTGGGCCATTGAAATGACGTAGTTTGCGATAATTAACGATTGTGCCAATGCAAAAGTACGAAAGCAGAAAGAGCAACAGTAAAAGGATGAGCGGACCCATGACTGACGGGGAGGACTGCAGCTTGCCCGGAACCTGTCCAGATCTCTGATCGTGCGCCCCAGCGTTACCGCGTCGTCGGGCCCTGCTCTAGCTGGATCCAGCAGGCACGGCGAATTAATTATGAGTGGACGTGTCACAAAGGGCGAAGGAAGCAAGACATGGCCGTGTCATAATAGATGAGCTTTGCTTCTGTTTATTCGCTGCTGTTGAACTACCCCTCGCGCCCAGCATATCCCCGTCACAGCGGCTAACGGCAGTGCAGCAGCGCAGGGTGCAGGCGGGCAGAGCATAGGCGAAAAGCGCGTGCAGCAGCGTGCTCGGTTTGTGCCGCTGAGAGGCTGCGGCGCCGTCTAGATTGCCGTCGCCCGCATTAGAGTGTGATTTTCCGGCCCGCGTTGGGCACAAGCCGGCGCCTCGCATCGACAAGGGCATGAGGCAGGCGCAACCTGCATATCGTGATTTCTGTACCGACACGCTGGAACCCGTGGCCAGACATGGAGGTGGACGGCAGTAGTACTCGCGTTCATGCTGATCTCCCCTCATCAGCATCATGTCCCTCATCATTTTCCGGCCTTGGAGAACTCGCACACGCGTCTCGCGATATGGCCCATCGACCTGAGAGCCACGACTCTGGCGTCTTCACCGCGCCGCCAAGCATCACCGAGGGGCACTCCGGCTCATCTGCCGGTGTACACACCATTCCATCACAGCAGGCTTCCGAAGCCCAAGATCCTGATGAGCAGGTCGCAGACGCGGCGGATCCGCTGCCTGGCCAAGCGATCGAGGCGATAGACGACAGCCAGAGCGAAGGCGGTGATTCGGGCTACGACGAGAAGTCGCTGTCGACCGCGTCGCTGCGGTCAAGCATATTCGACTATGAGCACGAATTTGGCCGATCGTATCATTCGTTCAGGCGCGGCAAATATGTGCTTCCTAACGATGAGCTGGAGCAGGATAGAATGGTGAGTCTGTTGTGTTTTATCCTGTACTTGGCCTCTTTCTGCGACAGCTCGAAACACATGGGCCTACCTTGAGCCTGTGTCAATGGGAGCAGAGGTGGCGAGGCCCCAATATGAGGTGTAGAATGTGTATTTGATCTAACATCAACCAGGACATCCACTACCACGCTCTGCGACTCACGCTAGACAACAAGCATTTCATAGCACCACTCGAGTCCCCGACAGCCATCCTTGATGTCGGAACCGGAACCGGCATCTGGGCCATGGACGTTGCCGACGATTTCCCTGGAGCCCATGTCGTCGGCATAGATCTGTCCCCCATCCAACCCACCGCCGTCCCACCAAATGCCGAATTCCAGGTAATGGACGCAGACGAGGAATGGGATTTCGGACCTCGCTTCGACTTTGTACATACACGCTTGATGGGCGGCTTCTCCGTCAAGTCCTGGCCGCACTTCTACGGGCAAGCGTTTGCGTCAATGCAACCAGGCGGCTGGGTGGAGAATCAAGAATTCGATGTCCACTTCGGGTGTGATGATGGCACCCTACCTGCCGACTCGTCCGCGAATTACTGGGCTGAGCTCTGGGGCGAAGGCATTCGAAATCTGGGCCTTGAGAGTCGAATGTTCCCAGAGCGAATGATGCAGCAGATGCAGGATGCTGGGTTCATCAATGTCACGTATAGGAAATACAAAATGCCGATTGGAGAGTGGCCGAAGAATAGGAGATTACGAAAGGCTGGTTTATTCAATATGATTGGGATGATTGATGGGCTCAGTGGGTTGACGGTCAAGACGTTCACGCATGGACTGGGGTGGTCGGAGGTGGAGACGGAGATTCTGGTGGCGAAGGTGAAGGCGGAGATTCAGAATCGTAGGGTTCATACGTATTTCCCGATACATGTGATATATGGACAGAAGCCGTCGATATGATATGACGAGCGATGTAGCGCGATGCCAGCTTGGGATGCGTTGTTATGCTATAGAATTTGTAGATATTGTAGATTCGGTGCATTTGTTCACGGGCCATCGTGGAGAGACGTTGGCTGCGATCATGCAATGTTGAGACTGCATTTCCAGCATAGAGACTTTGTTGTGCTGGGCCCGACTTGATGATGCCGCAGGAGGCGTGGTACGATGTCGACATCACCGTGCGACCGGCTGTCGATCATTAGCAGTGAGGTTGGCTCGGTGCCAGAGCTATCGAATCGTCACCTGCTTGAGGCATCAATGCTATGATGTGGATTATCGATCAGCTTAAAGCATCAACGCCAACCGCATCAACGTCAATCCTTATTGTCAATCACTTCTTTAATCGACAGCATCATGCTAATCGCCAATGCATGCAATTCAGGCAACACTGCTCGTAGGGTGCCGTATCTCGACAGCCTGCTACGTGAGGATGCAGAGTTCTGCACGCTCAAACAACGCCGCAATCATAAGAGGCGGCATCGAATCCACCACCATCGTCTGGGCTGCTTGCCGGAACTTTGCACTTAGCTCTCTGCAACAATACCTTAACTTCCAAATGTGCGCCTTCCCCAAGCAAGGTGCCTTGGTGACATGCTCGTTGTGCACAAGTGCGAAATGGCAATCGTTCATCTCTGAGTGCCACCAGACCGACCGAACATTCCGCTTCGGATCGAGTCTGTAGTCGGTGAATGGCTGCGTCGAGCTGTACCCAGGCCCGAACAACCCGTGGTCTGCGATGTGAGCGTACATCTCCTCCACCTCGCCCTCCTGCCATCGGTAGTTCGGCCACCATTCGTCAATCAAGCCCTTGAAACGATGCTGCCAACGCCGACGAATCTTGTGCCACGCAATTTGCGGCTGACGTCGAAGGTGCACCGGCATCTCCGACGCCAGCCGGATCTGCAAGGTCAACATCTCCCTCACCATCGTGGCGAGGCTTTCTTCGGGAGACTGGAAACCTGCGTCGAGCTGCTCGGATGCTTGTGCGTTCGATCGGATGTAGCAGGCTGCGAAATCGAACATCCAGTCGAAGGAATGGTGGAACTCGTCTGCTGCGGCATTGTTGTACGAAGCTCCGGTGGCTGAGATGAATGTCTGCAGAGCGGGGAGGATGTTCATGTCTTTGAAGTTGAGACGGGAGAGTTCTTGCTCCAGACGGCGAGAATGCTTCGTGGCGATCTTTTGGGCTAGGAAGGTTGAGTGCTTCTTAAGATATTGGTGGAAGGCCTTATTGGTGCGAGAAATGCTGATGAGGTCGAGGGCAGTCAGCGTGTTAAAGACCATGTCCATGAGTTCCGGTGATAGATCTGACAGTCCGCAGCAAGCGTCGAAGGTTGGTTGGGAAATGCGTGTCGATGCCATGCTGTGTGATGTAGGCTGTGATCAGTCAAATGTGATTTGTGCCGACAGTTGCAAATATATCGGACCCAGTATCGAGGTTGCGCATTAAATCTGAGGAGACACCGAAGAAGAGTCAATCGTGAATGTCAATATGTAGCATGCGTTGCTGCAATAAAGTTCACTGTTTCAACACCCAAGCTACCTAGTAGGTAATGCCAAAGCGCAACATCGTGAAAGGAAGCTTACTCACGCAATGTCCATAAGCCACAGCGTGTGAACACGCCAATCGTTGGAGGTTTGATTTGTACGAAAGGTTGTCGCTGCGGGCAGATGTGGCGCTACCTATTGCTCCTTGCTGTTGCATGATTTCACTTCCTCGCGAGTCGAAACGGCACACACAATTCAGCCCTTTGATACAATGCCGCGACCTGGATCGGCCTCATACCCTCAGAGATCATCTGCAACCAAGCATTGCGGTGATTATGCGGCAAGCAGAAAATTATGTGTAGCCTCTGCAGCTTTCGACCAAACTTGGTGATGGCAGATTGATGCATCAAAAACTCGTGAACGTTCCAATGTCCACTCTCAAACATCCAGTACAAGTTGTTGCGAATGCGCCTCTATATCTCTGCATCGTCTGTTGTGTTTGCGTTGGTGATGTCGAATCCAGGTCCGAAGATGCCCCAGCCTTTTTGCGCTTCGAATATCAAATGGGATATGGTGCGAGGATTGATGTATAGCGGTGACACTTCTTGGCTGAAATCCTCGATAGCGGCGTCAATGCACCACATCAATTCATCCGCGTGGGAGTCCTGCCACAAATATTCCGCTATGAAGTATTCTCCGGCGATTGTCTCGCGACGCAGGCTCACTAGCGCGCCGATGATGTATTTCACGCACTCTGTCATGCAGCAGTCTTGCGTCTTGGGAGTCTCACCAAGCCCGGGTTGCATCAGCCAAAGCTTCGCGAACACTTCCCACCATGGCGGCATTTCTAGTGGGTGGTCAAATCCGCCCTCACACGATGCTCCAGTGTCTTGGACAAAGCGCATCACAGCGGCGACAATGTCCATCCTCGTGGGGTCTAGTTAGCGTTCTAAGAACCGTGTATGCTCGTCGATCATCCTGCGGGCTTGGTGGTCTTCGTCCTGCTTACTCGCATCCGTTGCGGCTTTGCTGACCAGGCGGAAGTCGAGGAGCTCCTTGAGGTCGAGGTAGTCGAAGACCTTGCTGAGCAGCTTTGGCAGCATGCCAAGTAGTGTTGGTGCGGCCGGACGTGATCTCATAGTTGTGATCGAAGCGAACTGAAGCCGGCAAGTGGTTTTCGCTGATTTATGTTGGCAGTGATGTTATTGCTGGCCGCTGTTGACTGATATGAGATCCTAGAAGTTAAGTCAAACAGCTTGCTTTATCCTAAAAAGAGGAAAATCAAGTTTGCATATTATTGTTGACTATTCCTGAGTCACCACAGTGTTTGAGTATTGCCTGGCTATCAAGAAGTCTGCTCCGCGTAAGCAACACCAAATTCTCGGTATGCCTTTAGATTACCCAAATGTACCCATGGGTGGCCCAGTAGAATCTTGATGGTCATGTCGATCAAGCACATTCCGCCTTCAGTACCGGTCATGGCTGCGACCTCCTTGTGTCAATTGACTGATTACAAGCTTTCGACTCAATGCCAACGCTGCCAGTTGAGTACTCTGAGTCTTCTGCTCAAATGGCAGTCTGGTCGAGTTCATCTCCAGCTTCGGAGCCATGAGGTCGGCAACAGAAGGTCAGGACATCGAGTCGGTATTTTCGCTGACGACAACGTGTTCGAGAGCGTCCAGACAACCTGAACATGTGATACTCGTCGAGGTCGTGTCGCCGACGCGCCCTCTTCTTGCTAGTCGGCTATACAGCCTAAAACCGCAGCTACATCATGTAGTACTTGGCAACAGTCCTCAGCGAGCGGCTGTTGCTATGTTCTATCCTGGGAAGCGGTCTAATCCGTGGGCGAGCATGATTGTTGTTCACGGTCGGGTTGATCTTCGCTGACCGAGATGCTTGTTGCGTGTTGGCCGGTGCCAGAAGTGATGGCTCAGAGCTATAACGTGTCGTAAGCACTTTGATGGCTCAGACGCGCCGACTCTGCTACAAAGCAGTCCGATGACTGTCACGATGCTCACGATATCCTGGAAAGTCTCATTGCTTGTTATAGTCCTTGCAGTGGTCCTTCTGCACCATGATTCCGCTGAATGGCTCGTAGATAGGCTGCAAGAGCTGGTCACGACTTCTGTCTCGGTGCTCGCGTCATCGGGGTTTCTAAAAAGTTATCGCGGGGCAGATACAATATCAAGACCAGACCCCACCGTCGACACTTCTTTCTCTCACTATACACCCTCACAACCCATTGAAGTTTGCCAGATCACACAGACAGACAAAATGGTAAGTCAGGATCATTATCATCTGCTTGGTGCCGACACTCCTGCATAAAGTGTGCTACAATCTCTTGAAGCCGATACCGGTATAAGCCTAGTATCGTTCCAACAGAATCAGAGAGGATGCTCCAAAGCCCGCCACATTTTCCACTGGCAGTCCCTCGATTGATGGGCAGTTTACTGACGTAGCTCTGCACAGGTTCAATCATCAGTTCTCGGCTTCCCTCGTATGGGCAAGCTGCGTGACCTCAAGAAGGCCACTGAAGCATACTGGTGAGCCTTCAATGGATTGGCTTTCTGCCGTTATGCTAGCCTCCTTGGACCAGTCTGCTGACGGCTTCCACAGGGGCGGCAAGCTGTCCGCCGACGAGCTTCTCGCAGAGGGCAAGAGACTCCGTCTCGAGCACTGGAAGATCCAGAAAGACGCCGGCGTCGACCTCATCCCCTCCAACGACTTCGCATACTATGACCAGGTCCTTGACCACATCCAGCTCTTTGGCGCTGTGCCAGAGCGATACAGCAAGCACAAGCTCTCCCAGCTCGACGAGTACTTTGCCATGGGACGAGGACACCAGAAGGATGGCATTGACGTCCCATCCTTGGAGATGGTGAAGTGGTTCGACTCAAACTACCACTACGTCAAGCCCACTCTGCAGAACAACCAGACTTTTAAGCTTAACGACGACCCAAAGCCAGTGAGGCACTTCCTTGAGGCCAAGGAGGCTGGCATTGTCACCCGTCCGGTCATTCTCGGTCCAGTCTCGTTCCTCCACCTTGGCAAGGCAGACCGTGGTCAAAACGTTGACCCGATCACACTCCTCGACAACCTTCTCCCAGTCTACGAGCAGCTGTTCAAGGAATTGAAGAAGGCTGGTGCCGAGACTGTCCAGATCGACGAGCCAGTCCTCGTATTCGACCTGCCCAGCAAGGTCAAGAACGCCTTCAAGCCGGCGTACGAGAAGCTCTCTGCTCTGCAGGGCTCTGACGGTCAGTCAACCTTGATCACTTAGGCTGACGACGCAACTGTCGTTCTAATCTATATTTCCAGGTCCTCAAATCGTCCTCGCCACTTACTTCGGCGACATCGTCCACAACTTCGACGTTGTTGATGCGGCCCTCCAGAACACCTACGCCCTTCACGTTGACCTCGTCCGCCATCCTGAACAACTTGAGAAGGTCATCCAGCACCTCGGCCCCAAGCAGATTCTCTCCGCAGGTGTCGTCGATGGCCGTAACATTTGGAGGAACAACCACCAGAAGAGCATTGAGATTCTTGAGACCGCGATCCAGAAGCTTGGCAAGGAGCGTGTCATCGTCGCAACCTCATCCTCGCTGCTGCACACACCACACACCCTCGAGAGCGAGAAGAACTTGGATCCTGAGGTCAGGAACTGGTTCGCTTTTGCTACCGAGAAGGCTTCTGAGGTCACTGTTCTGGCCAAGGCTGTCACCGAGGGCCCTGCTGCCGTCAAGGCCCAGCTTGAGGCCAACGCTGCTGCTATCCAGAGCCGCGCCACATCCAAGCGCACCAACAACCCTGATGTCAAGAAGAGGCAAGAGGCAGTCAAGAAGGTAAGACAGCTGGCGTGACGCTTTATTGACTATGGCGGAATAACGCTAACTCTCATTCAGGCCGATTACGAACGCAAGTCCGCCTTCCCCACTCGTTACGAGGCACAGAAGCAGCACCTCAAGCTGCCAATCTTCCCTACCACCACCATCGGCTCTTTCCCGCAGACCAAGGAGATCCGTATTCAGCGCAACAAGTTCACCAAGGGCGAAATCACCCCTGAGGAATACGAGAAGTTCATCGAGAAGGAGATTGACGAGGTCGTCAAGATCCAGGAAGAGCTTGACCTTGATGTCCTCGTCCACGGTGAGCCAGAGCGCAACGACATGGTGCAATACTTCGGTGAGCGCCTCGACGGCTATGCCTTCACCACCCACGCCTGGGTCCAGTCCTACGGCTCTCGCTGCGTCCGCCCACCAATCGTCGTGGGTGACGTTTCGCGTCCAGCCCCAATGACCGTCAAGGAGAGCAAGTACGCTGCCAAGGTCAGCAAGAAGCCTATGAAGGGTATGCTTACTGGCCCGATCACCTGCTTGCGCTGGTCGTTCCCTCGTGACGATGTCCACCAGTCCGTCCAGGCCGAGCAGCTCGCCCTTGCCTTGCGTGACGAGGTTGTCGACCTCGAGAAGGCAGGCATCTACGTCATCCAGGTCGACGAGCCAGCGCTCCGTGAGGGTCTGCCTCTTCGCGCTGGCTCCGAGCGTGAGAAGTACCTTCAGTGGGCCGTCGACAGCTTCAAGCTCTCCACTGCTGGTGTAGAGGACTCTACCCAGATCCACTCCCACTTCTGCTACTCCGAGTTCCAGGACTTCTTCCACGCCATCGCAGCTCTTGACGCTGATGTGCTATCCATCGAGAACTCTAAGTCCGACGCCAAGCTTCTCAAGGTCTTCATCGACGAGGCATACCCACGCCACATTGGCCCTGGTGTCTACGACATTCACTCTCCTCGTGTCCCACCGGAGGCCGAGTTCAAGCAGCGCATTGAGGAGATGCTGCAATACCTCAAGCCAGACCAGCTCTGGATCAACCCCGACTGCGGTCTGAAGACTAGGCAGTGGAAGGAGACCAAGGAGGCTTTGACCAACATGGTCAACGCTGCCAAGTTCTACCGCGAGAAGTACGCCAACAAGGCGTAAATCATCTCGTCTTATGATTGACACGACTCAAGAGTCAGAATTTCGGCGTGCCTCTGAATGGGGTTGACACATGGAATGGCGTTAGGCGGTGGGTACGAAAGATTCATTCAACATCAAGATACCCAGAGTCTTTCAACACGATTGCTACTATAGCGATGGCGTTCAGTATAGGGTATGAGGATTAACGATAAAAGTTCATGTTGCTCATGATCTCAACGATCGAGCACTGCTGTAGTAGTAGCTAGAGAGGTTAGCATTACCTCAAGAATGTTATGAGATGACGAGGCAACTCATGTCAGCTTTCAGACACAGCGGAGGCCATGCCAGGCACATGAACGTATGCCCCCATCTCCATCAGTCTCACTCTCAAATCACTGCCAGATTTACACTCGACAATTTGTGTTTTCCATTGCCGTGTAAGCGGATTTTGTTATGAACAGAGTTAAGTTTGTACCCACATGCCATACAGGAAGGAGGGGCTCTGCTGCGACGTCATAGCCACGGATTCGACAATGCATTAATAATGTATGTGAAGACAATACATCTACGTCCGCGGCAAAACACAAAATTTCTCAGAGCAGCAATCATGGCACAAAAAGCTCAAGAAGTCCTCTCCAAGGTCACCGGCGGCGCCCTTGGGCACAAGCTGCCTACCGCAAAGCTGGGCAAGCATGGTGCTGAGGTGGTTAGGCTGGGTTATGGCACCATGGGCCTGGTAATCCAGCATTGACGTCCATCCTTGTTGATTATCTACTGACTAGCCTTTAGAGTGCCTTCTATGGCAAGCCTAAGCCGGATGAGGAGCGCTTCAAGGTCCTCGATAGGGCATACGAGCTCGGTGACACCTTCTGGGACACAGCAGACATGTACCAGGACTCCGAGGACCTTCTCGGGAAGTGGTTCAAGGCCAACCCGGGCAAGCGCGAGCATATTTTCCTTGCCACCAAGTTTGCCAACAAGGTGGATGAGCAGGGCAACCGTTCTGTTGACAGCTCGCCGGAGTATGCTCGCTCGGCCATTGAGAAGTCGCTCAAGCGTCTCGGCCTGCCGTACGTTGACTTGTACTACGCCCATCGTCTGGATGGTAAGACGCCGGTCGAGAAGACGATGGAGGAGCTCAAGAAAATGAAGAAGGAAGGCCTGATCAAGCACATCGGTCTATCTGAGTGCTCGAGCGAGTCTCTTCGTCGTGCATGCAAGATTGAGCATGTCGATGCTGTTCAGATCGAGTACTCGCCTTTCACCATCGACATTGAGCGCAGCGAGATTGGTCTGCTGAAGACTTGCCGCGAGCTTGGTGTCGCTACTGTTGCGTACTCGCCCATCGGTCGTGGTATGCTTGGTGGCCAGATCCGTAGCCCGGATGACTTCGAGGAGGGCGACTTCCGCAAGTTTGCTCCAAGATTCAGCAAGGAGAATTTCCCGAAGAACTTGCAATTGGTCGACCGTATCACTGAGATAGCGAAGAAGAAGAATGCGACGCCGAGTCAGCTGACTCTGGCGTGGTTGCTGCACCAAGGCGATGATATCTTCCCAGTGAGTTGTTCACATCGCGACTTTCCCCGATGAACATGCTAATGGCTGTCTAGATCCCCGGCACTACCAACCTCGAGCGCTTGCAGGAGAACATCGACGCACTCAAGATCAGTCTCTCGAAGGAGGAGGAGCATGAGATCCGCAAGGCCGTCGAGGCTGCTGAGATTCATGGTTCCAGATATCCTGAAGCATTTGCCAAGGCCTTGTTCGCGGACACTCCGGCGCTGTAGAGGATGGAGTGACCAGCTTAGTGTAGCTTGACTGAGCAAAGTACCTGCCAGTAGAATCCAAAAGCACAGCAAATATGATTCGAATTATTGCTAAGAACAGAGCAAAGATGTCTCATCTGTGCGCCCTATCATGCTCCCTTCATTTAGTGCTGGCTGTGCAGATCCTGCTGCGAAGTCTGCAGGGTGTCTTCTTGACACATGTCTTTGCATGTGGCCGTCGCATGGACCGTGAAACACTCTCGTTGGTGATCATTGAGTGCTGCCTGGTACGAGGCATGTTCCAGCCATGGGAAGTCGAACTAACTAGCTCGGCAGGTTCGGCATGTTGTGAAGACCGATCCCGTTTCATTTTCCTCATCAATCCGTAGACTTCGACGACCAACAGTTCGCGCTTGTCAAAACGACATCATCTTACTTGACATTATCGTGCGCGTAATTTCGCGATGGATCTCTGTATGATGGAGATTCACGAACGAAGACGGACGACGAGAAGATATCGGCGCAAGAGGTGCAATCGTGACGGATGACTCAAGCCTAGGGCGCTAAGCGAGTGCGAGCTGAGCCGCTCACGCCTGGACTACATCTCTTAACACCGAAGTAATATGTCGGCCTGACCAAGCACAAGGGGCACTGTCCGCTTTGGATTGGGTCGATCCTCTTCTGGCGCAGCAGCGCTCCGTTCCACTGACGCCATCCATCTTGTGTGCGAATCCAGAAGGGCGGTGTCGTCTCTTTCATAATCCTCCGTTCCTTCCTTGGCATAGCGATCTGTATGTTCGACTCATAATTAGCCATGGGACACTCTCAGCCCTGATAACAGGGTCCAGAAGATGGCAGTCGGCGGAAATAGTAGCAGACCTTCCGGTCTGCATTCGTTGCATGAAGTCAAGCAGGCAACAGGTAAATCTGTTCGAGTGATCCTACAAAGGTCAGAGCCGGCAGGAGAAGCGTCCATTGCTGGCAAGTCCCTTAGGCCTTATAATCAGATTGATCTGCTAGACTGTGGCGCCAAGTCGAAAGCGTGTCAGGCTATTGTTTGAACCTTGATTGATCATGGACCTGAAGACCATAAGCAGAGCTCCCCGAGTGGGTCACAAGAAAAGTCGCAAAGGATGTGCGCAGTGCAAGCGACGGCATGTCAAGGTATGTTCCGTCTCAGCATCGTTGGAGACGGCCAATGCCACTGGTAGAAGATTGCAGACGACTGATTCGTAGCAGTGCGACGAAACTTCTCCTTGCTCAAATTGCAGACGACATGGTGTAGAGTGCAGTCTTGCGGGCGGTCCATATGTACCTCGCGAGGACACAAAGCAGAGGAGAACCTCTATCACGTCGTCAAACTCTACCGCATCCAGGACTACTTCACAAGAAGCGCAGGGCAGCTTCACTGCGAATGCGAATGCGAGCATGCAAGCTTCTTCACCACCCAGTCCGTTTGCAGTGCTTACAGGCTTGATCGAGAGACCACTGCCAAGCAATGATGAATCGAGTTGGATGCTGGATCTGCAGCTGATGCACCACTTTCTTACCCACACGCGATTCGTTTTCACGGAGCATAACGAGGTGGACAACAACGTCCTCCGCGTCTGGCAGGAGGAAGCACCTAAGGTAGCATTTACCGCCGACTACTGCATGCATGCTATGCTGGGCTTCTCGGCACTGCACAAAGCCCACATGGAGCCTAGTCAAGCACACACGTTGCGGACCTGTGCCGTTGATCACCTTGACAAGGCTCTAGCGCTATACAGAGAGCACGCTAGCGTTACGACTGCGGAGAACGCAAATGCCAAATTCGCGTTCTCATGGCTGGTTGCACTATTTGCATACGCCGTTCCTCCAAGTGTTCCGCCGATTGAGGCCATGGTCGAGCTGTTTCAACTGGTGAAGGGCATCGACACTACACTATCGGAAACTTGGTTCTTCGTATCTCAAGGACCTTTTGCGCCTGTATTGACTCGCGGCATGGGTGTGGCAGCGACCGTAGCACCAGATGCTGCCTCATACTCTCTTCCTGATGGCATGGACTTTGGACTTAATCACCTTGATTATATGTTGGGAGTGGAGCCCATGCTTCCAGAAGACCGGCGCGTATGCGCTCTGATCTTGGCAGAGCTCAAGCAGGTCTATGAAGTAGTGGTCCAACAGCAAGGTGAATGCAGTATATCAAGCATTCTCTGCTTTCCCAAGCAGGATAGCACAGCATTTTCGATGCTGTTGAAGCGTCGAGCACCTCAGACACTGGTCATTCTTGCATACTACTGTGTCCTTCTCGACATCTTGGACGATCGGTGGTGGATCAATGGCTGGAGTGCTCGTGTCCTGCAAGATGTTATAAGCTCGTTACCACAGACGTGGCAGACATGGATTGCGTGGCCTACTCAGACCATACTTTTGAGGCAACCTATGTCCGCAAGCAACCTTGTAGGATCGAAAACCGCATTCGAGCTCTAGACTTGACGTGACGAAGCACGACCAACTTTATGAAACAAGAGCTCAACTACAGAGAGAGACCAAGGTCATAACCCCGGACGAAGTCGTTACGCAGATATGCATGGGTCACAGAACTCGCAGGCGTTCAAGGCGCTTCGCAAATCCTGGTAGCTTTGGAGCAACGCGCCAGAATAGGTTTGGTAGATAGGGTGCTACATCCCAATGGCACCTGCGGATCGTGGTCTGTGAAATGAGTACAACCAGGACGAGCAAGCTTAGCCTGGGAGCGAAAGGACATTCCGCACCTGACCTAGGTCTTGATCGGAAGAGCGGGTGTGTACTTTCGGGCATGACTTGATTGCATACGGGCACAAGGGCAATGTGTGAGTACAATGAGATATGTAGATTTACTCTTACAAATCATAATCACGCCTCTACCAGCTGACCCGTATACATTGAGCATTCGTTACCCACGGCGATCACGGACAAGCATGTATTGCTCGCCTCGCATCGTCACCGATTTCCAAGCATCAGGCCAACTCAACCGGCATTACCTCCCCAAATCACCTCATAACCTGGCAATCCAGTAGCATATGCAAGTTATTCGAAGAAAGGTGTACGGTCTGGCTTAAGCTTCATACTCATATATGTGTAAGAATATCGTGCGACTTCTGTCTGGTCACATAGAAAGCGTTCCAAATAAACAATGTACAGACCAAGGCAAATGTCAAGCCTGTTTTTCCACCAACGCCGACGCTTCAAATAGTCAGAAGTACCCAACCATATACCCACATGTATTCGTTATGCGGCTGTCGATACAAGATGAGTCTCGAGTTATATTGTAAGCCTCTGCAGATAGCTCGTGTTGCGCCATCATGAGCCAGGTATATGAGCGAGCTGAGGCGATCCAGGGAGAGATGGGTCGGTCGAAGCCCGCTCTTTGTACTCGACCTTCGTGGATTCTCTTCTGCCCTTCTTGATAAGATGCAGAAAGCTCAGCGCGCGAGTTGCTGTGCTGCTGGTGGATCCAGGTCGACTTCCGGGAGGGCTGGTGGCATCTTTGATGGGATCTACTTGCCTCCTCGCCCTCCCGCTCAGGTTCAGCTCGAGTGCAAACAAAGCACCAAAGGCAAAGGTTGCAACAGCGACTACCAATGCATATCTTGGTCGTCCATCCGAGCTATTGATGTGACTAGAGATGGGAGCAAAGAACGCTCCGCCACTGATTGCTGCGGTAAGGTATACGCTTGCGATCTTGGTGTGACGGCCCATGCCCCGCAAAGCCTGCGCGAAGATGAAATTGAAGATAGGTCCCTCGAAGAAGAAGATGAGAGTGATCATGGCGATCCCTGTATCGCCTCCGTAGGCCACTGCTAGGGACTGCGTAATGATCAGACCAATGTAGAAACCTAGCAGAAGGATGCGTGGTTTCACCCAGAACCCGAGGCCAGCTGCCAGGAATCGGCCTACCGCAAATGCCGAGTGGGCGATTGCCAAATAATTGGAAGTATTGTAGCTCGAGTTGATACTCAGTATGTAAGCATCGAACCCAGGGGCGTTGACTTCTTGCCCGCCAACGTAGCAGAACATCGAAGACACGCCGAAGCCAAGCGTGATCCAGACGATGCCGACATTACCGATCTTGGCTTTGTTCGCTCCGTCCATGCGTTCACAGGCATCCTCAAGCTCCTCATCGCTGGCCTCTGGGAGAGGTATGTAGTAGTAGGCAACGGCTAGGAAGATCGTAGCTAAGGCGATACCCAGATACGCCCATTGTGTGTTGACGAGAGACGGCGCATCCAAGGATTTCTGGAAGAAGGCTCGATTCGCGATCAAAGGCGCAACCACGGTGCCGATTGCCTGAATGGCCTGAGACAAATTGAGTCTGATCTCCATATACTCAGCTGGTCCACACAGGGCAACGAAAGGGTTAGCAGCAAGCTCCAAATTCGACAAACCAAAGCCAACGACAAAGTTTGTGATTACGAACGCCGGAAAGCTCGTCAAAACGGCCGCTGGCCAGTAAATGAGAGTGCCGCATGCAAAGATCGACAAACCGACGCTGTAGCAGGCCTTGAAACCCCAGTACTTGAGGACAAGTCGTCCACTAGTCAATGGTCCGAGAAGATAGCCAACATAGTATGCTGAGTGTATGCCAGCACTCTGCCCAGCGGTCACATGTGCAACTTTTTGAAACTGGGCATTGAGAACATCCAGCAAACCGTATTCAAATCCCCAAATGAAGAACAGGATCGTGACAGCCGCGATGGGAAAGATTGACTCCTTGTTCGTCAGAGTAACCATGCTCTTTTTGCTGTCATTCCCGACAAAGTCGAAGAAGGTTGGTGTGTCGGGTCTGGTATTGCGCGATGAATTGGTTTGCGCCGTGTTGATACGTTGGAGGTCGACTGGCAGTTCGTTCATGTCCGGCGTTGTCAAGAAGTCCATCATACCCATCGGCCCTTCATCTGGCGCATATGATTGACTGCCAAAGTCGCGTCGCAAAACCTCCTGATGGTAATGGGCGTCTTCGGGGACAGAGGGTACGCGCTGTGCATCAGCCATCTGAGCCGTAGCAGTTGGATCTGACACAGAACCGAATTTGCTTGCAGGATCGCTGGGGTCTCGAAGGAGATGCGGCATGAAGCGCGAGACCAGGGGTTTCAGGCCAGGTACACACCCGCACATGATGCCAGCATTGACCTCGATGATTGACCATAGAAAGCTTAAAGATGCATACCAGCTGAAGTCGGTAGATTCTTGCGTCCGAGTAGTGCCGTCTTCAGTGTCCTGGAGGCTTGCGATCTCCATAAGCCTGGTCTCTGCTGCAGACTGAAGGTATGCTATTCGCACCACGTCTACAGCAGCAACGAATATGCCAAAGCTAAATGTGAATATAAGGATAATCTTTTGTTTCCGAGGTAGATGTATTCCAGTCAGGATGGGCATTGGCAAGAATAGCAGCGCAAAATCTGTGATGAGATTGAGAGGCGCAGAGGACAGGTATAGTGTGACAACGTCTGTGCACTTCGCGTTTGGCGGAGTGATGACTTTGAAGGTATCTGAGACCGGGACGCATTGGAAGACGGTTACCATAGTCAAAGCAAAGCCTCCGGAAAGAACCACGACCAAGGTTGCTATGCATGCCCATCTGAATGTCCGGTGGGTAGTCGAGAAGTTGAGATAGAACGCCAGAATGCTTGATTTAAGGGCCATCAGGGCGGGTTGGTACAACACAGTGAACGCATAGTTCGCTTTCCGCAAAGTAGGTTGCCAGTTGAGAGGGACATTCGCCTCATGGCGTCCTAAACCCCAAGCAGTCCCGAAACATATCGCGCCCGTCATTCCGCAAGCTATGATCCAGGCTATGAGCATGAGATAGTCGTCTGTTGCCAGCCTTTTGACGATTAGGGTTCTCGATAACATGCGAAAGAAGACGAAGATGGTCGAGATCGTGGTCATCACGATCGTAACGACCAAGACCGCTGCGCTCCTGCCTGAAAAGTCGCCATGATGGTAAGTCGATGACATGGTGAGTTATTGGGCGACCTATCCAGGCTCGAACCAAGCCATTCTCTCGCTGTCGCCGAATCGTACGCTCTGTATCCGGGTGGCAGCAATTGTAGGCGTACGCTCACCATTACGCCACATAGCGAGGCATCCCAGACATGCGCGGTCCGTCAATTCGTAAAGCAGCAAGACGAAGCAAGAAAATTGAGAAGCAGACACAGCAAACCGTGAGGCGAAACGATAAAGAATCTCCAAGACGCCCAGGCGTGTTGTCTGCCAGTGGATAATTTGACAGCCACGAGGGAGTGGATCCGCCCGCCTTTTTCGCCCGGACTTGAGGCATTTCATTCGCGGCTAGCAGTTATTTAGACTTTCAGTGTCGTATGCAAAGAGATCCCCCGCCTTATATCGCAGATACATACCGGATCAGGCTGGCACTCGTATGAGGACGGAACCGCCAAATTCCCGGAGACCTTGCTGCCCGAGGAGTCCGAGATCCATCTCTATTACTCAGATCCTCATTGCGACTTGGCCGCTCTGTCAGCCATATCAAGCTGTCAAGACGTTCCAGCTTCCCCACAACGTCACACCAACACATAACGTCGATCCACAGAGCCATGGCGTTTGGGCGCAGTCACGCGCAAGACATATACCGCAGTTACACCGACCGTGACCGGTTGCCGCAGGATCGAGCTTGGGGTGACTGACCGCCTTCACAACCCGGCAATTCGATGAGGCCTTGCTCACTAATCTACCAGGCGATCTTTGGCAGATGGGCGACGACCTCGTACCCGGCACCTGGGCCTCATTGACCTCAAACATGCTGCGGGCTTGTAACATGCCATGTGGCCGATAACCCACGGCATTCTGCCGGAGAGCTTGTTCGTCTAAGTGCCAAGACCAAGAGGTCTTTCCCTTCCGTTTCTGCAAGGGGCCTACGTGGTCGTTCTTAGCAAAGCTTGGTGCAGCAAGACTCCGTACCGAATGCAATTTGGTGGCATTTGCCATTGACTGACGTGCACATCCGAAAACAGGAAGTATGGTATGCTTGCGAATTTTCGCCGAATGCTGATCAGCCGCCTCGAGAACCAGTCTTCTCGATTAATCAGGAGCTTGAATGTCAACGAGCCTACACGGTGACCTGCTTTCACGCTGTCCGCAGCATATAGTCAGAGACATATTACGAAAGAGGTACCGCAGACTCCATGGCCTCGTTATGACTGCCTCGCCAGATTCTGTTGACTTCACAGAGGATTTTCACATACTTGGAGACATGGCAGACAGCCGTCAACGCACACGGCGACGTTCAGCCACTGCTCGGACAGTAATGCGGACTCGTATTAGGAGTTTAGACAAGTCGAACAATATCTGCAGGGTCCAAAACACTTGCTATCTGAATGGCAGACGTTTCTACTTGATGTGGTAACAAACAGGTCCCTGAACCGCTCTTGGCCCCCATCTGGGGAGAGGCGGAGGCCTGTAACACTAACCTGAAATTGCAAAAGATCATACCTGATACTGATCCTATCAAACCCTCCACGTCAGCCACTGTCCAGAAATAAGTCCACAGCCTCCAGAAGATTGCTTGATGTAGTTGTACGGCCTGGTTCACTTGTCATATAAACCGTGCATGTGTCGCACAGCTCGGGCGTTATCACTCAACACATCTAAGTATCCGACATCTCTATATACTACGATATATGCACCCAAAATTCATCACCATTGGAATCAACAATCGTGCTCGTGCTGATAGCATCTCTGAGAAGCTAGTACTGAGGTCCCAAGAAGCCTTAGCCACATACGAGCGTCAGATCATGGCCGCTTATCCAGGATACAGGCCTTACAAGCCTGCTTACCAAGAGGACACATCGAAAGAAGTTGTCCCGCAAATGTACCAAGGAGATACATTCAAAGAACTCCCGCCGCCACTTTCATACCCTGCCGCGCGACATTACCAGTCGGACACAACCAAAGAGCTTGTGCAGCCTCATTACCAAGAAGACACACTCAAGGAGTCTGTCCTTACACACTCGCAGTCTGGCCCGATTCCCGATCAGAACACGCAACGACGCACTTATCAAATCATCTGCCACGACCGTCTCTGGCGAGACGCCTACGTAGCGGATGCAACAGGCAATAAACTCTTCAGCCTCGAGGCACCCGCGGGCATCTTGTCCTCCTGGAGCATCCGACGTTCATTGCGAAATAACAGTGGTAACCACATCTGGACCCTCCGGCACTACCACTCCCATCTCAACCAATGGACTGTCGAGACGGCGGACGGGAGCCAGATCTGTCACATCCAGGACGAAAAGAGGCTCGAATTCGTGAGCCTCAGTGCCCGGATGCCTGGCGGTGGTAGTAATATGAGGGGCACCATGACGCTACACTCGCAGGACATCTCTGGTCTGAAGGCCACTTTTGCGAATGCAGGAGAGGGGTTTGGCGAGATGGTGATGGTTACGAATAATGATGTTATGCATTTGGATCGGCGCGGGTTGGATCGGACGGCCTGGAGATTGGAGGTGGGAGGGGAGGTAGATATGGGTGTTGTATTGGCGATGGCGTTTGTGAGAATTGAGATTGCGCATGCTAAGCGGAGATAGTGCGTGAGCGTTTGGCAGTCATTATGAATGCTGTCTTCTTGCCCCGGCTCGAGCAAGGGGAAATTACTGAGCGAGCTTCGTTCCAAACTCTTAACATGACTTCTAAGGCGTCCCAGAACGTCGCGTCTTCATCAGTGCCTGCAGTGTTGTGCACACCTGGTGATCCTACTCGACCGCTTCTGTACAAGCCGCGCAAGTATCGCTGCTCGACATCATGCCCTTGGGCAGCAGCGTCCTGTAGCGGCATGCAACGAATGCCGTACAACTCAGCAGGCATATGTGATCATAACGGCTCACTCAGCGCAGTATGGTCAGACCCCAACCCGAGAAGGCGCTCGACGATGTTCGTGCGGCCTGCCGAAGCTGCAATGTGTAGCAAGGTCCAAGCACGCTTGTCGCGCATTGTCGACACTTCGTCTTCAAAAGTCGGTAGCAGAAGATCAAAGCAAGAAAAGTTGCCATAGAATGCTGCGCAATGGGCGGCATCCCAAGCAAGAGGCAAAGCGACCTGCCGAGGATCTGCGCCAAGCCTAATCAGTTCCATGACTCCCTTCGAAAGACCAAAGTAGATCAAACACCGCAGCAAGGTCCAACCAGTGCCGTCTATGAGGTCAAAGTCCTGGCCTGCATCCGCATGTAGGAGGTGGAGTAGTTGCTGGCCCTTCATTTCGTCTCCTTCAATTCAGCAGAAAAAGGGGGCGTTCCAGCCGAAGGCGTTCAAGTGGTCTTGATTAGCACCACGTCGGATCATCGATCTTGCGGCATCAACTTTCTTCTTCCAGATAGCCCATTGCAACGGACTGATTTGGAATTGGCCAAAACTGCTGTTGACGTCGTTCCCGTTGTTGAGGAGCTCTTCTATAGCTTCAGTGTTGCCGCTTGAGACTGCCATCTTGCGGCCAGATCAGTCGCTGCTTCAAAAGGCGGGGTGGATTTCAACTCACCGCTAGAGGCGTGATGTTCTTTGCCGTGACGTCTCCAGGTCTCCCTTGTCCAGACATCAGCACGGACCTCACCACTTCCCGGCTGCCAGTAACGCATGCTTTCATGAGAGCGCTATCCTCATCCAGCGTGCAAGAAAGCGCAAAGTAGCTGTCGTGCATCTTAAACATTGTAGGGCAGAGCGGGAATGTGTCGACTGAGATCGTTGTACGCAGGACAAATGGACCCAGAATGCGCTCGAGAGGTAGATCTATACGTAGAGCCAGTGAGTAGTCAATGTGAGAACCATGTGCGCTGACGACATTGTACCCTCTATGCCACAGGCCATCCTAATCCGGCCGAGAAGCCAAGGAGTTGAGCAAAGACGTCTTTTTGGATACCCTTTGCGAACCAAGATTGGGCTATGTGTCGTGTGATTGCTTTTTCGGGAGCTATCCCTTGGCGTCATCTGCGTCGATACCATCACATGAGTTTCGTTGACAACATGCATGGTCAGCAGCATGACGAGATTCTCTAGCTGGCTCCGCGTGCTGTCAATCGCCGCTCTGATAACGCTGACTTCTCGTCGCCCTTTGCGGACGTAGTCGAGCCTCGCCATTGGAGAGTCATTGCCACGAATGCTCGACCTTATCGCTTCAATCTCGGCCAAATTGTTCCTTGCTGACAGCAGTGCGGCAGCGATATCATTCTTCATCGCCGACGAAAGAAGATTCCCTGTATCATAAGCCGAGATTTGCTCCGTATATCTCGACCTAGTCGCGAGAATGTCCAGCTGGCTTGCCAGCGCTTTTAGCTCAGCCAGTACGTCGCGGATTGTTCGACATAAGTCTCTGGCACACTTCGCGAGGAATATGGCCGTGGATATCAGGGTGAGACCGCTGGCAGCGCCGCGGGTTGGATCCATAGTTGGTTTTGCACTGAAATCTGGCGATTCATGAGCTCCAAGCAGACCAAGACTGCAAAACTCTCCCTGATACCAAGATTGCAATCCCTGATACCGAGATTGCAACCTGTATGCACAGCCCCGGAGGAGCAACCAGGCGTTACTCGGAGGTCCAGCTCATGCGGCTGGGTTGCACATGAATGCCAGCAAAAGCTAATCGCACGCAGCAAAACTGCAAGCAATTGTCGACGTCAGCGTTGCTAAGTCAAGTTCCTGCGCTCGATTGTATGAGAAGAAAGTGCAGGCCCGCGAGAGTGCTCCAGCCTGCTTGAGACACTACTCGCACAATCCAATGTTAGCTGGGAGGCCCGCCTCAAGACATGCCATGCTGGTCTTACCGGCTCATATGCACCTTGTACCTCTTACCACGCCAGGGCGATGACAAATGTAGACGCGACTAACTCTCATGTCTTCGTCCGGGAGGGTGAAGAGCCAACAGGCACGTCCCGTCGTCACAATTATGTGCGTGATGTGCACAGTGAATGCTCAAGGCCTCCCTCGTTGAAGACGCTGTGCTAGCAAAGTCCAAATCAGCAAGCCTTGTTATGCGAAGGGGCACGATACGGGACTTCATGAAAAAAATCAGCTGCAAATGGTCAATTGCTCTCTCACAAGGCTTCGAAAAGCTTACGTGAGCTGTATATACCGCTCAGCTTTTGTCTAGACCTTCTCTCATCATACTAAGCCGGCGCCTTATACCCAACCTCCGTCAGACCCTCCTTGAGAGCCTTGATAGCACGGTCAATATCGTCTCTCTTGGGGTCCGTCACAGAGACACCCATGTGTCCAAAACGGATGTACTTCGCGGCGATCTCCTTATGCAGACCACCAGCGAAAATAACACCCTTCTTCAACAGGCTCGGCAGAATCTCTGGTGGCTTCATGCCATCAGGGAGGTAGATAGCAGTCATGCCATTAGCCTGATTCTCTGGCTTGCTCGCGAGCTGCTTAAGGCCGAGTTCCGTGATGGCCTTCTTGACCTTCTGGCTCGCCTCCTTGTGCTGCTGGAAGCGCTCGGAGAGCGGTCGGCTGAGGATTTGTGTCAGGCTGGTGTTGAGGGCGTGGATCAGTTGCGGGCTGGGTGTGGCGAAGTAGGAGGGCTTCTTGGCTTCATAGTTTTGCATGATTGGTAGCCAGTTCTTCCAGCTTGCGAAGTAGGAGCCTGGTGGTGACTTCCGTTGCCTAAACCTTTCGATGGCTTTGCCAGAAGCGAAGGTGATGCTCAGACCGGCTGGAGCGCCGATGGCCTTTTGCGAGGCTGTGATCACGCAGTCGATACCCCACTCGTCGAACTTGATCTCTTCGCAGCCAACGGAGCAGACGCCATCGACGATGACCAGGGTGTTTGGCGAGACTTTCTTGACGAGCTTGGTGATGCCTTCGATTTCTGACAGGACACCAGTGGAGGTGTCGGTGTGGGTGATGGTGATGAGCTTGTAGTCCTTCTCCTTCAATGCCTTCTCCACCTCATCCTGCTGTGGCCGGTCACCGATTGGTGCCTTGAGCTGGGTCGCCTTGACACCGTATGTCTCGAAGCAGTCTGCGAAGCTGTCGGCGAAGTAGCCAGTGTGTAGAACGAGCACGTCGTCGCCCGGCTCAGCAAGGTTGGCCGCGACTTGATCCCAGCCCAGGGTGCCAGATCCAGAGATGACGAAGGGTTGAGCATCGGGGGCGGTAGACTGGAACAACTTTCGCAGTTGTGTAAGAGTCTCGCCAAAGACGTTTACAAATGGCTGACCAACGTGGCTCTCCGAGTAATGGCTCATGGCCTTGAGGACCTCATCGTCGAACTCGATCGGGCCCGGGATCAACAGCGCCGGGTGCGGCGCCTGGCTCGACATGTTGGCTTTCTTCTGCTCAATGTCGTCCACAATGGTCTTGTCTCTCTTGCCTTCCTCCTTCAAGCTGACCGTCTGCGTCCCAAATTCTCTACGCTGTTCCTTAACCTGGCTTGCCCAATCGTGGTCCTTGGAGCTCTCCCTTTCGATGCTAAATGGGGTATTTAGCGGAACGTTGTGTTCGGTATGGGAATTGAAGTGTCTCGATATGAGAGACAGGCGATCCTTGGGAGGCATCCGTCTGAATAATAATACAGGTATCCGCGGGGCCAGACGAGCGAGGTGCGGGGCAGAAGCCAGCTTGATGACGCTATCCTGGCCGATCACGGCCGATTGGGAAAGTGTTCCTGGGCGGGAGCAGAAGCTCTGAATGTGCAAAATGGAAAGAGCGGCTGATGCGGCTTGGTTGGTCAAGAAAGTGCGAATTGGCTGCCTTCTAAGTGTTGTGGACCAGCGCCGTGGAAACCAGGGCCCCTGGCGAGTGGATTTTCGTGCACGGTCGAGGTCGGAAGAGCGAAGCAAGTACAGTCACGAGTAGAGAGGAGAAAGCGACAAACGAGCAACTTTTGAGCCGGAGACACGGGAAAGAATTTCGACAGTGTACGCCAACGCAGCAGCAGTAAATTTCATCGCTGTCACCATAAGCAGCTTCATGCTGGCTAGCCAAAACGGCATTGCGCGTACCAGTCGCACCAATCGACGGAACTATAATTGATCCGCAGAGCCGCATCTCCGCCGCCGCGCTCGCCAGTCACGGCATCAGCAGCTAACCTCTCTACTCCAATTGACCTTGGACTGCGTGCCTTCCTCATACGGAAGCGGATGTGAGACAGCAGGATGGCGTCGAGACTAGTACTGGTCCTGAGTGACCTCTTCATACCGGACCGCGCAATAGTATGACCTCCAACACTTGCACCACCTAGCAATCCTGGCATGGCAAGGCAATGCGACCAGGCGGTTAGAGAGCCAGGCTGACGGCTCGTGTGGGATTAGGACATACCTGCGAAAGTACGGAGGCCGCCTCAACGCACCACAAAGAAGAGCTTGGCTAATACATATGAGCTATAACAGTTCAAGAAACTCCTCACACCAGGCAAGATCGCCCAGATCCTCTGCCTAGGCAACCTCACCTCCCCATCCGTCTACAACTTCCTCCGGGCTCTGGCTCCCGACCTTCAGCTCGTCAAAGGCGACTTCGACATCCCGCTTACCTCTACTACGCCCAACCCGAACGCGCCAGCATCAGAGTCCTCCTTCCCCATTCCGACAGCCCTAAGCAAAGTCGTCACGCATGGCGGTCTGAGAATCGGTTTCACACACGGAGATTCGATCGTGCCGCCGGGTGACCCAGATGCATTGTTGATTGCGGCACGGCAGATGGATGTGGATGTGCTATGTTGGGGCGGGACTTGCAAGTTTGAGGCCTACGAGATGGAGGGCAAGTTCTTTGTGAACCCTGGGTCAGCTACGGGTGCTGTATCGTGGATTGACGAGACGCTGGGCCCTGACGAGGAGGAAGATTGCAATACGCCGTCATTTGTATGTTCATTGCACTGCACATGATTGGATCTCGGGGAGAGGATTTGACCGCTGACTGTCTGGATATCCAGGTGTTGATGGACGTCCAGGGCGACGTGCTCGTCATGTACGTGTACCAGCTGAAGAAGAACGACAAGGGCGAAGAGACCGTCGGCGTTGAAAAGGTTAGTTTTCGGAAAAACGCGACGGGCAATTGAGACTGTTCTGCGAGCGGATGAACTCATGACGGGGCGACAGTCGCCGGCGTTGTCCGGGACGCCGGCGGGAAGTCGTAGAGGTACACCCCTGGGAAGTCGAAGAGGAACGCCGATGGGCAGTAGGCGGGGAAGCTGAATGACTGAAGTATCTGAGGGAAAGCTATACAGGTACAAGTGATGCTGCTGTAGTCACTTGACAATCGGTGTATGACACATTTGAAGCTACTACTGATGTTACAGCTTTCGGGAGTTTTCGGGTGGTTGACAGCAGCTGTACCTTGCACGAGTCCTCTTGCGAATCGGCCTCCGACATCGAGGAGCCAGCTCGAAACAGAACTTGGCCGTACAGTTGCACATGGAAGTGGCATTGACATGTGACAAGGGCAGGATCAGCTCACGTGGACGACGCACGGGCCTTACTGCAAGCTCCATCAGCCTCCCACTTGGCACTTGCCTTCAATTCTGACCAGAGATTTCCTACTTGTACACCAACTTGATCTTTGTAACCAGTCTGTACTCTGCAAAGAGACCATTCATCAAGCTCGACGCGAACAGGTGAATAACACCGACATTCGGATATGAAGCATCTGCGGTATGCGAGAACTGAGGTCTTTCAGTAGCATTTGAGGCGCTTGCACTCAAAGTTGCATATCAGTTGCCGCAATCAACAATACCAGAGACAACATCTCAGAACCGAGACAACATTGTAGACGTCGACATCACTGAATTTGCCTCGGACCGAATCGAAACCGAGACCATAACCACAAAATTCGAGACCAATCAACATGGCGGGCAAGAGCCTCCTTGACTTGCCAGCGGAAATAGGAAGACCATCTACAGGCTTGCAGTGGTTGAGAATGAGCCACTCGTATCGCTCGCGCTCGCGAGAGCAGCCAAACATCGAATGGCGCCCGCCGCACTCTCACGCAAGCGAAGCGCTATCCGAAGACTCCTACCTTAACCCACGTCAGCAAGCAAGTCCGCGAGGAGGCTCTGCCAGTATTTTTCGGCTTGAATACCTTCTTATTCGACGTCGCCAAATACGACGTCGCAAGGCCTATTGTCACTGTGTTTGATCACTGGAGGTATAACATTCCGGTCCGACGCAGCAACATCAGGCGCATATCTCTCGCCACGTGCCGCTGAGCAGGAACGCCAGACCCAACGAGACGTCTATTTGGCGAAGTGCTGGTACCGCTCTTGAGCTTCCGAGGGTAGTAGGCGAATACGTCGGCAATGTCCGAGCCTCCTCATCCACCTGGACAACCTTAGTCGCAACAGCAGTCTTCGCATCCGCAGGTCTAGTTGCCGTAGTCTGAGCATCCACGGCTCTGAAACCAGCGACAACAGGCACCAGTCGAGGCCAAAACCTACCACCAAGAACCCCCCCCCCCCCCCCCCGCCCCCTCACCCTCCGCCTCCTGAGCCCACAGTCGTCGTAGCCAAAGGTATCGGACACGCCTCCATACCCATATAGGGCACGCAAGTCGTTAAAGCCTTCTCAACACCACTGCCTCTCTTCCCTTCTGTCGTGATTGCCTCAGTCCTCTTAGTCACTGGTCCTTCCCCACCTAGCGCCGGAAGATCCGTTTGTGCGTCGTTTTGAGTTGGTGTCGAGCTTTGCAGCGCATATTCGAAATGCGTAGGCGTAGAACAAATTGTTTCAGTACCCTGAGTCTCTACCGGTACAGGGTGGATAGTGATGAAAGAGTCAATAGTGGTGAAATTGATCTCGGTTGTTGTTGTTGCTATGTAGGAGCGTACGGCGAGGGTGTCGTTGTTGGCTGATACGCTGGAGGTGGTAATGGTCGGTAAGGGTGAAGGCGGCGAAATAAGGTCAGGTGTCATAGATGATTCTGGTTCACACTGAGGGCAGATGCTGGAAGCCTGTTTGACATGGAGGAGTGCCGCATTCGCAGCTATCGCGTTCAGGCAGATGAGTGCTATGTAAGACTTCATAGTGCTTGGCCAGAGTCTGTTTGTGGAAGTGTCGGCTTAGAGAGCAAGCCGCAGCGGGCGATGTAATGCGCTGGAGCGGCAGTGAGTGGATGCAACGGGTATGAGGCGGACGCAGTGGAATGGTATTCATCGATGCTCCAGTTCGTGTGACCGCCGCTATCCTTCACAGCTCTGAGCGCCCGTTGATAGACTGCGTCACTTCTCGAAGAACCGCAGGCAGTCGTCCCAGGAACCTATATGATACAATCCCATCCATTTCGTCATTACGCTACACGCACAAGTGCCCGTCACGCATCTACGACCGCGCATGCGCCTTAGCACCAACATACCTGCTACCGAACACCGGTAGATCTCTCGCGATCAACTCTTCCTCAATGACCTTCCACCTTCCAATCTTGCGCTCCTTGTCAACAGGTGTCTGTCTTCGGGCGTGAACACTGACGTTTGGCAGCTCGGTTTTCAGCTTCAGAATTTGGGGTGTGTGGGCGAGCTTCTTCGGCTCTGGCTTCTTCTTGAAGGCGTCGTAAAGGTCGGCAAGAGTCTCGGCGTCGCTGATGGCTGGGTCGGGCAGGCGATGGCCTGTTAGCTGCATTGTGCGTTTGAGGACCTGTTAGATTGGTTAGCATTGGATAGATATAGATTCCAAGCGGCTGACATACAGCAAGCTTGAGGCTCGGATCCTGCAGAGAGATATCCGCCCATGCGGGTACAGCTGTAACATCTATAACGCCATCGGTCTGGCTGTTGGCAAGGATTCTTTTAAGCTCGAGCCGGGTGTCGCTGTTGTGCTGCGGCTCGCCCTCTGAATAATCTGCAAGAATAGCCTTCAGAAGCTGCTCCTCTGCTTCGGCCTGCGCGAAAGACACCGTCACCCCTCCATCCACACTTGACTGTAGGGTCACACCCTTCATGTGCATCCAATTCTTGCTGTCCTCAGCCCGAGGATTACAAATCTCTTCCGGATCTCTCCCAGCCTTTTGCAGAACCAACGCCTCAACAGTGATGTGGTGAAGAACAGCCTCCCATGCCTCGTCGCTCATGTCCACTCGTTTCTGTGGCACAAAGCCGACATAAGGCTCACCCCTGTCTGCCCTAGCCTTCACCCACTCGACGCTGCCCACCTTCTCCAGACCATCCCACGTCTGCGCTTGCACATACTGGCTGTTCGTGGACGGGTCGACTAGGGCGGCGACCTCGTACTCTCTGCCCCATTTGTCTTGCTTCTTCTCCAGCTCTCCGGGTGCGCGTGCGGCATCGTCCAAGCGGCGCTTGGTCTTCTCTTCTCGCGACTTGACTGCCGCTTCCGACTCCTTGGAGCCAAAGATACTGTCGCGCCAGCGCGCGTAGAACGGCTTTTCTGCTGCTGCGCGAGTGGAGGTAGAGAATCGGCGGGCGGCTTGGAGGCGGCATGACCGGCAGACATATTGCTGGGAAGGTGTGGAAGTGGCCAGGCGCAGCGCCTGCTCTGCTGCTCGTGTGCTTCGCATGATGGGATCGATGTGTAGTGGATCTGAGCTTGATGGACACTTCTCCTCCAATGCCAGAGCATCAAACGTCTCGGGAGTGCTGCCTCGAAACTCCGCAGCTGATGCCTGAGGCTGCGATCATCATTTTTCACGTGCTTCGAATCAATCATTGCGGCCCGAAACTTTACGTAAGTGCTGCTCGCCGAATGAATTCAACTTTGAAACTCGCGATGCTCTGCGGCTGAGGTGATAGCGTCTGTATCATCGCAACGGCTCGATGATGAAGCGAATAAGATTCATGACCCCTCCAAAGTCATCAAGGCGGTCAGGAGACCCGAAGGCTGAGGCATGAGCGACACAGCAGATACGGTGTCGCGCAGATTTTGATCGTCGTCGCGTGGTGGCAGCATGGTGCTGATCGCCTCACCGGTGACATTGTCCGCCAAATCGCCAGCCTGCAGCAGAGGGACTCTTCGCAAGCTCACCACTACACATGGTCCCAGGTCAGGATGCAGGCTGCAACTCGTTTTGCGAGCTTGTCAACGCAGTTGCACGCTGGCTCGACGGGATCCGCGTGATTTAGAGGGAGCACCAATTGCTTTTGTACCTTGAAAGCCCATACGAAGGATCAACAAAAGAGCAGCCGGTCCACACTTTAGGACCCGCATGGCGCCCTTCTGCTTCGTCTCTTGCGCTTTGGCTCGACGAGCAGGCGAGCATTCTTTCTCTGACTTGCTTAGGCAAGCGCTCCTCGGGGCACTGTCGTCAAGAGCAGCTGCTTTCCACAGGATAATATTCTGCTTTGCGACACTCGCAGTATCGCAACATCTTCAAGGCATCAAGCCGCGGGCTATCGCCTCACTCACCCGTTAGAGTTTGCCGCAAGCGGTTTGCCATGTACCGACTCGAGCATCGCTGTCGATCAGACAGCGCGAACGAAAGTCTGCTGAATGTTTACGGAACATCCGGGTTGCCAGATCAGTCACTAGACGTCTCAGCTTCTTAGTACGCCGAGTTCACTGCCCAATGCTATCACTCGATCTTGGCCCCAGGGCTGGGAGTGCACAGCTGCAAAGTGACAACAGGACGATCTTTGCTCCTGAGCCATGCCAACCTTCGTCTTTCGACATGTGCTAGTCTACGCATGTTTGATGGATTCAAAGATCATGCCAGGGCCCCTGTCGTGCTTATCTGGCACGTAAATCATAAGATTCCTTTGACCTCTCACACCTTCGGTGGTGCTCCTACTGCTTCAGCCACAAGACGTTTTGGGGTACACGAGACCAGGAAAGCCACGCTCTGTGGAGAGAGCAATGGACGCCAAGACGGCTGTCATTCTCGCTCAACGTTCTCATGAATGGCAGCGATACTCATGGCAACCACCGCTGCCTACAAGTGCTCCAATGGATATTTTCCAATACAAACCTGTAAACATGCCTCAGGACGAAGACAGCACGATTGGTCCTCCACTCCCACACAATTGGTTTAATGACTATTATATGCCACCGCCAGTCCGAGAAGATCCTAGAATAGACTATTACACAGAACAATGGCCGCGTCATCCAACATCACAACAGGATCATAGCTACCTGAACCACGATTACGAGCAACAGCACCTTAGCCTCGTCAGCTCGCCATGCGCGCCATACAGTCACCTGCAGTACCCATCGACCCCAGACACACTCTGCACATCCGAATACCAGTCACCGGCAGCCCAATACCCACTGAGCCCAGACATCCCACCAACGCCACCATCCCGGCCATCAGGATCAAGTCTCTCGTCCGGACCGTCCATCTTCATCGAACCCGACCCCCTACCACCCCACAGCAACCCTCAAGCCCTCACTGTAACGCAAAGCCGCGCCTTCAGCGCCTCCCGCCCCATCTCCGCCGTCCGCATAGGCAAAGATGACATCTACTGCACCTCCACCGGCCTAACAACTTTCTCCATCACGCGGGAAGCCGCCCACGTGCCCGTCTTCCTCTCCACCAAACCCCTACTAACAATCACGCGCCTCTCAAACACCTCCCCAATCGGCTACGTAAAGTTCCGCACCCTGACCACCACCTCCTCAATCGAAATGAACGTCAACGGCCACGCCACCACGCTCTCTCATAAAAGCAGCCGGATGCTCCATCATTCCCGTCGACGATGGTGTTTCCACTCGACATCTACGCCTAATAAAGCGGAACTGTGGTACTGGAAGCACGATCGAGCAACCGGCGGTGCGGTGCTGGAGGAAGGGAAAGGCGGTAAAGCGAAGGTGTTGGCGAAGCTGAAGGGAGATTTGCTTACGTTTGAGAATGCGCATTTGACGGGTGAGAACTATGACGAGGTGGTTTGCAGTGCTGTGGCCATGGCGGAGGCGGCACGGAGGGCTGGGAAGGGGAGGGATGTGGTGGATTTGGGAAGCGCGATCGGGGACTTTGCTGCGGGCGCTGATGGCAATGGCCGTGGGGCGGGAGGTCGTGGATGTGCTTGATGCGCTCACCGAGTTTGTGGCCTTTATTGCGAGCTTTAGCGAGGCGCTCCAGTGTTACGAATATATGTATACCTACAGCCGGAGTAGGAGGCACCTGCGTTTGCATCGACTGATGACCAAGCAGGATAGTCTGCTGTGTACCTATGATTACAGTACCATCACGGGGTCCTGCACATTCCGCACCCCGCTTCCCCAAAGATCAGCCTCACAATTCCTCCTGACTATCCTTAATCTCAGGCACCCGCTCACTGTCTCCCTGCGCAAGTCCAGCGTCACGACGCCGATGAGCCAGCTCATCAGCACCTCCAGCCTTCGCGTCTCCCTCCGCCTCAACCATCTCCACATCCGCAGCACCGTCGGCAGCTCCCTCATCCGCCGTCTCAAATCCCACAGACCCTTCGCGCGACTCGTCCCCTGTCTGCGCCAAATGAGGAAACAACGGCGCCGGCTTCATAGCTTCGCGCTCATCGTCTCTCGCAGCGTCATGCTCATCATTGTCTTCAACACAATCGTCTTCGTCTTCTAGCTCGCTCAGCTCGCTCTCATCATCCGCGTCGCCGTCGTCGATACTCGCTGGTGCACTACCCTCCGCCGATAGCTCGCCTGCAGGATTGCGACTAGTGTTGATAACCACCTCAACTCGTGTATTTGCGGCTTTGTTAGCGATGGCGGCGCTGGCCTTCTGATTGCAAGCCTCAGCGCACAGCCGAATCTCGCGGCGTCCGACACCGATCTTCTTCCTAGGTGCTGGCTCTGACGCTGCCGTGGCAGAGACTGCAGGTGCCGCAGTCATTGCAGCAGAAGCGTCACTGACGCCATCGACGTTCATGAGATGATTCAAGCTCATCATTGGGTTCCTTGATGGGCTAGGCGCCGGCGGAGGCCTTCTAGCTTCTTCCTCCTGCTTGATCCTCTGCTCCTCCTGCCACAAAGACTTTCCAACAGTAGCAAAGAGGTGAGCATATGCATCGCCAATAAGATCATCAATCGGTGCAGGCTTCATCAAGCTTTGATTAATCTTCTTCAGTTCCTGCACCTCTCTAAGCACATCCAGAGCAGGCGAGACACCGGTGTCTTGCATCTGCATCCACCGTTCCAAAGGCTCCTTTCGTTGCAAGAACTCCTCGTGTGCGATCGTACTAAAAGTCGACGTCTCGAGTCCTTCAGAGAGATTCGCATAGCTTCGTAGCAACCGCAAATAAGCATTGCAGATTTCTTGCCATACGAGGCCGTGCTCAAACATGTCATGCGGCCTTCTGCGCACTCTCCGCGCGAGAGCCTCAAGCCCAGGTCTGTCCTTGAGCTGCTCCAATATCTGTGTGAAGAAGCGTGTATATCGCGAGGTGTACACAAAATGCCGCCCAGCCCGTTCACACTCGGGACGCCACACCTGCAGGACCATGGTCTTGGTAAACATCTGCTGCGTGAACTCATGCTTCGCTCCAATCGCGCCAATATGGCTACTCGGGCCATGGCTATTGGCCGGGTCCTCGGCATAGATGATGTGCGCAGCGCGCGCAATCATGCGATGATGCCAATTGGACTTATCAGCTGCGCGCAAATTCTTCAAAATGGCCAGGACGTGCGGTATCCACTCATCCTGCTTCTGTGGGAAGGTCACGGTCCGCGCATAGGGCGTATGATGCAACGCCTCTTTGGCCCTCTCTAAGCCGATACTGCCCCTCATAACCATTTTATGCACGATACTGACAAGCTTGTAGTGCGGCTCCAAGATCGGTTCTTTCCTTTCGCGGCTGTCTTTCTTGTCCGGCAAGAGCTCGATAGATCTGATTACAGCCGCCAAAACCTCATCTGCACAGGGCGGCTCATCACCGCCAAGCACGTCAGGAGAAGCAGAGTGCATCTTCCACAGACACTTCGCAAGCATGTACTGGAGATGCCAGCTCTGTGATCTGCCTCTCGCAGCTCTCGTGAACATGGTCCTGGTAAGCTTCCAGGTGGTGTAGAGCCGCATTGACTTCCATGGCTTTTTCTTGTCCATGCCTTGTGGCGTGCTCAAGAACTTCTCCTGATCGCTGATATCAAATGGCAGCATATTGAAAGGTTCTCTTGATGTGCTGTACAGTCTCATACCGAACTCCTGGTATAGCTCAAAAAGCTTGTCCTGAGTTTCAAAATCCAGTGTAGCAGAACGGTGGGCCAGAGCGGAGGCAATGATGTAGCAATGGATAGCAGCTTTTTGCAAGGCCACAATCTCAGTCATATTGTTGTTGAGCTTTTCTGCCGACCAGACAGCACTCTCCTCTATCTTCGTGTCGTAAGCTTGAGCAAGCCGAAACCACGTCTCCCAGTTGTCACCACTGTACTCCAAGTCTTGCATGAAAAATGCAATGGCGATATCGACATCCTCAGTTGGCGTCGGCGCAGTCCGCTTCTGGGACTTGAACTTTGTGAGCGCGATATTACCCATGAGGAAGTACCAGCCCTTGTGTGCCAGCATCGCATCCTCTTTAGGTACGGGCGAGATGGCCAAGTCGCTGCCCTCTCCCTTCAAGCATCCGTACAGGTCCATGGGATTGATAGGCGAGCGCAAGTGACTTCTGTAGATCTCCCGGTTGCGTAGTATGGTCTCTGTCGGCTTCTTGCGCGGTGCGGCACCGTGTACCTTGTCAATGGTGTCTTTGAGGGAGTGTTTGACAAGGTCCTTGACCGGAATCTTCATTGCCTGAGCCAGCAACAGATCAACTGCTTGAAGAGCAACACCACGCTCGAGAAAAGCGTCGTGTGTGCAATGGTGCTCAATGAGATCATGTGCTGGGTTCAAGAAACAGTTCAGGCCGTAAAGGTCGTACAGTACCTGCGCCTGCTCGCTGTCGTAGTTCTCAATCTCCTTCATGTTAACGAATTCGTCCTTCAGCATACGCACAAACATACGATTCGATACACCACATATGCCACGGAGCCCTAGATTTCTGTGGACGCTGCGCAGGAATTCGAACTTGTCTTCGACGAAGTCTGGGTACAGCTCGCTGTTCTGGTAGATTGCTTCCCGCAGCAATGCATAGAGGATCATCCAGGTGTGGAGCTGCATTTCGTGCATCGACGCCGTCGTAGCACCGAAGGTGGGCACTGGTGAGCCGTTGGGTAGCATCGGCGGCCGCGATTTGCCAACTCGCAGAGAATCTTCGAACACATTGAACACCTGCAACAGCTGTAAAATCTCGCCAAACATCAGGACAGTCGTCTTGAGTCCAATGTCGTCGATACATTCCAGCGCAGTGTCATTGCCCTGAAGTAGCGTGAGAGTCTTGGCCACTAAATGCTGCAGCAGACGCAAACTCTTCAACACTGCACTCAGTCGATCTGCTTCGGCTATGTTCGACGCGGTCGTGGACTTGAGCTCATCCAGTATCATACGCATCATCCTGAAATGTGTAGCGACTACCATAGGCTTGTAATCAATGCCAATGTATGCATCACGCAGCCGTTGCCACAGCAAAAACCTTACGGACATGTCGCTGCTTCTCAAGAAGCGCACGAGCTCAGGCGAGACTTGCGGCACCTCCTGTCTGGGCTCATCTGTATCCATATTCCCATCTTCGAGAGCTGAGCCCGCCTCGAATTCTTCTAGTGCAAGCAGCAAGGGCTCCAGGCTCTCAATGACAGCAGTGGGATCGCTGACATCTTCACTAGTCACCTTGAGAAAGAAATCCCTTGTTGTCAGCCTAGAGAGTTCGCGATCAAGGGCAGCGACAGACAGCTCTGGCATGACTGCATTGTTCTGCAAATAGGTCACTGGTTCTTCAGCTTTGATAAATACGGCGCGCAGGTCGTTCATGCATTCTATCACATGATCCTGGCTGACCTCGTCAGAAGCGGCAATGTTGAAAGTCGTCGCCCACAGAAAGCGGAGATTCAGTTCATCCTGCAATGGAGATATGCCCTTGGCCTGGCTGCGAAAATGCATTGCGTCTCGAGCCAGAGTGGCCCATCGCTCGAGGCGGTCGCCTTGCGACGTTATTGTATAGATGTCGACACCGCTATTTGGCTGCTTGATAAGCATATAAATGTCCAGATGTAGTTCAAAGATGGCTTGTAAGACTTCTGCCCAGATATTGATGCTCGACTCTTCGACGCGCTCTTCTCCAGCCTGCTGCGCAACGCTGCCGATGCAACTCCGCAATTGTCTATCTGCTTCGTCAAACAGTGACTCGTCAAAATTCACCAACGTGCGGACGATCATCGTTTTGAGTGATTCGGGCCACAAGGACTGTGTGTATGTGTTGCCTTCTCGATGATAACGACCGGGCTGCAGCAGAGCTTGCACAAGCCAAGCGAAAGCGACTTCTGAGTTCAAGAGCCATTTCTCATTGACCATGCGCAGAAAGTCGGACAGGCCGTCATCTGGCAACGGCAGGATCTTCTTCGCGCTCTTCGCCGGCTTTCCTGGAGAGCTCGACGCAGTCGTGGCAATTGGACCAGGGACGAAGTCAAAATTGTCGCCGCCCTGCAGTAAAGGCACTGCGGTCTGATCAGCATAGTTGCGAAGGAAGTTCATGATGTCCTGCTTCGCGACGCGCAATGTATCATAAGCGCCAGCCTCGCCGTTGGTCTGCTCCGGTTCCGCACTGATCTCTTGCCGTACGTCTTTCGCCCTTGAAAATCCGACCACGCCGATCCTCTCGAAGAGGTTGCCAACCGTGTCGAAAACCCAGTCGTCCACAGCTTCGAACTCCTTGAGTTGCTGTTCGTACTCCCACCGAATGTTGGCGTCAAGTATCGCCTGACGATTGTCGCCCGTGTCAGCATTCGAGTCGCGGGCGCGTGTGCGCCTGCTTTTCGAGCGACCTTCTTCGTTGCCATCATGCTGCAGGCCAGCGGCCTCGCCGGACCGCTTACGCGAGGGTAGAATCATGGTCGGAGAAACGAGCTCCATTGCTTGTGTGTCCACTCTGGGTTCGAAAATGGACATCATTTCCGAATCCGCAGGCGCGATTTGAGGCTGGACGGTTGGTCTTCCGCCATCCATACCTGGGAATTGATCTTTGATGTTCGATGGCACAACGTCCGGCACAGGACCATGAGCAGCTTCTTTTATATGCATGGTCTCAGGCCCAACTTCCGCTACACTCGCAACAGGCTTTGCAACATTGCCCAAGTCAAATCCAATCGCAGTCCCAGGGCCCATTCCGGCAGTACCAAAGTTCTCAGCATTGAGCTGCCGCAGCAATGCGTCCCCAACCTCAGCCCATGTCTTTGGCGTCTTCAGTACGACACGTGCTGGCTGGTGTGCTGCTTTGCCAGGCATGCCATTCTGCTCTACGAGGGCCTTCTCGCGTGCCACAACCTCGCCATAAACAGTGAGCCGCTGTTTCAGCATTTTTGAAAGGACTTTTCGCTTAGCTGTAGATACTGGCGCCTGCAGTCTTGTCAATTGGTCATTGAGCTGGTGTACAAGAACAAACAGTTGCTCAGAAGCTAAGCTTTCGTCCAGTCCCGGCATATTCAACACGCCACTTAGTCCTTCATCATCACCCTCCAGCACAGCTTCAAGGCAAAAGCGAGCAATGCGCATGCTGTCCAGCATCTCTCCGACAGCAGCGGTTCGCCGCCATAGGTCCAGGTCCGTGTCATCCTTGTCTAGTGCTCGCACAAAGTGGTCAATAGCAGAAGCCGCTTCCAACAGTATGTGATTCAGTGTGACATTCAAGTTGTCAAGTCGAGACGTCAAGTACTCCAGTTTGAATTGCGCATAATTCTTGTGGCTCAAGTGTAAGATTTGAGGAAGGGTACTTGGTCCAGTCTCGAGACTGGCAGTGGCAACCACTGGTCCGCCATCGAGCCCATCTGCCCATAGTGCATCATCCTCAGGCAGTGGTCCATACAGCTCGATGCGCCGCAGCTCAGGCTGAGACTCAGGATAGCGAAAGATCTCGGAATCGAAGAGCTCCTGGTAGGCTTCAGCTGCTTTGTCGAAAGATACCGGGCCTTCCGCGTGGTACTTCAAGGCGACCTGATACAATTTGAGTGCCTCTTCGATCTGAAGTTCTTTGGTGTTGTCAATTTCAATGTCGTCCTCATCGTCAGACTCGACATTAAGCGCATGCCACGCGGACATGTTGGTGGTATATCCAGGATCACGGAGTGAGCGTGCTCTGAGAGACGCCCGGAGAGAATCAAGAGGCGGATGACCCAATGTAGCTCCGCCGTATTGGTCCGGTCACTGCGGTCTTCATGTTGATATTATTGCAGCTGATAGTGGAAGTCCTCCTTGGAGATGTCGCGTCGTGAATGATGAAGGCACGCGATCCCTGCAGCTGATCCGCAATGGCCAGAAGTCATGGCAGCTAATAAAGTTGGCAGTTAGACAGCTACTCAATGCGCCAGCCATTCGTTTCATGAGGTAGTGTTGCAACATAGTCAGACATACACCAAGCGTTCCAAACGACAAGCCAGCTCAAGCGACAGACCACAGACCTGAAATTCATACCACAGCTGACATTGGGGACAAACATCACCAGCGAGAAAGCCCGGGACAAGATGGCGAGGGTGCAGACAGCTGTGCCCGAGCTGTATGAGGACGATGCGCATTCAGTCGTAGAGATACGGACCGAGAGTCTAGCAACGCTCCGCGAACTGGGCCCGCCAGATCTGGTACATCTCGTCAAGCAGCCGGCCAAAAGCACATCCAGACAAGTCGGCGTGTACCATCATGTCACAGGCATCGATGCCTCCTCCTCTGCCAGCCTCGCGGCCTACATGAACACTCTCATCCACAATTCCCACGACAAGCAGACCAAGGTCACCTCGGGTCTGTATTGTTGCTACAATGCCTTCTCACGCGTGGACATGCGGGTGCAGATCTACATCCCTGGAACGATGGAGTCTTATTGCGTAGACGAGCGAGGCAACAAGCTGGAAGCGACGGAAGAGCATTGGTTGGAAACCTACTTATGCAGTGTATTGCGGGCATACAGCTATGCGGACAATGGTTCTGGGGATACGATCAAGCGCATAATAGGCGTTAGACGATTCAACCCGATCATGAGCACAGAGCAGGAGCACAAATTCATGGATGCGGCAGAGAAGCTCTTCTTTAGTGGTTGGCAGCTTGGCTCTGATCCGGAGATCCAGGTGCCAAATCTCGTTTCCAATCATCTCACTTCGGGCCTGCTACACTACATCAAGACTACGGGACGCTATGCGTCAGGCATCAATCTTTTCGAGAAGCTGCGATCACGGGATCCCGAGATCGCATCGCTGTTGGCAAAGGTCTATGTGGCTGGTGACGAGGAGGTCAAAGCCGTGCAGTTATTGCACGATGTTGTCCAAGAATTGCCGATGGACTATTCATTACTAGATTGCCAAGCTGAGTTCTGTAACCAGAAGGGTCGTGGAGATCTGGCTCTGGAAGTTGCGAAGCGTGGTGTCATTGCTGCACCTTCCGAATTTGGAACATGGGCACGGCTGGCCGAGGTCTATGTTGGCTTGGAGCAGTGGGATCTCGCTCTTCTGACGTTGAACTCATGTCCAATGTTCACTTACCAGGACAAGGATGCGCCGCGGTTGCCTGAGCCTTCAAGAATAACCTTGCCTCTTGCGCCAGAGACTATGTGCGAGGAGATCGATGACGCTGGCGCAACGCCGGATTCTGAGCTGGTACATCCTACATTACGGAGACTTGCAGCTGGTAATTACAAGGGTACATTCTTGAAGGCATATATACTGCTCACTGAGATTACAAAGAAGATCGGCTGGGATCAGCTGCTGAAAATCAGAAGTCAAGTCTTCGTGATGGAGGAAGAGTACAGGCAGGAAAAGCACACTGGACCTGGCAGTAAGAATGCCAGTACGACAGCGTTGCGCGGCAACGATACGCCTCAGCCGAATGGCCACGGCGAGGCTGTGGAGGAAGGAACCGAGGCGTCGGTCACGGAGGCGTCAGTAACAGAGGCGTCAGTAACAGAGTCAGAAGAGTCCCATGCAAACGGCGAGCCATCAGCGGCTTCGTCGCACCTTGATCCAGATGTGTCAAAACCGTCGCATTCTGTGACTGTGCGGTCCGGCTCCGAAACGCCACAACCACAGCCACCGAATCCTGACCCTGCACATCAGACATACACTCAATTCCAACATAAGCGGCTATGCGAACGATGGCTCGACAACCTCTTCATGGTGCTATACGAAGATTTGCGCATCTACACCATCTGGCGGACTGAAGCGTCGCAGTACAAGCAGCATCAGCTCGCGTATAAGAAGTCAGCGGAGGAGTGGGAGATTCTGGGCGAGCTGGCAGAGCGTCTACATCATCCAGAAGAAGCGGTCGAAGCATGGCAAAATTGTCTCAGCATACGGTTCTCGCCGAAAGCGATGAGAGGTGTGCTCAGTATGTATGAGCAGAGAGGCGATGGCAGAGGACAGTTGAATGCGCTGATACGGCTGATTGCTTGGCAGTATCGGTGGTACTCTGAGGTGAGTCGCGCTTTTAGCCATGCATTTAACAAGTGATCACTGACATGTTTATAGTTCTCGCCTGACCTCCTCTACACCATGCGCAAGCTTATCGAAGAGGAAGGTGCGGTCAAAGTCCGCAGTATCATCCAAGCGACAAGTTTGCCGCAGCATATTTTGGATTTGACGCATACGTATGCTGGGCTCTGCGCGGCGTTCAGGAGTAGCGGCAGTGATGGGTGATTGATATTACGGCATGGCATAACGCAAGTGCTCGTGAGCGAGTGTCGACGTGATGGCACCGTTGAGCGCAGCTTCAATGATCCAGCCAGGCGTCAATGGCGGCCCAGGACTACTAGTACAAAACATAATAAGATGGGAGGGCTAAAGTCAACGACGTGCTGTCGCATCGTTATCGTTTGGCCATCCGTGGTCATGCGATTCATTGCCGATTTGAGAAGAACCATGAGGACAGCGTGATTATTATCTGAGCAGCATCACTGTTGATGCGAATTACTTAGGGGGCGATTTTGACAGCTGTCTGCCACACGCCTTCATGTTCAAAAAGGCTTTGTGAAATGGTCAAGTTGACCTTGACTTGCCGCTCAGGCAGACCTCCCAATCTTCTGTGTCGCAAGCGATCGTCATCAATGACCAACTGCAGTCCTTCGCCACTGTATCAGAGTGCCATAGCTGCAGGTGCGCATTTTCAGCTTTTCTTGACAAGTAGCCGCATTGCCAGAACCATAGTGCCTGGGTCGCTCGACGCTGTGCCGTCTGCATGGAGGCGTTGATCGGCATCGTTCCAAAAGGCACTTATTGCTCTGCCAGTCTGATATAGCTTCCCGTTCGGACTAGCTGCAGTCTTTGATGAGCAACGCTAAAGCCGCATGCAACTCAGCCGCCACGAGAATAAATTATTAAGGTCTAAGTGCGGCTCTTCTGTCAAGTCGCTAGGGTGAGTGCTTGCATGTTCTGGCGCATCGCCGCTAGAAGGTTTCTGCGCAGTAGTCGCATCTGGTAGCAAGAGCATGATCCCTACTGTGCCTTGGACCTTGATCCGGGAAGGGATGTGGCTTGCATTGATGCGTTCGGCAGTAAGCGACCAGCCATGCCAGACCTTGAAAGTTAGGTCAGCGCGGCGGCCACCATCTAAGTGATTTTTGGCAAGATCTTGTTATGGGCAGCACCATCTGAGTGTCGAGTGTAGATATCTCAGGCTCGGAACCTCAGGTCTAGGAGGTAGCGCAAGGCTGTCTTGATTTGGGGCTTAGTACGGTCAGCTAGACTGGTGAACCAGCATCGGAAGGGGCACTTTCTCCATCACGTTACTGCGGATCACGACCCGATCGTTCAATTCGGAGCCGAATGAACGGGCAGCAGTGCCAGTGCTACGACAGTACATAGCCGGCGGCTCGTTAGCCTGCTGTGCCACGATGCCGATTACCATCGGCTGTCACAGAGATAAAGTATCTCGGACAGCCTGGCGGTCCCCTCTAGCGAGGGTGGCACGGCGCAAGCGTCAGCAACTAGCCGTCAGCACTATACTTTATCTCACGGCATTCGAAGATGGTGCACGTTGCTAGCGCCTGTGTCGTCACCTGCGGCTGTCACAAAGCGCCGCTAAGGGCCTAGGAGGTATGGCGCA